>CP125973.1:567323671-568523671 GCA_030063025.1 Avena longiglumis
AAAATTTGGACGTGTAGAATTAAAGTTATGAATTTTACAAGTTTGCAATTCAATCAGATTCTATTTCTGTTTTTAAACTAAACCTTGTCCACGTGGCGCGTTTCTACTGGACGGTACCACTTCGTGCGGATCAGCATCTGCGAACCATTGGATTTCATTTAAATCGCACGGCGCTAATTCTAATCTCACAAAGGATCGAGATCCAACGGACACGTTGTCCGGTCAACATCGGCGCTTGCGGCGACAATGTGCATGCTCTGGCGGTGTGCTTGCCGACGTTGCAGGAAGCGAGGGAGAGGGGGAAATGGCTTACAGCGTTCGCGTGGTCGAGGTGAAGCTCGAGGTGGCGTTGGCTTGGCGAGGGGCGCACCAGAGAGGCGACGATTGCTCGCCGGAGTTGCTGCGAGCGGCGGGGGTCTTTGGAGGTCGTCGAGGATGGAGCTGCAGGTCGTGCCGAGGCAAGGGGCGCTCAGATGATGACGAAGCCGAGATCCTAGAGAGCGCGGGAGCGAGCTGGGGCTATGGGCAGATGCGCAAAGGACTGGAGAGCAAGCTTGCGTGCTCGGAGTGGAGGCGGGCGGTTCGCGGAATTGCCGAGAAGCTCGCGGAGACAGGGGTTGAGCTCACGATTCGCAAATTTAGGGGGGAGGAGATGCTGCTTGGGGGGAAATGGAGGAGAGGGCAAGGCGCTAATGTACGCGTGATTACTGACGAGAATTGATCGCTCATTGACGCGGATTTAAGTGGTTTTAATCGCGGCAGTAAACGGCGAGGAGGGGGAAAACGGCCGGCGCGGTGGAGACGATGGTGACAGGGCAGTGGGGTCCGTTGTCAGCGAGAGAGGGAGAGAAAGAGTGGGACCACTGGTCAGTGACTGGGTGGGTGCGTGATTGAGTGAAAGAAAACGATTCAGTGAGGGTATGCCGGGTGGGCTCTTGCTGGGCTTAGTGGGCCTGTTGGGTTGGGTTGAATCTGTTTCACTTTTTTTAATACAGATTGCTTTTTCTTTTTCTATTTGATTTTCTGTTTTGATTTTCAAACAAACAATTCAAATAAAAAATCAAATCAAACCACCACCAAACTTTGTATTTATTTTAATTCTGATTAACAACATAAAACAAAGTCCAAAACAAAATAATTTTTATTCTTTTTAGGATCCATTAAAAATTAAATAAATAGACCTTAGTTATTAATTCAAATAGGATTTTATTTATTTAAAAACTCTATTTGAAATCTAAATAATACCAAAATCATTTCAGTAGGTTTTTTTTGAAAATATAAAACACTTGGAAAAATAATAAATTGACAAGTTTTAGTGTTTATTTAAAATGAAAAAGCCTTTACTTTAATAAAATTGGATATTAATAAATCCTCATTATTTTATTTAAACAAACCTTTACTCCTTTTATCAAATATAAATATTTTATTTCAAAACCTTGGCCAAGATTTAATTTGTCTCTATAAAATAATTCTTAATTATAATTCTACCTTTTCTTTTGAAAACCAAATCTTTTTATTAAAATATCCAAAAATAGTAATTCCAATTATTAAAACTTTCTTTATTAATTGTTTATCTTTTTAAATCGCTTTAGGATTTATTTGATCAAAATAGGTTTTGATGTTTCCAATTGGAATCAAAAGTTTCTTCTCACCCTAAATTTCAACAAAATTTTATTTTGTTTATTTATTTTTCACATTTCAAAATTTGGAAAATTTTGGGATGTGACACAAAACTTCACACAATCCTCATTAGCAACATTAGTGTATGCAAGATAATAAACCTTTGGGTTTAGTTTCAACTTAATTAAATCATCCATTAAAACATAATCTAGTGTAGCAACTCCTTTTAAAATCTCAAGTGATCAAAAGAACTCAAAAAGAAATCGATTAAGAGGCAAATGCAAATAATGGCAGAAATCTGTCAAAACAGACATGCATGTAAAGACCCATTTTTTCGAAACTCTTTTATTTCACAAATCAAAAAGTGCAAAACTAACAAAAGTTGGGTAAATACCAGGGACATGCGTACAAAAAATTGCGGATCAATACGACGTTCTGGGATTTTTCACGATTTTTTTACAACGAAGCACATAAATCTGTTTCAGGACAACAACTTCTCCAAATCTTACTTCCCTCTCATTAGAAGCTATTCTTGGCACAAAAGCCTAACAAAAAGGATAAGGAGAGGTTATTATAGAGGCAATAACTTCAAGACTCAACAAAAGAAAAACTTACTGAAAAAAGTGAGTTATCTCCCAAGAGTGCTTTTCTTTAACGCCTTTCAGCTAGGCACAAAAAGCAAGAATCAAGTATTTTCGAATGAATAAGCATCAACATCAAAATTTGTTCTAATAAGAGAATAAAAATATGGCTTCTTTATTTTTCGAGGGAAGTGTTCAATACCTTTCTTGAGTGGGAATTGATATTTAATGGTGCCTTCCTTCATATCAATAATGGAACTAACAGTTCTAAGAAAAGGTCTTCCCAAAATAATAGGACAAGAAGCAGTGCATTCAACATCCAAAACATAGAAATCAACGGGGACAAAAGTATAGTTAACCATAGTAAGAACATCATTAATTCTCCCCATAGGTTTCTTTTTAGAATTATCATCAAGACGGACATCCAAATAACAATCTTCCAATCGTGGTAGATCAAGCATATCATAAATTTTTCTAGGCATAATAGAGACACTAGCATAAAGATCACATAAAGCTTTGGAATCAAAATCATTCACTTTCATATTAATGATGGTCTCCCAACCATCTTCTAATTTCCTAGGAATAGAAGCTTCATGTTTAATTTTTCTTCTTTAATTTTTATCAGAGCATTTGTAATATGTTTTGTAAAATCCATATTCATTGTACTAGCATTAGGACTTCTAGCAAGCTTTTGCAAGAACATAATTATTTCAGAAATATTCCAACCATCAAGATCAAAATCAAAATTATCATTCAAGATAGTAGAACTTTTGTCTCCCATATTTCGAAAAATTTCAACATTTTTATTGGAAAAGGTTCCAGTGGGTTTAGGCAATGTTGCAAAAGGAATGTGGACTTTGTCTACACCAATTATTTTACCATTAATAATAGGAGGTTTGCTAGAATCAACATCACTAATGGTGATAATGGTACAAATTTTAGTCATACTATTATTTCTAGCAATTTCATCTTCTCTTTTCCCACCTAGCATGCAATCCAGCTAACATCCTAACATTTTCATCAATTTTAACTTGAATGGCATTAATAGCAGCAAAGGGAGTATCCATAGTATCAGGTTTCGCATCCATTTTATTAATCAAATAAGATTGTTCTTCAGACAAATATGAAATATTATTTTTAGCATTCGAAATTTTGGCTTGTAAACCAGAAATTTCCCTATTTAAATTCTCAAGTTGACAACTAATATTTTTCAAAATGGTAGATTGTTCCTCCATGGTTTTAGTGAATAATTTATTTTGCTCATATATTGCTTGAAGTTTTTAGTGGATCTTTCAACTTCCAAAATATTTTCTTCACTAGGTATTCCAGATTTACCATGATAAGTATTTCTATTATGAGGAGGATATGGCTTATAATTATTATTACCAAAATTATTCCTATAAGCATTGTTGCCAAAATTATTACTTTTAATGAAGTTCACATCAACTTGCTCTTCTTGAGCAACCAAATAGGCTAAAGGAAAATTATTTGGATCAATATAAGCTTTTCCACTAACAAGCATAGACATAATAATATCAATCTTATCACTCAAGGAGGAGGTTTCTTCAACATAATTTACCTTCTTACCTTGTGGAGCTATCTCAGTGTGCCATTCAGAATAATAATCATCATATCATCCAGGAGCTTTGTTGCATCACCCAAAGTGATAGACATAAAGGTACCTCTAGCAGCCAAATCCAATAGATTTCTTGAAGAAAAATTCAGTCCTTCATAAAAGTTTTGAATAATCATCCAAGTAGTCAGTCCATGAGTGGGACAATTCTTCACTAAAGATTTCATTGTTTCCCAAGCTTGAGCAACATGTTCATTATCAAATTGTTTAAATTTTATTATGTCACTTCTCATGGATATAATCTTAGTAGGAGGATAATATTTTCAAATGAAAGCATCTTTGCATTTAATCCAAGAATCAATACTATTTTTAGGCAAAGATAGCAACCAATCTTTAGTTCTTCCTCTTAAAGAGAAAGGAAACAATTTAAGCTTAATAATATCTCCATATACATCCTTATATTTTTTCATTTCACAAAGTTCAACAAAATTATTAAGGTGAGCAGCAGCATCGTCAGTACCAACACCAGAAAATTGCTCTTTCCTAACAAGATTCAGCAAAGCAGGTTTAATTTCATAGAAACTAGCTTCAGGAACAGGTGAAACAATAGGTGTGCAAATGAAATCATTGTTGTTTGTGCTAGTGAAGTCACACAACTTGGTGTTCTCAGCAGAGTTCATTTTGGCAAAGGTGGGCAAGCCAAAAATAGCAGCAGCAGCTAGAGCAGGAACTATTTTTTGTGTTTTTAAATAAAGAAAGCAAACCAAACTAGAGCAGAAATCTTCTTTCTCCCCGGCAACGGCGCGAGAAAAGCTTGTGATGGCTTAGTTGATGTAAAGTATGTTGGGAATCCCAAGAGCAAGGTATGATGAGCACAACAGCAAGTTTTCCCTCAGTTATGGAACCAAGGTTATCGAACCAGTAGGAGAAAGAAACCACTTCCGAAGGTCTTGCTAGCAACGTGGATCCTGCACACAACACAACCAAAATACTTTGCCCCAACTTATCATTGAGGTTGTCAAGCTCACTGGTTTTGCTGAAAACAAAGGATTAAACGTATAGTGTGGAAGAAAGTAATTGCTTGTAGTAGTTGCAGAAAATAACAATAAACAGTATATGGAATATCAATGGGAAGGAATGGACCAGGTTCCACAGTTCACTAGAGGTGTTTCTCCATAAGATGAATAACAATACTGGGTGAACAAATTACAGTTGGGCAATTGACAAATAGAGAATGCATAACAATGCATGTACATGAACTGATGATCACTATGAGATTCACTTGGGAATTACAACATGATACATAGACCGTAATCCAACTGCATCTATGACTAATAATCCACCTTTGGGATATCATCTGAACAACCCTCGGGTATTAAGTTGCAAGCAACAGATAATTGCATTAAGCAAAGTGTGTAATGTAAACAATACAATTGCCCTTGGACAAAGGATTGTTGTTTTCTCCCTAGTAGAAACAACACATCTACAATCTTAGAAGTTTCTGTCACTCTCCCAGATTACTAGAGGCATGAACCTACTATCGAGCATAAATACTCCCTCTTGGAGTCACAAGCAAATACTTGGCCAAAGTAACTACTAGCAATGGAGAGCATGCAAGATCACAAATAACATAGACATGATAGAACAATAATAAATCTGATATAATACTCAATATTCATCGGATCCCACCAAACACAGCATGTAACATTACAATAAGATGATCTTGATCATGATAGGAAGCTCACAAGATTCAAACATGACGGCACAAATAGGAGAAATAACCATCTAGCTACTGCTATGGACCCATAGTCCAAGGATGAACTACTCACACATCACTCTGGAGGCAGGCATGGTGATGAAGTAGGCCTCCAGGATGATCTCCCCTCTCCGACGGGGTGCCGGGAAGAGCTTCAGATCCCTCCCGATCTAGGGACGACGGCGGCGGCGGCGGGTACAAACTTTTTCGTGGAATTATGATCGGGTACTTAGGGTTTTCGTCTTGGGAGGATTATATAGGCGAAGAGGCAAGGTCGATGGAGCGCCAGGGGGCCCACACCCTAGGGCGTGCCATGCCATGCCCAGTGTGGGCTGCTGCCTGCGCGCCCCCTCTCCTTGAACTCCGCGTGTAAAAAAAATAGGAACTTCGGCTTTTGTTTCGTCCTATTCCGAAAATATTACTAGTTTTTATGAAACCAAAAACAGCAGAAAACAGAAAATTGGCTCTATGGCACTTGTTAATATGTTAGTTCCATAAAATTCATAAAAATGCCACAAAGTGTGGATAAAAACATAATATAATTGGTGCAAAATAAGCATGGAGCATCAAAAATTATAGATACGTTTGCAACGTATCACTCCACCAAATTCTGCTGGCCACTAGCGCAGGCCACCACGATATTGAAGTCATCACCGTCGCTTCACCATGTCCGAAGTTGCGAGGCCGTTAGAACCTATCGGGGGGACTGCCTCTACCGTCGGAAGGTGGTAGCTGACCGGGTGTAGCAGCAGGTCAAACTAGGCCCCTACTGTTCTAGACGAGCCCAAAAGGGAACATAAAGCCCCACAGCCGCACTGCAACAAGGGTGCCACCACCATCCCAAGCACAACCCCTTCCCCTCAGTCCACCGAAGACACCGCCATGATGCAGGGGCAGCCTACCCAGGCCCAGATCAAGCCCAATTGGACCCAGATCTGGGCCAGGAGGGTGTTGCCTGCCACACTCCAGCGACCAGCTGGACACCAGCAAACATCCGTGACGCCCCGCCGCCAATCTGCCGCTCCACCGCCACCATGGGCCCCCGAAGATTGCCGGGCCGAATTCAAGCCGAGGTGCATCGCCGTGGGCAGCTGCACACCATGTCGCCAGAGGATCCGTGACGGGAAGGACCGCCGCACTACCGTGCGAACCACTCGGCAACGCCACGACTGACAACGACGTGGCGTGAGAGGGAGGGAAGAGGAGGAGTTGGGAGGCGGCTGCGTGGGGTTCTCCTCTTTTCTCCCCCGCAAGGGTGATACAGGCGGTCGGGGCTCTTTAATGCAAGGAGACACCAGTTAATTCACTTGAGGAAGAGGGTGCTATTCTTGTCACAAAGAGCGGTGTATTGGAGCCTCCGAGTCATGTCAGGGGCAGGCCCATTATTTTTTAATGGGCATTTGAAATATAAAATTACCAAAAAAAGTAGAAGATTTTGAAGGAAAAAGTGTTAGAATATGAGACATGCTACCTTGCGTTCACTTGCTCTAGCCAGCTACACCAGCACATGCTTCGATCGGACATTTGGGTTGACTTTTATACAAACCAAACGGTTAGTTAATGGATGTATTATATAACCTAAAAAGTATGCCAAAAATTGGTTATTTTCCTCCATACTCATGAACACACATGTTCCCGCTCATGAGTCATGCCGCTATCTCGTGGAAATTCCAAATTTTCACTTCGTTGCATGCCCCCACAAGCAGATGCGGATCTAGGGAGGGGCGAGGGGTGGACAACCCCCTCTATGGTTCGGCCCCCTCAAGGATATGCAATGGGGCTAGCACTAAATTTGATGCTCAATTACTAATCATAATACTCTGTCCATTAGCCTAAACCAATATGTGTAATATGTTGATTGCTCAAGTTTTATGGGATAGGCTCAAAACATTAGCCATCATGGGATAGTACATACCTATTGAAGTATCTCCAAAACCACATATCGAGCAACTGATCCATGGGACACATCTGAATTTATTCTCTACTCGGTTCATTTGATATTGTATGTAAGTGGTTCATTTGATCGCAAAGTAATCTTAGAAATATGTGGGAGCCATATGAATTTCTAGATTCCTCTATTGGTTATTGATCGGAGAAGTGTCTCGATCATATCCGCATAATTCACGAACCGTAGGGAGACACACTTAAGGATTCAATGTTGTTTAGTAGATATGGAATGTAAGTAGGGAGACCGAATGTTGTTCGGAGTCTTGGATGGGATCCGGGATATCAAGAGGAGATCCGGAATGGTCCGGAGAATAAGATTCATATAATGAAAGTCCGATTCCGGAGTTCGGTAATGATTTCGATGTTTTCATCAAAGAGGTTCTAGAAGGGTCGTCGGATCGTCGCCCTAGCCTCTGCCGACTCCACCTCCTCCTCTCCGGCTCTATAAACCTAGATCACCGGAAACCCTAGATCCACCATAACCCGCACCAGCTTAGGCGAAGCCCTGCGGGATCTTCCCTCTACTTCCGACACCACGTCGTCGTGCTGCCGGAATCACGAGGGGAGAACTACAACCTCCGTTGCCTGCTGGAACAAGGGAGATCAAGGTCTTCATCGAGTACCGAACGTGTGACCGACTATGGAAGCGCTACCGAAACACAGCGCCAAAAGGATCATCTACGCGATCTTTAGATCGGCAAGTGTACGACTACATCACCCACGAGAATCTGCTCTCGTTAACTACTTTGGAATCTTTGAGGGTGAGTACTCTAATCGACTCGTTGCTACAATCTAGTAGATAGATCTTGGCTTGTTTGTGTGCATGCGGTAGAATTTTTTTGTTTTACATGCTATGAACCCTATAGTGGTATCAGAGCCGTGTCTATATGTAGATCTGTTGCACGAGTATAACACAATGGTCATTGTGGGCGGTGGTTCTTTTATTATCAATTGATTTTTGTGTACTTTGCATCTTGCAGTATGATGGGATGAAGCGACTCGGGCTAACCTTACATGACATCGTTTATGAGACTTGCTCCACGCTTAACATGAAACTTGTATTGCATAAGTGGCTTTGCAGGTGTCTGTCTCTCCCATCATAGTATAGATTCAATTTACAACGAACACTTGATAGTTCAAGCATCAACGTTGTGGTTCTTGTTCGTAAGTTAGAACGACACTTATTGAAAGCCCCAAACCACGTAAAATATGTAAAGAAAATTAGAGTCGTTTAACTTTGTTTTGCAGGGGTGTGCTGTGATGTGATATGGCCATGACTGTGATTATATATGATGCATGCAATGTTCCTTATTGTAAGTCAGCAACCGGTAGGAGCCATATGGTTGTTTTTAATTCTGTTAAGACCTGCGTGTCTATTATTCAAAGTAGTTGTAATAGTTGATGCTGGTGGATGACAACCATGGAGCGGCACCATTGACCTTGACGCAATGTCGGTGATGATGGAGATCATGTTCGTGCTTGAAGATGGAGATTGGAAGCACAAGAAGAAAGGCCATATCATATCACATATTATGAATTACATGTGATGTTAATCCTTTTATGCATCTTGTAATTGCTTAGTTTGCGTCGGTAGCATTATAAGATGACCCCTCTCACAAAATATCAAGTTATAAAGTGTTCGTCCTTAGTAAGCACCGTTGCTAAAGCTTGTTGTTTCGAAGCACCACGTGATCATCGGGTGTGTTAGATTCTGTGAGTGTATACAACGGGAGCAAGCCAGATTTACTCATGCGGAAGCTAAAGTTTGATCTTGACGAGCCTAGCATGTAAATACATGGTCTCGGAACACGGATCACCAAAAGGTAAAGCATGAGTCATATAGTAGATATGATGAACATGTTGATTGTTCGCCATTGAAGCTACATCATCTCTCGTGATGATCGGTTTTGATGTGGTGGATTTGGTTCGTGTGATCACTAAAACAATGTGAGGGATATTGTTTTGAGTGGGAGTTCACCTAGATTAATTTAACTATTAATTAGAACTTAATTTGTCATAAACTTAGTCTAAACTATTGCAAATATGTTGTAGATCAATGGCGGCCCCTACCATCTATTTTACTGCGTTCCTAGAGAAATAAAAGTTGAAAAACAATGGAAGCAACTTTGCGGATTGGCTCCGCAACTTGAGGATTGTCCTTAATGCTGGTAATTTGACCTATGTGGTGGATGCACCGCTGGGTGACACGCCTTCAGCTGATGCTACCGATGATGTGAATAATGTTTTCCTCAATCGGAAGAATCAGTACTCCACAATTCAGTGTGATGGGGATATGCCTACCGGGGTATACCCAGCAGGACGTTTCCGACTGGCCCAGGAACTGGCGAGTGGGCCTGCAAGACGGCGACTAGATCAAGGCCCGGTGGGGATCCAAGCGACTGGAAGCTGAAGGCCCAGGCGAGTAGATAGGCCCAGTCGGATTAGGTTAAACAAGTATCGAAGCCTTAACTGATTCGGTTAAGATATGTAAACCCTAGGGGAGGTGAGTCTATATAAACCTCCCTACAGGGCGTGTAGAGATACGTTCCGTCATACACCCAAGCGACTCGCCGCCTAACCGTCGAGCTCCCCCCATTGTAACACCACCATAATACAATCTAGCAGGAGTAGGTCTTTACCCTCCGGGGGGCCGAACCTGGGTAAACCTTGTGTCTCCGCCCTCATCTCGCACCGCAGATGGCTGGCCGCCCTTGCCCCTCGTTCTACTACTCATTGCCGATGCAAAGATCTCGCCGTGACCATTCCCGCAGTGGGAGCCTACCGTGGGGCCTGGCCGGTCCGGCCGTGTTCTGGCGAGATCCAATCTGCCCATCAAGACGGTCGCCACCGCCACATGATAGCGATCGGCGAGATGCTCCAGATCTTGCCGAGCGATTCGCCGGCGGCGACCCACACCGCACAACATGATCTTGCCGGTCGGCACGATCAGCCTCTTCATCGGCCTCACCGATGTCATCACCTCGGAGGACTCGGCTCGCGTCTGCGAGTCGCCGCCACGCGACCGGCTCTCCGAGAGCCAGGTCCGCACAATCCATCGCCTCGCCCACAACAACGTGGCCGAAAACTCCGCGACCATGGAAGACGCGGCCCTCAACGACGACGCCGACTCAGCGACCCCGGCGTCACTCGCCGGATCCATCACCGCGGCTTCACCCGCGGGCTCCATCACCCAGGTCTCCAACATGGGAGACTTCGAGGATCCCTCCATCCTTGGGATCTTCGACTTCGACTCCGTGTCGGAAAACTCCGCCGATCTCCGCGACGGTACCAGTCTCCACGCCGCGACTTACATGGCGACTGGCACCGATCCGCCGGAGGATCCCTTCTCCACCCTGATCCCTCCTAATGCCACGGCAACGGAGGTCGAGGAACTTCGCCTAAAGCTGGCGGAGGCAGTCCGCAAGGAGCAAGCCGAGCGCGAAAAATTTCGCCTCGAGCAGGTGACGCCAGAGCCGCTGTCGCTACCACCAGCAGAATCAGTCGCTGAACCCCACCGTCGGGCGCCTGAACTTCGACGACGAGAACGACCCGCCCGATGGCCGAGCGCGATCTGCGAACGCGCCGCCAGAGGAAGCGCCCGCCCCGCCAGGTCGGCACGAACGGCTACCTCCACCCAACCGCACACCCCCAGGGATCAACCGCGGATAGTAGTCTCCTCACGGGAGCGCGACGCAAATGGCCTACCACTGTTCTCCACCCCGATGGACAACCTCGTGGCAGGACGAGCAGTGGTCGACAACATCACGGCCACCGGCGACGGCGCCAGAGGATCCAGTATGTCAGGGCCCATCTCGCAAAAGTGGTCGAGCAGCAAAACGCAGGCGCCGACTTGCAAGGTCGGGTGTACTCGCGTTCTTCGGGCAGCAGAGCGGCCTCAAGAGGCCGCCCATTGGCAGCAAACACCCTCAATTGCCCGCCACCCGAACCGCTGCAGCTCCAACACCGACCCGTGAACGCTACACTCTCCACCAACGACCCCAGGCCAGCGACCAACTTCGTCGCTACCAACGGTCAGCCCGTCGACGCCCGCACCCACATCATCAACAACCAAAGCTGGCGTGCACGCTAGCCCGAGGACCTGCGACACACCCTAACCAATCGCCGCGACGGCGAGCCGATGGGGTCGCTAATCCGACTCGGGCCCAGGTGCTTCGGACCGATGATACGAGGAGAAAAATACCCGGCGAACTTCAAGGCGCCGAAGGAAATAGAGAAGTACGACCCTTCCGTGTGGCTGGATACATACCTCATGGCGATGGGGATCGCTGGCCACACCGACCTGCTAGCCACCCGTTACCTCCCCCTGATGATGGAGGGGACGTGCAGGCAGTGGATCAATACCTCCCCGTGATAGCATCGACTCGGGAGGAGATGCGACGCCGTCAGGGCACTTCGAGTGCTCCTACACCCGCCACCACCATCGAGGACTGGACAAGGCGTCCAGGACCCGCGAGTCGACCCGCAACTGGGTCCAGCGGTGGCAAGAACTAAGGTACAACGCGGTCGGCATCCACCCGCACATCGCGATCCATTGCTTCAAGACCTCGTGCCGCTACGAGCCCTTGGTCGCCAAGCTCAAGCGACACTCTTGCACGCTCGACAACATACCGGACCTCCTCGAGATTGCCAAACGGTACGCGGAGGAAGACCCAAACCAGGAAACTAACGACGAGTCGGGAGGCCAACGCCGCACGAGCGGCAACAACAACGGACGACGGTCCGACCTACGCTACAGCAACACTCGCCTCACTGGCAAGCGACGCAATGACGGGCGAGTCGACTTCGTCGCCAACGCCGGGCACGCGCAGCGCGAGCCTAAGAGCTTCTGCCGTGACGGAGGGCAACGCCGCAACGGCGGCAACTACAAGGCGAAACCAAGGTTCGACCCCACGGCCCTCCTTAACCAACCTTGTGCGTTTCACAGCAGGGAAGGGAAGCCCGCCACGCACACGACCGCTGACTGCCATACTCTCAGGGAGATTGAGAAGGCACGACGAGCGCGGGAGGACCCCGACAACAACCCGCCAAACGGCGGAAAATTCGGCAACGTGGCCGGCTCGCTCCATACCTTCACAGGCTTCAACACGAAGGGCGAGAAGAAGGTCATCGCCCGCGCCGTCGCCGTCAACGCGGTGGCCTAAGTGGACGTTCCCCTGTTCCTAAACTGGTCAGAGCAGCCCATCACCTGGAGCCGCCAGGACCATTCGCCACGCATCGAGTACCCAGGCCGAGTCGCCCTGGTGGTCAAGCCCTGGGCGACATACGCTCCGAAGACATTGATGGACAGCGGCTCCATCAACATCCCACTGACACCTTCAGGCGACTGCGGCTCCCGCAGTCGATGGTCGAGACGACCTACACCATGTTCCACGGCATCGTCTCCGGTCGGAAGGCGTACCCGATCGGCAAGGTCACGCTGCCAGTAACCTTCGCACACAAAGAACTTCCGCACCGAGCGGATCGTCTTCGAGCTGGTACCTTCGACCCTACCACTGCGCCTGGGCGCCAGGCGTTCGCCAAGTTCATGGCAGCGCCCCACTACGCGTACAACGCGATGAAGCTCCCCGGGCCGTGCGGCGTCATCACCATTAACGGCGACCCTGACATGGCCGCCGAGTGCGAGGCCAAAGGAGCCGAACTCGCCGATGCCATCATCGCGGCAGAGGCCAACCACGCCGACGAGCTCGCCAAGTACGCGAGCGGGGTCAACAACGACGACCCCACCATACTCAAGAAGCCGAACTCGGAGGGCGCAAACACCTCATCCTTCGAGGCAACGACGCACACCCGCACCGTTGAGCTGGTCCCAGGCGACTCCAGCCAGACGGTGACGATCGGGACGGGCATGAGCCCAGCCTAGGAAGGCGCGCTCATCGAGTTCCTCCGTGAGAACAAGGACATCTTCGCATGGAAGCCCTCTGACATGCCTGGTGTCCCTAGGGAACTCGCTGAGCACAAACAAAACGCCGACCCCAAAGTGCGACCCGTGAAGCAGTCGCTGCGGCCCTTCAATGAAGAGCGCCGCCGAGCTATCGCCGAGGAGGTGCAGCGTCTACTCGCTGCAGGCTTCATCCGTCCAATTAAATACTCCAAGTGGCTGGCAAACCCAGTCTTGATCGAGAAGAAGAATGGGACCTGGAGGATGTGTATCGACTACACAAACTTGAACAGCGCCTGCCCGAAGGAGCAGTTCGTCCTCCCGCGGATCGACCAAATAATCGACTCCACCGCGGGCTCGGAGTCGCTGTGTTTCCTCGACGCCTACTCTGGGTACAACCAGATCAAAATGGCTGTCGAGGACGAGGAGAAGACGACGTTCATCACGCCATTCGGAGCCTTCTGCTACACCGCCATGACCTTCGGCCTCAAGAACGCCGGGGCGACCTACCAGCGGTGCATGCAGGAGTGCCTCGCGAGCCAAATTCGCTGCAATATCCACGTCTACATCGATGATGTGGTCGTGAAGTCTGCTCGCCAAGGCGATCTACTCGCCGACCTGGCGGAAACATTCACCAACCTGCGGAAATACAAGATAAAGCTTAACCCAGGAAAATGCACCTTCGGTGTACCAGCAGGACAACTACTGGGTACGTCGTCTCCAAGCGCGGGATCGAGGCGAACCCCACAAAGATCGACACAATCGCTCGACTCGGCAAACCCGAGCGCCTTCGCGACGTCTAGAAACTGGTCGGGCGAGTAGCGGCTCTCAGTCGCTTCATCCCCCGCCTGGGAGAAAAGGCGATGCCCCTATACCGCCTGATGCGCAAAAACCCCACCTTCCAGTGGGACAAGGAGGCGGACGACGCGCTCCGCGACCTCAAGAAGGTTCTACTCGCAGCACCGTTACTTGCCGCCCCCGCAGACAAAGAACCCATGCTGGTCTACGTCGCGGCTTCCGAGCGCGTCGTCAGCGCCGTCATGGTCGTCGAGCGACCAGAGGAAGGCAAGGAGCGCCCGGTACAGCGACCGGTGTACTACATCAGCGAGGTCCTCACCGAGTCGCGCCAGCGGTACCCACAATACCAGAAACTGGTATACGCAGTCTTCAGAGCACAGCGGCGACTGCCGCACTACTTCCAGGAGCATCCGATCACGGTCGTCTCCTCAGCACCGTTGCAGGACATCATCCGCAACCGCGAGGCGACTGGGCGAGTCGCCAAGTGGGCCGTCGAAATCGGCGTCCACAACATCAAGTATGAGCCGCGAAAAGCGATCAAGTCGCAGGCTCTCGCGGACTTCATCGCCGACTGGGAAGAGGCCCAGCAGCCGGAAAAGCTGCCGTATCTCCACTACTGGAGCCTACACTTCGACGGCTCCAAAACACGGATGGCGCAGGAGAAGGGATCATGCTGACTTCACCGAAGGGCGACAAGCTCGCCACGCCCTTCGCCTCGACTTCACCTCGCACCAACAACATGGCCGAGTATGAGGCACTACTCCATGATGAGCTGCCAAGGAAATGAACGCCAACCGCCTACGCTACGGAGACTCGACCTGTCATTGGGCAAGTCGCCGGCTGCGACGCCTCTACCATGGCGGCATACCACCAAGCGGTGGACAAGCTGGGGACACTTCAGCTACTCCGTTGAGTGGATCGACAGGAAGAACGAGGAGGCCGACGACTCTCGCAGATCGGTCGGCTCGACTCGCACCACCCGCCGGCATCTTCCTCGACACGATCACCAAGCCATCAGTCTCTCCCCCAAGGGAGATCGACATCGGAGTACCGCTACAGCCAGAAGCCGCCCTGGTCGCACTCATCGCCGAGCCAGACGACTGGACCAAGCCGTACATCGCCTAACTGGAGGCTGGCACCTTGCCGGCAGACGAGACAGACGCCCGGATGGCTGCACAACGATGCAAATCCTTCACCATAATCGACGGCAATCTCCACAAGCGCAGCATGACTGGCGTGTTCCAACGCTGCGTCCAACCCGCCGAGGGACGCAAGATCCTCCACGACATTCACTCCGGCGACTGCGGCCACCACGTCGGCGCCCGCTCTCTGGTCGCCAAGGCTATGCGGCATGGCTTCTACTGGCCCACCGCACACGCCGATGCCGTCGACATTGTCCAGCGGTGCGCCGGGTGCCAGAAGTACGCCAACCAGACACACGTGCCGAGCTCAGCGCTCAAAACAATCCCCATCACTTGGCCATTCGCCGTGTGGGGTATGGACATGGTAGTCCCCTTCAAAAAGGCCCCCTCCGGCTTCACCCACCTCCTGGTCGCGGTCGACAAATTCACAAAGTGGGTGGAGGCCAAACCAGTCCGAAAATGCGATGGAAAGACCGCCACAAAATTCCTACGCGAGCTCATATATCGCTACGGGTTCCCAAACAGCATCATCACGGACAACGGCACCAACTTCGCCAAAGGAGCCATGGCCGAGTTCTGCGAGCAACACCACATCCGGCTCGACCGCGCGTCAGTCGCCCACCCGGAGTGCAACGGACAGGCGGAAAGGGCCAACCAGAGCATCCTCCACGGCCTGAAGCCGTTCCTCCAAGTACTACTAGAGCGCACCGCCGGGTGCTGGGTCGAGGAGCTACCCTCCTTCATCTGGGGCATCCGCACCTCGGTCAACAGGTCGACAGGATTCACCCCCTTCTTCATGGTGTACGGCGCCGAGGCAGTCATGCCCACCGACCTCGAGCACGACTCGCCAAGGGTCGTCCACTACACGGAGGCTACGAACGAACTCGCACGACAGGATGGAGTCGATCAACTCAACGAGGCACGCGACCTAGCTCGCTCACGCACCGCCATCTACCAGCATTGACTCCGCCGCTACCACAGCCGGCGGGTGAAAACTCGCACCTTCCAAGAAGGCGACCTGGTGCTGCGCCTCATCTAGGACAAGAAGGGCATGCACAAGCTTTCCCCCCGTGGGAGGGACCATTCTCCATCGGGCGAGTACTCGGCAACGACGCCTACTACCTCATCGACGTCCATGGGGACGGCAAACTCGACGTCAAGCGACCATGGAATGTAAATCTCCTACGGAAGTTCTACTCCTAGAATCCCACATATATACCCTCCAGTCGCTATGAAATAAAAAGAATTGGTTACCGCAAATTGCGCCTACTCTCCATGTCTTGTGCCACTCGCACTCATAATAACAGCGTCAAGCTAACTGCAGAAGTCAACCTCTAATACAGCGATCGGCACGGCCAAGTAGTGCGTTACAAGGGCACTGGGTCACCTCAGGTCTTGTAACGTCCACGAAAAACGCCTACCCGGAGCTCCATTGAGTCGCTTAACTCGATCTCTCACGAGCCAAGACAATCGCCGCTTCACAGCGACCATGGTCCTCCGCATCCTCGACATAGCGACTCGAGTACCACGCCAAGTACCGACGCTGACCAGTTCAACGACGGCTAGGAAAACGCCAAGTATGAGAGCATGCTCAGGACTCGCCATGACTGCAACCCGATGCACTGCAGGAGTGATGCTCACCATAACGCGCCAAGTCCTCACCCACCCTCGAGTCGCGCCTAGAACAACCAAGTACCACGCGGGGACTCGCCACCCGACCTCGTTCACAAGGGAAAACAGGAAGCTGAGCACTCATGGGAGTCGCCTTGCGACTGGATTTCCAAGTTCGGGCGAGTTCACCTCAATAACAAAACATTCAAAACAACAAACACATAACAGACGAGGTAAACCCCATAAAAAGGGCGGACGCGCTCGGGGACTCGTTCAACCCTCAACCAGAAACACACAACAATTCAAAAAATACCACGATATTTCATTATAGCATGTCGCAAATGTCACAAAATACAAAGTATGCCCAACGGCATTACTACTAACGCCTAAGGGCACAATGTCTTATTCCGCAGCTTCGATGATTTACTCACCGCCACCCGGTTGCGCTATAATGAAGGAGTATACGGGTTCGACAGCTACGTCGTTAACTCGCCTCCATCGCCACACGGAAGGGCTGCTCGATCTTGAAGTCCCTGCTTTGGCTCGAGTCGTTGGGACGACCGTCTCGATAAGGAAGGAGGTCGCCCATCGCCTGCACGCCGGGAGTACCGCGGCGCGGTCCGTCAACTTCAGGACCTCGGAGATCTCCACCGAGCCAGTCGACGACGGGTAGCCACTCGTCACGTCGTCCAAGTCGAAGTCCTCCAGGAAGTGAGCGAGCCCAAGGCTAAGCGCCGTCGCCGCACCGCGCCGGAACGCCGATCGCTTCATGAACTCAACGACCGACGGTGCCTTCTCCAAGTATCGCCACACCTCGACGAGGTCGCTGGGAATTACTTCCGTGGGCAACATCTTCTGAAGATACGCTCGTATGCATGTCGCCGACAACGTGGCCGAGTCGACCAGCGTGGCTACACATTACCATGCGTCGAACGAATTCGCCTCCTCCGCGCTGTCAATGATCCGACCTGCGGATAGAAGGTGATAGTGAGTACACCAAAAATTACACAATACATATGCTAAAGGCAGAAGCAGGCACACTCACCAATAAAGGGATGGGAGAGATCCGTGATGAAGCTCTGAAGAAAAGTGTAGTCATCTTGAAGCCCAGCAACAAGGGCGTCGGAGACCTTACGCTCCTTAGCGGCGGCTGTAACAACAGCCTTAGCTCGCCCATCCGCCGAAGTCGCCTCATCCTTCGCTTCCTTCAGCTCGCGCTCAAGGTCGGCGATCCGCTTCTCAGTCGAGCTCAGCGCAGTTTGAGCTACCGCCAACTCACTCGCTGGGACAAGGCCCTGGCGGACCTCCTCTTCCTTCGCAGCAGTCGCCTGGAGTCCCTTGTTCGCCTCTTGGACGATGGCAAGTTCTTCCTTCGCGCGACGCTTCGCAGCAAGCCGGTCAGCTGAATCACGTTGCAAACCCTACGCAAAAAGACAAACAGTTACAAAAATGAAATCCTAAGCGCCCACCCGCTGAAATTCAGCGCATAGGCACTCGGGGACTGGGGGTCAAAAATCCTAAGTACCCACCCGCTGAAATTCAGCGACTAGGCACTCGGGGACTGGGTATCAAAAATCCTAAGTACCCACCCGCTGAAATTCAGCGACCAGGCACTCGGGGACTGGGCGCGAGCACTAAAAGAATCCGACCGCTGCAAGTCAGCGGCGTGATCCTCGGGGACTGGACATACCTTAGCCTACCATGGGAGACTAGAAGATCCTCATGCGAGCTTGAGAGCTTGGCATGACTTTCTTCTAATTTCCCATAGTTGCTCGTTAGCAAAGCAAGTTGAGCCTTTAGCTCAACATTCTCCTTCAAGATAGATGCTTCACAAGAAATAGAGTTAGTAGCACAAGCATCATCATTTAAATCAAGAGGTGAGGTTAACTTGGAAAGCTCTTTAGAATAAGAACTTTAAGTTGCTCATGTGACTCGGTGAGTTTGATGAGATCCCCCTTGATGACCCTAGAGCCATTGTTATGGTGCTCAAAATCATCAAGGAGTTTGGCATAAGCAACTTCAAGTTCATCATTTTTAATTTGAAGGGCACATGCTACCTCAAAATCTCTATCATGAGATTTCTTCACTCTAGATAGCTCTAGAGCAAAGGTATCCTCAAGAGATTCCTTAGTGGCTTGTTCCTCTTAAAGAGCTTCATTTAGTTTGGCAATTTCATTAGCATACTCACGCTCAAGACTACTTATTTTATCTATTTTGTCCTCATGTTCATATATTAGTTGCCTACTTTCAATAGCACAAGTCAAGATTTCAATGAAAGTAGAGCAAGCATTTTTATTAGGATGAAGAGCACGAAGGACTATCCCGCCCTTATCTTTTAGAGAAGCAACAACATTATCTACTTCTACATGATCAACATTCACATCATCATGAGTATATTGGAGTCCAAAGGAGAGGTTACCTTTGAACTCTTAGTCATGAGGCACAAGTGAACATTGGAAGAAGATGATGATGAGGGAACACATGAAGCTCTAATGACAACTTTGCCTTGGCCCACACATTCTTCACTTTCCTCTACATGGTTAGCAACACAAGAACTAGAGGAAATGGAAGCACATTTATCATGGCAACAAGGCAAAGCAAGCATATCATCATGAGATATATCCAATTCATTTCTACAAGATATGCAAGGGCAATCAATACTAGGATCTAAATTACATATGGTCCTACAAGTGTTCATGCCCAAAGATACAACATTGCAATGAGATAGAGACAAAGAATCATGAATGGAAATCTCACTATCTACATTGCAAGTTCTATCACCACTCACCATATCATTACCTTGTGACAACACACATGTTGGTGTAGTGGAAGAACATGAGACCTCATCGCGGCCGGAGGTGGATGGAACACAATCATCCTCATTAAGCTTGGACACATCATATTTTTCTTGAAGCTTGGTCCATATATCATGAGCATTCTGGAAAGGCATGATTGAGGAAAGAACTACAAAGCTCACAACATTAACAAGCACATTAGATGCTTGAGCTTCGACATAAGAGTTTTTCTTCTCCTCCAAAGATAGATTTTGGGGATCCTTAGGAGGAGACAAGCCCATATCTAGAATGCGCTCAATGTTTGGGTCAATGGCCCGGAAATGACTAAGCATGCGAGTACGCCAAACATCATAATGTGTGCCATCAAAAGTAAATGTGTGAGACTGGACTAAACCCCTAGGAGACATCTTTACTCTCGAGGCGGTGAAGCCTAAAAGAGAGAGACCTCGCTCTGATACCAATTGAAAGTACAAAGGAAGTCGCCTAGAGGGGGGGTGAATAGGCTTTTAAAAATATTACGGTTTAGGCTCAATTAAATGCGAAATAAAACTAACGTTTAATTTATTGAGCACAAAACCTTGCCACTAAGTTTACCTAAGTGCACCAACAACCTATGCTAAGCAATACAAGAAACAAGGTGATAGCAAGAAATAAATACTTCAAGCACGATGGCTATCACAATGTAAAGTGCATAAGTAAAGGGCTCGGTTGAGAGATAACCGATGGACGCGGAGACGAAGATTTGTTTCCCGAAGTTCACTTCCAAAGAACCTACGTCTCCGTTGGAGAGGTGTGATGGCGCAATGCTCCCCGAACGCCACAAATGGCTCACCTCGAGGTGTGGTGGCTCGATGCTCACCCAACGCCACACACGGCCTCACCCCGGATGCGGAAGCACGCAACTCACCGACGCCACAAAAGGCTCACCCTATTCTCCCAAGTGCGCACCACAAAAGGCGGGCACTTGCTCCACTATGGGACGCTTGAGGGCGGTCACCGAACTGCATAAGATTGGGGCTAACTCCACAACTCAATTGGAGGCTCCCAACAACAAAGCCACAAAAGGCTACAATGCCACAAAAGGCCAATAAAGCCACAAGAGGCTACAAGACCACAAAAGGTCAACAAGAACACAAAAGGTCAACAACCCAACCACACAACCGTCTAGGGTTCCAAGAACCCAAGAGTAACAAGACCACAAGCTTGTACTCGCCGAATCTCTGAGGAGAACTCAAACCTATGCACCAAATGCAAGGGCAAGTCCTTCTCTCCCAAATTCCAACAAAGCTACAAAAGCTATTGGAGGAATAAGGGAGGAAGAACACAAGAGGAGAACTCAAACCTATGCACCAAATGCAAGGGCAAGTCCTTATCTCCCAAATTACAACAAAGCTACAAAAGCTATTGGGGGAATAAGGGAGGAAGAACACAAGAGGAGAACACAAAACACTCCAAGATCTAGATCCCAATGATTCCTTCACAAAGAAGGGATTTGACTTGGTGGGATTGTAGATCTAGATCTTCTCTAACTTTTCCCTCAAAAAGATGTAAGAATCATGGGAGGGAGAGGGAGTAAGAGAGCTCAAATAGGTCAACAATGGTGGGCAAAAATGAGCTCAAAAGATAGAGAACCATTGGGGAAGAAGCCCCCCTTAAATAGGACAAGGAAAAACTGACCGTTTGGGCCAGATTCGTGCCCCCACCGGAACTTCCGGCCTCCCACCGAAAATTCCGGCAAATAGAAACACACGTTACTGAACCTGACCGGAACTTGGGTCGGAACTTGGGCCGGAACTTGGGTCGGAACTTGGGTTGGGTCGGAACTTGGGCCGGAACTTCCGCTCAAGCAAAAACACAGGACAATATTGCACAAAAACTTCAATAACTTTTGATCCCGGACTCCGTTTTTGATGATCTTGGGCTCGTTTTGAAGAGAACGAAAAGTTTTACAAGATTATGAAAAGAAACATAATAGTCCAGCATGGAAGTATAAAACCAAATTGAGAAAGATATGACCTCTCTAGAAGCGATGAGCCGTTAAAACCTCCAAAACCCAAAACACAAGAAGTTGAGCTTGGAAACTCCGATTGGGATGAAACCAATTTTGTTGGAAAGATAATGACGAATAAAATCCAACAAAAATTAGAAATATTGGGTATCACCTTGGGAGAAAATACTATGAATATATATGTGAAGTATCCCCCAAGGTGTGGAGCCGGAAAACTCGCAAGATCAAAAACCGCAATAAGATATGCAAGTGAAATCCTTAGATGATGAACTAGAGCTTGTTATGATGATAACCCACAATCTCTAGATACTCTCATGGACAGGAACCAAATAACAACCAAGAAAGATGATGCTATGAATGCAAATGTTTGAGCTCTCTCTGAACAATGCAAACGAGACACCCGCTTGAGAGCCCCTCTTGATAGAACGGCTATCTATCCTAAATCCGGTCTCCCAACTAACAATACGAGACCGACAAAAGAGAAGCCCTATCAAGAACATACCTTTGCCTTGAGCATCCCACTTGAACTTGATGTAGACCGTCTTGTTCTTCTATAGTGGGAACACCTTTCTTGGATGCTCTTGCTTGATGAAGATGAAGACTTGCAAATTGCTCCCCCATACTCCATGGGGACACCTCTTCTTTGAACTTGTCTTCATCATTCCATGAGCATGAGGATGGCAAGCTTCAAGCATGAGATCTTCTAGAGATGGCGCATCTTGAGCTCGCCCTTCTTCATCCCTACTTGAGGTTGATCCATCTTGATGTAACTCTTTGCACATGTCTTGATCAACCTTCAAGCTCCTTCTTTCTTCATGATTCTAATGGGCAGAAAGCCCTTGGACATTTCTTCATCTTCCAACCTTGAGACCAACACATGGACCAAGTGATGCTAATGGAAAAGCCTACAAGTGAAACTCAATTTACACATTAGTCCATAGAGATTGTCATTAATTACCAAAACCACACATGGGGGCACACATGCCCTTTCAGTAGCCCCGTGCGGATGCCGGCCGGTTTCTCCAGTAAGGGGCCCAGTCGACGACTGAGGCCCATCTCCAGGACATCGCGCGCCCAAGACACGAACGGCTTCTTTGTCGTTGAAGCCGCGACAGGAGCTTCCGAAAAGTTTCCGGTAGGAGCTTCTCTGGGCGGCAAAGCTGCCACGACCGGAGCAGCCCCCGACCCGGAGACTGGGGCGAACGGCGGAGGCATTGAGGCCAGAGGCACCTCGCTCAGGACGGCGGTGATATGTGGCGCCGCCATCATCTGTGGTGCTTCACCCCTGGCCAGACTGGTGGCGTCGGAGCTGCTTGGCGAGTGAGGCGGAGATGCCTGTCTCGCTGGCTTCGTCTTCCTCTTCGGAGGGGCCTTCACCTCCTTCTTCTTCTTCGATGGAGTAGCCTCGCGATGGGAGGTGTTCTCGGGGAGCTCGTCGTCGTCGTCATCATGACGATCGAGGCTTTTGCTCGCTTCGAGCTCACGCTGCCGCTGCCCCCGAGTTTTCCGGACCAGCGGGGCGACCTCTTCCTCGGACTCGTCGTCGTCGCCACTCCCGTCACTCTCAACGCCGCCCCTTGCTGGGGGCGAGTCGCCTACCTCCTGGACGGACGAGCTCGAATTCTCGTTGTCCGCGGGCGGAAGCCACCCTTCCACCACTTGAAATAGCTGCAATAAGCATAAGACGATATCAGTATTACCGCGAAAACATTTAACTGCGACTGCGAATGATAGAAAGATGACTTACCATTGGATTGCTGGATCACGGTGGGGTGGGGCGACCCAGCCGTGATCCGTGCACGCCGCTGGGTGATCTTCTTCAGCGCCAGGACGTAATCTTCGAGCTGCCACTCGGCGAGGCAGGACTTTGTCGAGTCCTCCCGGCCTGCGTACTCATACGTGTAGTGGTCGCGGCGCGCCAGGGGGACGAGTCGCCGCCCGAGCCAGCAGTTATACAAGTTGATGGGCTGGAAACCTTTCTTCTTCAGGCCGCGGATGGTCTGAAGCATTTCATCTACAACCATCCGCTGGTCTGTTGGAAGCTTGCCGACCTGGAGTCGGCGCGGTTCGGGTGGGTCGGTGGAGTATCTTGGGATCGCCACCTCACCGTCCGGAGTCGCCTCGGTGACATAAAACCAAGATTTCTTCCATTCACTCGCCGCCTTGGCGGGTAGCATCAGATTGAAGAAGGAAGCCTTCGATTCAACTGAAACGTCAGACCGCCCGCAGCAAGCATTGGGCCGCCCGCTTCTTCGCGACTGATCCTCCCGTGGAACAGGTCTTGCCACAGGGGAAGTAGGGCCTGCAGCCCAGGTAGCACTCGCAGAACGCCATGAAAATGGCGAGCTGCTCGATCTTATCGGACCAGTCCGACGAATGGATCCGTAAGCGCGAGCGCCAAAGAAAAGAGATGTTGGGAATCCCAGCCCCCGTTCTAGGTGGCTGGTGAAGCAGATGAACTCTCCCTCGCGCGTGTCCGGAGTCACCTCTCCGACCACAGGGATGCGCCACCTACCGGCGCGCAGGATCCCGGCCTCCTCGAAGGACGCCAGTTGTGCTCTCGTGCACTTGGATCTGCCCCATGGTTCGGTGGAGGGGGCCATAGGCGGAAGAATTCATGGGGGTCGGAGGATTTCGGTTCGGTTGGATCGCGATGCGGAGGAAAACAAAGGTGCACGCAATCGGAGGAAATGACGAGGGGGTGGTTCTCCGATTGCCTACCATTCCCTTTATATAGCGGTTGTTACCCGCCAAATCAGGGAGCCGTTACTACGCGGTGATTACGCCCAAAGTTACCGTTGGGTTACCCCAACGGCTAGTTTGAATGCGTTTTGACGGTCCAACTTCAGCCACTCGGCTAGCCGACCCAGTCACTACGGACAGTGACTAAATATTTCGCCGATCCAATCGCCAAAGCTGCGACCAGAATGACTAGTTTCCTCCTTTATTCAGGAGCCCGCCGCCGATTCGACTGGATGTCCGCGTTGAAAGCCGTATGCTTCGACTGCCAGCAACCACCTACGCCCAATCGACGACGGCCTCGGGGACTACTGATGGGGATATGCCTACAGGTATACCCAAATGACGTTCCGATGGCCCAGAACTGGCGAGTGGGCCTGCAAGACGGCGACTGGATCAAGGCCCGGTGGGGATCCAAGCGACTGGAAGCTGAAGGCCCAGGCGAGTAGATAGGCCCAGTCGGATTAGGTTAAACAAGTACCGAAGCCTTAACTGATTCGGTTAAGATATGTAAACCCTAGGGGAGGTGAGTCTATATAAACCTCCCTACAAGGCGTGTAGAGATACGTTCCGTCATACACCCAAGCGACTCGCCGCCTAGCCGTCGAGCTCCCCCAATTGTAACACCACCATAATACAATCTAGCAGGAGTAGGTCTTTACCCTCCGGGGGGCCGAACCTGGGTAAACCTTGTGTCTCCGCCCTCATCTCACACCGCAGATGGCTGGCCGCCCTTGCCCCTCGTTCTACTACTCGCTGCCGATTGCAGCATCTGCCGTGACCATTCCCATGACACAGTGTGCTATCTTGTACGGTTTGGAATCGAAGCTTCAGAAAATGTTAGAGAAACATGACCCACATGATATTGTCCTGAACTCAAAATGATATTTGAGGCTCATGCGGCAGTTGAGAGTTATGAGGCTTCTGAAAAGTTCTTTAACTGCAAGATGGAAGAGGGCAGCTCCGTTAGTGAGCACGTGCTTAAGATGTCTAGGCGCGCAAGCAAGCTTCAAAGTTTGGGTATAGTGATTCCTAACACTTTGGGGATTCATTGTGTCCTCCAATCACTACCACCAAGTTACAAGAACTTTGTGATGAACTACAATATGCAAAACATGGTCAAGTCGTTGCACGAACTCTTCTCCATGTTAAAGTCTGCGGAAGTGGAGATCAAGAAAGAGCACCAAGTGTTGATGGTCAATAAGACCACCAAATTCAAGAAGCAAGACAAGTTACCCCAGCGAAGAAGACCAAGGCTGGGCCTAAGCCTGATACTGAGTGCTTTTACTGCAAGGGAGAAGGTCATTGGAAGCGGAATTGCCCTAAGTACTTGGCGGATTTGAAGAATGGCAACATCAAGAAGAAATGTATATCCGATATACATGTTATTGATGTGTATCTCACTAGTAGTCGTAGTAGTGTCTAGGTATTTGATACTGGTTCGGTTGCTCATATTTGTAACTCGAAATAGGTGCTGCAGAATAGACGGAAACTAGCGAAGAATTAGGTGACGATGCACGTTGAAAATGGATCAAAGGTTGATGTGATCGCGGTTGGCACGCTACCTCTTCATCTACCATCTAAATTAGTTTTATACTTAAATAATTGTTATTTGGTGCCTGCGTTGAGCATGAACATTATATCCAGATCATGTTTATTGAGAGACAGTTACTTGTTTAAGTCCAAGAATAATGGTTGTTCAATTTATATGAGTAATATATTTTATGCACATGCACCTTTGATAGATGGTCTATCCTTGTTGAATCTCGATTGTAGTAACACACATATTAATAACATTGAAGCTAAACGTTTGAAATTGAGCGATAACTCCATCTATATGTGGCACTGTCGTCTTGGTCACATTGGAGTGAAGCGTATGAAGAAACTTAATTCCGATGGACTTCTTGAATCACTTGATTTTGAATCACTTGAAAGATGCGAAGCATGTCTGATGGGTAAAATGACTAAGACTCCATTTTCTGGTATGATGGAGCGAGCTACGGACTTATTGGAAATCATACATACCGATGTTTGTGGTCCAATGAGTGTAGCATCGCGAGGTGGTTATCGTTATGTTCTTACCTTCACGAATGACTTGAGTAGATATGGGTATATCTATTTCATGAAACATAAGTCCGAAACTTTCGAGAAGTTTAAGGAATTTCAAAGTGAAGTAGAGAATCAACGTAACAAGAAGATTAAGTTTTTATGATCTGATCGTGGAGGTGAATATCTAAGTTACGAGTTTGGCGAGCATTTGAAGAAATGTGGAATACTTTCACAATTGACACCGCCGGGAACAACACAACATAATGGTGTGTCCGGACGTCGTAATTGAACTCTCTTAGATATGGTTCGTTCTATGATGTCACTTACAGATTTACCGCTATCGTTTTGGGGTTATGCATTTGAGACAGCCGCATTCACTTTAAATAGGGCACCATCTAAATGCGTTGAAACGACACCGTATGAATTATGGTTTGGGAAGAAACCTGAATTGTCGTTCCTTAAATTTTACGGTTGTGAAGCTTATGTAAATAAGTTACAGCCCGACAAGCTTGAACCCAAAGCGGAAAAATGTGTCTTCATTGGATACCCGAAGGAAACTATTGGGTATACCTTCTATTATAGATCCGAGGGAAAAATCTTCGTTGCCAAGAATGGATCCTTTCTAGAGAAGGAGTTTCTCTCGAAAGAAGTGACTGGAAGAAAAGTAGAATTCGACGAGGTTGTCGAACCTTCTCTCGGACTTGAGAGTAGCACAACACCGGAAGTGGTTCCTGTGGCGCCTAAACCAATAAGAGAGGAAGCTAATGATGTAGATCATGAAACTTCGGTTGAAGTTACTACGTAACCTCGCAGGTCAACGAGAACTCGTACCACTCCTGATTGGTATGATCCCGTTATGAGTGTCATGTTGGTGGACAACACCGACGACCCTACGACATATGAGGAAGCAATGATGAGCCTAGATTCCAATAAATGGCAAGAAGCCATGAAATCCGAGATTGGATCCATGTACGAAAACCAAGTATGGACTTTGGTGGACTTACCGGATGGCCGGAAGGCTGTCGAGAACAAATGGATTTTCAAGAAGAAAACATATGCTGATTGTTGGAATTATGCCCTAGAGGCAATACTAAAGATGTTATTATTATAATTCTTGTTCATGATAATGTTTATATTCCATGCTAGAATTGTATTAAGCGGAAACTTTAATACTTGTGTGGTTTGTGAACAACACCGTGTCCCTAGTACGCCTCAAAGGACTAGCTCATTGATTAATGATGGTTAAGGTTTCCTAACCATGGAAATGAGTTGTCAATTAATAATGAGATCATATCATTGGGAAAATGATATGGTGGACAGACCCAAACTAAGCGAAGCAATTAGATCGTGTCATCGTGTTCGTCTTTGCGAATCTTTTCTTATGTCAAAAATTGTATTCCTTAGACCATGAGATAATACAACTCCCTGATATCGGAAGAAAGCTTTGAGGTCATCAAACGTCATCCTATGAGAGGGTGATCATAAAGGTGTCTCTCAGGTGATCGGAAAGTATCTGTTGGGTTGTATGTATCGAGATGGGATTTGTCCCTCCCAAGTCGGAGAGATATACTTCGGGCCCACTCAGTAATTGATATCAACACCTCTTGCAAGCATGTGGTTAAGGAGTTAATCACAAAGTGATATCGGATTACGGAACGAGTAAAGTACTTCTGAGCGAGATTGAACTAGGTATGGCCAGTGCAAGCGATCGAATCTCGGGCAAGTAAAATATCGCGAGGAAGGGAATATATATGGGATTGATTGAATCCTGGCATCGTGGTTCATCCGATATGATCATCGATGAATGTGTGGGAGTCAATATGGGTTTCCAGACCCCGCTGTTGATTATTGATAGAAGATCATGTCTGCATATTCTCGAACCCGCAGGGTCACACACTTAACGTGTCTCAACGCTAGGATAGATTGGATAATTGGTTTATGAGTTTTTGTTGGTCTCGGATGGGATCGGGACATCACGAGAGGTTCGGAGTGGTCAGGAGAATAAGATTCATATAAGGCAAGTGCAATTTTGGAGTTGAATTGTTGGTTAATCGGTATTGTCGAAGCTTCTAGAACCTTCCGGAAGGGACCAACGTGACCCCAGCTTAGGGAGGGCATGGGCCTATGAGGGAGTGCCCTGCGCATTGGGCCAGGCACAAGGCCCTGAGGCCAAGAGGGTTTAAACTCTAGATAGAGCTTCTAGAAGGGGTTTCTTTGCCCCCTCCTCCTCCTTGGTCGGCCTTGGCTTGGGGGAGGGCTGGGTTGCACCCCTCTATATAAAGAGGTGCAGGCGCACCACCCCTACACCTTCCTCCAACCCTAGCCGCCCTTGCTCTTCCTCTCTCCCCTCCATTGTTTGTAGGCGAAGCCTGCAGAAATTCTCCACCATATACACCACGCCCGTGTTGTAGATCCAATCCGTCTCTCCACCATACTTGCTGGTCCGAGGAAGGAGGAGACGTCGAGGTTCTGTACGTGTGCATCTCACGGAGGCACCGCCACTTGTTGGTGCTAGATCGGATCGGATCGCGAGGAGGAGAAGCGAGTACGACTACATCACCCATGTTCGATGAACGTTCCGCTGTGCGAATCTTCAAGGGTATGAAGATCTAATCCAATCTCTCTTGTTGTTTGCATCTCCTAGATTAGATCTTGGCTTTCCCTCTGTTAGCATCCGTAGAAAATTTTGATTTACTATGCCGCGAAACCCTTCAGTGGTATCAGAGCTAGATCTATGCGTACATGTGTTTCACGAGTAGAACGCAACATGGTTGTTGCGGGCGTTGATGTTTTCTGTTGCAAGCCTCTTGTTTGTGTTCTTCTTATGATGCGGGATAGTGATATTGAAGCGGTCCAGGCCAACGTTACGCGACGTTGTTCGCGAGACCGACTCCGCACTTGACGTGTGGCTTGTTCCACACATGCGGCTGGTGGATGTCAGTTTCTCTCACTATAGTTGTCATGGGATTAACACCGGAGTTTGGCAACCATAATATCACCGTTGTGGCTTTCCGTAGGTAAGAATCGTTCTTAGCATCTACTCCCATAAGCCACGTAAAACATGCAACAACAAAGTAGAGGCTTCTAACTTGTTTTTGCAGGGAGTGTTTTCTGTGATATGGTATGGCCCAAGATGTGATGTGTATATGTATGCGATGATCATGTTTTGTAATGTTTCACGACTTGCATGTAGATGAGTACACAACCGGCAGGAGCCATATGGTTGTCTTTATAATTGTGTATGACCTGTGTGTCAACTTCTTATGCGCCATGTAATAGTTTCACTTTATCGCTAAGTAGTTAGCAATAGTTGTAGTTGCTATTCGTGGTGGAGGCAATCATGGTGGAGTGATGGAGATCATGTCGGAACGCACAAGATGGAGATCATTGCGCGAAGATTGGCTATACCATGTCACATAAAGTTATATGCATGTGATGTTTATCCTTTTATGTATCTTATTATGCTTAGATCGTGACAGTAGCATTATAAGATGATTCCTCACTCAAAGATCAAGGTAAAAACTGTGTTCTCCCCAAGTATGCACCGTTGCGAAAGTTCGTCGTGTCCAAGCATCACGTGATGATCGGGTGCTATAGACTCTACGCTCACATACAACGGTGCAAGCCAGCTTCTGCACACGCGGAAATACTTGGGTCTAACTTGACGAGCCTAGCATGTACAGACATGGCCTCGGAACACATGAACCGAAAGGTTAAGCATGATTCATATGAATGATATGATCGACACTTCGTTGTCCACCATTTAAACCACATCTCTTCTCGTGAAGATCGGATTAGGTGTGGTGAATTTGGATCGTGTTCACTAAACAACCTGAGGGATGTTGAATTTAGTGGGAGTTAATCTAGTAATTGGATTAAAAGTTGAACTAGTTATCATGAACATAGTCTAATTTGTACTTGCAAATATTGTAGATCAAATGGCTAAGTCCAATTTCAACTTCAACGTTTTTGCTGAGAAGGAAAAGCTTAGAAACAATGGGTCTAACTTCACCAATTGGTTCCGCAATCTAAGAATCATTCTCTCTGGCGGTCAAAAGGACTATGTCCTTGGGAAAGTGTTAGGTGACCCCTCAAGCAATGCGCGGTGATGAGAAAGTTGTCTATCAGTCGCGCAAAGATGATTATGGTGTGATTAAGAGCACCATGTTGTTTGCTATGGAACCGGAACTTCAAAATCATTTTGAAGACTATCCCGGGCCCTTTGAGATTCTCGAAGAGCTGAAAACCATGTTTCAGACTCAGGCCCGTTCTGAGAGATATGAGATCTCTGAGAAGTTCTTTAACTGCAAGATGGAGGAAGGGAGTTCCGTTAGTGAGCACGCCATTAAGATGACGAGCTACACTCAACACCTTGAAAGCTGGAATGCACGATTCGGAGGAGCTCAAGATTGACAGGTTCTGCAATCACTCCCTCCCGGCTACAAAAGTTTTGTAGTGACTCATAATCAGATTGGTTCCATCGATCACCGAGCTCTTCGCAAAGTGAAGGCCACGAGTGGACATCAAAAGGATAATCATGTGTTGATGGTCAACAAGCCCACCTTCAAGAAAGGTAAGGAGCAAAAGCCCTTCAAGAAGGGCGGCAAGCCTCGCTCGCTGAGAAGAAGCTCAAGTCTGGTCCTAAGCGGACCCGAGTGCTTCTATTGCAAGGACAAGGGTCCTTTGGGCCAATCGTCCAAGTACTTAGCGGACAAGAAGGTGGCACCATCAAAGGTATATTTGATATACATGTTATTGATGTTTTCCTTACTAGCCCTCGTTGTAGTGCACTGGGTATTTGATACCGGTTGCTAATATTTGTAACTCGAAGCAGGAGCTGCGGAATGAATAGACTTGCGAGGATGAGGTGACGATGCGCGTTGGCAATGGATCAAGAGTTGATGTGATGGTCGTCGGCACGCTCTCCTTAGTTTTAACTTGGGATTAGTTTTAAACCTTAATAAGTGTTATTATGTGCCTGCGTTGAGCATGAACATTATTTCTGTATCTTGTTTATTGCAAGACGGTTATTCATTTAAATCGGAGAATAATGGTTGTTCTATTTATATGAGTAACATCTTTTATGGTCATGCACCTATTGTGAATGGTTTATTTCTTCTAAATCTCGAAAGGGATGAAACACACATCCATAACATTGAGGCTAAGAGATGCAATGTAGATAGTGATAATACTACTTATTTGTGGCACTGTCGTCTAGGTCATATTTGTGTAAAGTGCATGAAGAAACTCCATTCTGATGGACTTTTGGAGTCTCTTGATTTTGAATCATTTGACACATGTGAACCATGCCTCATGGGCAAGATGATCAAAACCCCGTTCTCCGGTATGATGGAGCGAGCAACGGACTTGTTGGAAATCATACATACCGATGTATGTGGACCGATGAGTGTTTCGACGCACGGTGGATATTGCTATTTTCTCACTTTTACCGATGACTTAAGTAGATATGGGTATATCTATTTAATGAAACATAAATCTGAAACATTTGAAAAGTTCAAGGAATTTCAGAATGAAGTGGAGAACCATCGTAACAGAAAGATTAAGTTTCTACGATCCGATCATGGGGGCGAATATTTGAGTTATGATTTTCTCACGCATCTTAAAGCAAGCGGAATTGTTTCAACTCCATACCGGAACACCGGCGCAATGGTGTGTCTGAGCCGGAATCGAACCCTATTAGATATGGTCCGATCAATGATGTCTCTTCTTGATTTGCGTTATCATTTTGGGGTTATGCATTAGAAACCGCTGCATTCACTTTAAATAGGGCTCCATCTAAATCCGTTGAGACGACACCGTATGAACTATGGTTTGGTGCTAAACCTAAGTTGTCATTTCTTAAAGTTTGGGGATGCGAAGCTTACGTCAAGAAGTTGATGCTGGACAAGCTCGAACCCAAAGCGGAGAAATACGTCTTCATATGATACCCTAAGGAAACTATTGGGTATACCTTCTATCACAGAACCGAAGGCAAAGTGTTTGTCGCAAAGAACGGTTCCTTTCTTGAGAAGGAGTTTCTCTCGAAAGAAGTGAGTGGGAGGAAAGTAGAGCTAGACGAGGTTGTGGAACCTTCTCTTGAATTGGAGAGTAGCGCAGCACCTGAAATTGTTCCAGTGCCGCTTGCACCAACGATAGAGGAAGCTAATGACAAGGATCATGAAGCTTCGGGCGATGCTGCTACTGAACGTCGCAGGTCGACAAGGTCGCGTGCCCCTCCTGAGTGGTACGGCAGCAACCTGTCTTGTCTTGTTAGTAGAAGACAGTGAACCTACGAATTATGAGGAAGCGATGATGAGCCCAGACTCCGAGAAATGGCTAGAAGCCATGAAATCCGAATTGGGATCCATGAGCGAAAACCAAGTATGGACTTTGGTGGACCCTCCTAGCGACCGAAAGGCCGTTGAGTGCAAATGGATCTTCAAGAAGAAAACGGACGCGGATGGTAATGTTACTGTCTATAAAGCACGGCTTGTCGCGAAAGGTTTTCGACAAGTTCAAGGTGTTGACTACGATGAGACTTTCTCTCCATGGCGATGTTTAAGTCCATTCGGATTTTATTAGCAATTGTTGCGTTTCATGATTATGAAATATGGCAGATGGATGTCAAGACTGCTTTCCTCAATGGCAACATTGATGAAGAGTTGTATATGATGCAACCCGAAGGTTTTGTCGATCCTAAGGATGCTGATAAAGTATGCAAACTTCAGCGTTCCATTTATAGTGATCAAGCATCTCGGAGTTGGAACCTTCGTTTGATCAAGTGATCAAGAGCTTTGGATTTGTTCCAAATTGCTCTGACTTGCATCTACAAGAAAGTGAGTGGGAGCTCGGTGGCGTTTACGGTACTATATGTGGATGACATATTGATTATTGGAAATGACATCAACATGCTTAATGATGTGAAGAGTTATTTGAACAAGTGTTTTCAATGAAAGACCTAGGTGAAGCTGCTTATATATTGGGCATCAAGATCTATAGAGATAGACAAAGACGCCTGATAGCTTTAAGCCAGAGTACATACCTAGACAAAGTTCTGAAAAGGTTCATAATGGATAAAGCAAAGAAAGGTTTAGTGCCTATGTTGTCAGGTAAGATATTGAGCAAGGCTCGGTGTCCGGCTGATGAAATGATAGGGAAGCTATGAGCAAAGTGCCTTATGCCTCGGCCATAGGTTCCATCATGTATGCCATGTTGTGTACTAGACGGATGTGTCCAATGCTCTTAGTTTGACGAGCGATATCAAAGTGATCCGAGTGGAACCTTTGGATAGCCGTGAAGAACATCCTAAAGTACCTAAATAGGACTAAAGAAATGTTCTTAGTCTATGGGGGTGATGAACAGCTCGTCGTAAAAGGTTACGTCGACGCTAGTTTCGACACCGACAAGGATGATTCTAAATCTCAGACAGGATACGTGTATATTTTGAATGGAGGAGCTGTGAGTTGGAGAAGCTGCAAGAAAAGCGTGATCACGGGATATACAGTAGAAGCGGAATACATGGCTGCTGCAGAAGCGTCAAGTGAAGGAGTTTGGATCAGGAACTTCATCACTGAGCTTGGCGTGGTTCCAAGTGCATTGGACCCACTAGAGATATTGTGTGACAACACTGGCGCCATAGCACTCGCTAAGGAACCAAGATAACATCCAAAGACCAAGCATATCAATCGCAAGTTTCATATAATCCGAGATTATATAGCAGATGGAGATCTGAAGATTAGCAAAGTACATACAGATCTGAATGTCGCAGATCCATTGACTAAACCTCTTCCACGTGTAAAACATGATCAGCACCTCAGTGCCATGGGTGTGAGATTGTTGCCAAATATAAACTAGATTATTGACTCTAGTGCAAGTGGGATACTGTTGGAATTATGCCCTAGAGGCAATAATAAAGATGTTATTATTATAATTCTTGTTCATGATAATGTTTATATTCCATGCTAGAATTGTATTAAGCGGAAACTTTAATACTTGTGTGGTTTGTGAACAACACTGTGTCCCTAGTACGCCTCTAAGGACTAGCTCATTGATTAATGATGGTTAAGGTTTCCTAACCATGGACATGAGTTGTCAATTAATAATGAGATCATATCATTGGGAAAATGATATGGTGGATGAGACCAAACTAAGCGAAGCAATTAGATCGTGTCATCGTGTTCGTCTTGCGAAGCTTTTCTTATGTCAAATATTGTATTCCTTAGACCATGAGATAATACAACTCCTGATATCGGAAGAAAGCTTTGAGGTCATCAAACGTCATCCTATGAGAGGGTGATCATAAATGTGTCTCTCGGTGATCGGAAAGTACATTGGGTTGTATGTATCGAGATGGAATTTGTCCCTCCCAAGTCGGAGAGATATACTTGGGCCCACTCGTGTCGATATCAACACCGCTTGCAAGCATGTGTTTAAGGAGTTAATCACAAAGTGATATCGGATTACGGAGCAGTAAAGTACTTGTTGTGAACGAGATTGAACTAGGTATGGCCAATGAGCGATCGAATCTCGGGCAAGTAAAATATCGCGAGACGAAAGGAATATATATATGGGATTGATTGAATCCTGGTATCGTGGTTCATCCGATATGATCATCGATGAATGTGTGGAGTCAATATGGGTTTCGCAGACCTGTTGATTATTGATAGAAGATCATATGCATATTCTCGAACCGCAGGTCACACACTTAACGTGTCTCGACGCTAGGATAAATTGGATAATTGGTTTATGAGTTTTGTTGAGTCTCGGATGGTATCCGGGACATCACGAGAGGTTCGAGTGGTCCGAGAATAAGATTCATATAAGCGGCGGTTTTTGGAGTTCGGAATTGTTCCGGGTTAATCGGTATTGTACCGGAAGCTTCTAGAACCTTCCGGAAGGGGACCAACGTGGCCCCACCTTCCGGGAGGGGGCATGGGCCTATGAGGGAGTTCCCTGGCCACATTGGGCCAGGGGCACAAGGCCCAATTGGGCCCAACCGGCCAAGAGGGTTTAAACTCTAGATAGAGCTTCTAGAAGGGGGGGTTTCCTTGCCCCCCACTCCTCCTCCTTGGCCGCCGGCCTTGGCTTGGGGGAGGGGGATAGGGTTGCCGCCCCACCCCTCTATATAAAGAGGGCTGGGGGCGCACCACCCCCCACACCTTCCCCTCCAACCCTAGCCGCCCTGCTGCCCTTCCTCTCTCCCTCACGACTGTTTGTAGGCAAAGCCCTGCTGCAGAAGTTCTCCACCATATACACCACGCCGTCGTGTTGTAGATCCAATCTGTCTCTCCACCATACTTGCTGGTCCGAGGAAGGAGGATACGTCGAGGTGCTGCACGTGTGCATCTCACGAAGGCACCGCCACTTGTGGTGCTAGATCGGATCGGATCGCGAGGAGGAGAAGCGAGTACGACTACATCACCCACGTTAAACGAGCGTTCCATGTCGAATCTTCAAGGGTATGAAGATCTAATCCAATCTCTCTCGTTGTTTGCATCTCGTAGATTAGATCTTGGCTTTCCCTCTTTTCGCATCCGTAGAAAATTTTGATTTACTATGCCGTGAAACCCTTCACTGATGGTAATGTTACTGTCTATAAAGCTCGACTTGTCGCAAAAGGGTTTTGACAAATTCAAGGAGTTAACTACGATGAGACTTTCTCACCGGTAGCGAAGCTAAAGTCTGTGAGGAATTTATTAGCAATCGCGGTATATTATGATTATGAGATATGGCAGATGGATGTCAAAACGGCGTTCCTCAATGGAGACATTTATGAAGAGTTGTATATGGTACAACCCAAAGGTTTTGTTGATCCGAAAGATGCTAACAAGGTATGCAAACTTCAACGGTCCATTTATGGATTGAAGCAAGCATCCCGAAGTTGGAATCAACGTTTTGATAAGGTAATCAAAAAGCTTTGGTTTTATACAAACTTATGGAGAAGCTTGTATTTACAAGAAAGTGAGTGGTAGCTCTTTAGCATTCCTAATACTATATGTAGATGACATATTGTTGATTGGGAATGATGTAGACCTTATTAATAGTGTCAAGGATTATTTGAATCATAGTTTTTCAATGAAAGATCTTGGTGAAGCAACTTACATATTAGGCATACAGATTTATAGAGATAGATCAAGACGCCTAATATCATTATCACAGAGTACATATCTGGACAAAGTTCTAAAGAGGTTTGGAATGGAAGATAGCAAGAAAGGGTGCTTACCCATGTTTCCCAATTCGACAATTGAGTAAAACTCAAAGTCCTGCAACGGCAGAAGATAGAGAAAGGATGAGTAAGACTACCTATGCCTCAGCCATAGGATCTCTCATGTATGCCATGCTATGTACTAGACCCGACATTGCATATGCTGTTAGTTTGACTAGCAGATATCAAAGTGATCCAGGAGTGGATCATTGGACAGCGGTAAAAAACATCCTTAAGTACTTGAGAAGAACTAAGGATATGGTACTTTCTTATGGAGGTGATGAACAGCTCGTTGTTAATGGTTACACCGATGCTAGTTGGAACACCGATCCGGATGATTCTAAATCTCGATCTGGATACATATTTATTTTGAATGGTGCATCAGTTAGCTGGAGGAGTGCAAAGAAAAGCGTTGTGGCGAGATCTTCAACTGAATCGGAATACATAGCTGCTTCAGAGGCTTCACAAGAGGCAATATGGATGAAGGAGTTCATTGCAGAGCTCGGTGTGGTTCCCAGTGCACTAGACCCAATGTCTATCTATTGTGATAACATGGGCGCCATATCCAATGCGCAAGAACCAAGGTCACACAAGAAGCTGAAGCATATCAAGCTGCATTTTCACGCTATTCGACAGCATGTCCAAGATGGTGACATAAATATTTGCAAAGTACACACAAATCTGAATGTGACGGATCCGTTGACTAAACCTCTCCCGAGGGCAAAACATGATCAACACCAGACTGCATGGGTGTTCGGTATATTACCATGTAATCTAGATTAGTTGACTCTAGTGCAAGTGGGAGACTGTTGGAGATATGCCCTAGAGGCAATAATAAAAGTGGTTATTATTATATCTTTGTGTTTATGATAAATGTTTACATTCATGCTATAATAGTATTAACTGGAAACATTGATACTTGTGTGATTTGTAAACTTAATTAGAGTCCATGGTAAAGCTTCTTTGTAATACTAGCTTGTTGGTTAATAAGATGATCGTGGTTTCCCAATCATGAACTTTGAGATGTTATTAACAAAAAGATCATATCATTAGGAGAATGGTATGATGGACATACTCCTATAGATAAGCATAGCATAAAGATCAAGTTATTTCAATAGTTCATTTGCTATAAGCTTTCTGATACATAGTAACCTAATTCATTCGACCATGAGATCATTCTAATCGCCATCACCGGAAGGATACTTTGATGACATCAAACACCACACCGTAACTGGGTGGCTATAAAGGTGGCATTGAGTGTTCAGAAAGTATGTGTTGAGGCACATGGATCAAGAGTGGGATTTGTCCATCCATATGATGGATAGATATACTCTGGGCCCTATCGGTGTAATGTCATCCAATTAGCTTGCAAGCATGTGACTGGCTCACAAGGGATCACATATCACGGGAACGAGAAAAGAGTACTTATCGGTAACGAGGTTGAACTAGGTATGCAGAGATACTGACGATCAAACCTCGGATAAGTAAACTATCATGAGACAAAGGGAAATTGGTATCGTATGTAAGTGGTTCATTCGATCGAAAAGTAATCGTAGAAATATGTGGGAGCCATATGAATTTCCAGATTCCTCTATTGGTTATTGATCGGAGAAGTGTCTCGATCATGTCCGCATAATTCACGAACCGTAGGGAGACACACTTAAGGATTCGACGTTGTTTAGTAGATATGGAATGTAAGTAGGGAGACCGAATGTTATTCGGAGTCTCGGATGGGATCCGGGATATCACGAGGAGATCCAGAATGGTCCGAAGAATAAGATTCATATAATGAAAGTATCATTCCGGAGTTCGGGAATGATTTCGATGTTTTCATCAGAGAGGTTCTAGAAGGGTCTAGAAGGTTCACCAGACCGGAAGGGGACTGGTTCATGAATGTGTCATGGTTAAGTGGAATGATTGGATCATGTCCTAGGTCACTTGGTTGGGCATTTGCAAGAGAGGAATTAAGCTCCAAATTGCAAGTCAAAAGGCAGGTTTGAAAAGTCAAACTGGAACAATGGTTTCCTAGTGGAAGAAGAAAAGAGTCCTTCTTTCCTTCCAACAAAAGTGGGTTTGGGGAAGGATTCAAACTCCCCTCTCCCAAGCTGCCCTCCCTCTCATAAATAGAGGGAAGGGGCTGCCCCAACAAATCACAACCAGCCCTCACCACTTGCGCCGCCGTTGCAGCATAGCCACGTGCCGCCTCCCGCCGTCCCAGTTCGTTGTCGTCTCCTAGCCGCCGACTCCACCTCCTCCTCTCTGACCCTCTAAGCCTAGATCCCCAGAAACCCTAGATCCACCATAACCCGCACCGGCTTAGGCGAAGCCCCGCGGGATCTTCCCTCTACTTCCGACACCACGCCGTCGTGCTGCCAAAATCATGAGGGGAGAACTACAACCTCCGCTACCTGCTGGGACAAGGGAGAGGAAGGTCTTCATCGAGTACTGAACGTGTGACCGACTGCGGAAGCGCTGCCGGAACACAGCGCCGGAAGGATCGTCTACGCGATCTTGAGATCGGCAAGTGTACGACTATATCACCCACGAAAATCTGCTCTCGTTAACCACTTTGGAATCTTCGAGGGTAAGTACTCTAATCGACTCGTTGCTACAATCTAGTAGATAGATCTTGGCTTGTTTGTGTGCATGCGGTAGAATTTTTTGTTTTCCATGCTACGAACCCTACACAACTCCCATGCGTCTAGAAACTATCAACTATGCGTGCTTCATCCAGACGGCATGTCCAATACGTGAAGTGATCGTCCTAAGGTATGATCCCAGGTATATGCATGTTGGCTACTGAAATTTCTAGTTTGATTACCCCATCTAATAGAAATTGCTTAGTCAAATCAATTGCGAATTATATTCACCAATGTTTTTTACAAAGTATTTAGTGATTAAATAATTATTGAATTGTTGTGTTATTGAGTTATTTGATAGCTCTGGGCATAGACCTACACTCGAAGTAGTACAATATAGTTTGCTTTTTTATTGCAAAACATATAATGTTCCAATTTGATATCCATAGTATACACAATAAAACTTGGTATAGTTTCAATGTTTATCTCTTTTATGGTGAATTTATTTTTCTCCCCACCACTTATGTGCCCTTTGATTTATTTAGTATTCTTCTATAACCTTATATAGTTATTCGTATTTGTAAGAAAAATTTATGTAAAGTTTACCATTCATGAGATCATAGACTTGTTATTTAACGGATTTGTAGTCCTAAAGTAAATAAAATGAAGCTTTAGTTATAGAAAATGTGCTCGGATAAAAAAATTACATATATTTAAGATTTATTATAGTGTTGTTATAAACCTATTTTTTGGTCGCTGTCGTCTCGCCCCGCCCTATGGTCAAATCCCGGATCCGCCCCTGCCCACAAGAGCACATGGAGCGGCCCATTAAGCCCTTCTTTTGTTCCTTTTCTATTTTTCTATTGTTTTCCTCCCTTTCTTGCATTTTTACCTTTTATTTATATTATTATTTTTTTGTCTCTAATGCCTTATATGTTCTAGTTCATTTTGTTCTCACCATTTTTACTTTATAATTTATTTCACGGTTTGCCTTTTTTGCTAAACACATAAATTGTTTTTCATTTTTTTCCTTTTGGTAACTTCATAAAGGTTTTCCTAGCGAAATGTGAATAGTATTTCTCACACTTTTATTTCCTCTTAATTCTTTATTTTTGATCTTCCTATTTTATCTACTTTTTTATGTGAATATATTATTTGAGATACACTTGCATTTATTGTGAAATGAATAAATATTTTCTTTATACAACATGATCATCTTTGTGATATTTATGAACATTTTTGCACATATAGGAAGTTTTTGTATACATATGAACATTTCTTTTTAATATGTGGACATGTTTATTGATGCATGTGCGCATTTTATTTTTGAAATGTAAATTTTCCAAATTGAAAAATAAATAAAAATAAGAAGCACCTTTTAATGGGCCGTGGCCTCAGGACATATAAGCAGCGCCTTTTAACTTCAGACGACGGATCCTCTATGTGCCGCAACAGTATGGCCGGGCAGCAAATAGGGGCTCCCAAGCTCGTGGGCTCATGGCACTAGCCTCAAACTGGCAATTCTAAAAAATTAGAATAAATGGCAGCATTTGTCTTCCCATCTTTAGGCCACGGACGGTACCGTTAATACTCGCAAATGATAAACCAGGGCCACTGTCCACATCTCCTACTCGCAAACGTACACCGACCAAACATTGTACTCGAGAAAGAATATGGTTATAAATTATAATACTACTCCTGTCGTCTCAGGGATACCGTTAATTATCTTGTCTTGACTCTTGACTATGATCGATTAGCATACTTCCATTTCATACTGAGCTAATCTATGACGCACGAACATTTTATGATTATTTGACCGGACATAGTACAAAGAGTCAATCGATGCAGAGTCAAGAATACAAATTAGCTAGGAAACGCCATTATGGCTAAACAACTGCTTTTCAAAATCCCAAAAATAATCCCAGCACGCCAGACGGCCACCGGTCAAAGTCTAACCTGACAAGCATAGCAAAAAAAATCTCAATCATTCCCTCACTAGCATAGCAAAATAAGCAACATACTAATCCTACCATTCCCTGAGATATCGACCTCATCGCCTATATATATAGAGAGAGATGCCTTGTGAGCAGCAGAGCTCACGTACACGGATAAATCGTTGGAACCAAAGTAGCCATGAAGATCGGCAGCATGGTCGTACTGGCGGTGATCGTGCTTCTCCATGCGGGTCTGGCCATGATGATCTTCGCGGATGTCCACGCGACGTCCGTGGGGGAGGGCAAGGCGATCGACATCAACCCAGGGAAGCTCAGCTGCTGCACCAACTGTAACTTCTCCTTCTCCGACCTCTACACCTGCGACGACATCGTGAAGAAATGTGATCCTGTCTGCAAGAGCTGCGTCGTTGTGAAGACGTACCCTCTCAAGGAGGTTAAGTGCACGGACACCTTCCTCGGTATATGTGACCCGCCGTGCAAGTAGAAATGCTGATCGATGGAACTTCACCTCAGTTGTGATATGGCTCCACCGTTTAGTGTGATTCGTGCTTGTGAGCGCACCATGTTACTATAAACATGATGTATGTTGATGTTATAGGCGAAACAATAAGCCATTGTTTACGTGTGTGTGTGTGTGTGTGTTTATATATCATCTCATATGTGATAGTAGTGGTTTTCTAAGCAGGGGTACCATCACCTCCTTTTGAGATTCGTGGTGGACCAAAAGTTTGAAAAGCGTATCTATGCATTGTACTACAAAAGTTATGATGACATATAAAGCTTGAGTACATATGTTGTGCTATTTAACAGAAAATAAAAAGATAAAATTAAGTGAATTTTGTATTCATATATACTCCACTCGTTATATTTTGTATTGGCCAAGACTATAAGTTTTGTACTCCCTCCGTCCTAAGATAGATTGCTCAAATTTATAAAAATTTAGACGAATTTAGACACTATTTAGTATATAGATTCATCTAAAATTTTAAAACCCAAGACATCTATTCTTGGACATGGAAGTATCTGATTACTTTTTGGAGTAACACTCATGATTTATTGTTTGATCTTTCTGTTATAACTTAGTATTGAAAAAAAAAAGTGGTGCAGTTCTTATAGCGTTCTTGCTGACCGCCTTTAGACCAACGATGGCAGGTTCCTTACAATCTCACACCGAAAAAAACAGATTAGCGTAACTTTTTGCATAAAAGATGTGGTCTGTGAGAAAAAATATGCAGTAAATTTCAAATAAGTGTTTGCTGCTACTTTCTCCGTTTTAAAATATAAGATGTTTTAGTTTTGTAAAATAAATGTATCTAAACATTTTTTTATCTAGGTTCACTCATATTTGAAATAAATCTAAACACTAAAAAATCTAAATACATTATATTTATAAATCTAAAACATCTTATATTTTGAATCGAAGGGATTACTTTTTATCACACTTTGATGGCCGGGTATGGATAATCATAGGGTTTTGGTTGTGTCGCTTGGAGCTAAGTTGTGATTGTGCTGGTGGCCGCGTCAGAAAGTGGGTGCGTCTAGGTCGTGACGCCTGAAGCGAGCCCAAGATGGGCAGGCCCATTACCCTCGCCAAACCTCCTTCTTCACTGCTGAGTGCTGACCGTGCACGTAAGTTGCTCTTTCCATTTTTTTTTTCAGTTTTTTTTTGAATTTCATCGATCTATTAAAAATCATTAACCAGTAGTATAAAAAGCTCTAAAAGTAATAAAAGTTACAAATAGGTTATTGGACCACCTACCGACGACTACAAACACTAGAGCGAGCCGAAGGCGCGCCGCCGTCCTCGCCCTTTCATTACCGGAGCCGGGCAAAGCTTATCGTAGTAGATCTTATGTAGTAGACATACGGGGAGTCGTCGTGCTAAGATCATGATGGACTAGCGCACCAGAGCAGCAACCATCGCTAATGATGACAACCCTAGATCAGAACAAACTGACCTGAAATCACACAAACGAACACAAAAACGGACCGGATCCGAGAAGATCCGTCGGACAAACGACTCCACGCGCCCTCTGTCGGTGCTAAAAGCACCACCGGAACAAGGATAGAGCGGGGAGGACCTTATTCTGACTTTAGGACGTAGCCGTCGTCTCAACGTCCCGAAGAAGACACTAAAAAATTGGCTAAACAAAGATCGAAAAACCTCCCGTCGGGCGAGAGGTCGTGCTCCACCACACTCCAAGGCCCTAGGGCCACCGGAAGTGGCGAGAGCAGCGACGTCACCGGCGAGGGGACAGAATCCTAGATGGGTTTTAGCAAGCTCCTTTTCCTTGGTGGCGGCTAGTACGACTCAAAATTAAAATCTGAATAATTTTCAAATCTAAATAAATTTTAGCCGTCCACGCCGCAGCAGGCTCATGTAGCTTTTTGCCCGTAAGAAGACCGTCGATGGTGTTGGCATCGGGCTGCCCAATATATGTTAGTATGTTTTTTTCTTCTTCAAGAGACATATTGTTTTCATAGAAGGAAAGCCAAGAGACCAATATTTTACAACGCGGCGTGGCTCCGCAATCCCACACTGCCCTAAGGGCAGCACACACACACTAACCAGCTACTCGCGGAATCTTCACATGTTCACTTGGCTTAAGCAGTCATAGAAATGCCGTGCATCTCTCCATGGGTCGGTCTCTGCGGAGATCTTCTGAATGACCAAAGCAGAATAAGGGGTAGGATCCTCAAAGACGATATCGTTCCAGTGATGCCAGAGTGTCCAGCAGACCAAGGAAATACCTGTCTAGATGTCGCGCTCGCGGCCCTTGCCCCGTCTGCCCTGGATCCACATGACGAGTTTGTGTCATGCTCCGGCGTCCAATGTCCATTTCCCTACCAGCCGAGGCAAGTCGTCCACACCTCTCGTGCTAGGACACATCATATAAGGAGATGGTCAATAGTCTGTCCACACTGGTCGCAGAAAGGGCACGCATGCGTCGCAGCCTTTACGTTCAAATCGCTGCATTCCGCGCAAACCAGACCGAGAGCTTGCAGCTGGCGGGGGCTCGAGAGCGACAGATCTGTAGTGCTCCAGCCATATCGACGTCTGACCCACAAACATGGCTTTGTAGCAAGACTTCGCGGAGTAGCACGGTGGGGTCCCAACTCGATTGAAAACATCATGTGTCCCTTCATTAGGGTAATCTCCTCCAGCCGGTATGCCACCTCAAGAAGCTTTCTGATGGCCACCGCGCGCACGTTAGGGGGGACATCATGCAGCTAGGCCCCGTCCAAGCCCTTACGCACCCGACGTGTCAAGGTCATGTTTGCTGGGACTGCCGCGAAGAGGTTCGGTGCCACGTCCCTGATCCGTCCACATGACAGCCATTTATCAGACCAAAAGAAAGTAGCGGCTCCATCCCCCAGCACATAGGCCATCGCAGCGTCGAACAGCTGTTCAGCAAGTGCTGGAACTCGGATGTTGAGACCGTGCCATGGCCTGTCTATCTCCACTCGTTTCAATCACAGCAATCTGGCCCTAAGCACGACGTTCAAGAGTCGCAAGTTAGGGATGACAAGCCCTCCTTTCCTTGGGCATGTACACCCTATCCCATGCAACCAGATAGCATAATTTCGTAGCTGCTGCGTGCTATAGTTTCAGAGTAGCGTGGAAAGGCAGGTTCGTAGTAAGTTTAATACAGAATTTTCATGGTGAACTATGGATCGCCAAACGAAAAACCTGGCCACAATCCACGCATTAATACAGATTTCTATCCTAGGATCAGAAAGGGAAACTACGTCCCAGAGCAAAGATTGAAAAGGATAGCACGTCCAAACTCCCAATTTTGCTGCAAGCCTGCAATTCGGTTCGATCGTCCACGGGCAAGGTGCAGATATGACACTACAGCACCTGATGATATTAAACATAGATAGCCACGCCCATCCAGAAACTAAACATAAATAGTAGCAGCAGATTATCTGATTGAACTTAACTGGAAGCGTAAAAGGTTAGAGCTTGGATGAACTAGAGCGCATAGACAAATTAAACTGATGCAAGCTCGGCTTGGATAAACAATGCAAGTTGTTTAATCTGATGGATAAGGTCCCTCCTGCAGTGAAGTGAAAATAATGGATTGGGCAGTTACGATTCCCTTTCTTGCGGGGAATTGAGACATTCATGCAGCACATCGATGAACAGATCTGGTAGTAGCAAAGGCACTACGTGGTTTTACCATGCACTTAAACAGGATGGAAACGAAGAAAGCCAGATTACTTTGCAAAGAAAATGGATGAATAAGTTTCAACTCAAGATATAGGCGCAAGAGTTTTTTCGCAATTTTTGGAAACTTAGAAATAAGAATTTTCGAAAGTACCCAGGTCCATATTAGTATAGGGACATCATATAATGTTCCTTTTTCAAGGAGGGTGTATCATATTCATAAAATAAGAGGCCAAGACGGCCGGTACAATGCCAAAAATCTACTTGATACAAACACAACGCCACACGGTTACAACATAACCCACACCAAAACCAAACGCCAAAGATTGGCCTTGAACCATATCTCCAGCCAAGAAAGGCGAGGAGGTGATAATCCAAGCTTATTGTTCGCATCACAACCAAAGAAGGAAACTACGCAAGACTGATCCAAATCTAGTAAGGCACAAGCCAACACACCACCCTCCCATAGTGCCTAAGAGTCAGCGAATGAAAGGTGGGGTTGAACCCGATCGGAGGTGGCGTTGACGAGGAAGCACCATCGACAGTGTATATAGTGCCCCGGAAATGCATGCTCTTGGGACTGGGAAGCATCCAATACCGGACTCCAACTAGCGCATCGAGGACTCCGAGAACCACCTCCGCGATGCCCCCAAGGAGGGCACAACACAGCTGCACCGCGGCAACCCGACCCATAACCTGGGTCTAGGGATGCTCGAGGTGGGGGCACAGGCAACGCTATGACGATGCCTCCAAGGAGATGATGGAGCCCACGGCCTTCGCCATCGCCAGATTCACGTAGGGATTTCATTATGGCCCTCTTGTCAACCCCGAAATCGTCAAACACGAAGCAAAGAGTCACCTTTAGACTCGCCGCTGACGAGAAGAGAGCATGTTTTATCGGTGGAGCAGCATGATTGATCACCATCTCACTACCACTTCAATGAGGACTAGGCGGTGAGGACCCAGCCCCAGCCTCTCGGCCGGCCGCCGACACCGCCAAGGGCATTGGACACCACCGGGATTGCCGCCGACCGACATGAGCTCAGGGGAGGAGGGCCTCTATGCTACCTTGAGTTATCCGCTTGTACTTTACTTGCTTTTACTTTTCTACACTAGTTCACTTTTTGTATTTACTTTCAGCACTTTACAGTTTTATAGTTAGAAGTAAAAAGTATCTTACAAACTCTAGTTCATTGCTTTGCACGAAAGGCCATATATTTGGGTTATACGATTTTAGAGAATAGTTAGTTTACCTTTAGCTCCCCGTGGGTTTGAAACTTAAATACTTATCGAATTGTGCTATAGTGATTCCCTGGTCTTGGGGATTATCAGCTTACAAACTGTTCTTTCATGAATTTCTTTTAAGCCTACAATCCGTGTGAAATCTCACTTTAGAATCAATAATGTAGGATCTATACTTGTCAAAGAAGAAAATAACAACAAATAGTTCCTTTTCCACTGAAGGGCTCTTCTTTTGAGGATCATTAAGAGTAGGACTAGCACACCGAATAATGTTGAAGTTATTACCATCATGTTGGCCTAGAACAGCCCCAACGGCTTCATTGCTAGCTTCACAAATAAGATTGAAATGTCGTTCCCAAATAGGTGGTTTTATGATAGGAGCATTTAACAAAGCTTGCTTAAGTGTATTAAAAGCAGTAAAAAATTATCATCAAAATCAAAACGATCATTCTTGTGTAAGAGGTTAGTCAATGATCTAAAAACTTTAGAGAAGTTCTTTATAAACCTTCCTTAACAATATGCGTGACCAAGAAAACATTTAGCCTGCATTACCTGAGCAGCAGTTGTCAAGCTTTGCAAGAATCCGGCCATCGGATTCACCGCAATGCTGCATGACCGAAATGACAGGGGCCTATTATATTCCTCTACACCTCAAGCCACCACAACTTTCTCCATCAGATGGACAAGCGACGGACAAATGGGGCTAGAAATTTGTATACGGTTATGTAGAGGAGGGGGAAGCCCAGACGTTAATGGAGTTGCCTGTGCGGCTGCTGCTGGCGAAGGGGTCGGAAGCAACAACACGTCCGACCGTGTACAACGGTCAGAAAATGGCTGTGGCCGGCCGCCCAAGCTCGCGGAGCGGCTACTGGTTCTTTTACAGTCAAATCAATGTATATAAATTTGTTGAATGTGACTACTCCTTTCCCGCGACGATACTTATGGAAACTAAAGGTACCACTAAAAATTAAGATTTTTATGTGGTTTTTTTACAGAAAGGTTTTACTAACAAAAGATAATTTAGCTAAGCGAAAATGGAATGGTTGTATGAAATGTGTTTTCTGTGATTCGCCAGAATCCATACATCACTTGTTTATCGCTTGTCCCTTTTCTCGTCTTATTTGGAGAATTGTTGAGTTCACTTTTAACCTGCCACCTCCGGGCAACATAACAAACATGTTCGGAAATTGGCTTAATGGGATGGGAAAGAATGATAAAGCTAAAATCCGTATTGGTATTTGTGCATTGCTATGGTCTTTATGGAATGCGAGGAACGACCTCGTTTTTAACAGATTTGGCACTATCAATTTCTTGCAGGTTATTGGAAGAGTTGTACACTTGATTCATATGTGGTCCTATCTTCTACCAGAGGACCAACGGCCGCCTATGGATATTGGATGCATTCAGTTGGAGACGGTCGCTTTGGCTTTCTACAATCAGGCTGGGTGGCGGCATGCTAAAAGGATAGATGTTGCTTAAGCGTGTGCTCTTTTTATGGTTTAGGTGGCTAATTTTTTTAGCCACTTTAAGTGATCCATGAGTTTGTAATTCCAGATTTTGTACTCTTATGATTTAAGACTTTTTAAACGCTGCAATAAAAGGTTGTGTGCATCAATTGATGCAGAGGCCGGGGTATACCCCATTTCGAAAAAAAAAACAGGGGGTACTCTAAGGGTGCTTCGATCGGCATCCACATTGCCATGGCGTCCGGCGTGGCAAGATCTACATCATGTTCTTCGTCGGATGAAGAGGAGGAGCTCAGCCATAGTCTTGTCCTTGGAAAAGCAAGGCACCGCCTCCTCATCTGTCTTGCTAACGTGCACCTTCCTCGCAGGCGTCATCCATGGATGGATTGACTGGGTTAGAATTCTCCGCTGAGATCTATTACGCTAGCGGTAGAGTTCACCTCATGCAGGAACCAAATTATGTAGATACAACAAACATACTCACGAGTTCATCCAGGAGTTGGTCTCGCTAGCGGTGGCCGGTGGAGTAGATTGGTTGGAGACCAAAACGGACGAGAACACATGCGACGATGAACTACGGTCGAAAGGACCATCACCAACGAAAACGACCGTAAGCAATTTAATACTCCAGTAAAGATTAGGAAAGAAATTAAACAGGGTAGCGCATCATTAGTCCTGGTAGAATGCATGAAGCCCTACTACTTATTCCATGAATAAATCAAAAGTTGAAGCAAAAAAAAGCACCCGGCCAGCATGATCTTTTTAGGTTTAAAGAAACAATTCAGGAGAGGCGTGCTGCCTGCCGGAGTTGTATAGGCAGGCCATGTAGCGGCGACGGGAAGGGGTCCCTGACGAACGTGTTGCGCTTGCTGGCAAGGTTCCATGTGAAATTTCTGACGAGGTGGTGCATGGTCACCAATGTCTCGATCCTCACCAAGTCTATCCCAGGGCACATCCTGGGGCCGGCGCCGAACGCGGCGAAGGAGCATGGTGGCATCATCCTGGTATTGAACCTGGAGGGGTCAAACTTAGCTGGGTCGGGGAAGATGCCAGGGTCCCTATGTGTCACGTCCGCCACCCAAAACACCTGAAATTTCATTGACAATTATTAGCCCTGCTAGCTACTTTGCTTGGAAATTCAAAATTATTAGGCACTTTAATTTGGGACGATGTATATATGTACCTGCCATCCTTTTGGGATGCAGTAGCCCTTGTACTCGATGTCCTCGAGTGCTACTCTGCTGCTGCCGAAGACGGGAGGGACGAGGCGAAGTGTCTCCTGGGCGACACGCCATGTGAATGCCATATTGGATAGGTCGTCCCACACGAGAGCCTCCCCAGGAGCCTTGTTCTTGGCAATTTCTTCGTGCTCTGCATATATATATATATATATTGAACATACGAGTACGTTGGGAGTACCGACATCTAAATCTAGGAGTAGAACCTAAGTTTCGTATATCCTATCTATAGTATGCATATTTCTTACAAACAAATTAAAGATGATATGCTCGGCGAGTACCTTCCACCATGGCGGCTAGGGTGGCCGGATCATCGGCGAGCTGGCGGACCATGAAGGTCATGAGGGCGGCAAGCGAGCCATGGGCGCCAATCACGGTGGCCAGCGTGTTGTCCACGATCTCCTCGTTGCTCAGCAGCTGCTGGCCATGCTCGTCTGTCATGGAGAGCAGGCGGCTGAGGAGGTCGTCGTTGGGCGAGGCCTTGCCCTCCTGCAGCCGACCCTTCTTCTCTCGCATGATCCCTTGGAGTATCAGGCGAGCCCTACGGCTCCCCAGGATGCTCCGCCTGTAGGCCGTGAAGGGCAGGTTCAGCGGGACGGCCATGGCGCCCTCGAATATGTTCACCAGGTCACGGTCCAGGGTGTCGCGCACGGCGCCGCTCTTCTCGTTGCCGAGGACGAGCGCCGTGATGATGTCGAAGGTGAGACGCTTCATCAGCGGATGCACCGTGACGGCCGTGCGGCCGGCCCAGCTCTCCTCTAGGTGCTGCCTCACCTGGGCGTCGATTCTCCCGACGTACATCCTGAGCATCTCAGGCCCGAGGAAGTCCATGAGCGCCCCGCGGATTCGCCGGTGATCGTCGCCGTGTACGGCCAGCAGGCTCCTCTCCCCGAGAATATGCGGGAGGGACGCGGCACGCCCCAGGACCAGCGAGGGGTTGAAGAAGACGAACTTGTTGGCTGCCGGTCCTGCAAGAAGGGCAGTGGGCTTGCCAAATAGCGAGAGCTTGGACACCGCCCCGTAGCGGTTGATGCGGTCACGGAAAAACTGGTCGACGCGATTGGCACGCATGCTGCGGACGAAGCCAAAGGTGTGACCAACGAACGGCACACCAAGCGAGCCCGGGGGCACACATCTGCCTCCGCCTCCGCCTCCGCCTCTGCCTCTTCTCACGAGGTGGGTGCCGATGGTGGCAAGGAGTGCTACTAGCAACGCTACCCAGTAGTAATCCATTCCGTCCTATGGGAGTGCTAGCACTTTGGTTTGGTGGATTGCCAACACAGGCAGTCCATGTACTTATATATAGCTAGCTTTGGTGGACATCAATAGAAAGGTTAGATTGCCAGCCATGCCCATCTCTACAAAAAACAGTATTATCTAGAGGTGGTTTTCGCACCAGACGATTTTCTTTGGACAACTTTGTCCTTAATAGTTTGGAGAAATAACAGCACTGCCACCGCCAAGTACCACAGCGGCACAACCCTATCCACTCGAGCATCTTGACCATGGTCGATCCCCTCCTCCCTCTCGATCTCTTCCCGGCTACTCCGCGGCTCCGCGTCGATCTCGAGCCCGCCATGGCCGCTAGCCCCCTCCCCCGCTCCTCTGATTCGATCTCAAACACCAACGCGTCCGCCGGAACAAAGAGGCCACGACCTGAAGGAACCGGCGGCCGTGGCATCGGTAAGCTCCTCCCCGCTCCTCTCTCCCCTTCCCCTCCATCCTCTCCCTCCTCCGAGGCCCGGTCGTCGGAGCCCGTAATTCCCCTCCGTTAGCTGGCCCGCCCTAACCCTAGGCCCAAGGCGGGTGGGGACCCGCGGCAGCAGGGGAACATCAGTTTTAATCTCAGGTGCCAGAAATGTTAATGAAATCAGATGCGTGCTGGCGATGAAGTCATGTACAGTATCAAATTAGGAAAACAGTTTGACGGGAAAGAGTTCTGAAAAGGCTCCTATGTATCAACATTTAATGTGAAAGATATATCAGCAGATGAACGGAAAATGCTATATGATGCACTGAGTGTAGTAGTCAGTGTCCTGGTAATATGAAGGCTGAATCATCCAATCAAAAAAAATATGAGAGCCAGTGCTTTGCTGTTACCTTTCACCTTTCCATCTGAGTGCAAGCCGTCTTTTCAATCTACTTTCCCGCTCCATGTACATATGATTCCTTTCTATATCTAATCCTGCTCTATGTTGCCTAATGGCCGTGGGCAATCATTATTCTGAATCTTCTATATAGTGGCAACTGGACTAACCTCTATTAGTTATAATATTGAGATATTTACACCGTTGATCAACAATTCAACACTGGATCATAGATTATTATATGCCACACTCTTGATTGTTTACAAGTAAGAAACTTATGTGCTAATGTCTGAATGGATTTGCCCATGTTTCTTTTAATCCGTTGAGCAGGGTACATATAGGACCAGGGCCAATTGGCCATTGAGTTTTTTCTGTAAACTGAAAATACCATATATAGATGAGATTTGTTTTGTAAATCGAGAAGTCCATAGTTGAGTTTAATTTTAAAAATGAAGTTTTTCTTCTTTGGTAGGGAACCGAAGTTATGATCTTCTAATAATCAGTTAATTGGGCCTATAGTGAAAATCTATCAAAGATATTCAGGAGAATAAAATACAACTTGCTCTTTTTTTGCGAAGAAAATACAATTTGCTCTTGACTGTGGTATTTCTGCAATGAGGGCAACATTTGCAGCACGCCGACTATTATTTCCGAGTCCAGCATTTGAGATTATCCACTATCCATGAAGAATAAGTTAAACCCATGCCGATGAGCTGATGTTTAACTGTATTTTGTTCATTTTTTGATAGTGCACACTAGCAGTACATCACTCCACTTCTTGAGAATATAAGAAGGATTCCTGCTCCTCGAGGTTAATGGAATGCTTGAAGCTGGTGGGTACTTTGCTTGGTCATATCTGTTTTAAAAAAATTGGGAGAAAAAGATGCGGCTTCTTGATTATTTTGGATCAATTTTAATATACCAAATTGTTATACGTGTATTTAGGTCAAAAATCTATCTTTGTCTATGACCGACCGTAACCTTGTAAATCACTTCATGGATCTGAAGCTAAAACATATTATATTTGAAATGGAGGAGTACCGTATATGAGTATTATGCCTTCCTTCTCTCTTTGCGATAATTGTTGGTGACACTGTAGCAACGCACGGCTTTGTGCTAGTCTCTACAAAAACAGTATCCCTGTTCAGCCAAAAAAAATAGGACTCTACCACAGATTTGGCCACGGCAGAAAATAAAGGAGATCTGCTAGCTAGCCACGAACCAACACGATGGAGTCTGGTTTAAAAAGGAAAAAACAAAAGTAGGCAGAGCCGGGTGCAGCGTGGGTAGCTAAGACGACATGTCAAAAAAAAACTTTCTCGAGGATTGATCACTAGGAATCTGGAAGCAGTACATACGTGCAAACAATGTCAGTTAATTAATAATGAAAAAATATTAGTAGATAAAAAGTATCCACTAGAAAAATTAACTATTTCTTGAGACGAATGAAGAAGAGTAACAACTCTAGCACCCGGCCGAGTCATCACAAAATTCATGACTAGCTGAAGGCAAAATGGAGCGTGCACTGATTCAATTGTTAATACTCCCTCTGTCCGAAAATACCCTGTATTCTGGGTTTAATCAAGGTCAAACTTTGTAAAGTTTGACTAAATTTATTGAAAAATTTATGTACACCTATAATACAACATAAGTATCATTAGAATCATCATAAGATATATTTTTATAATATATACATTCGGTGCTATAAATATTTATAATTTTTTCTATATATTCTACCAAACTTTATAAAGTTTGACTTTGACTAAACCCAGAATACAGGGTATTTTAGGACAGAGGGAGTATGTTTTGTCAAATGAGAGAGGGCGAGTCTTGGGCATTTATTAATCATGGTGATATATGCGATCTATGCTAGACCACTCGCCTATCTCATGATTATGTCTCACATATTGCACCCCAAGTATGAGAAATATACACACTATATATCATATAACACATTTAGATATCATTATATTATTGACATCATTGGAAAATATATTATCACATTTGTTCATCTACGCTAAAAATTATAATCAATATACTCCCCCGTCCTAAAAAGGAAGCCGGAGATGTCTAGATTCACATATATTTAGAAGGATTTTAGTGTATAATACATACGAATTTAGAAAAATCTTTGACATTTTTTTATGATGAAGGGAATATAAAACTTTGATAAGGTGGATAAATATTACAAACCTATCATATAAATCCATAGCTATATAACACTTACTATTTCTTTTTCTTCATGAAATTCACAATAAGAAACAAAACAAAAATGTGATTTTTCCATAAGAACTTCATATCAAGTACGATTATGCCTCACACCTGAGTATGGGAAATATAAAGACTATATATATCATAGTAATACATCTAGATATCATTATATTATTAAAATCATTGGAAAATAAATTATCAAATTCGTTCATCTAGCTTAAAATATAATAAATAAAAATAGTGGTAGATTTATCATTATGCTGATACAATAGTTTGATTCCATGTGGTCAGCATATTGCATTTTTGCAGCGAGGGAAGTTTGGCTTGACTGTCTCTTGCATTTCCATCTGTTCACACGGAACATATCGACAATGTGAAGTGAGTATAGCAAGTCACTTGATATCTCTAAAGTATGTTATTCTACCCATGTGTATAATTCATAATGCAGGATTTCACTTCCATTTGAATGCAAGAACATGAGACTTCCCAAGTGATATTAAAACAGAGCTCTGAAATGTGGAAGTTAAGATGAGGTAGGTTATGGAACTACAAACTGCAAGTCATTCCCTCAGTTGTGTTGTTTGTGTTTCTTTCAAGTAACTATATAAATTTTAATGGGCAAAAAATTTCATAAAGATTGTTTAATTAGAAGTACTTTGAACCTTTTAAATATAAGCGACTAATCATTGTAATCGCACAATAAATTGGTTACTTTTAACAGGATGAAACTACATCATTCAAGTTGGCGAGAAAAATGCATGTGAGCAAAGTCTAGACCAAGGGAGAGAAAAAGAATGATATAATACCTATTCTTCTAAATAATTGATGTTGTATAAATTTGTATTTGAATTTACTTATTTTTCTTTACTAATATTAAAAAATTAGTGGAAAGTAAATTTTAACATATCTACAACAAATATGACATATTTTTCATGACCACATAATCGCATTATTTCGACCCCAAATGCAAACTGTGAACATCCACAAACTATGAAATATTCTCAACCACTATCAAAAAAATAAAGATGTTCCCTCGCATTTTTTAGGGCCACTGTGCTAGTTATAAATAGCAATAAAATATGTTGGAAACATATAATGATATTGATCCTTGCTTTCTCAATGTCTACTCGTAGCTAAGGTGTGGCATTGCGAGGGCATCAAGATAACTAAGCATAATGTGGAAGGTTGTTAGATCAATTTTGTTGTGCTCTCTAGTGGAGATCAGAAACTCTATTCTCCCGCCATTTTGTGCATGATTATAGAGAGTAATCATGATTGTATATTCATATATTGCATAGAAAGAGTGAGTTTACCAGATAAATTGTTCTCCTTAGTGAGTTTACCAGATAAATTGTTCATCGGACTCACGTGTAGAATGGCATTATATTTGTTTTAGCTCAGAGTAGTGGACAATAGTAGACCTTAAACACATTGAAATTCTATTGTTTTGTTATTCATCTAAGCCTCCCAGGAATACTCTAAAATATACAAACTCTATGGAGGAGAACAATGTATGTGTTATCATTATCTTCAAATAACATATTGGGCAAGGATTCCCCTATCTTGATCGTAGTGACCATACCAACTCAGAGCTTAGAAATGACCCACACCCAGCTCACATATCTTGCTCCTTTCCTGAGATATATGTTCCTCTTTAAATAATCCAAAGATGACATATCCTCTTTCGGTTCGCTATAAAGACACGATTTCCATGTAACTAAAATACACCTTAATCTATAACAATATAAAAATAGGTAGGATGAATCAAGGATGTGTGTTCTCTAACCATCTTATCTTGGTTAAACTTTTCCTATTGCCTACAGCCTATCCAATTTGTGGTAACAAACTAATTTGAAGAGTACACTCTGCATGAGTTATCACAATGGTTATGATCCGAAGAAGATAGTTCTAATTAATGTACACATAATAATTATATAGCAGAGGTTCATGGGATAACACAATGATAACGATTTGAAGAAGACAATTCTGATTAAAATATTTTACATCAAATATTTTTCCACTACAAAATAACTGCACTAATACAACTCAACCATAAAAATTATTCAACAAAACATGCATCTTGTATTGGTGGGTATTCTCAGGGACATTAATTTCTATTTTTCTAAATTTGATTGCTAATGAACGATGAAAATGCTAAGTGAAAATATGTCTTGAAAAATATTTAGTTCAACTCACCATGGTTCTCCGCAATTTTTCATTCTCGTTGTACCACCTTGTACATGTGGGCTCACATTTTATACGAACAATCATGCAAAGAGCTTTAGTATCCAAATCAAATTAGACTCCTTGTTATTTCAAATTGATATGCACTTATACTATAGACTAACTACTCTACACCTTTCCAAAGAAGGCCATGATTTGCAGTCATAGTGTAGTAACCAATATGGTCAAACTGATATTTTTATGAACAAATATTTATATTATTTGGAGTACGCATCCGGCAAGATGATCGCGAGAGTGGGTAACATGAATCTCCTCTTCTTGTGATACAAGAAATCGGGTCCATAGTCTTAATTGTACCAATTATCTCTGCAATAGCGGAGGGGGAAATCAGTGCAACCTTTCGTATCAATAGTCAAACATTTTATACGAACAATCATGCAAAGAGCTTTAGTATCCAAACAAATTAGACATGTAGTCTAGACTGTAAAGCTTCTTTTTTAGATCCATCTATAAAGGATCACTGGGAGAAAGCCCTCGTGACTTGTATTACTAGAAACCATGTTTTTCCCCCGGTTGGTAAATATGTAAAACCATGGAGATCAGATTTATTAGCCTAGCTCGGCACTGTAGAGTGCATTATGTTATATTTTTCAGAGATTAAGAGACAGACCGGTGTAAACTAAATATGCCAATCACATGTGCATGTACGTGTGTAACACCACGGTTCTAAAAAGACCGTATCTTCTATGTGACATGCCAATCCCTGGATCGGTTCATTGGCCCACAATAGAATAAGATGAATAACATAGCAAAATATCCGTGTATCATAAATAACGAAGATCCAGAATATCATTATTACAATAAAAGCTTAGCTCAAGGCTAGCTCAATGTTATTCAGGTAGCAACATAAATATAGTAAATCCTCCATTCTTCAAATTGCCCACAAGTGAACAAGTGACGAGTGGAGTACCGTGGCCTAAATCAATTATTCAGAATCGAAATATCATGCAACATGAAACGTAGAAGCCCCGAAGGGTCAATACATGGAATGTATGGAAAGTAGAGCTATTTAAAGGAGACAATAATGCTAACATCTACATGCATATTTGGCAAGTGGAGCTGTGGCTAGCTTGCATTTGCAAATACCTTTGTCCTACTTTCATAAACAGTTTTTGATTTTCTTTGAAAGGATCCCAATTAAGTTAACCCAACAACATTAAAGCAATTATGAAATTGGAATGAACGAGAAACATGTCATGGAATCAATATCAAGCAACTCAGACGTCCATAACCGGGGACACGGCTAATCGATTAGATTATACACCCTGCAGGGGTTAGTACACTTTACCCATGTGACTTGGCCAGCCCAGCTCGTACCATCACTCTCATTTTGGGTGATGATAGGGAGAATTCCAAGAAGAGACCGTTTGGGAAGTAGCTCCCCAATCCCGACGCGCACCGGTCCAACCTACCAAAATTCTACATCTCTGGATACGCGGGTTCGAGTTACCACAACCTACTGAGTCCAACCAACCGCCCATTTCATTATTGGCACATGGTTGTACACGTAAGCTACAAAATAAAGAAGCCAATCATTTTCTCTTGATACCTGGGTGCCTTTCCGCAATGATACCACCAAAAATTATCAATCCCATCACACCCAGGAGATTCATTGATTAAGTTGTTTTAGTTTTCACAAACCAACACATTTAGAAACAACTTTCAGTGATGTAACCCATCCCTCGTTCATCATAGCATGGCTAAGCACATCTACCAACGGTGGTTCATCTACAAGGAAAGCCCTACCACATAATAGGACATAACATAGCGATAATATTATCCTACACATGCATCTACAAAATACACAACAATGCATTGAAAATAGTAGGATAACATCATGAACAAAGTAGCATCTACTTGCCTTGGTTGTAGCGGTCGGAAGAACAATCCACACACGAGCAAGCTTTGCACTCATCACAATCTACACGATACAATTGCAATCATAAACAAACCATCCACAATCATACGCAAACAAAGATGATGCAAGATGCATGCATGACAAGGGGATGGATGCTACAACAGCATCACATAATATTATTCAGTATAACTACTGTATGCATGCATGGAAATTATTTTTAGCGCAAAGAAAACAAGTATGCAATTTATAACGCTCAATAATAGGGCTAGAAACTAAATAATTCACTACTGCTAACATACTGTTTGTAAAATCTTGGAAAAATTCTACTATGTAGGCAACACTAAATAAGAATAGTACCAATTGTAATTTCTCAAAAAGGAGTCATATTACTCCCTGAGTAATTAAAACACTGCAGTAAGCCATTAAATAGATTCTGCAAACATTATTACTGTAAGCCTAACTTTTTAATTCATTTTGAGATTCCCCTTGTTCTACTGATTCCAGGGACATATTATTTGCAATTTTTGGAGTTACAGAACTTATTCTACGAATTAATTACTCTAAAAAGGGCATTAAATCATTTAATTATTTAGGACAAAACCTTGTTATAAAAGTGTAAAACAAATGTACATCAAGATTATACGTGAGCTACTGAATCTACACATGTAATTTTTGGCCTAGTAGATCTATAGATATGAATTTTACAAGTTTATACAATATTCTGCCAATTAATTCAATTTAGAAAATACCCAGTCAAACTTTGACTGTTGACCGGCCCACGTGGCGGCTGACGTGGCGCTGACTGGCAGTTGACCAGTCAGCTGCCCGCGTTGACTGTTCAACGGTCCGATCTGGACCGTTGGATCACGATCCGACGACAGGGAGGGGTGGCGGCGAGAGCTCACCGGAGGGCGACGACGGCGGGCTCGAGGCGACGGTGCTGGCGGTCTCCGGCGACGCGCGAGGGTGGCACGGCGTCGGGATCCTCGGGGTGGGGGTCGTCGGCGCGGGGCGGCCTTGGGCGAGAAACGGCGTCGGCGGCCATGTGCCAAAGCGTTAGTGGCGGCGGCAACGGCGATGGCCAAGGCCTCAAGGGGAGAGAAGGAAGAAGCGTCGGCTGAGGTCAGGCGAGTCACGGAGGCTTCATGGCGGCGCGGCGCTTCTGCAGTCCGGTGAATCGGCGGGCGCACGCGGAGTGGTGGCGGCGGCCGACAGGTGGCCCCACCGGTGGTGGTCGGCGTCTTGGCGAAGCGGTCGACAATGCATGCTGCACTATTCTGCCGCGTCTTGTATGCTATCAAGTCGTGGCCGCTGCGTGGCTGGGCAGCGCTGCCTGCCCAGGTCGCTACCGCCGCTTCCTTTTTTTGTTCTTTTCCCTTTTTCCTTTTCCTGACAATTTTCTTATCTGAATTTCTTTTCTGAAACTGTCTAGAACCATGTCCAAAATTCAGATTTGCATATCTTTTGCTACGGGGCTCCGAATCGAGTGATTCAAAGTGCTACGGGTTCGTGGAGGAACCCTCTATGCACCTGGGCCATCCATATACTCCAAATATATAGTTTTTGACAGTGGGATGGTAAAACTAAGCGTTCAAGTGTAGGCGTCAAAATGCAAATGCAAGTGGTTTGATTTTCTAAAATCTTTTCAAACTGAATTTTTGCATGGATGATCATGATGCAATGACATGAATGATATGCAGTACCAAATCTAAAATTTGGGATGTGACAAGACTAACCCCCTTAAGATGAATCTCGTCCCCGAGATTCGGCGTGGCTAGCAAATAGGTGTGGGTGGTCTTCGCGGATGTCATCCTCACGCTCCCAAGTGGCTTCCTCTTCAGTGTGGTGGATCCATTGCACCTTGCAGAACCTGATCGTCTTGGTAAGGGTAATCCTCTCTGCTGTCTCCAGAATCTTGACTGGCTTCTCCTCATAGGTCAAGTCATTCTCAAGCTGAACCTCCTCTAGTGGCATAGTGTCTATCCACGGTGTATCTATTGGAATTATGCCCTAGAGTCAATAATAAAGATGTTATTATTATAATTCTTATTCATGATAAAGTTTATATTCCATGCTAGAATAGTATTAAGCGGAAACTTTAATACTTGTGTGGTTTGTGAACAACACCGTGTCCCTAGTACGCCTCTATGGACTAGCTCATTGATTAATGATGGTTAAGGTTTCCTAACCATGGGCATGAGTTGTCAATTAATAATGAGATCATATCATTGGGAGAATGATATGATGGACAGACCCAAACTAAGCGAAGCAATTAGATCGTGTAATAGTGTTCATCTTTGCGAAGCTTTTCTTATGTCAAATATTGTATTCCTTAGACCATGAGATAATACAACTCCCTGGTATCGGAAGAAAGCTTTGAGATCATCAAACGTCATCCTATGAGAGGGTGATCATAAAGGTGTCTCTCAGTTGATCGGAAAGTATCTTTTGGGTTGTATGTATCGAGATGGGATTTGTCCCTCCCAAGTCGGAGAGATATACTTCGGGCCCACTCGGTAATCGATATCAACACCGCTTGCAAGCATGTGGTTAAGGAGTTGATCACAAAGTGATATCGGATTACGGAACGAGTAAAGTACTTGCTGTGAACGAGATTGAACTAGGTATGACGGTACCGACGATCGAATCTCGGGCAAGTAAAATATCGCGAGACGAAGGGAATATATATATGGGATTGATTGAATCCTGGCAGCGCAACTGGAAGCGCAACTGTCCGAAGTACTTAGCGGACAAGAAGGCTGGCACCATCAAAGGTATATTTGATATACATGTTATTGATGTTTTCCTTACTATCCCTCGTTGTAGTGCCTGGGTATTTGATACTGGTCCAGTTGCTAATATTTGTAACTCGAAACAGGAACTACGGAATAGACGGCGGCTTGCGAGGGATGAGGTGACGATGCGCGTTGGCAACGGATCAAGAGTTGATGTGATGGCCGTCGGCACGCTCTCCTTAGTTTTACCTTCGGGATTAGTTTTAAACCTTAATAAGTGTTATTATGTGCCTGCGTTGAGCATGAACATTATTTCTGGATCTTGTTTATTGCAAGATGGTTATTCATTGAAATCGGAGAATAATGGTTATTCTATTTATATGAGTAACATCTTTTATGGTCATGCACCTATTGTGAATGGTTTATTTCTTCTAAATCTCGAAAGGGATGAAACACACATCCATAACATTGAGGCTAAGAGATGCAAAGTAGATAGTGATAATACTACTTATTTGTGGCACTGTCGTCTAGGTCATATTGGGGTAAAGCGCATGAAGAAACTCTATTCTGATGGACTTTTGGAGTCTGTTGATTTTGAATCATTTGACACATGCGAACCATGCCTCATGGGCAAGATGATCAAAACCCCGTTCTCCGGTATGATGGAGCGAGCAACAGACTTGTTGGAAATCATACATACCGATGTATGCGGACCGATGAGTGTTTCGACGCGTGGTGGATATCGCTATTTTCTCACTTTTACCGATGACTTAAGTAGATATGGGTATATCTATTTAATGAAACATAAATCTGAAACATTTGAAAAGTTCAAAGAATTTCAGAATGAAGTGGAGAACCATCGTAATGTAAAGATTAAGTTTCTGATCCGATCGTGGAGGTGAATATTTGAGTTATGATTTTCTCACGCATCTTAAAGCAAGCGGAATCGTTTCGCAACTCACGCCACCGGAACACCACAGCAATGGTGTGTTCGAACGCCGAATCGAACCTTATTAGATATGGTCCGATCAATGATGTCTCTTCGATTTGTTATCATTTTGGGGTTATGCATTAGAAACCGCTGCATTCACTTTAAATAGGGCTCCATCTAAATCCGCTGAGACGACACCGTATGAACTGTGGTTTGGTGCTAAACCTAAGTTGTCGTTTCTTAAAGTTTGGGGATGAAGCTTACGTCAAGAAGTTGATGGGACAAGCTCGAACCCAAAGCGGAGAAATGCGTCTTCATAGGATACCCTAAGGAAACTATTGGGTATACCTTCTATCACAGAACCGAAGGCAAAGTGTTTGTTGCAAAGAATGGTTCCTTTCTTGAGAAGGAGTTTCTCTCGAAAGAAGTGAGTGGGAGGAAAGTAGAGCTAGACGAGGTTATTGAACCTTCTCTTGAATTGGAGAGTAGCGAGACACGAAATTGTTCCAAGGTCACTGCATCAACAATAGAGGAAGCTAATGGCAAGGATCATGAAGCTTCGGACGATGCTGCTACTGAACGTCGCAGGTCGACAAGGTCGCGTGCCCCTCCTGAGTGGTACGACAAACCTGTCTTGACTGTCTTGTTAGTAGAAGACAGTGAACCCACGAACTATGAGGAAGCGATGATGAGCCCAGACTCGGAGAAATGGCTAGAAGCCATGAAATCCGAATTGGGATCCATGAGCGAAAACCAAGTATGGACTTTGGTGGACCCTCCTAGCGACCGAAAGGCCGTTGAGTGCAAATGGATCTTCAAGAAGAAAACGGACGCGGATGGTAATGTTATCGTCTATAAAGCATGGCTTGTCGCGAAAGGTTTTCGACAAGTTCAAGGTGTTGACTACGATGAGACTTTCTCTCCCGTAGCGATGTTTAAGTCCATTCGGATTTTATTAGCAATTGCTGCGTTTCATGATTATGAAATATGGCAGATGGATGTCAAGACTGCGTTCCTCAATGGCAACATTGATGAAGAGTTGTATATGATGCAAGCCGAAGGTTTTGTCGATCCTAAGGATGTTGATAAAGTATGCAAACTTCAGCGTTCCATTTATGGACTGAAGCAAGCATCTCGGAGTTGGAACCTTCATTTTGATCAAGTGATTAAGAGCTTTGGATTTTTTCCAAATTGCAACGAAGCTTGTATCTACAAGAAAGTGAGTGGGAGCTCGGTGACATTTCTGGTACTATATGTGGATGACATATTGATTATTGGAAATGACATTAACATGCTTAGCGATGTGAAGAGTTATTTGAACAAGTGTTTTTCAATGAAAGACCTAGGTTAAGCTGCTTATATATTGGGCATCAAAATCTATAGAGATAGACAAAGACGCCTGATAGCTTTAAGCCAGAGTACATACCTAGACAAAGTTCTGAAAAGGTTCAGAATGAATAAGGCAAAGAAAGGTTCAGTGCCTATGTTGTCAGGTAAGATATTGAGAAAGGCTCAGTGTCCAGCTACGGTAAATGATAGGGAAGCTATGAGCAAAGTGCCTTATGCCTCGGCCATAGGTTCTATTATGTATGCCATGATGTGTACTAGACCGGATGTGTCCAATGCTCTTAGTTTGACGAGCAGGTATCAAAGTTATCCAGGAGTGGAACACTGGACAGCCGTGAAGAACATCCTAAAGTACCTAAATAGGATTAAAGAAATGTTCTTAGTCTATGGGGGTGATGAACAGCTCGTAGTAAAAGGTTACGTCGACCCTAGTTTTGACACCGACAAGGATGATTCTAAATCTCAGACAGGATACGTGTATATTTTGAATGGAGGAGCTGTGAGTTGGAGAAGCTGCAAGCAAAGCATGATCGCAAGATCTACAGTAGAAGCGGAATACATGGCTGCTGCAGAAGCGTCAAGTGAAGGAGTTTGGATCAGGAACTTCATCACTGAGCTTGGCGTGGTTCCAAGCGCATTGGACCCACTGGAGATATTGTGTGACAACACTGGCGCCATAGCACTCGCTTAGGAACCAAGATATCATCCAAAGACCAAGCATATCAACCGCAAGTTTCATATAATTCGAGATTATATAGAAGATGGAGATCTTGTAGGGTTTTGTAGCATGGAAAACAAAATTTTTCTACCGCATACAAACAAACAAGCCAAGATCTATCTACTAGATTGTAGCAACGAGTCGATAGAATAACTCACCCTTGAAGATTCCAAAGTGTTTAACGAGGGCGGATTCTCGTGGGTGATGTAGTCGTACTCTTCCCGATCTCAAGATCACGTAGACGATCCTTCCGGCGCTGCGTTCTGGCAGCGCTCCCGTAGTCGGTCACACGTTCGGTACTCGACGAAGACCTTTCTCTCCCTTGTTCCAAAGAAAATGGAGGTTGTAGCACTCTCCTCGATTCCGCAAGACAATGGCGTGGTACCGAAGTAGAGGAAATCTCAGGTCAGCCGCTTAAGCCGGAGCGAGTATGGTGGAGTATGAGAGAGTCCCTCGACGATCTAGAGTTTAGACACGCAGAGGAGGGGGCTAGGCCGGCGTCTAGGGTTTCACCTAGGCGGCGGCGGCGAGTGCCCTAGGGCCGGCGGCGGCTATGGAGGCGGCGGCGGCTTGGTACTAGGGTTTGGAGGAGAGGATCTTGTGTGTCTGTCGTGGTATTGCACGGCAGATGCTACTGTGGTAGCTTACGTATATGGAGCAAGGCGACGTAGGAGAATCCGGGAGCGAGATTGGCACACGATGTACCCAGGTTCACGTCCTCTCGATGGAGGATCGCTACGTCCTGCTATCAATCCAGTATATGATCGTAGATTGGTTTACAAGAGAGCCGCCGTAGGCGGAGGGAGATTAGATCTAATGAGAGATGTGGGAGAAGATACCCCGTGGGGTTGTCCCTGGTGGCTTTATATATGCAGCCAGTTAGGGTTTACAAGTATTTGGTGGGCTTTGTATTGAAGTCGCCGTCTTGGGCCTCCAGTCGGAGCCACTCGTCTGGGTCCAAATGCGATCGCCGTCAGGCAGTCGACCCGCTTAGGGCTAGGTTTCAGTCGGCTTGGTCCAGCTGGCGAATCCGCTTCGTGGGTATACCCCGATTGGTATTCCCCCATCAGTAGTCCCCGAGCGCGTTGTCGATTCGACGCGGGCTTGAGGCAGGGCGCGGAGAGTCTTGATGATGGGTCGCGGCGAATCGGCGACGAGCTCCTGAATAGAGAAAAGAAACGTGAAGCGGGAGGCGGTCGGCGTGAGCCAGTAGTTGATGGCCAGTTGGCGAAAGACACAAGGTGTCGGTGAAGCTGCCATTTGCAGCGAGTCCCCGAGCGCGGCAAGTGCCGAGTCCCCGAGCACGGCGAGTGACGAGGTTGGGCGACCGGCGAGTGGCGCTGTCTGTAGCGCACTGAGTCCTCGAGCGAGTTGAGTACGCGAGGGCGAGTCCGCGGTGGCGAGTCCCCGAGCGTGTTGAGTACGCGAGGGCGAGTCCGCGGTGGCGAGTCCCCGAGCGTGTTGAGTACGCGAGGGCGAGTCCGCGGTGGCCAGTCCCCGGGCGTGTTGAGTACGCGAGGGCGAGTCCGCGGTGGAGAGTCCCCGAGCGTGTCAAGAACGAGAGGGCGAGTCCGTGGTGGAGAGTCCCCGAGCGTGTCGAGTACGCGAGGGCGAGTCCATGGTGGAGAGTCCCCGAGCATGTCGAGAACGCGAGGGCGAGTCCGCAGTGGAGAGTCCCCGAGCGTGTTGAGTACGCGAGGGCGAGTCCGTGGTGGAGAGTCCCCGAGCGTGTCGAGAACGCGAGGGCGAGTGTCCACGGTGGCGAGTCGACGAGGGCGAGTCGCGGTCGTGGAACCACGCGTACACGCAGCATGCCTAGGAGTAGTCCCCGAGGCTCGAGTTGGCTTGTAGAGGCGATTTGAGGCTCTTTAGAGATGCATATTCTGAAAATAGTAGTGGTTGCTGTCGAGAATGGCGAGTGGCGTGGTCGAGCGACCGGCAAGCGCCGAGTCCCCGAGCGCGACGAGTGGAAAAGTCGAGAGACCAGCGAGTGATGCTGTCTGGAGCATGCCGAGGCCGGGCGACCGGCGAGTGCCGAGTCCCCGAGCGCGGCGAGTGATGAGGTCGAGTGACCGGCGAGCGCCGAGTCCCCGAGCGCGGTGAATGGCGAAGTCAAGAGACTAGCGAGTGGCGCTGTCTGGAGCGTGCCAAGTCCCCGAGCACGGCAGCGGCGAGGTCAGCAACCGGCGAGTGCTAAGGTCGAGTGTTGAGAAAGACACCAGCCCGTTTTTGCTGAGAAGGAGAAAAAAATACAATTGCATTAAGGTGTACTTGCATGTATATTGAATAATTGTAAGACGTACGAATTGTAGACGTTGAAATAAAATTCATTTTTGTTATGTGGATCGATGGACAGTATGTAAGGTTTATGCGTGTCTTTTCATGAGTAGGCAGACCTCCAGCATCAAACGCTTGCCGGATAACAGGGACACGATGCCAGACTGTTGAACCCGGAGACAAGGTCGGCCTTTTGGTACCCAGCCTCACTACTTCGACGAACGCGAATAAACTGCAGACAAAATTGAAACAGATCTCAAGTATGATTTTGGTCCCTGAAAGGGTCATATACGACTGCATGGTCGGCTTTGGAGAATGAATGGATATGCATATATGTTTTGGATTCATAGCATGTGCGAGTGTAAAGAAACTTAGCTGTTAGCATGTCCGCGACGGCGAGTCCCGAGCATGACGAGTCCGCGTTTAGGTGAGTTCCACAGCATGACGAGTCGGAGAGCCGGTAGAATGGAGAGTCGGCGACAGACGAGGTCATGAGAGGCGAGTCCGCGGCGGACGAGTCGCCGAACGTGGAGAGTCCACGAGGACAGCGAGTCGCGAGTCCTCGTGTACGACGTTTATCCCAAAGAAGTGGGCGCGGCAGCAAGTAGTGGTAGCGAGCTTAATTAGACCACTGGTCGGACGAAGTCATGAGGCGGAGCTGATCACGACAATGAATGGCTCGACCGTACGGCCAATAGTGTCGACGTTCTTCGTTGCAGCTTGATTTTTCTCGCATTCATACATACAAAACAATTAGACTTCAGGATATAATATAATAAATAAGAAAATGCTTGAGCAGAGAGATATTACTTCATGCTGATCGGGTGCATGCATCGCATGGATCTGTGTCTATTTTTCTTTGACCCAAATCGATAGGAATTTCTTGGAACTTGATCGTTGGACATTGCTTGGAGTCCCGATGCAACCGGCCATGTTGGCGTGTAATACAGGTCACGGCGTACGTTGTCGTGGCATCATCATCCGTAGAGAATATTTCTGTGCAGTCTTACAAGACATGTCCCATACGTACGGGGATCAGGTATAAACAAAATAATCGATTGACGTGAGTACTCAAGAGAGAGACAGAATTGGAATAAAAACTTAGCTGATCGATCGATCTTGCGTGCTTGTCAATCGCCACCAGCGTGCGCTGATTACGCGTAGACGGCTTCCCAACGACTCGGCCGTGGCGGCCGCACTATCCGGCAGATTGGATCTGACTGATCGGTCTTCAATCCTAGAGCCTCCAAATAGCAGTTTTTGAACAACACGTACGGTGGTGCGATCTGACCGCCGTTGTTAATACGGGATCCCGCCCGGATTATCATCTCCAAGCGCCGCTTGCCCCATGGTGGGCGCCAGCTGTCGTGGTATTGCACGGCAGATGCTACTGGGGGTAGCTTACGTAGATGGAGCAAGGCGACGTAGGAGAATCCGGGAGCGAGATTGGCACACGATGTACCCAGGTTCACGTCCTCTCGATGGAGGATCGCTACGTCCTGCTATCAATCCAGTATATGATCGTAGATTGGTTTACAAGAGAGCCGCCGTAGGCAGATGGAGATTAGATCTAATGAGAGATGTGGGAGAAGATACCCCGTGGGGTTGCCCCTGGTGGCTTTATATATGCAGCCAGTTAGGGTTTACAAGTATTTGATGGGCTTTGTATTGAAGTCGACGTCTTGGGCCTCCAGTCGGAGCCACTTGTCTGGTCCAAAGATGCGCCGATCGCCAGACATGAAGTCGACCCGCTTAGGGCTAGGTTTCAGTCGGCTTGGTCCAGCTGGCGAATCCGCTTCGTGGGTATACCCCGATTGGTATTCCCCCATCAGTGTCTCTAGGAGGGAGCCCTGCCCCTCCTTATATAGGTGGAGGGGCCGGCCGGCCAAGGGAAGGGAGGGGAGTCCCTCCCCAACTCGGCTTGGTGGTGCGCCGGCAGTGGGGAGGAGGGACTCCTCCCCAACTCGGTTTCCTCCTCTTTTTCCACTTCCCAAAAATAGTTGTTTGACTTTCAAACTAGCCGTTTGACTTTTCAAACTAGGATTTGAATAAACCCTCTATTTTGTTCAGCGATGACACCGAGTACATGATGCAATCATACCAACTTGATATAACACATCCATGTACCCTTCCCCTCCGGAGTGCCGGACATTCCGGAACCTTCTAGAACATTCCCGATGAAAACACCGGAACCATTCTCCAACTCCGAAACGGGACTTTCCTTATATGAATCTTATTCTCCGGACCATTCCGGATCTCCTCGATATCCTGAATCCCATTCGAGACTCAACAACATTCGGACTCTTTCTCATCATTCCATAACTACTCAAACAACGTCAATCCTTAAGTGTGTCTCCACGGTTCGTGAATTATGCGGACATGATCGAGACACTTCGATCAATAACCAATAGAGGAATCTGAAAATTCATATGGCTACATATTTCACGATTACTTTGCGATCGAATGAACCACTTACATACGATACCAATTTCCCTTTGTCTCACGATAGTTTACTTATCCGAGGTTATGATCGCTTGATCTCGCATACCTAGTTCAACCTCGTTACCGATAAGTACTCTTTTCTCGTTCCCGTGATATGTGATCCCTTGTGAGCCAGTCACATGCTTGCAAGCCAATTGGATGACATTTCACCGAGAGGGCCCAGAGTATATCTATCTGTCATATGGATGGACAAATCCCAGTCTTGATCCATGTGTTTCAACCAATACATTCCGAACACTCAATGCCACCTTTATAGCCACCTAGTTACGGTGTGGTGTTTGATGTCATCAAAGCATCCATCCGGTAAAGGTGATATGCATGATCTCATGGTCGAGGGAATTAGGTTACTATGTATCAGAAAGCATATAGCAATTGAACTATTAAAATGACTTGATCTTTATGCTACGCTTATCTATAGGAGTATGTCCACCATATCATTCTCCTAACGATATGATCTTGTTGTTATTAACATCTCAATGTTCATGATAGGGAAACCACAATCATCTATTAACCAACAAGCTAGTATTATATAGAGGCTTTACTAGGGACTTCAAATTAAGTTTACAAATCACACAAGTATTAATGTTTCCTTGTTAATACTATTATAGCATTAATGTAAACATTTATCATAAACACAAAGATATAATAATAACTATATTTATTATTGCCTCTAGGGAATATCTCCAACAGACTCCCACTTGCACTAGAGTCATCTAATCTAGATTACATGGTAATATACCGAAGACCCATGGCAGTAAGGTGCCGGTCATGTTTTTCCCTCGGGAGAGGTTTAGTCAACGGATCCGCCACATTCAGATCTGTGTGTACTTTGCAAATCTTTATATCCCTATCTTGGATATGTTCTCGAATAGCGTGAAAACGTAGCTTGATGTGCTTCAGCTTCTTGTGTGACCTTGGTTCTTGCGCATTGGCTATGGCGTCCATGTTATCACAGTAGATAGACATTGGGTCCAGCGCACTAGGAACCACACCCAGCTCTGTAATGAACTCTTTCATCCATATCGCTTCTTGTGAAGCCTCCGAAGCAGCCATGTATTCCGATTCAGTTGAAGATCTCGCCACAACGCTTTGCCTTTGCACTCCTCCAGCTAACTGTTGCACCATTCAAAATAAATACGTATCCAGATTGTGATTTAGAATCATCCATATCGGTGTTCCAACTAGCATCGGTGTAACCATTAACAACGAGTTGTTCATCACCTCCATAAGAAAGAACCATATCCTTAGTTCTTCTCAAGTACTTAAGGATGTTTTTGACCGTTGTCCAATGATCCACTCCTGGATCACTTTGATATCTGCTAGTTAAACTAACAGCATATGCAATGTCGGGTCTAGTACATAGCATGGCATACATTAGAGATCCTATGGCTGAGGCATAGGGAGTCTTACTCATCCTTTCTCTATCTTCTGTCGATGTCGGACTTTGAGTTTTACTCAAGGTCGATAGCAACATGGGCAAGAACCCTTTCTTGCTATCTTCCATTCCAAACCTTTTAAGAACTTTGTCCAAATATGTACTTTGTGACAATGATATTTGGCGTCTCGATCTATCTCTATAAATCTTTATGCCTAATATGTAAGCTGCTTCGCCAAGATCCTTCATTGAAAAACTATTATTCAAATATTCCTTGACACTATTAAGAAGGTTTATATCATTCCCAATCAACAATATGCCATCCACATATAGTATTAAGAATGCTACAGAGCTCCCACTCACTTTCTTGTAAATACAAGCTTCTCCATAAGTTTGTATAAAACCAAAACTTTTGATCACCTTATCAAAATGTTGATTCCAACTTCGGGATGCTTGCTTCAATCCATAGATGGACCGTTGAAGTTTGCATACCTTGTTAGCATCTTTAGGATCGACAAAACCTTTGGGTTGCATCATATACAACTCTTCATCAATGTCTCCATTGAGGAATGCTGTTTTGACATCCATCCGCCATATCTCATAATCATAATATGCAGATTGCTAACATAATCCTCACAGACTTTAGCTTCGCATCGGTGATAAAGTCTCATCGTAGTCAACTCCTTGAATTTGTCGAAACCCTTTGCGACAAGTCGAGCTTTATAGACAAGAACATTACCATCAAGATCTGTTTTCTTCTTGAAAATCCATTTGTTCTCGACAGCCTTCCGCCATCTGGTAAGTCCACCAAAGTCCATACTTGGTTTTCGTACATGGATCCAATCTCGGATTTCATGGCTTCTTGCCATTTATTCAAATCTGGGCTCATCATCGCTTCCTCATATGTCTCAGGGTCATCGGTGTTGTCCACCAACATGACACTCATAACGGGATCATACCAATCTGGAGTGGTATGAGTTCTCGTTATCCTGCGAGGCTCTGTAGCAACTTCAACCGAAGTTTCATGATCATCATCATTAGCTTCCTCTCTTATTGGTGCAGGCACCACAGGAACTTCTTACGGTGCTGCGCTACTCGCAATTTCGAGAGAAGGTTCGACAACCTCGTCGAGTTCTACTTTCCCTCCAGTCACTTCTTTCGAGAGAAATTCCTTCTCTAGAAAGGATCCATTCTTGGCAACGAAGATTTTGCCTTCGGATCTATGATAGAAGGTATACCCAATAGTTTCCTTCGGGTATCCAATGAAGACGCATTTTTCCGCTTTGGGTTCAAGCTTGTCCGGCTATAACTTATTTACATAGGCTTCGCAACCCCAAACTATAAGGAACGATAATCTAGGTTTCTTCCCAAAACATAATTCATACGGTGTCTTTTCAACGGATTTAGATGGTGCCCTATTTAAAGTGAATGCGGTTGTTTCTAATGCATAACCCCAAAATGATAGCGGTAAATCTGTAAGTGACATCATAGAACGAACCATATCTAAGAGAGTTCGACATGACGCTGACACACCATTACGCTATGGTGTTCCCGGTGTCAATCAGGAAAGTATTCCGCATTTCTTCAAATGCTCGCCAAACTCGTAACTAAGATATTCACCTCCACGATCAGAACGTAGAAATTTAATCTCCTTGTTACGTTGATTCTCAACCTCACTTTGAAATTCCTTAAACTTCTCGAAAGTTTCGGACTTATGTTTCATGAAATAGATATACCCATATCTACTCAAGTCATCCGTGAAGGTAAGAACATAACGATAACCATCACATGATGCTACACTCATTGGACCACACACATCGGTATGTATGATTTCCAATAAGTCCGTAGCTCGCCCATCATACCAAAAATGGAGTCTTAGTCATTTTACCCATCGACATGCTTCAGATCTATCAAGTGATTCAAATCAAGTGATTCGAGAAGTCCATCGAATGGAGTTTCTTCATATGCTTCACTCCAATGTGACCAAGACGATGTTACATATAGGTCGAGTTATCGCCGATTTCAAACGCTTAGCCTCAATGTTATTAATATGTATTTCCACCATCGAGATTCAATAAGAATATACCATCTATCAAAGGTGCATGTGCATAAAACATATTACTCATATAAATCGAACAACCATTATTCTCGGACTTAAAAAAGTAACCGCCTCGCAATAAACAAGATCCCGATATAATGTTCATGATTAACGCAGGCACCAAATAACAATTATTTAAGTATAAAACTAATCCCGATGGTAGATGAAGGGTAGCGTGTCGACCGCGATCACATCAACCTTTGATCCGCTTTCCACGCCGCATCACATCGCTCGTCGCTAGCTTCCGCTTATTCTAGAGCACCTGCTTCGAGTTACAAATATGAGCAACAACCAAGATCAAATACCTGTGCACTACTACGAGTACTAGTGAGATACACATCAATAACATGTATATCGATATACCTTTCTTCTTGATGTTGCCGCTCTTCAACCGCCAAGTACTTTGGGCAATTCCGCAAAGGACCTTCTCCCTGCGTAAAAGCACTCAATATCGTGCTTAGGTCCAGCCTTGGTCTTCTTCGCTTATGCGTAACTTTCTTACCACCCTTCTTGAAGTGTCCTTCGCTTAGACTTGCCTTTCTTGAATTTGGTGGTCTTATTGACCAACAACACTTGGTGCTCTTTCTTGATCTCCACTGCAGATTTCAACATGGCAAAGAGTTCGCAACGCCTTGTTCATGTTTTGCATGTTGTAGTTCATCAAAAAGTTCTTGTAACTTGGTGGTAGTGATTGAGGACGCGATAAATCCCCAAAGCATTAGGAATCACAATACCCAAGCTTTGAAGTTTGTTATGCCTGCACATCTTAAGCACATGCTCACCGATTTGAGCTTCCCTCTTCCATCTTGCACTTAAAGAACTTTTCAGAAGCCTCATAGCTTTCAATTACCGCATGAGTCTCAAAGATCAATTTGAGATCCTCGACAATATCATATGGGTCTGAATTCTCAAACCTTTTCTGAAGCTCCGATTCTAAACCATACAAGATAGCACACTGAACTGTGGAGTACCGAGTCTTCCGAGTGAGGTAAACATTCTTTACTTCATCGGTAGCATCAGCTGCAGGTGGGTCACCCAGTGCATCCAAAGACATAGGTCAAATTACCAGCTGTGAGGACAATCCTCAAATTGCGGAACCAATCCACGAATTTGCTTCCATTGTTTTTCAACTTTTCTTTCTCTAGGAACGCATTAAAATTGATGGTAGGGGCTGCCATTGATCTACAACATATTTGCAATAGTTTAGACTAAGTTTATGACAAATTGAGTTCAAATTAATAATAAAAATTAATCTAGGTGAACTCCCACTCAAAACAATACCCCTCACATTGTTTTAGTGATCACACGAACCAGATCCACCACATCAACACCGATCATCACGAGAGTTGATGTAGTTTCAATGGCGAACAATCGACATGTTCATCATATCTACTATATGATTCATGCTTTACCTTTTGGTGATCCGTGTTCCGAGACCATGTCTGTACATGCTAGGCTCGTCAAGATCAAACCTTAGTTTCCGCATGAGAAAATCTGGCTTGCTCACGTTGTATACACTTGCGGAATCTAACACACCCGATCATCACGTGGTGCTTCGAAACGACAAGCTTTAGCAATGGTGCTAACTAAGGGTGAACACTTTATGACTTGAAATTCATGTGCATGAGGGATCATCATATAATGCTACCGTCGTCTACTAAGCAATACAAGATTCATAAAGGATTAACATCACATGCAATTCATAATATGTGATATGATATGGCCTTTCTCCTTTGTGCTTCCGATCTCCATCTTCTAGCACGAACATGATCTCCATCATCACCAGCATTGCATCAAGGTCAATGACGCTTCTCCATGGTTGTCGTCCACCGGCTTCAACTATTACAACTACTTTGAATAGACACGCGGGTCTTAAAATAAATTAAAGACAACCATACGGCTCCGCGGTTGCCAACTTACAATAAGGAACATTGCATACATCAAATATAATCACAATCATGGCCATATCACATCACAAGACACCCCGCAAAACAAAGTTAGACGCCTACTTTCTTTGCATGTTTTACGTGGTTTGGGGCTTTCAATAAGTGTCGCTCTAACTTACTTAACAAGAACCACAACATTGATACTAGTATTGTTAATCACCCGTTGTAAATTGGATCTTAACTATGCTAGGAGAAACAGGCACCCGCAAAGCCACTTATGCAATACAAGTTGCATGTCAAGCGTGGAGCAAGTCACATGAACGATGTCATGTAAGGTTAGACCGGGCCGCTTCATCCCAACATACCGCAAGATGCAAAGTACACAAGAAGCAATCGACAATAAAAGCATCAACGCCCACAATGACCATTATGTTCTACTCGTGCAACAGATCTACATATAGACACGGCTCTGATACCACTGTAGGGTTTCGTAGCATGGATAACAAAAAATTTCTACCGCATACAAACAAACAAGCCAAGATCTATCTACTAGATTGTAGCAACGAGTCGATAGAATAACTCACCCTTGAAGATTCCAAAGTGTTTAACGAGAGCGCATTCAAGTGGGTGATGTAGTCGTACTCTTCCCGATCTCAAGATCGCGTAGACGATCCTTCCGGCGCTGTGTTCCGGCAGAGCTCCCGTAGTCGGTCACACGTTCGGTACTCAACGAAGACCTTCCTCTCCCTTGTTCCAGCAGGCAGCGGAGGTTGTAGCACTCTCCTCGCGATTCCGGCAGCACAACGGCATGGTACCGGAAGTAGAGGGGAGATCTCGCAGGGCTTCGCCTTAAGCCGGAGCGAGTATGGTGGAGTATGAGAGAGTCCCTCGACGATCTAGGGTTTAGACACGCCGAGGAGGGGGCTAGGCCGGCGGCTAGGGTTTCACCTAGGCGGCGGCGGCGAGTGCCCTAGGGCCGGCGGCGGCTATGGAGGCGGCGGCGGCTTGGTACTAGGGTTTGGAGGAGAGGATCTTGTGTGTCTCTAGGAGGGAGCCCTGCCCCTCCTTATATAGGTGGAGGGGCCGGCCGGCCAAGGGGAGGGAGGGGAGTCCCTCCCCAACTCGGCTTGGTGGTGCGCCGGCGGTGGGGAGGAGGGACTCCTCCCCAAGTCGGTTTCCTCCTCTTTTTCCACTTCCCAAAAATAGCCGTTTGACTTTCAAACTAGCCGTTTGACTTTTCAAACTAGGATTTGAATAAACCCTCTATTTTGTTCAGCGATGAAACCGAGTACATGATGCAATCATACCAACTTGATATAACACATCTATGTACCCTTCCCCTCCGGAGTGCCGGACATTCCGGAACCTTCTAGAACATTCCCGATGAAAACACCGGAACCATTCTCCAACTCCGAAACGGGACTTTCCTTATATGAATCTTATTCTCCGGACCATTCCGGATCTCCTCGTGATATCCCGAATCCCATTCGAGACCAACAACATTTGACTCTTTCTCATCATTCCATAACTACTCAAACAACGTCAATCCTTAAGTGTGTCTCACGGTTCGTGAATTATGCGGACATGATCGAGTCATTCTCGATCAATAACCAATAGAGGAATCTGGAAATTCATATGGCTCTACATATTACTACGATTACTTGCGATCGAATGAACCACTTACATACGATACCAATTTCCCTTTGTCTCACGATAGTTTACTTATCCGAGGTTATGATCGTCGGTATCTCAGCATACCTAGTTCAACCTCGTATCGATAAGTACTATTTTCGCTCGTGATATGTGATCCCTTGAGCCACCATGCTTGCAAGCCAATTGATGACATTTCATCGAGAGGGCCAGAGTATATCTATCCGTCATATGGATGGACAAATCCTCTTGATCCATGTGTTTCAACCAATACTTTCCGAACACTCAATGCCACCTTTATAGCCACCCGCTTAAGGTGGTGTTTGATGTCATCAAAGCATCCATCCGTAAAGGTGATATGCATGATCTCATGGTCAAGGAATTAGGTTACTATGTATCGTAAAGCATATAGCAATTGAACTATTAAAATGACTTGATCTTTATGCTACGCTTATCTATAGGAGTATGTCCACCATATCATTCTCCTAACGATATGATCTTGTTGTTAATAACATCTCAATGTTCATGATAGGAAACCACAATCATCTATTAACCAACAAGCTAGTATTATATAGAGGCTTTACTAGGACTTCAAATTAAGTTTACAAATCACACAAGTATTAATGTTTCCTTGTTAATACTATTATAGCAGAATGTAAACATTTATCATAAACACAAAGATATAATAATAACTATATTTATTATTTCCTCTAGGCATATCTCCAACAGATCTCAAGATTATCAAAGTACATACAGATCTGAATGTCGCAGATCCATTGACTAAACCTCTTCCACGTGTAAAATATGATCAAGACCTCGCTGCCATGGGTGTGAGATTGTTGCCAAATGTAAACTAGATTATTGACTCTAGTGCAAGTGGGAGACTGTTGGAATTATGCCCTAGAGGCAATAATAAAGATGTTATTATTATAATTCTTGTTCATGATAAAGTTTATATTCCATGCTAGAATAGTATTAAGCGGAAACTTTAATACTTGTGTGGTTTGTGAACAACACTGTGTCCCTAGTACGCCTCTGTGGACTAGCTCATTGATTAATGATGGTTAAGGTTTCCTAACCATGGGCATGAGTTGTCAATTAATAATGAGATCATATCATTGGGAGAATTATATGATGGACAGACCCAAACTAAGCGAAGCAATTAGATCGTGTCATAGTGTTCATCTTCGCGAAGCTTTTCTTTTGTCAAATATTGTATTCCTTAGACCATGAGATAATACAACTCCCTGGTATCGGAAGAAAGCTTTGAGGTCATCAAACGTCATCCTATGAGAGGGTGATCATAAAGGTGTCTCTCGGGTGATCGGAAAGTATCTGTTGGGTTGTATGTATCGAGATGAGATTTGTCCCTCCCAAGTCGGAGAGATATACTTCGGGCCCACTCGGTAATTGATATCAACACCGCTTGCAAGCATGTGGTTAAGGAGTTGATCACAAAGTGATATCGGATTACGGAACGAGTAAAGTACTTGCTGTGAACGAGATTGAACTAGGTATGATGGTACCGACGATCAAATCTCGGGAAAGTAAAATATCGCGAGACGAAGGGAATATATATATATATATATATATATATATATATATGGGATTGATTGAATCCTGGCATCGGGGTTCATCCGATATGATCATCGATGAATGTGTGGGAGTCAATATGGGTTTCGCACTTCACGTTGATTATTGATAGAAGATCATGTCTCGCATATTCTCGAACTCAAGGGTCACACACTTAACGTGTCTCGACGCTAGGATAGATTGGATAATTGGTTTATGAGTTTTTGTTCGGAGTCTCGGATGGGATCCGGGACATCACGAGAGGTTCCGGAATGGTCCGGAGAATAATTTTCATAAAAGGCAGTGCAGTTTTTGGAGTTCGGAATTGTTCCGGGTTAATCGGTATTGTACCGGAAGCTTCTAGAACCTTCCAGAAGGGGACCAACGTGGCCCCACCTTCCGGGAGGAGGCATGGGCCTATGAGGGAGTGCCCTGGCCGCATTGGTCCAGGGGCACAAGGCCCCATAGGGCCTAGCTGGCCAAGAAGGGATAAACCCTAATTGGACCTTCTAGAAGGGGGGGGGTTTCCTTGCCCCCCACTCTTCCTCCTTGGCCGCCGGTTTTGGACTTGGGGGAGGGGCTAGGGCTTCCGCCCACCCCTCTATATAAAGAGGGCTGGGGGCGCACCCCACACACCTTCCTCGCCGCCGCCTGCCACCTCCTCTCTCTCTCTCTCCTCCCGATCAAGGTGGCGAAGCCTGCAGAAAAACTCTACCACATACACCGCTGTCGTTGTAGATCCAATCCATCTCCACCATACTTTCTCGGACCGAGGAAGGAGGATACGCCGAGGTGCTGCACGTGCATCTCGGAGGCACCGCCACTTGTGGTGCTAGATCGGATCGGATCGCGAGGAGGAGAATCGACGACTACATCACCCACGCTCCGATTTAACGCTCCAGGCGGTAATCTTTAAGGGTATGAAGATCTAATCCAATCTCTCTCGTTGTTTGCATATCCTAGATTAGATCTTGGCTTTCCCTCTGTTCGCATCCGTAGAAAATTTTGATTTACTATGCCGCGAAACCCTTCAGTATCCACCATCTCCGGATGGCACTTCTTCAGCTGGGACACGTGGAACACATTGTGGACAGCGGACAGAGCCTCTGGCAACTCCAACTGATAAGCAACTTCTCCCTTGCATGCTAAGACCCGATATGGCCCAATAAACTGAGGTGCCAGCTTACCCTTGATTCCAAATCTCTTGATTCCACGAAGGGGCGACACTCGGAGGTATGCTCTATCACCTACCTCGTACACAACTTCCTTGCACTTGGCGTCAGCATAGCTCTTCTGCCTTGATTGAGCTACCTTCAGCCTGTCCCTAATCAAGGTGACCTTCTCCTCAGCGTCCTTGATCAAATCAGGTCCAAACACCGACGTTCTCCTACTCCATCCCATAACAATGGTGTCGCACCATTTCCCGACAAAGACATCGAACGATGACGCCTTGATGCTGGTCTCGATAGCTATTGTGGTAGGAAAACTGATACGGCAAATTCTCATCCCAACTAGAACCATGAGCCAAAGCGCAAGCTCTCGGATATCTTCCGTAATCTGATTTACCCTCTCTGCTCCATCACCAGGGTGGAAGGTCAGCTAAACTCCAATCTAGTCCCCAATGACTCGTGGTGGCGCCAAAGTGTGAGGTAAATTGGGTGCCTCTATCAGATACAATACTCTTAGGAACTTCATGTAGGCACACAATCATGTCCATATAAATCTTGGACAGCTTTGCACTCGTATAGGTCGTCTTCACCGGTATAAAGTGGGATACCTTGGTCAAATGGTCGACCACTACCCAAATGGAGTCATATCCCGACCTGGTACTGGGCAATCCTGTGATAAAATCCATTCCCACTCTATCCCACTTCCAATCCGGCACAGGCAATGGCTGTAGCAGCCCTGCTGGCTTCTGGTGTTCCGCCTTCACTCGGCTACACACATCACATAAGGCAATATGCTCACCGATGTCTCCCTTCATGTTGTTCCACCAGAATCTGTCCTTTAGGTCCATATATATCTTCGTATTGCCCGGATGTATGGAATACGGCGAGTCATGAGCTTCCTGCAGAATCAACTTCCTTATCTCCGGATCGGTGGGAACGCACAAACGATCTCCATACCACAAGGTTCCTTGCTCATCCTCGCGGAATTCTTTTGCTCGATCTTCCTTCATCTTTTCTTTTACTTCATCTATCTCTTTGTCCCCAACTTGAGCCTTTCTGATCTTGTCCTGTAGTATTGGTTGGACTTCTATTGCTGCCAAATATCCTTATGACACTACCTCCAGTCTAAGGTCCTTGAATTGCTTGCACAAATCCTCGGGCAACTCCCCAACGGTCAATCCATTGGCATAGACCTTCCGGCTCAGAGCATCTGCTACTATATTGGCCTTTCCTGGGTGGTATTGCAGATTCATATCATAATCCTTGATAAGCTCCAACCATCTCCTTTGCCTCATGTTCAGTTCCTTTTGTGTGAATATGTACTTTAGGCTCTTGTGGTCGGTGTACACATCACAGTGTTTTCCCATTAGGTAGTGCCTCCATACCTTGAGCGCATGAACCACTGATTCTAATTCCAAGTCATGCGTGGAATAATTCCTCTCATGGTGTTTAAGTTGCCGCGAGGCATATGACACCACTCTCCCATCTTGCATCCGCACGCTCCCAAGTCCCTGTCGAGAAGCATCACAGTACACTTGGAAATCCTTCTGAAGATCTGGTAAACACAGAACAGGTGCGGTCACTAGTCGATGCTTCAGTTCTTGAAAGCTGGCTTCACACGCATCTGTCCACTCAAACTTTCTCTCCTTCTTCAGAAGTTCGGTCATCAGCTTAGCAATCTTGGAGAAGTTTTTAATGAACCTCCTGTAATATCCAGAAAGTCCCAAAAAGCTACGAATATCACCCACATTCTTGGGCGCTTCCCACTCAGTCACGGCAGTCACTTTGCTTGGATCAACAGCGACTCCTTCTCCTGACACCACGTGTCCAAGAAATCCAACAGTATTAAGCCAGAATTCACACTTGATGAATTTGGCATACAGCTTGTGTTCCCTCAGCTTCTCCATAATCAGTCGCAGATGTTTCTTATGCTCAGCATCATCCTTGGAATATATCAGTATGTCATCAATAAACACCACCACGAACTTGTCCAAGTACTCCATGAATACCTTGTTCATCATGGTCATGAAATATGCCGGGGCATTCGTTAGTCCAAAAGACATAACTGTATACTCATATAAACCATACCTAGTAGTGAAAGCGGTTTTTGGTATGTCCTCCTCCCGGATCTTCAATTGGAAATAGCCCGATCGCAGATCAATTTTGCTAAACACCTTTTCTCCTTCCAGTTGATCAAACAAATCATTTATGTTAGGCAGGGGATATTTGTTCTTGATGGTCACTTCATTCAGCGAGCGATAGTCCACCACTAATCTCTTGTGTCAGCTTTTTCTTCTCCACAAATGTACAGCACGCCCCATGACGCATTTAACTAGGCTGAATGAACCCTTATCCAACTGCTCCTTTAATCGCTTCTTCAATTCTTTCAGCTCATCCACATCCATTTTATATGGTCTCTTGGCTATTGGTCCTATTCGCATCGATCAATGAGAAACTCCACTTCGCCGTGGCATCCCCGGCAGCTCTTCCGAACACATCGGGTACTCCTTGATCACGTGCACAAGATCCATGCTAACCCCTTAAGAGAATTCAGCTTACACCTTCCGGTCGACACCGAATTGAACCTAATTCTCTTACCATCCGGGTTTTGAGGAAACAGTCGCTATGCACAATCTATGTGTCCCCATGCATAGACATCCAATCCATACCTGAATTACATCTAAACCTTGTGATTCCAATACTACCAGATGTGCAATAAAATTGTGTGCTCCAATCCTCAGCTTAAGTCACTGCATCCCACGCTAGCTATCATATCCCTCCGTGAACTCACTCTAATAGACTCTTTCATAGACTTGAGGTAACTTATACTTATCCACAAATGCCCTTGATATGAATGAATGCGATGCACCAAAGATTTAAAAGTACAAGTGCGTGGTGAGTGTTGATTGGGACTTACCAAATACAAGGTCAGCTCATCTGGGATCTCCTCCACATTCATGTGGTTCACCGTGGCCTTCCGTTGTTGGTTGGCTTCAGATCTTCTTCTCCCATGTTGTCAGATAATGTCCCTTCGCCACACTTGAAGCATGTCACCTCACTTAGATCCTTCTTCACGGTTGCGATCACTTGCGGCCATGTCCACCGTGTCCTCCGTAATGGTGAGAGTGTCCTCCCTTGTGGTTGTGGTGGTTGCTCTTGTGGTTATCATGGCGATGCCCATCGCCTCCATGGTGGTGGCGGTCATGGCTCCCATGGTGCCCATGGTCACTCCCTCCGTGCTTGGAGTATCCATCATAAGAAGTGCGAGACTTGTGGTGAGAACCAGAGTGGTGGTGGCTACTCTTTCTCTTGCGGTTTTCCACCTGCTTGTGCTAACCTTCTAAGATTCTAGCCTTGTCCATAAGCTCCTGGAAAGTGGGGCAATAAAACACCAGCAGCTGCACTGAAAGCTCATCACTGAGGCCATCCAGGAACCTCTCCCTCCTTTTGGCATTAGTGTCGACATCCTCTGGTGCATAAGAGACAGGTTGTTGAACTACTCAATATACTCAGCCACGGTGCGGTTGGTTTGGCGCAAGTTGCGGAATTCCTTCCTCTTCAGGCTCAGAACTCCTGAAGATACGTGGTTGGTCCTGAAACCTTCCTAAAACATTGCCCAAGTCACAGTGTCCAACGGGTGGGTGATCTGAAAAGTGTCCCACCAAGAAGCGGCTGGTCCCTCCAGTAGGTGAGCGGCAAACCTCACCTTCTCAGCATCTGTGCATCCAACAGTTACCAGATCCTTGTTGACTGAACGCAACCAGTCGAGAGCAACCATCGGCTCTGTTGCAGTAGAGAACTTAGCTGGCCTTAGCCTCAGAAACCTAGTGAGAGCATCTCCCTAAGGCTGGTTGTTCCCATTGTTGTTGTTGTTCTGAGCTTCCATGAACTGGGTCATAACTTGGGTCAGCTGTGCCTGAGCTGCCATGAGCTGCTCCAAATCAGTGGGTTGACGGCGGGGAGGCATCTGCGGTTCAGCACAGGTAAGCTTAGAAAGAATCGATTACGAAGACAGGATTCTACCCATGCATTATGATCAAACAACAACAAAACAATTGCAGAAAATCTCAAGCAAGCAACACATCAACAAACAAGTGATCCAGCAACATCCCAGGGGTTATCCTAGCAGTACATATCTACTGAAATGTTTTTTAGAAGAGTTGGCAAAGGTTATCTACACAATAGATCATCAAAGCATTAAAAACAGCAATCTACCAGAACAGTCCAGCAATGTTCACGAATTTTTCTACCTGACTTAAACTCGTCAGGAATTTTTGCTGATTTTTGTGCATACAGTACAGAGCGTTTCTAACCAGCCCTATTTGTTTCAGATTTTTCCAAGATACTAGTAAAATATGAAAATTAGTACAGTACTGCTGTGTCAGCAGAAAACTGCAACAGGAATAACACAGATATTAACTAAACTTGCCATAACTCTTTCATAAAATTCGCACAAATAATCCTGGGATATTGGAGTACAAAAATAAGCAACTAAACACTCTTAAAATAACAATAATTAAGTTTTACGTCGATCGAGACTGATCCTAACGAGTTTTACCTAACGAAAACTAATTGGTGGACTTCTATCTACTTCTTGAAGAGGTTGCGGTAGGTCCTTGCACTCATGCGTTGGCGCTTCTGTCCACGATCCAACCATGGCGGCGGAGTATACACCTCTCCTGAGTCATCACTTGAAATCTCAAACTCCACCTCTTCTGGATCCTCCTCTTCTTCTTCATTCTCTGCTGCAACTGCAAATGCTTCATCTCCTCCACCATCATCGTCTCCATCATCATCATCCTGGTCCTCATCATCATCATCATCGTTCCCACTGTCATCATCATCATAATCATCATCATTGTTGCCATCATCTCCATTGTCATTATCAGAGGGTGGATTCAGCTGTGCTTGGAGAGCGTCAATCTGGGCTGCCATATCTTCAATAGTTTGATCCCTTTCTGACGGTCCCTTGCAACTTGTATGGTCCGGTTGTTATCCCGCATACCCCATCAAGCTGAGCTATGGTTGCACCCCGCCTACTGTGGCATTTTCCGTAACACCCACGGCTTCATGCAATGTCTCTATCTCCAGTCCTTGGACCACCATACCATTGCTGGCAAAATCTGCAATCTCCTTTACCATCATCACTTTCTCAGCTAGAGCTCCATTCTCCCTTTCCATGTCCTCTATGTGCCTCCGACGGGGCGGCATGTTTTCCTCCGCCTGGGTAACCACAATGTTCCCATCTTCATCACGCCTCCCATAGCCACGGTAGGGTGAGTCTGCTGGAAGTAGGTGTCGGACAAGATGGCACTGGCGAGAGAGAGCTTCATGCATGGCCAAGTTTATTCAAGGTCCCAGCCATGTGATGTCTTGGTGTAGATCGATGCATAGGGTTTGGCAAGGCATCCTCAAGATGAAGGTGGTGATATCCCATGCATCCTCTCCATATCCATTGGTGTACAGCCTTCTTCCCTTGAACATGGGCAAGTGGCAATCCCAATGATCATGAGAGCTGTGCTAACTGCCTTGCAAAGGGCCTTGGTGATTCCTATGGTTGCATACTCAGTCCTGACTTCTCCCATCTATCAATTAAAAGAGGAAAGTGTGAGAATAGAATATGGTAAGAATTTACGAGAGTGAAAGGCATAAGATGAAAGACAGAGTTAATATAGGCTTTAATAGTTCTATGGCTTCCTATTCCAAACCTAGGTCACGATCCTATAGTCGACACACGGGCTCTGATACCATCTTGTAACACCACGGTTCTGAAAAGACCATAGCTTCTATATGACATGCCAATCCCTGGATCGGTTCATTGGCCCACAATAGAATAAGATGAATAACATAACAAAATATCCGTATCATAAATAACAAAGATCCGTATCATTATTACAATAAAAGCTTAGCTCAAGGCTATCTCAATGTTATTCAGGTAGCAACATAAATATAGTAAATCCTCCATTCTTCAAATCGCCCACAAGTGAACAAGTGCCGAGTGGAGTACCGTGGCCTAAATCGATTACTCAGAATCGGAATATCCTGCAACATAAAACATAGCAGCCTCGAAGGGTCAATACATGGAATGTATGACAAGTAGAGCTATTAAAGGAGACAATAATGCTAACATCTATATGCATATTTGGCAAGTGGAGTTGTGGCTAGCTTGCATTTGCAAATACCTTTGTCCTACTTTCATAAACAGTTTTTGATTTTCTTTGAAAGGATCCCAATTAAGTTAACCCAACAACATTAAAGCAATTATAAAATTGGAATGAGCGAGAAACATTTCATGAAATCAATATAAAGCAACTCAGACGTCCATAACCGAGGACACGGTTAATCGATTAGATTATACACCCTACAGGGGTTAGTACACTTTATCCATGTGACTTGGCCAGCCCAGCTCGTACCATCACTCTCATTTTAGGTGATGATAGGGAGAAGTCCAAGAAGAGACCGTTCGGGAAGTAGCTCCCCAATCCCGATGCGCACCGGTCCAACCTACCAAAATTCTACATCTTTGGATACGCGGGTTCGAGTTACAACCCATCGAGTCCAACCAACCGCCATTTCATTATTGGCACATGGTTGTACACGAAGCTACAAAATAAAGCAGCCAATCATTTTCTCGATACCTGGGTGCCTTTCCGCAATGATACCACCAAAAATTATCAATCCCATCACACCCAGGAGATTCATTGATTAAGTTGTTTTAGTTTTCACAAACCAACACATTTAGAAACAACTTTCAGTAATGTAACCCAGCCCTCGTTTATCATAGCATGGCTAAGCACATCTACCAACGGTGGTTCATCTACATGGAAAGCCCTGCCACATAATAGGACATAGCATAGCGATAATATTATCCTACACATACATCTACAAAATACATGACAATGCATTGAAAATAGTAGGATAACATCATGAACAAAGTAGCATCTACTTGCCTTGGTTGTAGGTCGGAAGAACAATCCACACACGAGCAAGCTTTGCACTCGTCACAATCTACATGATACAATTGCAATCATAAACAAACCATCCACAATCATACGCAAACAAAGATGATGCAAGATGCATGCATGACAAGGGGATAAATGCTACAGCAGCATCACATAATATTATTCAGTATAGCTACTGTATGCATGCATGGAAATGTTTGTAAAATCTTGGAAAATTCTACTGTGTAGGCAACACTTAATATGAACTGTACCATTTGTAATTTCTCAAAAAGTAGTCATATAACTCCCTGAGTAATTAAAACACTGCAGTAAGCCATTAAATAGATTCTGCAAAAATTATTACTGTAAGCCTAACTTTTTAATTCAGTTTGAGATTTCCCTTGTTCTACTGATTCCAGGGACATATTATTTGCAATTTTTGGAGTTACAGAACTTATTCTACGAATTAATTACTCTAAAAAGGGCATTAACTCATTTAATTATTCAGGACAAAACCTTGCTATAAAAGTGTAAAACAAATATACATCAATATTATACGTGAGTTACTGAATCTACACATATTTTATTTGTAATTTTTGGCCTAGTAGATCTATAGATATGAATTTTACAAGTTTATACAATTTTGTGCCAATTAATTCAATTTAGAAAATACCACCAAACTTTGACTGACCGCCCACGTGGCTGACGTGGCGCTGACTGGAAGTTGACCAGTCAGCTGCCTGCTGACTGCTCAACGGTCGATTCGGACCGCTGGATCACGATCCGACGGCAGTAGGTGGCGGCCAGAGCTCACCTAAGGCGACGCGGCGTCTCGAGGCGGCGGTCAAGGTCTCCGGCGACGTAGGGTGGTACGGCATCGGATCCTGGTGGGTCGCCGATGCTGGGCGGCCTTGGGCGAAAGCGGCGGCGCGGCGGGCGCGGCAAGCGCGGGCGGCGACGGCATGGGCGCGATCTGCTGGGAGATAAGGGAAGGCGTCGGCGGCGGCGAGGTCGCTGGGAGCTCGCGTGAGAGAGGGAAGGCGCTGGCGATAGCAAGGCTTATCGGCAAAGCGCTGAATCGGGCAAGCGCGTAAGCGGAGGCGATGGTGCGATAGGGAGAGGGTGGCGCGCGAGGCTAATAAGGGGCCACGCTGGTCGACGCGACTCCGGGCGGCGGTTATGGAGTCCAGCGGATATGGCGGCGGGCGGGCGCCGACAGTGGGCCCCACCTGTCGTGGCGGTGGCGGCAGCGGCTCGGTAAGCGGCGGCAAGGCGCTGCGGCGCTGCAAGATCGCCAGGCGTACAGCTGCTGGGTTGCCGCCAACGGCCTGGCGCTGCCCAACAGCCGGCTGGCGCCGCTTTTTTATTCTTTTCCTTTTCTTTTTCCTTACAATTTTCTTATATGAATTTCTTTTTCAAACTGTAAAACCATGTTCAAAATTCAGATTTGCATATCTTTTGCCACGGGTCTAATCGAGTGATTTAAAGTGCTACGGGTTCGTGGAGGAACCCTCTATGCACCTGGGCCATCCATACACTCCAAATATATAGTTTTTGACAAAGGCATGATAAAACCAAGCGTTCAAGTGTAGGCGTCAAAATGCAAATGCAAATGGTTTGATTTGCCAAAATCTTTTCAAACTGAATTTTTGCATGGATGATCATGATGCAATGACCTGAATGATACGCAGTACCAAATCTAAAATTTGGAATATAACAACGTGAGACCAATCTTGGATCAATGTCACATGTCTATAAACGTGAGGTAAGATTGAATTCACGTGTTGTTGTGCATGCATGACAAGCATGGGAAGAGGGCCGGCCAGCCACGGGCATCGATACCAATGGCTGTGCCATGACTCGAAAGGGCAGCTAGAAGAGGGGACCGGGCAAGAGGAAGGCAGCCTGGCCAGAACTTTTCTCATAAATTATTCCCGTTTAAAACACGACTCTTAACTTTTTTGCGGGTAAAAGATGGCCGTAATTGTTGATCTCATAGACATAATAATTTAAATGATTTTATTATCTCGAAAAACACCATTATACTCCCAACATACTACCTATATCCAGTTTAAGACTTACAAGATATACCAGGTTGTCTGCATGAGCTATATAATATAAATTATATAAAATAAAAATTATATCATTAGAAAATATAACATTTGAAGTTTCTAATAATATAGTTTTTATCTTATATACCTCATGCTAAGTTGGTTAATTTGTCAACCTAGAAATACGCGTAAGTCTTATAAACCGAGACGAAGGGAGTACTCCTTTGAGCTGAACTCAATTAAAGTTGAGAGTATCCCAATGCAATAATCTCTTGTCTTGTTTGACTTGAAATAAATTAAAGTTGCTAGAATCCCAACATAGAAAACCTTGATATACAGTACTCATTTAAAGCTGAGAGTATCCCAATGCAAAAATCTCGTCTTGTTTGACCTGAAAACAATTAAAGTTGCTAGAATTCCAACATAAAAAACCTTGATATAGCTCTTACAGGACACATCGTTTTGCTTGAAGTCAACTAAAGCTGAGACTCCCAATGCAAAAATCTCTTGTCTTGTTTGACTTGAAAAGAATTAAAGTTGCTACAATCCCAACATACACTAGTACAAACTCATTTATAGACGGTGTCTAGAGGCGGTTTACTCATAAACTAAAAAGAATCGGCTATGTTTAGCAACCTCAGGCAGTCGTTATATTATGACCGTCGCTAACAGAAGCCTCATACAGTTAGGAATTAACACCGTCTCTAGTACTACTTTCTCCTCAGCCGGTTGTTAAAACAAAACGCCTCTAACAGAAACCTGAGACGAAGGTAAATAGTGGCCATCTCCCTAAAATATTGAACCACAACCATTCTAAAATATTAACCGCCTCTAGGGGATATAGGTCCTTAGACTAGCCACACTGGTGGTGTGATTCAAGTCAAAGAACGAATCGGTTTGATTTGGCTGTAGTGTATAGAACCGGTTCAAACACTGTACATGGGACCCAAGAGTTATAAAAGAACTTTTTACTTTGTCTCAATTCTTTCCACCGAGACGTGGTGTCTGGGTATTTCTTACTTGTGTCAGACACAAAATTATATTTAAATCCTTTGAATTGCTTTGAGCCGATTCAACTGCATGCATTGCTTTTTTGTATGAGTCGATTCAAGTATATATCCACATTGTATTGAACCGATTCGATAGATGCTAGGAATCGCTTTTGTCCAACACTGTGGGTGGTCTTAGTCGTCGATCGCTTTCGCTTCCCCTGGTCTCCACTTAGACCAAATTCACTCACCTACCACCACTGGAAAAACCCTCTCTGGCAACAATGAAATCCCCTCCTCTCCCTGGCAACAACCAAATCCCCTCCCCTCCCTGGCGCCTACCAAATCCCCTTCCTCCTCGGCGACGATGCATCTAGGTCACCAATGTAAGTTCTCTCGACCCATCGCCCTTCACGGCCACCTCTTCATCAAGGTTCACCGTGCTCCATATAGGTCACCGGCGATGGATCTTGGTCGCCGTGTCAACACCTTGTTCTAGGGCAGCGGGTCAGCGTTGATGTCTAGGTCACTTTATGATTTTGTGATAGTCACCAAACTAATGCCCCAAATTGTTGTTTTTATAGCTATGTTAGTGCTAATGGATAGTCTTAGGACCCAAATTAGTGCCAATGATGAAGACGTGTCACTTAGAATGTTGATGGGATGATCTGCATCTACCTAGTGTCTTTGTACAACCACTATGCTTTATTACAGATTCATCTCATTGATTTTGGCCAGGGATTAAATTGTGGCACTATTTGTGTCCATGGGATAATATGCATATAGAAAATGTTCCATATGAACACATTTGTTGTGCATGCTTATTGCTATATGTTCGATTATCTCATTGACTTATGTGTGATTTTTTAGTATAAGGCTCAACTTGTTTTTTTACAGCTATGTGTTTTTCATAGCTTTTAAATTTGATTCTTGTAGTTCACTACTTGTAATTTGATTCTTCTAGTTAGCAAGTCTCCAAATGGCTGCACTATCAAGAATAGATATAGAAAGAGATGCCTATAGGGATTGTGAATACTGCAAAATGGAAGTACTGATGCCGAAGGAGCCTACTGTATAGCATACCATCGAATTGCAGATTTTAAAATTGTTGATATCGACTCTAAGATAGTAGTTAAACCTATTGTACAACATCAAAACAAAACATTCTAATTATTGTAATGTCTATTTAGGTTTCTAAAACCAATGCTGGCTTAATTGATGTTACATCGGATGATGATGATGATGATTATGATTATGATATAAAGCAACTTGTAGTCAAGAGACGTAAGAAAGCAAGGTTCAGGGCATCCGATAATATTGTTAGAGTCAACAAAGCTAAGAAAACTAGGATTACAACTTAGGTGTTTAAATAGTAATAGGTTTGACGTATATACAATTTATTCCTTTTGAGAGTTTAGTTACATATATCATTTAGACATTAATCATATTTGCCTAACAGGATATGTCGTCGTGTCTACTATGCAAGAGCAATTGCGAATCTAGGTTGTCATCGAGTGTGACCTTTTGTATCTACTTGTCAGAGTCATAGGGGTTCTAAAACTCAATGATAATAAACAATTTTCTTTCAAACTACATTGTAAGTCTATAACTGTTTGTTTAATGTCTGATTCTTTTGTTTTGGGTGCACAAACTATGTCATGCAATTCAAGGTTTATGTTCAATATAGACACATATGAATGTGAGAGTGTGAAATTCAAGGGCCTTGGGCACACCTACAAGATTGACCTCGAGAAAAGAAAGAACAAGACTATCATGGGAGGTGAAGGATGAAAGCAATTTATCACACAGAACGATCTTACGGGGGAAGAAATATTATGTTTTTATTTGACAGGAGCCATACCAAGGATAACTGTTCTATATTTCTGTGGTCTTGGTGGTGAGAAAGACGTATATAAATCTATGGTTGTCTGCTAAAGATGTCGCCTTAGCGAGGATGATGGAACACTTCCTAGCTACCCTACCGCCGCTAACACCTTCATCGGGTTCTATTTGTGACCCGCTTGACAAGGATAAATCTTGGCCAACATAAGATGGTATGACAAATTTATTTGGCTCCATATATAACTTGTGATATTGGTCGTATGACATGATTACGCTTTTTTTTATCCATGGCGACATCACGAAAATTACATATGAAAGTGGTTTCCTCCATGGACATGCCGGATGATGATGTGGTTGGAGTATAACTAGGAGATTTTGACATCACCCTAGTTGCATACAAGACGGACCAAGATGATCGTAGTCTTCATCATTCGGGATGGAAGAATTTCCACCAGAGTGAAGACGATATAAAGGTTGGACAAGCTGCTAATCACTGGCACAAACACCACATAAAAAAGGTTGGACGTGAAGTTTGTGTTCGAGACCAACTAAAGTAGTTATGGTTAGGAATAAGTGTAACTAGTATGACATAGTCTGGAACAGTTAATTCCTCATTTGAAAATTTATGTGAACCTATTGGTTTATATGCATGCTATGTATATATAATTTATTTGCCCGTTAGTATACTTTGAAAGATTTTGCCGAGTATGGTTATGATTATGTGAACTAGAAGGTGATAAAAAGAATAAACTATATTTTCATAAATCATTACTTTTTGAGAAAACTTGTTCATTTGTTTGAACTAGACTAAAATAGAGGGTATCCTAAAGGTTTTAAACTTGCATCTCTATGTACGACAAAAACTATGAGAAACAACCGTGTGACAGGGATGGATCCAGAAATCTAATTTTGGGTGTACAAATTTCAACCTACACAAAACGAAAAGGTAAAAAGGATGAAAATGGGTTCTTTTCTAGCTCTACTAGTTAATAATTCGAGATTTGAGCTTGATTTGATATGAAAATGTAGTGTATATAGGCTAGAAAATACTACAATTGATACATATGTCCACTGTAGATTATTTTTTTTCTCGCAGATTTTTTTTGGTGTACGTCTGTACACCCTTGACCCATTGTGGATCCGTCCATGTGAGACTCTGATCTCCGTGAGATTTTTTATCAAACGGACTTGCATCTCTAAGGACTTAATTCACACTCTAGCAACATCTATAACCCCCTTTCTTTGCCTTTTTTCTGAATAATTCTTAAATTTTAGAATTACCAAAATCCAGAGATTCACTCAACAAAACTTCTTTCAAGAAATACATGAAAAAAAATTAAATTGGTAAAAAAATCATACTACCTCCGTTTCAAGGCTTAAGGCATATAACTTTTTTTAAAAGTCAAACCAACTAAAGTTTGACCAAGTTTTTAGAGAAAAATATTAATATTTAAAATACGTAATCCATATCCTTTCATACATCATGAAACATATTTTCACATGGTATCTATATAATATAATAGTTCTTGATAGTTTTTTCTAAAAGTTTGGTCAAATTTTATATGGCTTGACTTTTAAAAAAAAAGTTATATGCCTTAAGCCTTGAGATGGAGGGAGTATTTAAATAACGAAATGATCTCATATCGTCTTTAAATATTTGAATTAGTCAATTTCAAAACACTCAGCATCTTATTGGTCTGCAGCAAACGCATGAACACTAGGAGTCGTTATGTCTTTCAACACTGGACTGAAGTAGAATTGTAAACGGTTGGAGCTTGGATGAATTAGAAATCATAGACAAATTAACAACTGACTGGTGCGAGCTCGGCTTCAATCAGCAATCCAAGTGGAACCCAATCAGGCGAAGCAGTGAGCTGGGCTTCAATCAACGATTCAAGCTGTTTAATCTGACGGCTAAGGCCCCTCCTGCAGTGAAGTGAGTATAATGATTTGGACAGTTAGAGTTCCTTTTTCCTTTTTGCGGGGAATTGAACAATTTATTCTGCAACGTCGATGAACAGATCTGGCAGTAGCAAAAACACAAAATGATCGAGCTAACGTTGAGTAACGTGACTTAAATTGTAATAGCATTTCCATTTTCTCATTTTCGTGGAGGTCGCATCAAGTCAAATTATTTTGCAAAAAAAAAAAGAATAAGTTTCAACTCAAGATATAGATGCGATATTTGTTTTTGTAATTTTTCGAAACGTAGAAATACGAATTTTGACAAGCTTTCAAATGTGGGATCAGGAGTATCTAGATCCATACTAGTATAGGGACAGCATATACTGTGCCTCATATGATCCAAGATAAACAGCATGTAGGATGCGAACTATCGATCATCACATCGGGACGAGAGTATTCTCAAAGAAAGAATCGGGACCAAAATACTGTTACGCCATGGAGAACACAAGATGAAAAAACTGGGAATGCACGCATTATTATGGATTGCAATCCTAGGATCGGGAAGAACGACATCAAGAACACGATTGAAAAGAAACATTGTGGTACCCTCAAATGAATAATAGCCTTTTATTTCTGTCCATCCAAAGGCTCACAATACTTCATACCGGTGCTAAAATGGTGAGCAGTATGATTCGTACTTGTGTCAAAATCGTCACCTCACCAGGAAATCCCATAAACGGGCCGTAATGGACCTACCAGGATAGTCAAACTAGCCTCGATCGATTGGAGGGCCAATGTGGCTGGTACCAGACTGTATGGTTCTCATCCACGAACCCTAAATCGACCTGAAATGTGGAACCGCTGACCACCGGAGTGCCAGATCCCGCAGTGCTCATCTCGCTTGATGGCAAAGCTGCGCTCACGGATCCCCTGATCGCCTTTGCGCCCCTGCGTGGCGGATGCTCCCGATGCCAAAGCAGCCCCTCGCCAGGTCGCTTCGCCCTCCTCTGCCAGCAGCCGAGCGGTGGTTCTGGCCCTCCCGTGGCGGTGACGGTGGGCATGACGTGACAAGCGCACGAAGTTGGACACGCACCACCGCTGCAACAGCTCTCAGCAAATGCCACCTGAGTTTGCATCTCGCAGTGGTCGACAAATCTTAACTACACCGAACTTTGTCAGCTCTACAAGAAATACAGGAGAAAGGCACTTGCTATTCTGTAGCTCTGTACATATGTCATGCCACTATAGCAGTAGCTCTAATGTATTATATCCACTCTAGTTTTCTGGTTTGATTGAGAAGTTCTGGTTTGTTACTCGGTATGGTTCTTAACCATCGCTTCTTAATTAAGCATTTGTTATGCTAAAACTGAACATAATATATGATACCGTAAGTGTTGCTAATTACTATCGAAATAGGCTTTCGCCCAGCTTTATAAATAAAGCAACATCCACATACAAGGTTCATACAACGCCCGAACTGGCCGAAGCCAAGCAAAAAGAGAAACGGTACGTCGAAACGCTGGGGCCACAGCACAAGCACGCCCAAACAAGAAAGGAGAACGGCAAGACGCGGCGACCGCAGAAGCTCATGCCACCGAGGACGACCGGGCCGGGGCCGAGAGGGGAAGCGCCGCTGCCCTCACGGACCGAAGCAAGTCGTCGAAGGTCGCCCGTCACGCCGGGCGCACTGTGGAGACCACTGCTGTAGGAAGGCCAAGAAAGAAAAAACTGGGTCAGTCACGCGGGAAGGGAAGACCTTCTCAATCACCATTTTATTACGCACGTTCCAAAGGGTCCACGAGATGCCCGCAAACACGAGCCAGAAGAGGCGGCGCCCTCCTCCGGCCATGTAAGCCTGGGTTTGCAAGAACTCCCCGAGCTCCGCGCCGCCAAGGGCCCCAACGCCTCTGGACGAAGGACCATAACGCACGCAAATGAAAGCAAGAGAACATAATATGGGCACAGGATTCGGAGTCCCACATAGGGGACACCGGCCGTTGCCGGCCCCGCCGCTAGAGACCTCGACACCCGAGGGAGTCATCCCGCAGCAATGCCAAACGAAAATCCGAATGCTAAGCGGAAGGGGATCCTTCCACAAGGGGGTCCAGGACAGCCGTCCTCGGAAAAGGGCCCGTAGGCCGAGCTAACCGAGAATACCCCGAGGCCAAAGCTGCCAAGAGGCCAAATCCGGGAAAGAGCTAAGCTTCCGGGAGGGAGTCCCGAGAAGGTGGAGGTCCGCGCTCGACTTCACTGAGGTAGCGATTTAACAGATGTTCCAGTGGCTGCCCTCAAAGATGTCCGCCACAAGAGCCGCGGGGAGGAGGAGATGGCGAAGAGGCCGGAACTGGACCCCTAATGGGATAGGAAGAAGCCATGGGTCCATGTAACCGAACCCTGGCCATCCCCATCGCAAAGAGATCCCTGTGCCAATGAAGTGCTTAATCTCTGAATGGCCCTCGAACTGCGATCCTCACGCTCACAAGCCAACAGGGACCCCCAAGGTACTTGGCCTTGATCAGCAGCCAGAGTCCACCATCATCCCCGAGGATGCGCTGACCCACTTCAACATCAGCGCCACATTAAAGCGCCGAGAGTCGAGGATCCCAATCCCCAAGAGACTTGGGAGAGCAGATATCCGCCCATTTGACCATATGGTATCTCCGGTGCCCATCCCTAGCCGCCTAAAAGAACCTAGACAACTCCTTGGCGGTCAGCATGGGTCCCTTCCTAGGGAGGTATAAGCCCATCCGGTACATGGGCAGGCTCGAAGGCGGAGTTGATCGTAATGGATTTGCTCCCTTGGACGTAAGGCGGCTCTCCGTGGTTCAGCGTGAACGCACCCTCGATACCAAGGGGAGATCCTTGATCAAAACTCTAGTCTCGGATAGGCATCCCAGATAGGTAATGGGGAACTCAGCCAACTTACAATTCAGGTTATCGGCGATCCTCGACGCTCCTCATCGAATAGCCTGAACAATCACCTTACTCTTGTCAAGTTGATCGTCAAGCTGGATAGGGACTCAAGCAAAGGAGCAGGAATTTCAAATTAATGATATCGAGGGCCGAGCCCTGGACCATGATCATGGTATCATCCGCGTACTGGAGGTGGGAGATCCCTCCACCGGGGATCAGATGGCGCACCACCCCCGAGATGTGACCCGACGCGAGGCCCTCTCCGCCATGGTCGGCCCGGACAGCCTGTCTCGGAGCCGAGGCGGACACTGTGGCGGGAGGGAGGCAGAGGCGGAGGCCTGGGGGCCCTGGCCCGACGCAGCTTGGAGGCCGTCTCCGGAGTGGCGGGGTCCCCGGTGGCCGGAGAAAGACCCAGCGGGTCAGGGGTGTCCGGAGCGAGGGAGTAGCACACCACACCAGGGGAGCGCGGGGACAGGTTCGGGCACACGACCAGCCCCTCACTCCCCGAGGACTCCAGCACCAAAGGAGACGGTGCGACCGGTGAAGCCGGGCGAAGAGGTGAGCCCCGGGAGAGGTTGGAGCCGTACTGCGCGATGTCGAGGTCGATGGAGGCAGGGGGTCAGGGCGGAGGCAGCGAGGGAGATCCACCGGGCCACTTGGCTGGGCACTCGAGACAGGGACGCCTCACAGAAAGAAGGGATCCTCCGAGAGACCAGCCGACCGAGAGGGGCAGGCCCTCCAAGTGGTACTGGGCGGGCGCCGCGGAGGAGGCGAGGCCGGTGGGGAGAGGCGACCTGTGGTCGAGCCCGAGTCACTGCTGCCGAACGCTGGCCGCGACCCGCCTGGGTTACCAGTCCCGGGAGGGAGGTGGCGGGGTCAATCCGTGGTGACCTCCTCCTCGTCCAGCTCCACCAGGAGGTCCCGGCCAACACGGTCGAAGAAGAACCGTGGGAGCAAGACAGGGAACACCGAAGCGGACGGGCAGAGAAGGCGAAACCTGATCGCACCGTGACCCTCCAGAGACCCCAAGTCCATCTCCGTCAGCTTGCCGATCGCCTGGGAGATAAGGGCCACAACCTCAGGGGTGCGGGCCTCGAAGAGGACCCCGTGGAGGCGAACCCAGACCTCCGAGAGGGTGGCAACCGTCTCCTGAGCCGCTGAGGAAGGCTGGATGGCAACCTTCAGCTGGTGGAGGGGGGGCGTGAAGGAGGAACCGAGGGCGCACATGCGCAGGACCGCCACCGAGGGGAAGGAGACCACAAACTCGGAATCAGAGATGCGTCGGACCGGCCACTCGTGACCCGGCAGCACTGCTGGAGTTCCTCCTGGAGGAGGGACTCACACCGCCACCGAGAGGAGGCAGCTGGTCCGGAGGATCATCACCTCGCCCGGCCTCCGGAACCGTATCGCACCCGCCAAGGTCGATGAAGTAGAAGCCACCGACGCCGGACCGTAGTATTCCGAGTCTCTCGGGCCGCTGGATGGCGGCCGAGCCGCCACTCTCCGGGGCACGGGACGGGCAAGGCGGTCCCAAGTCCCAGGCGCCAAAGGGTGCTATTCTTCTTCTTCTTGCTCTTCTTCTTCTTTTCTTGAGCCAACGATCCACCATGTCCTCGCGCGGGCATCATCGCAGGGAACCAGAGCGGGCCTCTCAGCAGGCTGGCCAGTCACTGGCGAGCCGGAGCCGCCATTCGCTGGCCCGCATGACCGAGGCGAGCCTCCCGGTCCCTGTCGGCTGCATGGAAGGTCAAGGAGCGCCGCTGGTCCTCCAAGCGACGCCACAGACGGGAGGGAGCGAGAGGGCCGTGGAGGGACCGCGAGGGCGGCGGTCGGGCCCGGCCGGGCGGGCGGCGGCGGGGTGGCGGTAGGCCCCCTGCAGTCCCTGCGAGGGCGGCAGCCGGTGGTCACGCACGGGGAAGGGAGAGCGGCGCGGCTGGGGGAGAATCGACGAGGGGAGGCCCGGCGCGACGCCGCCGGCGGGCTGCGGGGACGGGGGACCATCAGCGCGGCGAGGTAAGAGCGCCGGGGAGAGGCACAGGGGGTCGGCGGCGGAGACGAGGTGAGGTGGGGAGAGGGCGAAGCGAGGCGTTCGCGGGCAGGGATTATGGCAGGGAGAGGGCGAAGCGAGGTGTTGCTAATTACTCGTTGTGGAGAATGCTTTAACTCCTTGTGGAGTAACATGTTTTGGTTATCTTTCTCGTTGTGGAGAATGCTTAAAACTCTTTGATGTGTCACTTTTTTGTATGTTGTGGATGAGGGGGTTCCATTTTTTTAGAGAACGAGCAATTTTCCTTGCCTTAACTAGAAACCAAAAGCAGATAAATTCATAAAGAGTTCAAGACCTTATATGCGTCATAACACGTAACACCTGCGGATTATTGAAGGTGCTAGGTATTGGTCAACTGCTAACCTTTCTATCACCAAGCACACTTAATTAGTTTTTCTTTTGATATAATTAGAAGTAGAACATGAATTATGCACATAATCATAAGTTCAACTAACATTTATATTGCATTAGACAAATGCAATTCAATCAACACAACAAATGAGATGAGGCACCCAAGCCGTTTCTTGGTCATAATGCTCGTGCATACAATATATACTTCACATGCTTACTAAAATATCCGCGAAACTTTACCTGTAGCTTAGCTTGCTTTTCAAGAGCATGAGTTCTCAAGTACACGCTGATACTGTGAGTATGTGTTTCAAAGTTCTGTTGTTGTGCTTATACAAGACTAAAGTGGTATTGAATAGACCTAGAAGTTGAATAAGGCCAACAGTCTTCCTTCTTCATTTATTCCACCATCAAATATAGCATATGATAGAAGTTATTGTGTTTGGTCCAACATTAGGCTAAATAATACGTACAAGATATCAAGCTTTAAAAACGCCCCAGATGCTCATTAACGTGCTCATAGAAGCAAAAGGCAGATCAGTGAATCAATTCTACAAAGTGGTTCTCATTGCAGGATGCTGGAGTATTTGGAACCACAGAAACAAAATTATTTTTGATAATGAACAAAGAGATGCAGATCAATGCTACAGATTATTCAAAGCATCTTTACAGGACATTAGACATAGAGTTAAGCCTAGTCTTAAAGAAGGCATGCAGGATTGGTTGGATCTATTGTAATTTTACTTTTTGTAACATCTCTGTTGACACTACATTTGAATGAAAATTTGACAATGGGGGGATCTCCCCCACTGTTTTTGTCAAAAAAAAAAATGCCCCAGATCATCTGGTTATTTATCTGTAAATTACTCCCATAAAGACAGGACTACCGTTCATTTTTTTTAAAATTTCCTAATTGAAAAGAAGATATCATTTAAGCTCTCTAATTTGACATAGTACAACTCTTGTATCTGCAACTATTCCTCCACACATACATGTATCATTCTTCAAGGTACGTGCTGTCAAAGACAGGACACCCCCAAACGCCTCATAGTCCAACAACGACTGTACATCTGTCCAGAAAATGTTTCTCATATGGTCTTCACTGTAAGTGCTATATCTGTAGAAAAGACTGCAGCATTGTCTTCCTGTGATGCCATATAGTTCAGCTTACGTTTATCATCTCTACCTTCAATCTTTTTCTTCATACTTGGACCAATGGTGCTTCTCATGAAGACTTGAATGATCATGCAACTGCTACTTGCACTATGTTATTTATTCTTAATCAAATGAAAAGTAGAAGTAGCTTTTGTATCAGTACTATTGATGTCCTTGAGAAGTACTAGAGTAGTACCAACGATGACACATACAATTCTCAGAAATAGTAGTTGATGCCACAAAACACCAGATTTCAGCAACTAATTTGGTCCTTGAGAAAAAACGTGATTGATATATATTAGAATTAGGTTAACATTTCATGTCAACAATGACTTCATCAGGACCTCCACATGCAAAATACCCAGCTGCCTCCTGATCAGCTCTAGGTTCTCCCCAACCAAAGGAAAGCTTCAGATTTAGAGCCTGGGAAACAACATTCCTTTCTTGATCCTTCTTCTGAAGGTCTTGCTAACCACGTGGAGATGCCCATCATGCACTTCATGCTCCATCTATGAAAATTACAGTCATCAAAGAAAGATTTATGTTACCAATCAAGTAAATCATGTCTATAAAAACAACTTCATAATATACTTCACGCTACAGGCGAAATGTATCCGTTCAAAACTTTGTTTCTTCGCAATCATTACTGCAATCTTATTCTCATATGTGATCCTTTTCTTGCAGGGATTCATATGTGACCCTTTATTAGGAGTACTAGCAAATGGTCCTAAAAAATATCGTACCGAAGTTCCTTCATTTTTTTACATGCATTAGACACTTTGAATTTTCACTTTAAATGCCTTACCAGTTATCACTCCTTTCTTTCCCCCACTTAGTTTTCTTCAGCATCATATCCAGTGAGAACATAACATATACTAGGGCCTGATAGGATGGTACTGAAACGAGTAATTAGAATGGATAACTAGGATGGGTTGATTAATGATTTGCAGAATTAAGTGACAGAACACTTCTGTAAATGCAACAAAAAACTAAAAGAGATGACTGCCATATCATCTACATACACCAACGGCTGTTGGGGTTTCATGAGTACTAGTTGTGCCACCGGCCATGATAAATTTCTCAAACATCAACCTGCTTAATTCATAATGTGATACCTCTAATTTATTTCCATTTCGATGATGCTTGCAGTAAGATAAATATGCAGGCAATTCAAAGCAGAGTCAGAGCATCACAGCAATCTGCATACATGAATGCAATCCTGGCTCATCTAATTGGGTGCTCATATCTGCTAGGAAAGTATAATTAGTATGACCACGAGAAACCCAGTAACGAACCTTGCAAGTAAAACAATAAATTGAAGGGGTGACGTCGAAGGCGGTTCCGTGCAGGAGTAGAGGGGATAAGGAATGCGGCCGAGCTGGCAGCGGGGTGCTCGGGTGTTTGGGTCGGCCGCGTGCGATGTGGGGCCGGCGTCGTCGCTGGTGGAGGCGGCGGCGTCGTGATCGGCCATGTGGGAGGCAGCGGCGTGGCTGGTTCGTGTGGAGGAGGCGGCGTGCTCGCGCGCTAGCTGGAGGAGGCGGCGTGGGGATTTTCTTGGTTCTGCGTCCCTTCGATAATTGATGGATCTGGGCCTGATTAGTTTCACCGTTTTTTCTAGTAATTAAGTCTTGCTGAACATCTCGGGCCTAATATTTGCACTTAATCTGAACCGTCCGCTCAAATCATACTTATCTATTTTTCTGAGCAGTAAAAGGTACCGTAAAACATGCCCCAAAATTTCCTACTCCCAAATTTTACCACTAAATATTGCCACATCCGTCCAGAAATTGAACTTAGTAGTAGCAGGAGACTAATCTGACTGAGCTGAAACTAAATCAAAAAGGTTGGAACTTGGATGAACAGAACATAGACAAATTAAACGACTGATGCGAGCTCGGCTTCGACCAACAATGCAAAGGGATCTCATCTCACCCCCTTGATCGCTTTGAGCCTCGATCATGTGAGCTGGTTAATCCAAATCATCCGATGGGTAGCGGTAGGGGCCGTCCTGCAGTGAAGGGATCATAATTCAGAATGAATGACGAACAACGTGTCTCTCTGTATCGTGACTTTTTATTCCCCCTTATAATAGAATAGGCAGAGCTCCTGCCGGTTGCGCTAAAAAAAAGATCTGGTAGCAGCAGAGCAAAGCCAGCAGCACAGAGTGTACAACTCCCTTCCAACAAACCTCAGAGATGTTCGCGTGTTCGTCGACCCGTTTGGAGATTTCGGCGACCTCCTCCGGGTCGAGGAAGCCGGAGATGAAGGCGATGGCGACGTCCATGTTATTGGCGGCGAGGCTCGTGAGGGAGCACGCGCGATGGAGGTAGCTGAGCGCCTGGTCCACGTCCACGCTGCTTTTCGGCTGAGGGGGCTTGCTGGTGGCGGCGGCGGTTGGGGCCCGTTTGGGGATGGGGAAGCCGGCCTCGTCTCTCTTGCACACGTACTCGTTGGCGGCAGTGACCCTGTCGTCTGAGTAGCCGATCATGGTTCTGACCGGGTCGCCGAGGACGAAGGGTGGCCGGAGGTCGACGAGGAGCTCGACGCAGCGAGGGAGGTGGTGCTCCAAGGAAAGCATGACGGCGTAGTAGGCGGACTCGATGCGCGTGAAGCTGCAGCGGTCGGGCGCGGGGTGTGCCACTGCGAGAGCAGCACGCCGTAGAGCTGCTCGTTGGGGATGACGGGGAAGGCGGCGATGCTAAAGGTGGCGCGTTCGATGTTCTTGGCCGCGATCTCGAGGCATGCCGTGAGGTAGCGGGCTGCATGGTAGAGGCCGTGGAGTAGATCTTGTGGATGCCGGAGGCGACCTCCTCGACCCCGCCCACGTCGTCGTCGCCGAGGATCCGCTGCCGCAGCCGGCGCCGGAGCTGCAGGAGGCGGTCGAGCTGGGCCCCGAGGTTCTTGGCGGCTGCCATGGCACTCATGAGGATATGCACTGGTTCATCCTGGCCCATCTCGGCGACCTCTTCTCCCATGGCCGCCGTCTAATCTCGAGAGCGGATTTACCCCTCCTAGGTTGGGCCCCCGGCACCATCATAGCCATCAATTTATTCAAGATTCGTGCAAAGGTCAATTGGTCAAAAGGGTCCAATCGTTTTGCATTTTAACCCTCTATATGTACGAAAATTAACCCATCCATCCAGAGCATCTTCTTGTAGGGGTTCGTAGCATGGAAAACAAAAAATTTCTATCGCATACAAACAAACAAGCCAAGATCTATCTACTAGATTGTAGCAACGAGTCGATGGAATAACTTACCCTCGAAGATTCCAAAGCGGTTAACGAGAGCAGATTCTCGTGGGTGATGTAGTCGTACTCTTTCCGATCTCAAGATCGTGTAGACGATCCTTCCGGCCATGCGTTCGGGCGCTTCCAGCAATGGTCACATCGCTCTGATTGACGAAGACCTTCCTCTCCCTTGTTCCAGAAAGCGGAGGTTGTAGCACTCCTCGCGATTCGGGCAAAGACAACGGCGGTACCGAAGTAGAGGGAGATCCCAGGCTTCGCCTTGCCGAAGCGAGTATGGTGGATTATGAGAGAGGGCTATTAGTGGTCTAGAGATTAGACACACCAATTAGAAGGCTCTAAACCGCAGGCTAAAGCAATTAGAAGCTCTAAACCAAACGGCTCTAAACCGGAGATTAGAGGTAGAAACTTGTGTGTCTCAAGGAGGAGCCCTGCCTCCTTTTAGGTGGAGGGCTAGGCGCCAGAGGGAGAGGAGTCCCTCCCCAACTCGCCTAGGGCTGGGCGCCGCCAAGGAGGAGAGGAACTCCTCCTCCAAGTTGGTTTCAACCTCCTCTTGCTTGTTTCCCACAGTTTCTGCTTCTGTTTTCCACGCTTCTGTTTTAGCCGCTTTGACTTTCAAACTGGCAATTTGACTTTCATGTTTTGGAACAGCAAGAACACTTAGTACATGATGCAATCATTCAATGACACACTCATGTACTCTCCCCTTGAGTGCTTGGGACAATCAAAACCTTCTAGAACATTCCCGATGAAAACACCTAATCATTCCCGAACTCCAAACGGACTTTCCTTATATGAATCTTATTCTCCGGACCATTCCGGATCACCTCGTGATATCCGGATCCCATCCGAGACTCAACAACATTCGGTCTCTTTCTCATAATTCCATAACTACTCAAAACAACGTCGAATCCTTATGTGTCTCCCTACGGTTCGTGAATTATGCGACATGATCGAGACACTTCTCCTAACAATAACCAATAGAGGAATCTAGAAATTCATATGGCTCCCACATATTTCTACGATTACTTTATGATCGAATGAACCACTTACATACGATACCAATTTCCCTTTGTCTCACGATAGTTTACTTATCCGAGGTTATGATCGTCGGTATCTCTGCATACCTAGTTCAACCTCGTTACCGATAAGTACTCTTTTCTCGTTCCCGTGATATGTGATCCCTTGTGACCAAGTCACATGCTTGCAAGCTAATTGGATGACATTCCACCGAGAGGGCCCAGTATATCTATCCGTCATGTGGATGGACAAATCCCACTCTTGATCCATGTGTTTCAACCAATACTTTCCGAACACTTAATGCCACCTTTATAGCCACCCGATTCGGTGTGGTGTTTGATGTCATCAAAGCATCCATCCGGTAAAGGTGATATGCATGATCTCATGGTCGAAGGAATTAGGTTACTATGTATCAGAAAGCATATAGCAATTGAACTATTGAAATGACTTGATCTTTATGCTACGCTTGTCTATAGGAGTATGTCCATCACATCATTCTCCTAATGATATGATCCTGTTGTTAATAACATCTCTATGTTCATGATCAGGAAACCATGATCATATATATTAACCAACAAGCTAGTTTAACAAGAGGCTTTACTAGGGACTCTTATTTTAGTTTACAAATCACACAAGTATTAATGTTTCCGGTTAATACAATTATAGCATGGTATGTAAACATTTATCATAAGTGTGAAGATATGATAATAACCACTTTATTATTGCCTCTTGGGCATATCTCCAACAGTCTCCCACTTGCACTAGAGTCAATAATCTAGTTTCAAACCTTTGTGTATTCAACACCTATGGCTTTCCGGTGTTGTATGTACACGATTGCTAGTGGTCAACTGATCTCCGGATCTGACACTTCCAGGTCCGTGTGTAATTGCATGTCTTTGCGTCCCTACGCATCACTCATTCTCTTAATGAGATGGCTTTGTATAAATTTGGTCTTTCGGTGTGACCTTTAGCTCTTTGGGGTTAAAACAAGTTGATAATATTGTCGCACAATATATCTTCATAGTATTATCCCACTGTGAACTACACCTAGTTTGATAACAAACTACTTGACACAAATGCTCTTTTGTCGCTAAAATAGCGTCATATATTTAGTCTTTTGTTGTAGTATCTGTCACAATGTCTTAACTTTGGAACTCATCCAAATCCATTATGGAACTCACTTTCCATTATATTGTGTCACCCTTAGTTTAGATTGAGATAAAATTAATTTGTACTTTGTGACAAAGCTAGTATCAATGTAGTACTTTTACAATGAACTAACCATCTATTTGTCACTTCTACAAATAATATACTCTTAGTTCTTCCAAAAGATCATAAGAATATCCTTACTATTGTCCAATGATCATCTTACGAATCATTCTGGTATATGCTCACAACATTTAGAGCATATGACATATCTGGATTTGTACATATCACAGTATGATTGATATAAATACTCTTTGTGATTTCATACATCAAGTATCAATCGATACTTGATTATTTGTTTCACTTTACCAAATGTCAATACACTTGAATATATCATCAACATTGAACTCTTTCAATCCTTTCTGTGCGACAAGAACCTTTTCTTGTAGTTTCTATATTGAACTCATTCAATATCTCGTCTATGTACGGCACAACCATATTAGCGTCTATTGATGCCAAATATTTGGGTTTTGCCTAAGTCTTTCATCGGGATGAAATTCTTAATATGTGTTAATAAAAGATACATTATTTCCAATCAATAATATGTCTTCCACATAATGTATTATAAACATGTCTTAGCGCTCCCACTTAATTTCTTGCAAATGCAAGCATCTTCATTGTCTCTGATGAACTTTTAAACTCCTTTAACAGTTTCATCACAGTGAAGATTCCAACTCCGCGATGCTCACTTTAACCATTGAAGTTTGCATATGCTTTTAGCATCCTTTGAATTAACAAAACCCTATGGACCGTGTTATGCACACGTCCTAGGTAACCCTTCTATTAGAAGAATTTGTTTTGTTTATCCAACTAACATATAAAAAAATTATATGTAGTGGTTGCTACATTAATCCGTCTAGACTAAATATCGCTATGAAAGATCAAATCTTGTCATAGTCAACCTTTGAACATTTTGTGAACTCTTTCCCAACATGTCGACTATTTCATAGATGTAAAACATCCATGTCTATTTCTTTATAGATCCAGACACAACTGTAAGGTCTTACACCTTTCTCGAGGGTCCTTCAAGTTCAAAACTTGATTTCTCATGTATGGAACTATCACGGATTTTATGGCTTCAAGCCATTTGACGGAGTCAGGGCTCATCATCGCTTCTTTGCACGTAGTCGGATCATTATTGTCAAATAATGATTTAACTCTTAAATCTTGGTATTTGATTGTTCACCCGACCTACTTGTTTCAATAGGAACTTAGATCTCCGTGACCACAACCTTTGAGGTACGCGAGCCATGAGCATTGTTGCTAACTCCGGAACACTTTTCGGCGCTGCGCAACTTTGCACATATAGCTAAGGTTCTTTTAACCTTATCAAAGTTCTATTGTCCTCCCACTTAACTTTTCACGAAAAATTCCTTCTCAAAGAAACTTGACGTTCTAAGCAACAAACACTTTTGTCTCCGGTGTTTATGGAGGAATACTTAACAGTTTATACAAAGACAGGTTCATCCGACTTTGGTTGCACACATCTTTCTTATGCATAGCATACCAATGTTTAAGAAGGACAACTTGGGTTTTATCCCAAACCATAACCTTATATGGTGTCATTTCAACGGATTATGATGAAGCTCTTTTCAGTGGAAAAACGGTAATCTCTAAAGCTTTTAATCTTTAAAATATAATGGCAGTTTTATGAATTACACCTTCGATCTTACCATGTCAAACAAGGTTTAATTACATATCTCGAACGCTCCATACTCTTATGGTGTTTCGGGAAAATGCAAATCCACGGAACGATTCCTTAAATCTTAGGTATTATGCTAAACTTGTAACTCAAATATCTTCCTTTATGATCTTATCATAAACTATTTATATTCTTGTTACAATGATTTTGCACTTCATCTTGAAAGTCTTTGAACTTTTCAAATGTTTCATACTTCATCCTTATTAAGTAAATATTCATATATTCACTCAAAATTTCGGAAAAAGCAAATGAAGTTAAAATCCATCGCTCTTGACTACACATAATGGAGTTCGTACAACAATATGTACAAATTCCAATAAGCTAGTCTTTTGTTCCCTTTTGGCCTATGAACGAAGTTTTAATTATCTCTAGGAAAGTTTCACAAGCGTCATTTGATCAAAATCAAATAGACTCCAAAATTCCATCCATATGGATTTTCTTCATGTTTTCTTTCTAATATAATTTAAACGGCGATGTCACTTCCTAAGTGATCTTTCAATCAATTTGTCTTTCGACATATTTAGCACTAGTTTTATGGATGTGATGTCTCCAACGAGATTTGCGAATCATCCATCTTTTATAGATTACGGCAATTATTTGAACAACCCTTTTGTTCTCATAATACCTGATAAAACAAATCTTGAAGGCAAGCTTTGATGTTTAACGAGCAACACAATAACCCTTTATTTTGTTCTCGATGAACATCATCACATATTCTTTTGCTAGTTACTTAGGCCATTGTAGTTCATGAATTGTGTTGTTTCGTATGACGATTCATACCAACAAATTCAGTATCAAATACTTAAGAACCACATTGTTTAATAAGCAAAGAATATAGCCATAACATGTATATCATCTATATACTTAAACTAAACAATTCTAGTCTTTTCTTTTCTACCATATACTTATGAGATTTTCTTTCAATATTTCCTTTTCTGTTTGAAAGAATCTATCAACATCAATAGTGGAGTCATACATATGACATATAGTCCAAAGCGTGTTAAATACCAATGTCTTTGGACTTGCACTTTGAAGTAGATCACCATCATCAAATGTTTGGTGTTCTTCCAAATTCCTTTCTTTAGTAATCTCTTGGTGTAGTAAATATTTTACCTACATCAAATATTCACCTTTTATCATGGAATCATCCATGATCAAGCTACTTTTAGCTTATAACGATGAATTATGAGTATAATGTTGCTATCCAAAAACCTTTTGGAGGATTAGGACAACAAGTGTCTCCAACCTTTTTGCAAATTCTCATCAAATATGAGAACATGACTTTAGCCATATTATACTCTATCATGTTGCAACCAAAACTTCGTTTCAGATATCACAATATCTTCCACACATCATGGTTTCTGAAACAACTCTTTCAGATCCTAGATAACTTTGATATTAAGACAATCCTTTGAATATCAAGAATCATGGAAACAAACATGATACTTATACACTAACACTTGGAATTGTTACTCTTGATTTAATACTAATTATTAAACTTCATGGAGTAACTGGAACTTACTGAAAGTTTGCAATAGGACTTTTAAACTTTAGATTAACACTTCAAAACAATACGATACCAGTTAAAAGTAACTAACCAGAATTCTATAGTTCTATCATCTCAATTATAACTAAGCGCAAGGTGGTAAACGGATGTCAATGACTACAACAACTATGCAAATTCACTTTGATTTAGTTTATGATAAATTGAGTTCTAATTAATAATTAAATTAATCTAGGTGAACTCCCAGTCAAAACAATATCCCTCACATTGTTTTAGTGATCACACGAACCAAATCCACCACATCAAAACCGATCATCACGAGAGTTGATATAGCTTCAATGGCGAACAATCAACATGTTCATCATATCTACTATATGACTCATGCTCTACCTTTCGTAATCCGTGTTCCCGAGGCCATGTCTGTACATGCTAGGCTCACAAGATCAAACCTTAGTTTACGCATGAGCAACTGCTTGCTCATGTTGTATACACTTGCAGAATCTAACACACCCGATCATCACGTGGTGCTTCGAAACAACAAGCTTTAGCAACGGTGCTAACTAAGGGTGAACACTTTATGACTTGAAATTCATGTGCATGAGGGATCATCTTATAATGCTACCGTCGTCTACTAAGCAATACAAGATGCATAAAGGATTAACATCACATGCAATTCATAATAAGTGATATGATATGGCCTTTCTTTTTTGTGCTTCCGATCTCCATCTTCAAGCACGAACATGATCTCCATCATCATCAGCATAGCATCAAGGTCAATGACGCTGCTCCATGGTTGTCGTCCACCAGCTTCAACTATTACAACTACTTTGAATAGACACGCGGGTCTTAACAGAATTTAAAGACAACCATATGGCTCCTGCTGGTTGCCAACTTACAATAAGGAACATTGCATACATCATATATAACAATCATGGCCATATCGCATCACAAAGACACCGCAAAACAAAGTTAGACGCCTAATTTTCTTTTGCATGTTTTACGTGGTTTGGGGCTTTCAATAAGTGTCGTTCTAACTTACGAACAAGAACCACAACATTGATACTAGCATTGTCAATCACCCGTTGTAAATTGGATCTTAACTATGCTAGGAGAAACAGCACCAAGAAGCCACTTATGCAATACAAGTTGCATGTCAAGCGTGGAGCAAGTCTCATGGACGATGTCATGTAAGGTGAGCTCGGGGCGCTTCATCCCAACATACCGCAAGATGCAAAGTACACAAGAAGCAATCGACAATAAAAGCATCAGCGCCCACAATGACCATTGTGTTCTACTCGTGCAACAGATCTACATATAGACACGGCTCGATACCCTTTAGGGGTTCGTAGCATGGAAAACAAAAATTTCTATCGCATACAAACAAACAAGCCAAGATCTATCTACTAGATTGTAGCAACGAGTCGATGGAATAACTTACCTCGAAGATTCCAAAGCGGTTAACGAGAGCAGATTCTCGTGGGTGATGTAGTCGTACTTTTCCGATCTCAAGATCGTAGACGATCATTCCTGCGCCAAGGCTCGCAGCGCTCAATGGGTCACACGTTCGGTACTCGGCGAAGACCTTCCTCTCCTTGTTCCAAAGAAATGGAGGTTGTAGCACTCTCGCGATTCCCAAAGACAACGGCGTGGTACCGGAAGTAGAGGGGAGATCCCGCAGGGCTTCGCCTTAAGCCAGAGCGAGTATGGTGGATTATGAGAGAGGGCTATTAGTGGTCTAGAGATTAGACACACCAATTAGAAGGCTCTAAACCGCAGGCTAAAGCAATTAGAAGCTCTAAACCAAACGGCTCTAAACCTGAGATTAGAGGTAGAAACTTGTGTCTCAAGGAGGAGCCCTGCCCCTCCTTTTATAGGTGGAGGGGCTAGGCGCGCCAGGGAGGGAGGGAGTCCTCCCAACTCGCCTAGGGCTGGGCGCCGCCAAGGAGGAGAGGAACCTCCTCCAAGTTGGTTTCAACCTCCTCTTGCTTGTTTCCCACAGTTTCGCTTCCCACAGCTTCTGTTTTCCACGTTGTTTTAGCCGTTTGACTTTCAAAGCAATTTGACTTTCATGTTTTTGGAACAGCAAGAACACTTAGTACATGATGCAATCATTCAATGACACACTCATGTACCCTCCCTTGAGTGCCGGACAATCCGAACCTTCTAGAACATTCCCGATGAAAACACCTAATCATTCCCGAACTCCAAAACGGACTTTCCTTATATGAATCTTATTCTCCGGACCATTCCGGATCACCTCGTGATATCCCGGATCCCATCCGAGACTCAACAACATTCGGTCTCTTTCTCATAATACCATAACTACTCAAAACAACGTCGAATCCTTAAGTGTGTCTCCTACGGTTCGTGAATTATGGACATGATCGAGACACTTCTCCGAACAATAACCAATAGAGGAATCGAAATTCATATGGATCCCACATATTTCTCGATTACTTTGCATCGAATGAACCACTTACATACGATACCAATTTCCCTTTGTCTCACGATAGTTTACTTATCCGAGGTTATGATCGGTGATATCTCGCATACCTAGTTCAACCTCTACCGATAAGTACTCTTTTCTCGTTCCTGATATGTGATCCCTTGTGACCAAGTCACATGCTTGCAAGCTAATTGGATGACATTCCACCGAGAGGGCCCAGTATATCTATCCGTCATGTGGATGGACAAATCCCACTCTTGATCCATGTGTTTCAACCAATACTTTCCGAACACTTAATGCCACCTTTATAGCCACCCGATTACGGTGTGGTGTTTGATGTCATCAAAGCATCCATCCGTAAAGGTGATATGCATGATCTCATGGTCAAGGAATTAGGTTACTATGTATCGTAAAAAGCATATAGCAATTGAACTATTGAAATGACTTGATCTTTATGCTACGCTTGTCTATAGGAGTATGTCCATCACATCATTCTCCTAATGATATGATCCTGTTGTTAATAACATCTCTATGTTCATGATCAGGAAACCATGATCATATATATTAACCAACAAGCTAGTTTAACAAGAGGCTTTACTAGGGACTCTTATTTTAGTTTACAAATCACACAAGTATTAATGTTTCCGGTTAATACAATTATAGCATGGTATGTAAACATTTATCATAAGTGTGAAGATATGATAATAACCACTTTATTATTGCCTCTTGAGCATATCTCCAACACTTCTCCTAGAGTTGCATCCTCCCACCTACCCCTAGCACGCCTTCCAAATCGCGTCGCCATGCCTCCTCCTGCTCCTACCCGATAGCAGCCCACCGCCCAGCACCTCCTCCTCCTACATGCCCCGATGGGGAAGGCGCCATTGAGCAGCTGGCCCTAAAGCGTGCAGCCGCCCCCTCATGCTCCTCCACCCATCAAGATTTTTCATTCGGTTTCTTCCACCAAGGTCTTCTTCGCATTTTTCTTCCACCAAAATGTTCTTTATATTTTTCTTCACATTTTCTTGTATAGATCTGCTTGATTTTGTATGAATCCTTGTAGATCGAAACAACATGCAACTTTGTCGGATTTATTGTCATTTTGTATGAATCCTTACAGATCCTTGTATGAATCCTTGCATATCCTTATATGAATCCTTGCAGATATTATTTTCCATGATGTACAGTGTTGTTGCCTGTCAAAACTCACCGGCGGGCAGCGACGAGCAACACGAAGAGCCGGGAGGCTCCCAGAGCGGCTGGTGGGCCCTGGTCCCTCGGTCAACGCCCGAATCTTCCGCACGCACGCGTCCAGTCTTGGTTCGAGATGCCACCTGACCTATACCGGTCGAAGGTGATGGATTGTTCCGATTGGTTTCTGACGGTAAACAAGTATCGTAAAATTCGAGCCGTGATCGGCTCCTGTGTTTCGTAAATCGGCTTTAGAGCCGATTATCCCCATGGCTCGCATTGGATCTATGATAACATGGGGTTTTGCTTAATTACTACAAGCTAAATCGATCTACGATAGTTTGGTGTTTTCACCACGCAACCGAACGTCCCACGTAGTTGAGCCTAATAGATGAAAATAGTAGAAAACCGATCCTAGAGAAGGCCTAAAACCAACATAACGTCAATTTCCTAACGTCCTCTCTAAGATCAATAAACCATACTTTACGACACGGATCGTTCAACCCGCTTGTGAGGCCTAATCACGTAGATATTAAACTAAACCTTGATGAACAAGGCACAACTATAATGATCAAATCGACTAAGCGTAAATCAAGCAAGATGCCACCTTCACACCGGAGAAGGTGCAAAGACGGCGAGATAGCTAGAGGTAGCATAAATAAGCAATCATAGTAAAAGTATCGATGCTAGCTCTAACAAATCTGTGGTAAAGGTGTTACTCGCCATCAACAAGGCTTCAGTACGAGTAACACCGGATAATCGCATAAGTAAATACTGCCTAGATCGCAAGATACGATCTAGGCAGCATGGCACTTACCCGAGAAAAACCCTAGAAACAAGGGGTGGCGATGCGCCGAGATTGTGTTGGTTGTGAACGTGATTGTCCTCCTTTCTTTGATAACCATAGGTACATATTTATAGTCCGGAGACTCTCTACTTTTGGAATAACTCTACAACTCTATCTTTACCTAAACTGAAACGGAACCTAAACTGAAACAAAACCTATTATGATACAAGATACACGGCAATTCAGCCCAAATTTATGCACTAGGCCGATCCAACAACGCGTTGAATATATGTCTCTTCTAAGCCCATCTTGATCACGGCCCATCCCTTCAGAGGCCAAAATATGGCGATAACACATGCCCCTGGTTTTGGCAATGATAATTCCAAAACCACTCGGTGTTTTTCTTCTCTGGGTTTTTTTCTATCGGGTTACGCGACGTAACGCTGCGGCGTAACAGGATCGCCACGCCACCCTTCATCATGATGCCCTGTCTTCTCAACTCCTCCGCGATTGCATGATTTGATGATTTTGGCGGTAACTGGGAAACTGCTAGGGCATTGAACCGCTTTCACTATTCCTCTTTATTTAAATCCGCTGAACAGTTCACAGTCCCCATCTTCCTCCCGTAGCGAAAACCCTCTTTCTTCACCGGAAAAACCTCTTTTCGCCATGGCCTCCTCTGCTTCCTCGTCTCCCTCCCACGCCCAATAGCCTCGGTGACCGCGAACCAACTCGAACACCCGACACAGCGGTACAACACTCGCCCCACAATGGTGGGACGAGAGGGGTTAGACTTTGCCGTCTGGTCGGAGGACGATGCGTCTCGATGACGGCAAAGAGAACCTTCGCCTCGCCGACGGGAGCCGGAGGCGACAATGACGACGCCATGTCACGGATGGCGTCGACTCCTCAAGAAGAGGAAGAAGAAGAGGAGGAGGACACCTCCTCGAGGAGTACCAGCCAGTGAAGTACTTCCGTCGGGTCCAAGACGACGGCGATGACGAAGACGAGGACGAGGAGGCCCCTACCGCTTCCTCAAGATGGCGAAGACGACGCCGGTAGCAAAGACAAATGAGAGGACGGCGGCGGCAAGAATGACGACCTCGGCCTTGATTAGGATTTAGTAGTAGCATTAGTAGTAGCATTAGTAGTAGCAGGACTCCTTTTGTAATCGACCATCCTTTTGCAATCGATCATCTTCAAATGAATGAAAATCTGTTCCCCAAAGCCTTTTCTGATTTGCCCCTAATTTCGCTGATTGCCAAAATAGGTCGTTGCTCCAAGAGCCGATGACACCGCATCGGCTCCCATCATACTACCCGCATACGGTCTAACAGGTCACAGCGCAAAGAGCCGATGACCACCCACCGGCTTCTCCAAAACCAGAACGTTGATACTGTATGGTTTCATTGCACGCCCATCCTTAGTGTCACGAACGTTGGTGAAAATTAAATCTGGTCGCATCTTTAGGCACCTCAAAACGGCCACTTCTTGGTTTAAAACGGTAACCCGCGACCCTTTTTCAAAATGGGCGACCTGTGTCCTTCTTCTTCAAAACGGGCGATCCAAACTCCAATTGCCCATCGAAAAACGTGCCCTGAACGAACAACTCGTGACCAGCAAGGATGATGGTGACGAAGCTGAAATCACCAAGTTGGACTACGTCCGTGCTGACACCTTCTACACCCTCGAGGCAGTAGCTCGTATGTGTAGGCTGGCATCTGTTGGTAGCTTGTGTGAACCTCTAGAGTCGATGACCTTGCATCGGCTATATTCGAATTTTTAATCGGCCGATTTTCAACATCGGCCCCCCACATTTTTACTGTCCATCGTCTTACATGTTTTGCCTAGCCGATTTCGGCTCTTCTAGTTCTCTTGTCCAACATCCCACATGCTTGGGAAGTATTTCTTGAGATGTTGACCGTTGACCGCCATCGGGAATTTCACGCCCGTCCAGTTGCTCAAGCATGTACGCTGTTCCTCTTAACACTTGGTCGACCTTGTATGGCCCGTGCCAATTTGGAGACCATTTACCATATGTCGTCCTTAGTACCCAAGGGCAACAGCCTTCCCATACCAGATCTCCAACGTGGAACTCCTTTGGCTTCACCTTCTTGTTGTAGGCACGAGCTACTTTAGCCTTGTTCTCTTTTATTTTCTCAAGCGACCACAGCCTAAGCTCACCACATCTTCCACATCACACTCATCAAAGTTGCATATTCTTCACCGTTAGCTCATTCGAAAAGTAACACGTCTCGATCCAGTAATTTCCCAAGGCACACGGCTTCCATATAGACCAGATGGTACGAAGAGGTTTTTATCGCCCCATGGCACGACATGCGATAAGCCCATAAAGCCTCTGATAAAACCTCATGCCAACGCCTAGGGTGCTCATCGATCTTCCTCTTGATCAGCTTGATAAGACTTTGGTTGGACGCCTCAGCTTGCCCATTTGCTTGAGCGTAGTACTGGGATGACCGTATCAGCTTAATCCCTGTGTCCTCACAGAACTTTCTGAACTCGTGAGAAATAAAAACCGAACCTCCATCGGTTGTGATAGTCTGGGGAATCCCAAACCTATGAATGACGTGCTCTTTCACGAAATCGATGACATCTTTTGAACTTACTGACTTCATAGGGACGGCTTCCACCCATTTGGTAAAATAATCTGTGATGGCCAAGATCCACATGTGGCCCTTGCTTGACGGAGGATTGATCTTGCCGATCATGTCCATGCCCCAACCTCGGAATGGCCAAGGCTTGATGATGGGATTCATTGCTGATGCGGGTACCATATGGATTTTTCCAAATATCTGACATGCTTGACACCCTTTGTAGTACTTAAAACAGTCCTCGAGCATGGTAGGCCAATAAAACCCTGATCGCCTGATCAACCACTTCATCTTATGAGCCGACTGGTGAGTCCCACAGGCGCCTTCATGTACCTCGTGTAGGAGCCGATTAGCCTCGGCCGTTCTGCACATTTGAGCAATAATCCTTCCGTGGTCTGTAAAACATTTCGTCCCCAATAAGCACATACTTCATGGCTGTACCTTATCCGTTTAGGCCCCGAGCCGAATCCTTCAAGTAATTGAAGATATCGGCTCTCCATCGTCGCTTCGCCTGTGAGTCAGACGAATATCGGCTCCTCCACGGCTCTTTATAGCCTGAAGCCATTTGTGCAAGATCATTTGCCTCTATGTTCTGCGACGCGGATCCACCTGAAGTTTACGATCGAAACGTGCCATCAGCTCCGCAGGCAACCATAATGGGAAGAGGGACTCGCCTCGCACTTGTACTCCTCTGTGAGTTGGGAAATCACCAACTTCGAGTCACCAAAATTTCCACGCCCGCCCGGCTTCGAGGAGTAACTCCATCCCTTGCATATTGCCTCGTACTGGCTTCATTGTTGGTGCGAAGGGTAGACAACCTGATGGAGAAGGAAAATGTTGCCCGGCGACACGAGCAAAATGCCTATGCCGCAGCCATCGTCACAACCGATCCGTCGAAAAACATAGCCCACGCTTTTATGGACGGTCTGCTATGTTAGTGTTGATCCTCTCAATAAGATCAGCCACTTTGTCCCTTAACAGCTTTTCGGGTTGATACCGGATGTCAAACTCGATAATGCAAACATCCATTTGCCCAATCGGCCTTTTAGCATAGGAGCCGATAGCATGTGATTTATGACGTCCGACTTGCATATGATGATGACCTCGCGATAGCAAGATGTGGCAGCTTGGTGTAAAAACAAACAGAGGCACAACTTGTCGATATCGGATACCTCGTCTCTGGCCCAAAGCATCCTTCGCTTATGTAGAATACGACTCGCTCTAGCCCATCATGCACTTGTACCACCACCGAGGCGATGGACGTGTCGCCCATCGACAAGTAAATATAGAACGGTTTGTCCGGCTGGGTGGAACTAACACCGCGGCTTTGTCGATATTCTTTGATCTCGTCGAAGGCCGTTGTTGTTCTCGCCCCAGAATTCCTCGTCGACTTTAATTTTCACGAGCCCCATGAACGGCTCTATCCTTCCCGACAGGTTAGAGATGAATCGTCTGAACGGTTGATCTTGCCGATGAGAGACTGCAGCTCTTTCTTTGTAGTGGGTGGCTTCATTGTTCGTGACCGCCTTACTCTTCAGCCGATCTCAATCCCGCTCATGGACCAAGAAACCCAGAACCGACCGCCACATTCAAGGCACACTTCTTTGATTCATCCTCAGGCGAACTTTCTTGTTCGGTCCAGACGCTGTAGATCGCCTAAGTGCCCTTGCGCTGAAGCGGACTTGACCACCACGTCGTCAATGTAGATTTCCACCAGCTTGCCGATCAGGTCGTGGAAAATGTAATTCATGGCCCTCCGGTATGTGGCGCGGCATTCTTTAGTCCAAACGTCATGACCACATACTCGAATAACCCTCTTGAACACGGTACTCAATGCGGTTTTGTGTATGTCTTACGAGCCATAAAATTTGGTTGTAACCAGCATTGCCATCCATGAAACTTAAGATCTTGTGACCACGCTGCGTTGATTAACGTCTCGCTACCGCATCGGATACTCATCCTTTGGGGTAGCCTGTTGAGATCCCGAAAATCGATGGCGACCGCCATTGGCCATCCTTCTTCTCTACAGCACTATACTAGAAATCCATTCAAAGATACCGCATGGCCTGATTAACTTGGCATCAACATTTTCTCGACCTCCTTCTTGACCTCTTTCGAATTTCGCCTTCATTTGCCGTGCTCGCTGCTGAAATGGCCGAATCCTTTTTCGATGGGAGCCGATGCTCAATGATGCTCCTGTCTAACCCAGGCATTTCTGTGTAGTCCCAGGCGAAGCAGTCTGGGTATCGTTTCAACAGGGCGATCATTGGGCCTCGCAGACCCGGATCTAACTTTTTGCTGATAAATGTTGGTTGTGGCTTATCCCCAGGACCAATGTCAATCTCTTCCAGTTCATCAGCGGATGTGACCCATACCCCAGCTTTCCGTCACCTGTCAGGTCGATGCTAAACACAGGGCAAGCAGTAGGTAAGGACAACAAAAATAATTTGGGCCGATTGCCTGAATCGGCCCCCTTTTTGATTGCGTTAGTCGAGGGTGGCGTACACCTCATGGTTTTACAATGGCAGGGCGTCTCCCTGCTACGACTACATGATCTGCTTGTCGATGATCGTTGCTTTTATTTTTGTGGCCGATCGCGAGGATCGCCGTATACGTATGATCGTGGATCTTTCTACTCGTCGGCCGGTGGATAAGACCAGCCTCACCCGCTTTTTGACGCTTCAATGCGCCACAGCCGTCCAAACTGATTCCAGAGATCGGCTCTTGGTCTTCGCTTCCCGATGTTCATGCCAAGAATGGAAACCTCGATAGAATCGCTCGCATGGACGACCTCCACTTCATCCCCGCCCCATCAGACAGGCACTGGTGCATCGTGGATGGAATGCAGCTTAGCGTGGATCCAATCCTTCCTAGCAAGACGGGCGAGGTACTTTTGCTGTTCACGACGAAAAAATGACGTGGGTATGGTTTTCCTGCCCACCGATCCACGCTCGTAACGCCTATGCGTTCAAGACGCCGTTGAAGTCGCTTAACGTGACGTTGGTTTTGATCAGTCCGCAGTGAGCGCCCCAAACGTCGTAGCATGGAGTATGGCATGATATTGATCGCCGCCCGGTGTCCACCAACATCTTGGCGACGGGTTGTCCATTGATGTAGCCCGCAGTAGAGCTTTCGATGTTTGTAACCCTTCTCGTGGCTTCTCAAAGATAATCGCCGTGGCCGCAGCCAAACGTGCATCGGTAGCATATTGGTTCGTGGCGCGCAGAACTCGCCGGAGTAATTAACACCATGCGTGCACCGATGCACGCATCGCTTTTGCTGGCTTGGGCGCCACTCTTTCCTTGTCGCGCCCTCCGTCTCCGTAGTCTGCTTACTTTGACGCCGATCAGGCCGTGCTTTCTTTAGCGCGGAGATATCGCGCTTCTTCTAAGTTACGCAGCTGCACTCTACGCTTACGGGTGTCCGAGTCCATCGGGCACCACCTTGGACGGTGAAACCTGTCTTCTTCTTTGTCATCCTGGGCCTCTCAAGGTCCTTTGCTCGAGCGGACTCCTTAGGACGGCTCGAGGTTGGAGAGGTCCTAGACGTTCGAACACCGACATCGGCCTCGTGCCTTCTTTTGTTGTCCACATTCGGCGCTTGTCTCAGTAGGCAATCGGCTCATTCCCACGCCCCAGAATGCTTGAAAAAGGCAATCCCAATGTTTGTTCGCGCTTCCTTCTCTTTGGGTGGTCTCTGGCGAGGTGCCCATGTCCTTCGTTGCATCCTTTGTCGGCGCCGTTGATCATGCCGACGCTCATACTTATTAAGGAGATGCGTGGAATGTGGCTTCCGATACCGCACCTCCTCACCTGTTCCTCTGTTAAGTATCTCCGTTATCGTGGCTGGGCCGTCGTGGACCAGCCTTCTCTTTCTTTGCCCCGAGAGTGATCACCTCCTTCCTTGTACGTGTCATGGTGGTACCTGCACCCAGCCATATTGACACCGAACGAAAAGTCGATTGACGTCGCGAGCGATTGAGTTCTATCATGTTGACACCGGGAAACGGATTCGTGTCCACTTTCATGGCGAATCGCCGAGGATCAAAGGCCTTGTTCTATTGCCATCCGGATTTGGCGACGTAGCTCTTTGCAATCATTGGTGGTGTGGGTGAACGAATGATGCCACTTGCAGATGGTCTCCTGCTCATCTCCGAGTGGTAGGGATTTTGTGGCCTCGGGTAACCTCACCGCTTTCTCTTTCAAGAAGAATCGAATATCCGCCGCTTTGCTCACGTCAAGTCAAACCCTTTCAAAGGCCCCCGCTGTTTCACCCACTTGCGGGACACGGGTCCGCCCGAGCCCACTCGGCCACGCCACCTCCTGGTCTTGTGTAGGATCATCTTCTTCAGTAACGACCAGGCTTACGGCCGCTTGAACTGTCTTGGTATAACTTCGTGGTGGCTGTTCATACATCGCCGGTTCGGGCCATGTGTGCGGTGAGTTGTACTCCACCGAAAGCCATATCCTTGATGGGTGCTAAGAGTCCCAACACCGCCACCGATTGCTTCCTTCTCGCTTAAACGAGCCGAGTAACATCTGTCTTGATGGTCTGGTTACCGGATGTATTCGCCACGGTTTCTCCCCGCTTCGTCAGATTTCGGCGCCAGTCCGCAATGCCACCTCGGTAGCCTCCGAATGGTACCGGATGTGGAACTGTTCTTCTAGTTGCTTCAGTGCGAATTGAATCAGTGGCGAGGTGTACCACCCAAAGGCTGGTCCTGTTAGAGATTGTGCAAAAAATCTCACGCGCATTTGATCCGATGCCGAAATCATGCCTAGTTGTGCCAGGTATCGGCTTACGTGCTCGATCGAGCTTGACCCCTCTGACCCGCTGAATCTTGAGAACTCAGGGAGCTTATATTTGGGCGGCAGTGGAATCAGGTCAAACTCGTTGGGGTACGGCTTTGAGTAGCCGACTGTGTGCCTTTTCGGCACGAAGCCGAACTGATCTCTCAGGATGGTAGTGATTTGGTCCACTGTTTGAGCTGCAGGGGCTAGATTCTCATGGCTCGTTCGATGGCATACTTGGCTAGCCACGCTTTGTCGGCCCATCCCATATCGTTGCTCGAACGCCGCTCAAGATCTGCAGCAGGAACCCCGCCGGACACTCCTGCGGTTGCGACCGCTGGTGCGCCAAGTTGTTGCGCACGTAGGCACATATGTACCCATGCGGATCTCCTTGGGTGGCTCGAACAGAATTGGCAATCACTGGATCGCCTCGGCCTTGTAGACAATGTACGCCGCTGATCCAGCGGCTCGAGCCGCGAGTGTGAATGGCGATTGCGGTGTGGAGCGGTCTTTCTCCTTGGTGGGTCCCTAAAGTGGGCCCGACGGAGAGTAATGATGTTTCATGATCTCCGGACCACGAACCGCGACCGCTCAAGGGCGTTCACGGGCTCGTGAGTGGCGTAGAGAATGAGCCACCATGTAGTTGACCTCCGTCAGAGCCTGGAGCGTTCCTCCGAAGGAATGAGATCCACTTCATCGAGAGCACCCTGGGAGAATCCTTCCACTTGATGCCACGCCAGACGGTCCTCTCGAAAGAGCCGCGAGGTCGGCTCAAGAGCCCTTTGATCTCCATACTTCGCTTTGTGCTCAGCAGAAGCTCGTCGACGTGATCGGCCTGTTCTCCATCGCAGCGCTTGACATTGATGTAGACGTTGTTGAAGGTCCCACCGGGCGTGCGTAATGTGTTGCCTGTCAAAACTCACCGGGCAGCGACGAGCAACACGAAGAGCCGGAGGCTCCAGAGCGGCTGGTGGGCCCTGGTCCTCGGTCAACGGCCCGAATCTTCCGGCACGACGCGTCAGTCTTGGTTCGAGATGCAAGCACCGACCTATACCTGGTCGAAGGTGATGGATTGTTCCGATTGGTTTCCTGCACGGTAAACAAGTATCGTAAAATTCGAGCCGTGATCGGCTCTGTGTTTCAGAATCGGCTTTTAGAGCCGATTATCCCCATGGCTCTGCATTGGATCTATGATAACATGGGGTTTTGCTTAATTACTACAAGCTAAATCGATCACGATAGTTTGGTGTTTTCACCACGCAACCGAACGTCCCCACGCGTAGTTGAGCCTAATAGATACGAAAAATAGTAGAAAACCGATCCTAGAGAAGGCCTAAAACCAACATAACGCCAATTCCGGAACGCCCTCTCTAAGATCAATAAACCATACTTTACGACACGGATCGCTCAACCCGCTTGTGAGGCCTAATCACGAGATATTAAACTAAACCTTGATGAACAAGGCACAACTATAACAGATCAAATCGACTAAGGTAAATCAAGATGCCACCTTCACACCCGGGAGAAGGTGCAAAGACTACGAGATAGCTAGAGGTAGCATAAATAAGCAATCATAGTAAAAGTATCGATGCTAGCTCTAACAAATTGTAGTAAGGTGTTACTCGCCATCAACAAGGCTTCAGACGAGTAACACCGATAATCGATAGTAAATACTGCCTAGATCGCAAGATACGATCTAGGCAGATGGCACTTACCCGAGAAAACCCTAGAAACAAGGGGTATGGCGCGCCGAGATTGTGTTGTTGTGAACGTGATTGTCCTCCTTTCTTTGATAACCATAGGTACATATTTATAGTCCGGAGACTCTCTACTTTTGGAATAACTCTACAACTCTATCTTTACCTAAACTGAAACGAAACCTAAACTGAAACAAAACCTATTATGATACAAGATACACGGGCAATTCAGCCCAAATTTATGCACTAGGCCGATCCAACAACGCGTTGAATATATGTCTCTTCTAAGCCCATCTTGATCACGGCCCATCCCCTTCGTAGGCCAAAATATGGCGATAACAAGTGTATGAAACCGCTCTGAATCTTACTTGGATCGTTGAATTTATGATGGATTTTCTATCAAACTGAAGTGAAATATGTATAGAAATTGTATGAATGTTCTTTGAAGAAAATTATATGAAACCACTCTGAATCTTGTATGTATTGTTGAATTTTATATGAAACCACTCTAGTTTGATAATGTATGAAATTTGTATTATTTTAAAAAAATGAGGTGAAAAAGAAAAAATTGTACAAGTTCTGTACATAAAAAACACTGTTGAATATTCCTGGAATTTTAAGAGAAAAAATGAGGTGAAAAAGAAAAAGAAACATGTGTAGAAAAAAATGTTGATTAAATTTATGAATCTGGAATGTTTAGTAAATAATAAATATATATTAATATTTATAAATCTTTAAAATATTTCGTGTACAAGTTCTATACTTGGCAAAAACAAGTTAGTAAAACATGTGAATCTTGTATGAAACTTCTGAATCTAGGACGAAACAAAGTAAGAGTGTCTAAATATTGTTGAATAAAAAGTACAAGAATAAAAATTATCAAATGAGATTGTTGAAAAAAATTGTGCATGTTTCATTTTTAGAATAAAAAATGTCCATAAAAACATTGTTGAATATTCCTGAAATTTTAAGAGAGAAAATGAGGTGAAAAGAAAAAGAAATGTGCGTGTAGATTTTTTTATTAAATTTATGAATCTAGAATATTTAGTGAATAATAAATATATATTAATATTTATTAATCTTTTAAATATTTAGTGTACAAGTTCTATACTTGGCAGAAACAAGTTTGTAAAACATATGAATCTTGTATGAAACTTCTGAATCTAGGATGAAACAAAGTAAGAGTGTCTAAATATTGTTGAATAAAAAGTTTAAGAATAAAATTTATCAAATGAGATTGTTCAAAAACCAAATCATGCATGTTTCATTTTTAGAATAAAAATGTACATAAAAACATTGTTAAATATTCTTAAAATTTTAAGAGAAAAATGAGGTGAAAAAAAAACGTGTGTGTAGAAAAAATTGTTGATTAAATTTATGAATCTAGAATGTTTAGTGAATAATAAATGTATATTAATATTTATAAATCTTTAAAATATTTAGTGTACAAGTTCTGTACTTGACAGACACGAGTTTGTAAAACATGTGAATCTTGTATGAAACTTTTGAATCTAGGATGAATCAAAGTAATAGTGTCTAAATATTGTTAAATAAAAAGTATAAGAATAAAAATTATCAAATAAGATTGTTGAAAAAACAAATTATGTATGATTCATTTTTGTGAGGAGAGAATCAGTGACAGTATCGACTGTGAGGAGAGAATCAGCGACAAAAAAATATAGTATATCCGACAACGCTAGGGGATGGATAGAAAACTGCAACAGATCTAAGAGATAATATGAGAGGGCTATTTTATAAAACGCATAGCACGAATCTCCAACAAATAAAGAGTAGAGATGGTGCCGGAGTGCCCCTCCAATTTGGGGGATTGCATTGTCGGCCGGATCTCTCCGTGAGCTGAGTTAGGGAAGGAGAGAAAGAAAAAAACTTGGAGGCGCCGCGTGCGAAAGAAGGAGATCGAGGATAATGGGACACGTGGCGCGTTTCTATTGAAGATAGCAGCGTGCGCCAGGCGATGGAGTCTGCAGGCTGACCCTGCCTCCTTTTTGACCGGGGTCATGCCCAAGAATGGCGTGCTCCTTCCGCTACCACTACAAGACAACCAGTTGGTAAAGTTTGATGATTTCAAAACTCGAGCGGATGAATATTTGAGAATACCAGAATAAATATTCTAAAATTGAAGTGAAATCACATTTTATGCATAGGTGCATTTCGAAGCCCCTCTCGCCCTCACGATGCCGGCAGCATGCTGAATCGAAGCCTATGGTCATATAGCAGCGCCCCTTAGTTTTTTTGAATTCTCCTAAAAAATTGAACTTAGGACGAACTTAAAATTCATTCAAATTTTACAAATTCAAATAAAATTTTACTAAAATTGAATTGAACAGAAAATTCGTCTAATTTTATTTAGAAGTCATACAAGAATTGACCAATTCATTAGCGGGAAATTGGCTGAAAACCGCTACAAATGCACCGTTATAGAACACGACCACACTATGCACCTGCCTAACCTGGCCATCCATAAGGAACACACATGACGTCGAGAAGATAAACCACCGTCGAGGTTGGCATTTGGCCTTATCATCATTACTCCTCGACGAGCGAGTGACTTCACCTTTGACGACCGCCCATAGAGCCCTCGACCCAACCGACATGGGAACCCATGTTTGCCCACTGCGTCGAGGGAGAGGCAGCTCCGACTTCAACAAAGACATTTTTCACATGCTAAAGTTGCAAACCTTGCACCGATGAAATCCACACAACATCAAGAGATTCACACATCGATACAGTCGATCAAGTGGCGCATTTGTCGACGTGATGCTCCCGACCTCGCGGCCTCTGACCTGGACGCTTCACAATAGGACACATAATAGGAACCAAAAACACCCAAGACAACCGGTGACGAGGAACATATTGCGACTCAGATCTACTCAAAGTCCCGCGGCCTGAGTTTGTGAGCTGACAGGGACAAGACGAGCTATGTTTTGGGAAACTTCGAACAGGCACCATAAATCAGCCTGAATCACAAGAAGCATATCATTAGATAAAACATGCATTGGGACAAGTGTGCTCTTAGGGAAGTTTATTGCCATGGCCCGTTGCATTGAAAAACTAATCAAGCAGTGTCTTGAGCCTACTTGTCGCCTGTTCCCGAGCTCGCATGATCATCATCTACATGCTGCAGGAATGGGCAGGGAGTGTCGTCGATCAGCAGGTGAGAGAGGAGGAAACTGATCAAGCCGTGTCTTGAGCCTACTTGCCACTTGTTCCCAAGCTCGCGTCCGCATACTGCAGAAATGCAAAGGGAGCGTTGTCGATCAGCGGGTGTCAGAAGAGTGGGTCTTGCATGTTTAGTTGTTGTAGAACGTTAGCCACGAGGAGGAAGATGTAAGGCACCAAGGGATCAACCTGGCGCGCCCCTCTCTTGCATTCAATCTACTTTTCCGTGATGCCACTGAGCAAAATCAAAGACTTTTTTTTCCTGGTAAAAAAATCAAAGACTCTGATGTTTGGAGGATTAGGTTCATCCAATATCACCACACTATCGGGTTTGAAAATAAATTTTGATAAAAGTGAATTATTTTGCTTCGGTGAGGTCCAAGACAAGGAAAATCTGTATGTTGGGTTATTTGGCCGCGGACAAAACCAGTTCCCAATCAGGTAGGCATTTCGATTCATTGTCGGAGGCTGAAAAATGCTGAATGAAAACTTGTGGAGGAGAGACTTCAATTGCCCTTAGTATTTGGAAAGGAAAACTGTTAACCTTGGGAGGAAGATTTGTTCTCATAATCTTGGTACTTACTAATATGGTACTTTATATGATATCATTCTTTCTACTTTCAAAATGAGTCTTAAAATGATTGAATTATTTCTGATCAAGATTCTTTTGGCAAGGAGATAGTGAAAAGAAGAAGTATCGACGGGCTAAATAAGTGGAGTGTAGTTTGCTGTCCTAGAGACCAAAGTGGTCCTGGTAAGAATATAGATCTCCTTGGTAAATGGCTCTTCCAATTATTAACTGAAGAAGGGATGTGGCAAACTCTACTTAAAAGAAAATATGTTGGCCAACGTCTTTTCCCACCTAATAGCTTTGATCCAAATTAGCGAAGATAGAAATGGACATGTAAGGTGCTCTTACCCTATTTGCTTGATGAGATTCAGTAATTCCTTCATTTCTCAGTGCAGATGTTGATGATTCATATACGTACATGTTTTTCTATTGAATTTTGAAACTACACTAATGAAGTTTTTTAATCTATATTACCGTCTCAAGTTTTAACGTTCTATAACACATATCGGATGTGGCATGCCTCTTTTACAAATTAATCACCATATCAGGTATATGTCCTCATTCATCTGTTTTTCTTACTGGCATTTCCATCATGCATTTGTAGTTAAATATGGAAATGGAGGCAGTTAATTTATATCTGACACTATAACCATTCATGGAAGCCTTCTGATTTGCTCTTAATGGATGGCATCGTCGTCAGTACTTTTTGGTAATACTCTAATTATGCCATTTCAAGTCCTTCTAATTTTGTTTACTATTTGTGCTCTGAGCACCATTGTTGAATAACTTTATATCGCCTGAGGTGTATTAATTAATTCTTCCAACCTCGCTATATTTTTCATGTAAGTAAGGAATTACACCTTAATTGATAATGTAAGGTGTGTTGTAAATTTTTCTCCCGAGTGACCGAATTACATGTTCTGAATCAGCACTTTCCGTTACTTTCGTTTAACGAATATGGTCACGACCTTATTATTGCGTACATCTGTGGATTGTCAAATATATAAATGCATGGCTTATGTGAGTATCCAAGTTCTGCAGGAGAGATTATGGGTTTTTTCAGGCATCATCCAAGTAAGGAGAACGACATGTAATATCTTGGGTTTTTTCTTAATAATATATTATGGGTTTTAACCGTTTTATCTAGACTTAATATATTTATTTCTTTGTTTTTTAGAATATCTCGGACCTTTTATGATCCTACTAATTTAGTTTACTGAAATTTTCCCAAGCAAGTTTGTTTTAGTTTAAAATATTACATTTGAAAATTTTATGTCATAAGTTTTCGCAGCAACGCACAAGGTATTATCTAGTGCCTTTAACTTGTTGGCCATGTCCAAAGCAATCATGGAACTCGGAGAATGCATCACTACATTCCCTAAGGCTATTCATATTGGGAGTAACTTATTTTGTCTTAAAATATGTGATGTTATGATAACATATACTCCTTCCTTCACGTTTTGCAGGATGCCAGATCAAATTTGGGTTTTCCAAAACTACACGTTTTTAGGCGCATAAGCATTAATTATTGATTAATGTGGCAATTTTTCTCCCAACTTCCTATGCATGCAACAGTCTTCCACCACTGCATGCGCCTTAACCGCTCACTAATAGACCTAATTTTCAGTCAATACATTCACGCCTAGGTCCGTGAGAATTTTGTAGAGCGCCCTGCAAACCGTGAAGGCGAGGGAGTACTGTAGCTAGTTATCACAAGCCTCTCTCTCATCATTTAATCGCATGCCACATACAATTAAATAATGAGAGAGAGGCTTGTGATAACTAGCTATATTACCATAACATCACATATTTCATGACAAAATGAGTTTACATTATAATAAATAAGACTTTGCATGATATCATATCTATATAATTTTTCACTATGAAGATAATAACTTTGACTGGTAACATATACTCCCTCCGTTCTGAAATACTCTACGTCCTGGGTCGATTTTTTGTTCCGAAATAGTCTACGTCCTGAAGCGAGGGCCCACGTCACTAATTAATCAGCCGCACACGCACTCATCCCCATCCTCACGCGGTCACGCCTGGGAATATCCCAACTCCCGTCTCCTCCTCCATCGTCTCCGCCTCCCTGGTTCCCACATCGTTCCGCTCTGATCTCTCCTCGTCTTCTCCCCGGAGTTAATGGCGTGGCCACCATATAATCCCGCATACCAGAGGAGTACTTCTTCCACATCCACACATGAGAAAAGTGAGAGATGGAGCGGCAGATCGAGATCGGTGAAGGCAGTGGCGGGGCCAGCGGCGGGGGCGGGCGGGCGAAGGGCCGGGCGCTGGATTGGCGACAGTTTGGGCAGTGGCGGGGCCAAGGGCGAAAGGCAGCCGGCGCCATGGATCGAAGTCTCGAGCAGAAGGCGGCGGTGGCGGGCGGCGGCGATGGCGGCGGCGACGGAAGGGCGGCGGGCGAGTGGCTCTCGGCCAGCGGTGCGGGCAGCGCCACGTCCTCCGCTTGTCCTGGGTCCTGGTGTGCCAGAGGTGGAAGAGGAAGGTCATGGTAGCATGGATTTCGTCCACGACACACAGGACAATAGCGGCGGCATTGGCCTCTTTCCGTATGACTCCGATGAGGTGAAGTTCGTGCCAGATTCAGAGATTGGTGCAGAGGACGAATTTGTTCCTGATTCCATCCTTGAGGACCCTGTTGGAGCTCAAGATGACGATTATGCCGAAGAACCGGTCGATGGTCAACTCGATGAGAATGAGGTTTGCTATAGCATGCTTAGGATTTTATGTCCTGACTACTTTAAGATTCGTGGCAATGAAAACTTGGGGATGTAAGGGAGCATGTCTAGTATTGTCATGCTAAGAATTGTTTGTTTCATGCTTAAGAATGGAGCATGGATAGTACTGTCATGCTAAGAATTGTTTGTTTGTTTCATGCTTAAAAATGGAGCATGGATAGTATTTCCATTCTAGCTCAAACAAAGCAACTTTGGTACTAAAATTTAGAATGGTACAATTGATAATAAGAGCATTACAAGTAGATCAATCGGCTAGATAGCTAACAACCTCCTGGTACAATCCTTGGTCACAAAATAGACGATCAGGTAGTGCATTTTGTAGTAGAAGCCCGCCCTTGTTCATGTGAGGGATCTTGTACCAATTTCCACCCCTTAATCTCATCACTTGTATCATGCATGATTGGAGAGTCAGAAATATTCTATTTATCTTTTCAACCGTATACTTGGTGAACTCATCAATCACACCTGCAATAAGCTCATCAATAGTGCTAGGATTTAACTGATCCGTGAAAGATTGCAGCGACCTAAAAAATCCTAGATCAAGAATATTCAGGTCAGGTGAGTTGGGAGGCTGTTTTAGAATCCGAATATCACGTCCAGTGAGTGCAATAGCATTTAGCAGTGTCGCGTCATCTGACTTAGCATGGGATGGTGCATTGTCTTGCTGAATGTAGATAGTCTTCCCTTCATCTGGCCATCTTTCATGAATAGCAGGTACCACTTTGTTGACCATAAATTCTCTCATGACATCTCTGTTTATCTTCAAGTTCTTAGTGACCATGGTACCTCTAGGCCTGTTGTCACTTTTCCGTTGTGCTGGTTCCTGTTTAACAATAAATTAACATAAAGAATGCATGATAAATCATCAAATTGAAGAAGATTTAGACTAGGATAGTTCACCTCAGTAACCATTGCCCAACAACCAATTTTCCCATCAAATATTTGATCCCCTTTGTCATCATATCTAGGCCTAGCAACAGCTACTAAGAACATAACTTTGCCTATGTAGTTTTTATTTTGAATCGCAAATCGGATCTTCTTCTTCAGGCAGCAAATAGTAAGTTCTGTTGTTTTTAGTCATATTAAACCATTTTTCATCAATATGTACAATATTCTCCATATCAACAAACTGCGGTTCACTATGGATAGTGTTCTGATCAATCATGCTCATGCAAAACCGTAATCTTTCCTTCTTGTTACCATCTTTCAAAACCGGCTTCAAACTACTGGAAATTCGCCTCAAGTAACCTTGCTTGAACCTCATAAAAAGTGTTGTCTTGCTCATATGAATGGCATGACATAGTGCACTCAATGTCTGCCTACGTCTTTTAGGAATGGATTGTACTAGTTGGAGTGGAGCTTCAATTCTCTTGCGCCCACAGTTCCTGGTTTTTCTGTGACTAACATCCACCTCTCTTCCTTCTCTTATGCACTCTTTGTATAATCTCCAAACCTCTTGAACTTGCCTTATACTGTGTCCAAGGTTTCTTGATACAACTGTGGTGCTAGTTTTCTTTAATCTACCAGATTTACTGTCTTTAAGTAACTCATGATAAACTTCCCACCTTTGATTGTTTGTCAACATCTTCCTATATTTCTTCTTTGGCCGGCGACCACCAACAGGAGCAGCGGGAGGTACGTCTTGTGGTTTTGGGTTTCTCCGTTCAGCATCCGCAATATCAAGAGCACTTCTCCTACTGAGAAAAATCGCAAGCTTGAAAAGGGTTACTTCAGAACGCATTCGGAATTTATCTAGACCGCAAACCACCCGAAAACATTCATCTCTTGGATAATCAGCCTCCAACATTTCTGCATATATAGCCTCATAGGACTCTTGTGTTCCATCTAGACGGAGACTATCTCCATCGTCAAAGCAACCAGTTCCTGTCGCGGCGAGAATGACTTGAAGATCACGTGCTTGATTGATCCAGTGGGGATCTGGAAAATAATGGTACGCTTCTTGCTAAATGGCATGTAGAAAGAAATGAAAAACCAGCAGGATGATTTCTAGTGGTACTCATTCTATTTTTATATGAAAAGTTTAGTTTCTAACCTGGTGCTGCATCTTGGACATCAGGTGTAGGAAGCTGGTTAAGATCAATGGATGAATGAGCTTCTTCCTCTCCATGGCTATGGTTGCCCTCTCCATCAAGGCTATGGTTCTCCTCTTCCTCTGCACCACTTTCTTCATCAGCCGGTGGTGTGGAGTTCAAGTCTAGAACCATGGCGTCTCTGTGTGTAGATAGCACTGTGTGGGTGAAAGTGAAAAGTTCTAGTCCAGGAGCACTATTTATAGGAGATGACTGCTCAGCTACTTGTAAAACAGCTTGGAGTTGGCGTTGTAAATTCCTTTTTGAAATTTGGAGGGAAAGTAGTAGCACTACTCTTTTCTGTTGTAAAAATGGAGGGAAAGGTAGTAACACTACTCTTTCCTGTTGTAAAAATGGAGGGAAATGTAATTGTACTACTGTTTCTCTTGTTGGCGTTAAAATAACTGGCGGGATACTTTTTTGCATGCAAATTGCATGGCAGTGCATTAAATCATTCTTTGGGTTTGGAGCTAACGCATGGTTTCCAGGAGCTAATTAGTACTATTAAATGCTCTGTTAAATTGTCTTAGATTTTCCAAAACGCAGACTATTTCAGAACGGAGGGAGTATATGTTACTACTCTAAATTACTCCCCACTATGACTAGTCTAATCTTATTTTATATGTCCACATAGTGTCCAAAACTGGATTGGCCCCATATTTTGATGACGTGTCGCTGTATCAGGCCCATCTATAGTCTGTCTGAGCTCGGGTCATCTTCATCTTCGGCAATCCGCCTTTCGTCTTCTTCGTCAAAAAAAAGTCAAGCCATAATCTATGTTGCAATTTCTACCGCCGTCGTACTCTCCTCTAGGAGAAGTACACGGAGAGAACCGTCTGGGTTTCCCATTCCAATTCCTGACCCACATCCCATCATCACTCCCTCTCTGGCTAGTTCCTAAGCTAGCACGCACGCACGAAGTGCATCCATCACGGTGACAATGTCGGCATCCTCAGTACCAGCAGAGTGTGACATCATCGCCTCTGACTAGTACTGTGGCTCCTCCCCTCAATAGGAATGAAGACGATAGCATGAGTGATGATCTTCCCGCGCTCCATCCAGTCGTCTTGTCGTGCTCTGCCTTGTTGTCGTGCTCGGCTCCGGTCGATCTGGGCACCTCCTACCCATGGAGATGATGGGAGGCAGCGTACAGCATTGGGATCGTTATCTTTGTCTCTAGCGATGGGCACAAGCAGATGACCTGGTCAGCACACATGATGTGCTCGACACAATGCCTAGATATAGAGATGGCTGCAAGGTGTTGCTCTATCGGGAGCACGGGGCCTACGCTCGGTCGCGAGCAGACGATGGCGATGATCGGCCACGAACACGGGAGATGGGCTTGGAAACGACTAGGAGGCGGCGGTGGTCAACCATGAGCACGGAGGTTAGCCTTTACCTTGCGGGCAGGCACAAACACAAAGGTTAGGCTCGCCCACCTGTAGGAGTGGCAACACTCCAGGTGGGGATCCCGCTGCTTCTTTTTGGTGCTACCAACGCTGGTGACACCATGGCTGTCGTGCTTTCTTTCGCCCACTCAATAGTGGCGTGGGTGCCTACTAACAACATGCGTGAGGGTTGAAGTTGAGCTCGAGGAAGCACGAAGACACCATCACTAGCGTCGCCAGTAGTTTGTCGATCCAGGAGCGTACCATGGCAGTATGGAACTACGCCGCTACCTGATCCTATGCCACCTAATCAAAGTGTGTGGACATATAGAGCACAACTAGGACTGTTTTAGCGCACTTTCTAAGTTTCAAGAATGTTTAGCTATAGCCCATCAATTTAAACAGAAATCCCTTCAAATTAGAGCGATTTCCATCCATAAGCGGCCTCCGGTGACTGACTGACAGGTGGAACAAGGGTTTTCGTATGTACCGGAGTGCTACGACAGCAATGACATCAACATGACGTTACCCATGTCCTAACCAAAAATTTCAAATTTTATGAAACAAAAATTAAATTTGGCTGAAATTTATGAAACATTTTATACCGTTCACGAACTATTTTACAAATGTTTTAGTGTTTCAGTTAAGTTACAAATCAGTTTTATTTCTGTTTTAGCTAGTAACATTAGCATGACGTCACCCACGCGCTGACTGCAAAAAAGGCTGACTAGCACAGCAATTTTAGAGCATCTCGTAAATGTCAGAATACGGGGTACTGAATCCACGAGTACTCGCTTCGCGGGAGGCGGCGCCGAGCAGTGCCCGTAAACTGAATAATTTAAATTTGCGAACAAAGGAAGAACAACCTTCGCGGCAAAATTCAGAGGACGAACACCACGGATTTTAGTTCGATTTCAGCATAATTACGTACTAATTCTGAACAAAACCATACGGCGCACACTTTCTACACAAAATGCGTCTCCCCGAGCCTTGCGCGTCGCCGGATGGTGGCGGAGACGGCGTCGCCGCTCTAGTCGAGGTGGATCGTGATACGTTGGAAACGTATCTATAATTTTTGATGCTCCATGCTTAGTTAGTATCTACTTTGCTTTACTTGTTCACACTTTGAGGTGTTTTTTACATGTTTTCTGGTACTAACCTATTAACAAGTTACAACAGTGTCAGATGCATGTTTTCTGCTGTTTTTGGTTTTAGAAAAGTTAGTAAAAAATATTCTCGGAATTGGATGGGACAAACGTCAAAGTCAATTACTTTTCGTGGGAAACAAGAAGTCCAGAGGAGAGCCGGAGGGACCGGCCAGGAGGGCCAGACCCATCCCAGGCGCGGGGGCAGGTGAGCCCGCGCCTGGCTAGGGTTTGGTGGCCCTGGCCGTCTCCCGGTCTCGCCCCTTCGCCTATAAGAGCCCCCGATGCAGAAACCCTGAGTACCCGATCAAATATCCACGGAACCGTATGTAGTCTCCGCCACCATCGTATCTAGATCGGGGGGGATCTGAAGTTTTTCTCGGCACCCTGCCAGAGGGGAGATCATCCCGGAGGCCTTCTCTCCGCTAGATGGTTATATCTCCTCCTATGTGCTTTCATGTATAGATCTTGTGAGCTCTGTTCATGATCAAGATCTAATCTATTTGTAATCATGTATGTTGTGTTTGCGGGGATTCGATGGATATTGAGATTATTATGTTGGTTTGATTAATGGTTTTGTTTTTATGATTCTATCATGTCTATGTTGTTTGTGATCTTGCATGCTCTCCGTTGCTAGTGGTTATCTTGGCCAAGTAGTTGCTAGTGACTCCAAGAGGGGGTATTTATGCTCGATTGTGGGTTCATGCCTCTAGTTTCCAAGGGAAGTGACAGAAATCTCTTCGGTTGTAGATGTGTTGTTGCTACTAGGGAGAAAACAACGGTCTCTTGTTCATGGAATATGTGGACTGTTTACCTTACACACTTCGCTTAAAACAGTTGTCTGTTGTTTACAACTTAATACTGGAGGGGGTTCGGATGATAACCTGAAGGTGGACTTCTAGTCATAGATGCAATTGGATGACGGTCTATGTATATTGTTGTATTGCCAAATCAACTTTATAGGATCTTTCTAGCTAGTAAACCGGTGAGCTTGACAACCTCACTGATTCGTTGGGGCAAAGTCTTGAGTTTGTGTTGTGCAGGTCTCCGTGTTGCTTGCAACACCTGTGTGACGTTTCCTTCCTCCTACTGGTTCGATAACCTCAGTTTCTTACTGAGGGAAACTTGGTGCTGTGCTGCTTCATACCTTGCTCTTGGGGTTTCCAACGAAACGTTCTATGACAAGTACTGGGCGCCATCAGATCGCCGGAGGCTCCGCTACCTCCTTGGCCTTCTCCGCCTCCTGGCGCCGAATGTATTCCACCGCACGCTCCTTCGTCTCCTGGCATTCGATGATCCGGAGCGCTTCGGCGAGCTCCCTCTCCTCCGCGGGGAATGCACTCCACCGGGCTTGGCGCTTCTTGGCGCCGACGGAGCGGCTGCGGGCGAGGTCCTCCTCGGTTTTGAGGAGCTGGCCGCGCGAGCCGATGCGGCGCTTCCTAGGCGAGCTCTCGGGACGCATGGCGATGAGACAGAGCGTTTGGTGGCGATGGCGTAGGGAATGGTGGCGGTGGCGAGCTGGATTTGATGGTTGGAGAATTGTCGGCGGAGAGGGAGAGGGTTTTGCTCGGGTCACCCTTTCCGACTGATTGATATGCTGGTCGCCGTGTGCGTTTAACGTGCCACCGAAAAAACCGAGTGTGGCCCGTATTTTACCGAAAAAGTTAAGTTTTGACCTTTTTTATGATTACTGCTAGAGATGCTCTTACACCGGTATGTACAGTTAACCCTTAAAAATAGTTTTCGTTTACCGGTGGCCACTTTCTTCGTTTACCGGTGGCCACTGACCATAAGCCATCGCCAAACATGAGAGTACGTACATACCCATGTGCTGCAGTCAAATGATTTGACCTCTCAAGTTTGAACTGAGCTATTCGGCGCCCAGTCAAATCCTTCCAGTTCCAGAAGGAAGTTATCAGGCGGTATGGCGACATCATCGAAAGCATCAAGTGTTGGCATCAAACTGATGCACCTCCAACAAGCAGCTGGAAACTAAACGAATCTCTGCAAGTTATCAGCCTGCGTGCATTTTCATCGTGTTCGGTTTACCAAATACCATATGCTAATATACAATAAGGGGTTTGATTTATTATTTGAGGAGAGATCGATCGGTGTCGGTGCCTGCAGGCAGCCAGTGGTGACGATGACATATTCGGATCGGAAGAAAAGAACAAAGTTGTCACTTCGTTATACCGATGGAGTGTGTGTGATCTCCATCAACATGTATTTATTTCCTTTATTATTATTTCTTACAACACCATGTGAACAAGTAATGGAAGCACACCAGATGTATGTAACGAGACGAGTGAATGATTAATTTCACTAGTCTAGGCTGCGGTGGTGAAGTTGAAGTTGCTGCAGGAGAACCCCATGGCCGGGACGTACCCGGTGAAACTGAGCTGCTGCTTCCCGTTGTCCAGCACCACCAGCCTGTTCTCCATCTGGAACCCTCCGATCACCGCCGCCGGCCCCGTGCTTCCGGAGGCCTTCATCTGCAGGAACGCGAAGCAGGCCGTGTTGCTGTTCACCTGCGCCATGGAGTTGCCCCCGAACACCGTGAAGTTGGTCCCGCCCTCCAGCATCACGTCCACCTGCGGCACGAAGTACCCCGACAGGGACGACCCCAGCTTGGACGAGTCGTAGCAGAGCTCGAACGGGGACACGGCGGCGACCTTGGCGGTCTGGCCCTGGGCGCGGTCGAAGGCGGTGATGACGGCGCGGTACACGTCGGCGCGGAGCTGCGTGTAGGGGGTGGTCGTGGAGAGGCCGACGACCAGCGGGCCGGCGACGGCGGTGGTGCCGCCCACGGCGATGCCGGCGGTGGCGGTGACGAAGTAGCCGGGGTTCCCGGAGAAGGGCTGGTGGAGCGGGACCGGGTCGGAGAGGAGCGTGGTGATGGCTGGGCGGTCCTCGGGCTTGGCGAGGTAGAACGGGCCGCCGCCGAAGATGGCCGCGCCCACGCCGTTGCCGCTGAACCCGGTCTTGCCGTCGCTCGGGAGGCAGAGCGCGAACGAGTTGGCCACCTTCTGCGTGCTGGCGACCTGCGCCGGGAGCGAGGCGCTGGAGCGCCCGAGCCCCGCGACCCCGGCGGCGCCGGACGGGGCCGCCGCGCAGGTGGCCGTGGCGGCGAAGGATACCGGGGACAGCGGGTTGGCGCCGTCGGTGGAGCTGGCGGAGAGCGTCACGGTCGTGGTCGTCCCGCTGCTGCAGGGCACCGTGACGGCCGGGGCGGAGAGGTCGAGCACGAGCGAGCGCCCAGCGAGGAGGGGCGCGGTGTACAGTGCCGTGGACGCCGCGCCCTTGTTGATTTTGGTGAGCAGCGGCTTGCTCGCCGCCGTGCAGGCGCACAGCGAGGCGGCGAGGAGGAGGAGGACCAGGGCTGGTTTAGGCTGCGACATTGTGAGATTAATTTTGTTGCGATGATATGAACCAAGGTACTACGTACGTGCGATATATATATAGCCCGCTGGGGCTCGCTCGATCTGTGGGCTAATCAGATGGATGGATGCATGCATGCATGCGTGGTCAACATTGCGACCAATGTTGCTTGACGAACCAGAATTTCATTTCTCTACGTTATTATCACACACAGTCATAGAATCTGGTTCTCGTTCAAATTAGTCTTGGCATTATCCGATTGAGATCTTGCATGCGTGCATTAATTGCTAGCTTAGACTTTACGTGCAGTCTTCTGTTTCTGTGTTTACATTTCTATTTGGCAAAAGTGTAATTTCTGTACTCTTTCCCAGCGGTGAATCGAATTCTTCTCATGCAGCCCAGCTAGCAATATGCCAATAATATATACCCACCAAGTGACAATGATATAACGAATTCTTCCCGTGCAGCTCAGCTAGCTAGCAATATGCCAATATATTCCCACCAAGTGACAGTGATATAACCAGCGGAACGGCGTAAGACAGACCTTATCAAATCTCAATGGTCCGTATGTCGCGGGATATGCTTCGGTGGTAACACGTGTCGCATGTGAACCTCCAATGCGGAAACGTGTTTTCTTTCTACTTTTTTCTTTTTTTTCCAATGTTTCTGAAGTACACATTACGAAATACAAAAACATTTTCCCCATGAAAGATAAGTACTGTACACTGTATAAAGTACTGTGAACGAAGTACAAATAACACCCTTACAAACTGCACTTACGAAATATAAGTATAATACGTAAAAGCTAAGGTACTCCCAAGTATAAGTATATAAAAAATATACTCTCTTTGACTCATATTAGTTGACTTAAATTTTGAAGTACACAAAAACCGAGGCATTACAAAGTACAAGCATACTAAATTTTGAAGTATGAAAAAGTTTGTCGATAGATATCAACATGGTATATGGTTTTGAAGTTCTCGACATTGAGGAACGAAACAATGAAAATTGTTCGTAATTCAGGCTCCGTGAATAGTTACTTAAAAAAAACGAAAAGGTCACATAACGCAGCCACATCTTTTTTTTTTCTTTTGAGTTCGCGCAGCCAGCCAGCCACATCTTGTGACTTAGGGCATGTACAATGCTAGAAAAGGCGGGTCTTCTCTTAACCCTCCACGTAATCTAAAGAAGGTAATAAAAATAGTTGTACAATGGATCATCTCTTATTATCATCTCTAAGAATTAATTTGAATTGACTAATTATGTTAAGAAATTGTGTTGATAAGATAATACATATGGTACGATGAAGAAAAAAGTCTTCTCTTATTTTTATGGGATCATCCCTTAGCTAAGGGAAGGCAACCTTCTATTTCTTCATTCTCTCTTCTCTAGCTAAGCAAAAATCCGACGTCGCAACCGTAAGGGAAGGCTGATATCACCGCATTGTACATGCCCTTAGCCACCCTGACCTATACTGACTTCGTGTTAATAAAAGACGTGTCCCACAACTGATGGGCCCGGCCGTGTGTTAATGACCTAAAGTCACCCGATCCCGCACACGGGGTGGGTGGGGGGCAGAGCTTATCGTGGAGATCAGATCGACACAATGTTGCTTGAGGATCCCTAAGTTTCATTTTTTTTCTGCTAGTATGTGCACACGTGCAAAACACGTCTTAGACATCACAAAGTGATTTTGGTAAGAGAAAAAGGTATAGAATTGCCAACATTATGGATGCAAGGCAAAAGAAAACTTGTTAATTAGAAATTCAGTTCGGCTCATAAAGGGTAGATGCCACCAGATCCTCGTGGAGAAGGTCCTAGTGTCGCTGATAGAAACCTGTCGTAAAGCCATCCACCCCTGGGGCTTTTGACGGGTGCATCTGAAACAAAGCTCGCTTAACTTCATCCTCGGTAAACGCCTCGTCCATGGATTCTTTCATGTGATCATAAACTCTGGACGGGACAATGCTTAATAAGTTCTCCATCACAGGCGTGCCCTGTGATAAGTAAAGTTGCTGGTAGAAGGACTGAATTTCGTCATGAATATCCTCCGTCTCTTCACACCAAGTGCCAACAGAACGTTGTAGTCGAGAGGTCGTATTTACTCGTTAACGCCTCACAACTTGTGCATGGAAGAAAGCTGTGTTTCTGTCCCCCGACTTCAAGCAATTCACACGGGCTCTTTGTTTAACCCATATCTATTCTTGGTACAACACCTCATTGATCCTCTGCATCAATTTCTTCTCTTCAGCGCTGATGGACCACTCCCTATAGATCGCCTTCTTACTCTCTCAAATTCTTTTCACAAGTTGGCTAGCTTCTTTTTAAAGTTATCGAAGGTCGCCGACCCCCACTGTTGCAGCTCATTCTGCATATTAGAGAGCGGGGACAGAAAACCAGGTAGGCCTTGTTCATGTTGGCCACCCTTCCAAATATCCTCGACAACTTTTCCATAATCCCCATGCGTTTGCCAGATATTTTCATATCTAAACGATTTTGCACTCCTGCGCATATCTTGGGTATGTTGTGTTTTGAGCTCGGCCACCAAGAGACGGTGATCCGACTCAACCATGTCAATATGATGAACCTTAATGATTGGGAACTTATGCAGCAGTGTAATATCACCAAAGGCCCTATCAATCCTCGCCTTCACGTTGGCTAGACCATATTGTCTATTATCCCATGTGAAAGGAGCCCCCGAGAAACCAAGGTCTAAGAGCTCACATTCCTCCGTCGCTTACTGGAATACCCGCATCTGCCATTCATCTCTTGCATGCTCACTAAAGTGTTCCGTTCCATACATGGTCATCCATGCATATCCACGGTAACCTACGGAGCGAGTGAAGACGCCTTATTAAGAGCGTCCAACTTAAGTACTTCCTCCATCCGGATTTATTGGACTAACACGCAGTCTAAGAAATATGTTTGACTATAAATTTGACCCACGCGGACAGTTTGAGACACGTCGCATACCGTTTTGGTCGGCCCCATGGAGATGGACTAAGCAGGATTCAAAACTCGGACGCTATATAGGATATTCCACTATGGATGGTTCGCCTTGAAATTGTAGCGTCCATTCAAAGTTCAAAGTCTACTTAGGCTCCACGTACGTACGAGTACATATATATCCGATTAAGATCGATGTTGCGTGGATTGATTGGTAGCTAACTACACTAGTAGCATATTCCAACAAGCATACGCACGGGTTAAGATTGCTGGGAAACTAGACCGGTAGGGACCCATTCGGTGTGGTCTTTACCAGGCTAGGGTTGGCCTATATGGACATCCTATTCCCTTAGTCTATAAATAAATGAGTAATCATTGTACGTGAGTTTACCGAGAAAAAGATCAATAAAGTTTTCCTTTATTCTCTGTGCCATTTACTTGTGTTATCGGTGTGCTTTTCGACTCTAGTCTTCTTCCTCGGTGTGGAGCAGCCTCGGGACCGGCCAGCCGGCAGGGGGTGTTCCAACACGTTATCAGCACGTGTCTCTTCGTCGAGCCTCCGTCAAGCCACCGTCGAGCCTGCATCACGCAGGCTTTCGTTAAAGGTAACCCAAATCTGACCGCAAAAATGGATTCGTCTCTCGATTTTCTTTCAAAATTTGCGTTCAGATCTTAGATCAGATCCTATCTGGGGTACGGATTTTTCTTTCCGGGAGTCGAGCTGACCTGCTGTCGCCGACCAATGTCGATTTAATCACTCTAGGAACAGAAACTTGTTGACTCAGTGCACCTGTTATGCCGATCTATTTTTTTAACAAATCGGACTGATCTTGGCCGTTTTAGTTAATAGATCGATTAGATCTACAGTTTTTTTTCATGTACTTTTCTTTGAACTGCCATGAACACGACGTGGATACAGCCGCCACAGCCTGCTTGCTGCAGCGCACGCCACGCTGTCGCCGGACGCCATACGTGCGTGACGCCGCTGCGACCCGGCGCTGCTGGCCAACCCGCACGCACTAGCGCCTCCGTGCGCGGCAGCCTGGCGCTGCTCAAGCCTCGCCGCGCTACACGCCGCAGCGCGCTACAGGCAGCGTACTGCGCCGCCGCTGCCTCGCTGGGCTCGCGCCGCCACGCTAAACGCCGCGCTGGTTGCGCCGCCCTGGCTGGAGACGCCCGCTGCTCGCGCTCGCGCCGCCCGGAGACGCCCGCGCCTCGCGTGCTTTCGCGCCGCGCAGGAGCCCGCGCTGGCGGTTCGCGCTGGAGACGCTGCGCTCGCTATCGCGTGCGTGCTTCGCGCCGCGCCCGCGTGCTGCGAGCGCCGCCGCCGCCTGGACGCAGCCCGCGCCCGCCGCTGCCTTGCTGCGCGCGCCGCGCTATCTTGCGCCGCCGGGCCGCCGCTGCGCCACGCCCGCTGCGCTGCCAGCCGCAGCGCTTTCGCCGCATGCTGCAGCGTCTTGCTGGCAAGCGCTGCGCGCCATCGCCGCTGCCGCGCTTTCGCGCTGCAGCGTCGGCCGCCCGCCGCTGCAGCGCTCTGCGCCACAGCGCCGCCGACGCTTCTTCTGCCGCCGCCCTCCCCCCTCGCCACCTGCCCAAGGTCGCCGGCTTGCTGCCGCCGCCACCCCGCCCTAGTCGGGAGCTCACAGCTCCGTCCACCCCGGCTAGCTGGGCGATCTAGGTGGGCAGTCGATTGGCCCGTTTTTCGGCCCAGGCGGTATACAAAATGAGGGGGTCGGGCCGTTTTGGCTCTGTTTTCGGTTCGATTTTGTACAAGCTTTTGTAATATGTTTTACTACAGTCATTAATTATCGCATGATTTTAATACTTCGTATCTCATAGTTAGCTTGTACCGTTTTTACATTAAATTTTGGAACGCCGTCATATTTGAATTTTTGTATTGATTATCGCATTTATGCAACCGATTACCTGCTGTAATCTTACACACTTTGCATAAATTGCAGATGACCGGAATCGTCAGCCGCGAGTTCCCGGAGTTGACCCAGGTTGGGTTTAACTACCTGACTTGGGCCTCGGACGTTGAGATCGTCCTCGAGGGCCGATGCATCAAGGATGTGTTGATTGCGGGGACTCCGACGGCCCCCAGCAAAATCATCCCGGCGGATAACGCCAAAGCCCTGCACTTCCTCCGCCATCACATGTGTGAAACTCTCAATAACGAGTACATGGCAGAACGGAGTGCTTCTGCCCTTTGGACCGCCCTCAACAAGCGGTTCTCTAGGCTGAAGTACACCATTCAGCCACAGGCGGAGGCAGATTGGATTCGTCTGAGGTTTGCGGACTTCAAGACAGTGGGAGAGTACAACTCCAGGTTGCATCGGATTTGTACCATTCTTCAGCTGTGTGGGACCGGTACAACCGATTAGCAGAAGATAGACAAAACCCTCTCCACATTCCATCTGGACAACATCCAGTCCACGCGAAACTTTCGCCAGGAAGGATTCACGGAATATGCAGCACTTATTGATGCTCTCCAGGCGGCCGAGGCGCAGGATAATGTTTTGAAAAAGAACTTCTCCATGCAACCCTTCGCGGGAGGCCCAAGTCATGAGGCTAATGCCGGTGCCTACAAGGTGCGCAAGCCCATCCACAAGAAGAGAGGCAAGAAGGGCAAGAAGGGCCCCAACTCCTCCAACCCGGCCAAGCAACGCAAGGCGGGCAAGGGGGAGGCAAGGCACCAGGACTACTTTCGCTGTGGCTCCAAGACTCACTTCTCCAGGCAGTGTTTGGTCCCTAAACACGTCGTGGACGCGTTCAAGGCCAACAAGAAGGTGCGCGAGGCGCACCTTGTCCAGGTTGAGGCACCACTGGCGCCCGGAGCGGCGCATGTGCAGAATGTCGCGCCAGTAGTGACGCAGGACGTAGCACAAGTGGCAGCACCCTCGGCAGTTCCCACGAACGCCGCTGTGCCCATGGAGGTTGAGCACGTTGTGCTCCCCCCGCCTCAGCTCGACATATCTGCTGCCTCGATGATGATAGCCAACGAAGAGAAGCTCACTGACCTTGAGATACAGGCTGAGCTTGATGGTTTCTTTGCAGAATCCACCTGAGCTCCTTTTTGTTGTGATGATTTATTTTCCGCAAATAATCAGATACAATTTTTCAATATGGCTGTAAGCTCTATGAGAGCATAACATTTATTTGTTTTCGGCGATTGGATGACATTTATTTCATTCATTAATTCCATTATTTGGTTGTGTGATGTTCTGAAATGTTTATGTGTTTTACTTACTTGATGTAGCATCTTCCTCGCTCCATTATATTAATTAGGCACTATATTTTAGAACGTGTGCGGCGCCCAAATGAAAGAAACGTGCCTTGCTGATAGCGGCACCACAAATACCATCTTGAGAGAAACAAAGTATTTTGAGTCCATTACCAAAACCCCCGGTAACATAATGACGATCGCCGGTTGCGGTCCGAATGTAGTTGGCTCCGGAAGAGCAACTATCATACTCCCAAATGGAACAACTCTGATCATTGAAGAGGCATTGTTGTATCCGGAGTCGACTCGTACTCTCTTGAGTTTTAGAGACATCCGCGGCAATGGTTTCCATGTAGAAACCGATGATGATGAGAATGGAAAGGAGTTCCTACTCATTACCAAGCGCGACGAAAATGGTAAACATGTTGTCGAAAGACTCCCTTCATTAGCTACTGGGCTGTACTACACTAAGATAGTATCACCACCTATTTACACTACCCTTAAGACTGTCTTTAGAAGCTCCAAACTATTCTGCCTTTGGCATGATAGGATAGGCCACCCCGGTCTTAGGATGATTAGAAATATAATTAACAACTCGAATGGTAATAATGTTAATGTGAAAAATTTCCCGAATCCCGATGATTTCGTGTGCTCCGCATGCGCTACGGGGAAATTGATCATTAGACCATCCCCCCTAAAGGTGAAGGATGAACTCCCCGCGTTCTTGGAACGTATTCAAGGGGATATATGTGGTCCAATTCAGCCCCTCTCAGGGCCGTTTCGGTACTTCATGGTGCTCATCGATGCTTCCTCTAAATGGTCCAATGTTTGCCTGCTGTCAACAAGGAACCATGCTTTTGCAAAGTTGATCTCGCAGATCATACAAATAAGGATTAAATTCCCTGATTATTGTTTAAAGTCTATTCGAATGGACAATGCCGGAGAATTTACTTCAAAGGCATTTGATGATTATTGCATGGCAACTTGAATCAAACTCGAGCACTCTGTACCGCATGTCCACACTCAAAATGGACTTGCGGAGGCATTGATTAAAAGGATTAAATTCATTGCCAGACCACTCCTTCAGGGTTGTAATTTACCAACTACATGTTGGGGACACGCGGTGTTACACGCCGCTAATCTCATCAACTTTCGACCATCGGCCTACAACATCCACTCTCCCATCCAACTTGCGCAAGGGTCGGCACCAAAAATTTCCCACCTACGTAGGTTCGGCTGCCAGGTATATGTACCTATACCACCACCCGAGTGATCAGCAATGGGACCGCTCCGTAAGTCGCGGATATACGTTGGTTATGAGACTGTGTCCATAATCAGGTTCTTGGACCCCTTGACAGGTGACTGTCACATGGCCCGTTTTGCTGACTGCATTTTTTACGAGGATCTTTTTCCGACTTTGGGGGGAAGTAATCAACCCCTAGATGACAAAAGTTGAGAAATCACGTGGAAAGCCACGGGGATCCACGCTCATGACCCACGCACTGTTGAGACTAATAGAGAAGTCCAAAAGATACTAGATTTGCACTCCCTAGCGAATCAACTGCCCAATCATTTTAGTGATTTAAAGACTGTGACAAAGTCGCATGTGCATGCACGCAATGCACCGGAAAGGGTTGAAATACCAAAGAAAAATGATGGTATACCCTCTCCTGCTCCAAGGCCTAAGAGGACGCGGATTCCGGTTTCTCAAATCCCAAGTACCCGGGGACGCCCGAAGAAAAATGACAAGAGAGATTTATTACAGTCTGCCCCTGTTGAGGGGAGCCAGTTGAGACCTGGCACAAGTACGGATATTTCAATGCACGAAATTCCGGACTTGAACTTTCCTATATCGGAAATACCCAGCGAAGTTGTGTGCGCACACATCGGAGCGGGAAAGCTAAAGGACCTAGCTCCTGGATTGGGAAATCCGGTGGAGCAAGAGGATGTGCCTGATGCACTCCATGAAGAAATGGCCATTAACTATGTTAATTCGGGCGAGTCATACAACCGAGCCATGGCAAATGTCGACGTTAATTTTGCCAAGAAAATTGCCTCAATCATAGATCTTGACCCTGAGCCTAACACGCTCGCTGATTGCAAGAAAAGGTCGGATTGGAAAGATTGGCAGAAGGCAATTACTGCTGAATTATTATCGTTAAACAAAAGAGAGGTATTTGGACCTGTTTGTCCAACTCCTCCCCACATTCGTCCCGTTGGCCATAAGTGGGTTTTTGTTCGAAAGAGAAACGAGAATAATGAAGTAGTAAGGTACAAAGCAAGGATCGTTGCTCAAGGTTTCACTCAGCGACTAGGTGTCGACTTTGAGGAAACTTACTCCCCGGTCATGGATGGAATTACCTTTAGATACTTGATCTCAATGACAGTAAACATGGACTTAAAAATGAAACTAATGGATGTTGTCACCGCTTACCTATATGGTAGCTTGGATTCGGACATATACATGAAAGTACCAGAAGGTATCCCTGTCCCGAACCAGGATAGAGCAAACAAGAGCTTATACAGTGTTCAGCTTAAGAAGTCATTGTATGGACTAAAACAGTCGGGTAGGATGTGGTATAATCGTTTAAGCGATTTCCTTCATCTGAAGGGCTACGCGAGCAATGAAGATTGCCTATGTGTTTTTATACGAAGATCCTAGGATGGTTTCTATATTATCTCGGTCTACGTGGACGATTTGAATATAATCGGCACACCTGACGATATTGAGGAAGCGAGTTCCTACCTGATGTCGGAATTCGAGATGAAAGACTTAGGCAAAACCAAGTTCTGCCTGGGTCTGCAACTTGAGCATTCCCCTGCTGGGATTCTAGTTCACCAGTCGGCCTACACCTAGAAGGTGTTGGAACGATTTGGGTTTGAAAAGGCATATCCCTCTAAGACCCCGATGGTCGGAAGATCTTTGTAGCAAGACAAGGACCCGTTCAGGCCTAAAGAGGGAGATGCAGGACGAATTCCCCTACTTAAGTGCAGTTGGCGCACTTATGTACCTCGCAAATTTTACACGGCCGGATATTGCATTCGCCGTCAATTTGCTTGCAAGGTATAGTTCTAAGCCTACCAAGAGGCATTGGAAAGGCGTTAAGGACATCTTTAGGTACATACAAGGGACAAAGGACCTTGGCTTGTTTTACCAAAAGAACCAAGACCTATCTGTTGTAAGCTATGCAGATGCTGGGTACCTTTCGGACCGCATACATCCAAGTCGCGGACTGGATATGTTTTCCTTTGTGGTGGAACAGCTATTTCCTGAAAATCGTAAGCAAACTCTTGTGTCAACTTCGACGAATCACTCGGAAATCATAGCATTATATGAAGCGTCACGAGAATGTGTATGGCTTCGACAAGTAGTCAGCCACATCCAGATGTCATGTGGACTGAACACCGTACAAACCCTAACAATTATCTATGAAGATAATGCCGCTTGTGTTGCACAAGTCCAGACGGGTTACGTGAAGAGTAATCTCACAAAGCATATAAACCCCAAGTTCTTCTATGCACATGAATTGCAAAAGATGAACGAAGTAAAAGTCTTGCATACTAAGTCATGTGAAAATCTCGCTGATTTGTTCACTAAATCATTGGCAGCATCTTCTTTTGAGAGATGTGTCCGTGGGATAGGCATGATGACACTTAGGGAGATGCAAGGTTCAGGGGGAGAATCTTCACAAACTCATCGCTGAAATCTTGATCCCGATGATTTAGTGCTTAACGTTATAGTTAAGTGAATTGTACTCTTTTTCTCTTAGTGAGTTTTTATGAAGTTTCTCACATGAGGTTTTTAATAAGGCAATTCGTGCAACATAGCAAGAAGTATACCATGTGTATTTCTCCATATTTTTTCCACTGGGTTTTTCGGAGTTTTAAGCCATGGTTATCTGGATAAGATACCGGAGAGTGTTAGAAGCTGGGCGGTGAGGCCCATTCGGTGTAACCTCTACCAGGCTAGGGTTAAGCGTATGGGTATCATATTCCCAATACATAAATAGAGAATGTCGTTGTATGGAGGTTTACTGAGAGAAATATCAATAAAGTTTTCCTTTGTTTATGTGTCATTTACTTATGTTATCTATGTGCTTTTTGACTCTACTCTTCTTCCTCGGTGTGGAGCAGCCTCGGGACCGGCCAGACGGCAGGGGTGTTCCAACAAAGATAAGATGATCTACTAGCATTCTAGATGGAGGAGGGCGTCGGTGTCGGTGTCGGTTGCACTGTTCATGTACATGCCGGCCGGGCAACAGCCGAACCACGTACACACCAGTTGACGGGGAAGGCAACGGTCTCAGATGTTTTGACCAGATCGCCAGCAGGTTTGGCAGGCAGCGAAAGCGATGGATCCAGATCCGCCATGCATCAATATTCACTCAAGAAGAGAGCGAGCCGCAAACGTGCTAGAGTATAGTATGTTGGTACGTCCTCGTGTCCAATTCCACGCCACAGAGCCAGAGGAGCGGTCGCCATCCGAGAGTCTGAGCGGTGCCGCCTTGATCTCCTCCAGTCATGTCCAGCGGGCTGTTCCGCTGCGCGATTTATAGCGCAACGACCCCGCGGTTCCCCTGCCGCCGGTTGCCGGTGCGGTGCGGTGCGGTGGGTCGATCGTGTGATCGGAGTTCCGAGACTGCCATGTGCCCGTCCACCTGTTCGTTTCCCTGTGATAACGAACTGGTACTGATTGCTTCGCAACAGTTAGGAGATGTGGAAGATCATTGATTGATATATGCACATGCCATGCAGCCACGCAAGGCTTTTAATTAAGGGGAGGACAACGAACATTATTTTTCCTCCTACCGTGCACGCTAGCTATCGTGCATTTATTTTATTTTTTGATTGATGAGTAGGGGATGGTTGGTTCCCGAGGAGCAGGTAAATTACATTTTAGTACCACAATTGGGGCTATGGTAACAACTTAGTGCCACTTTTACAATTTTTTGCGGATACATACCACTTTTGGGACGAGCTGTTACAAATAGGTCATTTTTTTGCTAATCGTGTTTTACCATAAAAAATAACATAATCGGCTAGCTAATCGTGTTTTAACATAAAAAATAACATAATCGGCTCACTATTAAGCGAGGACATGGACCTAGGGCCCACCTGTCATCCCTCTCATCTACTTCCTGCTCCTCTCTCTTCTATCGCATCCTTTTTCTTCCTCTGGCAACTGCTCTCCCTACCCCCTCCCGACCTTCCCGAGCTCCGTCGTTAAGCCGACGACCTCCGCCTTGTTGCCCACATCTCTCCTGTAGATGGAATTGAAGCCAAGCTTCCCTAATTGATGCCACCATCCATGCCCTCTTCGTCACGTGGTAGCCGTTGATGTCACCTACGACCTTTCCTGAGCTCGCTGGCCTTCCCCTTGCATTTCTGGTTAGATCGTGCTTCTCCTGGTACTCCATGTTTGCCCGCTCGAGCACCATAGTCACTTGTCATCGATCATCATCATCTGTCGCGCGGCCTTCTCACCAGCAAGGTTTCGGTGACCTTTTACTAGTGGCGCTACGCGCTTTTGGTTCCCCTTGAACTCCGAGTCAAATGCGCCCGCCAGCATAGCCATGCACTCTCCCTTCCACAACATCCTTGGACATGGTCGGGACCAGGGGAGATAGTAGGAGGGGTGGCGGGAGGTAGAAAGATGGGTGGAGGCGGAGGTAAGAGGAAGGGTGCATCTTGGAAGGTAGCGGCGATTGTTTGATGAGAGAGGAGATACATGAAGGAGAACAAATATGAGGGGATGACATGTGGGTCCAAGTCCACCTCATCAATCATCGTGCCGATAACCCTCCTCGCTACCTTCCACCGCTAGCATCCTCCTACCTCCCATCGTCACCCCTCTTCTACCTCCCCGCCTCCTACTATCTCCCACCGTGCTGCAGTGTGATTACCGTCGTCCCGAGGACCCGACCACGCCCAAGGATGTCGTGGAAGGGAGCTGCAGGCTACTCAAGTGTGCATTTCACTCGGAGTTCAAGGGAACCAAAAGGCGCGATCACCACTAGTAAAAGGTCATCATAACCTTGTCGGTGACGCGGCCACGCGACAAACGATGATGATCAATGACAAGTGAATATGGTGCTCAAGCGGCAAAACCAGGAGTACCAGAAGATCGGGAAGGTCGGGAGGGGTAGGGAGAGTGGTTGCCAGAAGAAGGATACGAGAGAAGAGAGAGGAAGGAGCGAAAGAAGATGAGAGGGATGACATGTGGGTCCTAGGTCCATGCCATCGCTTAATTGTGGGTCTATTATGTTAGTTTAGTTGTTAAAACGCGATTAGCCAGAAAAGTGACCTATTTGTAACAGTTTGCCCCAAAAGTGGTACGTATTCGCAAAAAATTGCAAAAGTAGCACTAACCTGTTACCCTCGCCCCAATTGTGGTACTAAAATGTAATTTACTCGTTCCAGAGGGACCTAGAGGCTTTCATTGAGCGATAGCATTACGATTACAAGAAGGGCCCAAAGAAAAAATAAAATTATAAATATACCCCGACTTTTTACACCAAGGACCCTAAAAGTAGCTAAAGAAACGTCGGGGCTAGCTAGCTCTAAAACCACCACTTCGCCGCATAACAACGCAGTCATGAACCTCGCCGCAGGGGCGGAACCACCACTTGGGGCGAAGCACCGGGAGCCAACTGCGCCGGAGCAAGGTGACCTCTGTCTTGGCATAGAAGCTTGGAGGTTGTTTTTCAGCTTCAATCGTCGGCTGAAAGTGACCAAAACCGACAGAGGGTGAGGATTCCTCACCTGACGATCATCTTGAGCGGCGGCTGCCGACGATGAGCGGTCATTGATGAGCTCCCTAGAGCAGCTTCCGAGCTCCCTTGTGGCTTGAGAAACCCTTCTTCTTTTGCATGACCTTGATGAGCAGAGAAGCCACAAATAGAGGTCATTTATTTTGGGATAACTATTTTTGGGTCTCACTAAGACTTGTGCTATTCAGTTGTGCCCAGCGTTCGAAAAGATCCTCACTTTTGCCCTCTCTCCAACCCAGCTTCGCGAATAAGCACGGAGTGTTTCCTTTGAGTCAAAGGTCCTTGGCCATTACTTTGACAACCTCACATGAGTTAAACCTTCAGATGATTACATATGGTACCGTGAGAGTATATGGGTGGACCGCCAAAGGCAAATACTCTACCTGAAGTGAGAACAACAAATACCTGATAGTGGGACCGGTTATAGCTGACGGTGGGATAGACTAATTAATTGTTGACGGTGGAACCGGCTCCTCTCTCAGTGAGTGTGTGATGAGAGTGGACACATGCATATTTCTCTGCTCAGGCACTTATTTCCCTGGTTACCAAAAAAAAAGCACTTATTTCCCTTTTCATTTATTATTGTTGGTCCGCTGTTTTCTAACTAGATTGAGAAACCCTTCTTTGTGATCCCGTTGGCGTCGATTCAACATCCGTGTCCCAAATTTAGGGTTTTCTTTAGGTAAACAGATCCGGATATTTTCGTGCGATTTCTAATTTCCATAGCTTCAAAATCTCATATTTGCCTAGTAATACTGCTAGACACTTGTGATGGAAATATAAGCAATAATACATATGATTTAATCCGAATATTAAATTGATAAAACATGATCATACAAACGGTACTAAAACCAATTATGCAGATCAACAAAGTAGATGAACAGATTACATCTATACGAGATAAACCTATCACATCTACACCAAACGCTAGAACAAAGAACTCTAGCATAATCCGAAAAAGACAATTGAGAATCAAGTACAGTGTAGGCTGAATAACAGCCGCAGCGGTCGCAGCAGCGTCGCCCATGTTGTGATTATCGAAGAGGTCGCTGATGTCCGGGAAGAAGTCGTTTAGAACTCGTCGGACGCATTTGCAGCGAGGTCGCTACCGAGCGCCCCAAAACCTGATCGCCTCACCCTATAGGTTCACGAGGCGGGTTCCGAGGCCTCATCGTCCGATCTGCGGTGCACGCCGCAAGCCGGGATGGGGAAGACTAAAGCGGCGGCGCAAGGTTCTGGAGGATAGGCGCGTGTGTCGATTGATACGGTGCCGATTAGGTTTAGCCCTGACGCTTATATAGTGCAGGTTAGGAAGATCGTGGGCTCAGTCCACGTCCGAGTCGGTAACAGCCACGTCCATAAAAACTGGAAACGACTATAATTAACGCGTTCGTTAATGACTCATAATCAGTTTTCCCAACAAGAAAAATAAAGCTCGGCTCGGCGAGATTCCCGCAACCCGCAACCTGCAGCGCGCGCGTCGTGACGAGGCGAGGCGGGACGAGGCGGGCGGCGTCAGAGGAGGAGTGCGCGAGGACTACTCTTCTTGTCACACCTTAGTGAGTGGTGCAACACTCTACTATATAAGGTGGTCCAACTCCCCTTCAACTCCCCTTCAACACTCTACTATATAAGTCTCATTGGCACATCACAACACTTTTCTTCCAGAACATTGTTTTATATACCGGTGTAGTGGAGACTGTTAAGTTGAACGTCCACATTAAACTTCATGCTACACTAGCTTGCAACTTGAATAGTGATTATGCCTTGAACTACAAGTTTTCTGCGCGCTAGTTTCACACAAAATCTAGACCGGTACAGTGCTACCGTCGGCTTCCCCGCGGTTTGGAGCTTATGCGTCATATTCCAGGGCCTTTCATGAGTTTATTAGAGAGCACCCAACTCTCACGGACTGCGACGTTTTACAGTCAGACTCACATAGGTGTGTTCCTCAAAGAAAGTCGCATCATTCGACTCCATAATTGTACCAACATGCATGTCGGATACCTCAGATTTTACTATCAAAAATCTATAGCCAATGCTATGAAAAGCATATTCCAGAAAAACACAATCAACGGTTTTTGGTCCAAGCTTTCGCTTCTTGGGTATTAGAATATTGACTTTCGCCAAATAACCCCAAGTTCGTAAGTAAGAGAGTTTAAGCCTTTTCTTTTCCCATTCCTCAAATGGAGTCATGGTTTTATCCTTTACAGGAACACGGTTTAGGACATGACACGCAGTCATTAGCGCTTCCCCTACCATTCCTTGGAAATACCCGATGTATCTAACATGGCGTTAACCAAATCAGTTAGAGTGCGGTTCTTTCTTTCGGCCACCCCATTTGACTGAGGTGAGTAGGGCCGGGAGGCGTCCTCTCATGTATAATACCACGTTTCATACAGAATAAATCAAATTCGTTTGAAAAGTACTCTCCACCACGATCCGATCTTAGCCGCTTGATTTTAAGATCAAGTTGGTTTTCTGCCTCAGCTTTATAGATTTTGAAGTAGTTCAAAGCTTCATCTTTAGATTTCAGGAGATAAACATAGCAGTATCTAGTGGAGTCATCAATCAACGTCATAAAGTATCTTTTTCCATCTTTTGTCAACACAACATTTGATGTAGCCCGACCTACGGTCGTTACTACATCTTGGTCTCCAACTTACGTCAAGTCGTCATGGACTCCAAATGTGAATCCGTTCCTCTATGCGAGCCCCCTTCCTACCCTATTGAATGGTATGCTACTTCATACACCGTCACATATGCATGATAGGTTCACATTGACAAGTACGGAGGCAAGGGAGGAAGCCCGGAGCATCAAGCCCGACAAGACGGAGGCTTGGAAGAGGAGGCGGAAGAAGACAGGTCGCCAAATGCTCTCACGCCAGCACTACGGACCTGGCGATCGGTATTACCGCCGGCACTACCTCTACCGCTTAGCACAGACGACACCAAATAAGCAAGCCAAATGCTCTCATCACTGCGGTACTACCGGATCCGGTACTCGCCAAAGACTATCACTGCCATCGCCACCAACAGACGGCTCCATTGAAGCTCCAGATCAAGCGGTACTACGGTCCCAGAGCGGTACTTGGGACCAAGCGGTACTACGGTCCCAAGTCCGGTATTACAGCTCTGGCGAAGGCTACAGCACTAGTTGGGCCATAGCCCATGTATCCCCTTTATTTACCAAACCCTAGTTTTATCCCCAAACTACCCTTGTTTAGTGGTTGGCCTATAAATAGAGCCTCCACCCTCATGTATCCCTTAGGCATAGATGATAGACTAAAGACAACCCCATTGTGGAATCTCTAGTTTTGCCTCATCCCCTTTACCAAGGGGACCGACTATCACCAACCTTGATTGGACTTTGCATCACGCATCCATCGTTGAACAAGGCCTTGGGTTCTCGGTTTCGCCCCAAGTCGTCAAGACACTCCTCAAGGTGTTCTTCCCTCCGATGTGGATTTGAGGGAGCACGTTGACCGATCTTTCCTTGCGAGGATTCTATCGGACCGGTGACCGCCGTCGGGAGCAATCGGCCTTGTATCGTGAGTTTTGCGTGTGTTCATCGTGTTCTTCGCGAGGTGTGTTCGCCACGCTACCTTCTCCCTTTCCCTCGCTTTCCCATCGATTTGACCACGAGATCCGTGAAGATCGGGCACCCAAGAGGTTAACCCTCCATCATCCGGTATCGCAGCTTTTGGTTGCCACGGATTTCTCATCGATTTGGTCTTTTCCCCATAAATTCGAAAATTTCACCAAAAATAGCCCCAATTCGTGTTTTGGATCGATCTGTGATTTGAGTGCGTTTTGGTAGGTTTTGATCCGTGGATTACTTGCTAAACTTGTTGATCTCCCTTCCTGCGTTCCCATATCCTAATTCCTTGATTTCCCCCGTCGATTTGGGTTTTTTCTTGAAGATTTTCCGCCCAAATCGCCCCAAACTCGCGAAATCGCGTCAGATCTGGATTTCTCTGTCTCGAGCGGTACTACCGCTCCAAATCTACGGTACTACCGCCCAGCGGTATCAAAATCCGGTACTACCGCCCAAGACAGAAAGCAAACAGCAAGTTCCAGATTTCAGCCTCTCACCGTTTTGAGCATAACTTTTGCATCCGAACTCGGATTTTGGTGTTCTTTAGCTCGTTTCGAAGAGGAGAAGGAGCTCTACATCATCATCCACGTGGTTCATGCAATCTACTCCATCCAAATTCCGTGAGCAAAGCGGAATCCAACAATAAAGGGTGAAGATCGTCGACGAAAGGTATAAACATTCCGCGACTTCTCCCCACTTGCATTCCTTTGTGAACCCCACTATCTTTGCGAGCAACAAACACCTATTGAGACTAGTTACTCTTATGATTGCTTGGGCTATGCATATTTGATACCTTGTAGATTCCGAGCAAACATTGTGGGCGCTATCTCATATAGTTATCTTGTATAGTTGTTGGCACAAGAAAGAGGCAAGTGAAAAAAAAGAGTGATACAAAAAGAAAAAAAATAGAAAAAAGGAGAAAAGAAAAAGAAAGAGATACACATGTGCCTCATAGAATAGGAAGCGCAAGCTCGATGAACATCATATAGGTGGTACTTATTGTGCATATCTTGTAGCCCACCAATTTTGTGCAATCGAACTAGCATCTATCCTTGTACTTGTGTGACACGAGCTTATACTCTTCGCTAGGTAATCATTTGGTTCTTAGCTCACTTTCTCCGTCGCACAAGTCCTATTTATCCCACCGTGTGTGTTTCCTTGTATATATTTCCTATCTTGTAGATCGACTTGTTTGCTTTGTGATCGTTGTGGTTCTTTACTTGCCAATACAACATCTTGATTTCGGATTGGTTCTTGACATGCCACTTCCCATACCTATCCACCATAGGCCTTGTGTGTGTGTGTTTTTTGGTTAGTAGTTGGTTTTGGTGTTCCGCGTGAACTTCACTTTGCTTGGTTTATTGCTCTCAAGTGTGGCCACTTGTACGATACGATCTTCCAAGGTAAAGTAAGGTTTGACGTTGTATCCCTAACTCCCACTACCACTTCCATATACACCGCTTGGTCTTGTGAATCATGTCTAGGGACTCCGGAACTGAGGATTATTTCTATAAAGAATCCACGATGAGCCACCATGCCTATGTCTCCACAAGCATGGATAACATGATGGAGCACTACACCAACAATGGCTCCACATGCTTGGGTGACATGGAGTGCTACAACAACAACGACTCCCCAAGCATGGGCGACTTCAAGAACGACAACGACAAGCTCCTCAAGTCGCACCGGCCAAGACGGAGCCTACACCTCGAGTGCGCCAAGGTCCATCATCAAATGGACAAGTTCCAAAGCGACCTCCACAACTTCAAGAAGGACATGGACAACGACTTAGACAAGAACATGAGGATGGTCGCCAAGACTAATGATGCTTTGCGCTCATTAGAAAAACTTACAAGGAAGAGTGCCAAGGACAAGGGTCATCGTCGCGAGCGTCATGTGGATGACCAACTGCGCCACCTACATCAACCATAGGCAAGGCACGCCAATGACCTCCGTCGACACCATCACAAGGCACCTTCAACTTCTTGTGCCACCACCAAAATGGCACCAAGAGCAAGCCTTCGTCCACGCCATCAAGCTTCAATGACTACGCTTGCATTTGAAGACCTCATGAAGGAGGAAAATGAAGATCTCTACTTCGCCAAGTTGGATAGCATGAGCCTACCTCCACCACTAGTACAAGATGGCCACAAGACGGTCGAGCATGGGATTTTCCCTTCGACCATGGAGGCGAGCAATGATGCCCATCTTATGGCATCCAACCTTGAAGGCGACAAGGTCAAGAATGGTGAGCATGGGATTTTCCCTTCACCAAAGGAGGCGCATGGAGTTGAGGAACCCGAGCCTACCCCCATATGCTTGAGTGATGATGTGGTACCAATCCCATGTGAGTATGAGAGCCACTTAGCCCACTTGAGTGAGAACAAGAGTGAGATGAGTGACTCCACCTTATATGAGACTGAGTGCTTCCACTTGGAGGGCATGAGTGATACTCCTAGTGAGTTGAGAGTGGTAGTTGATAGGTCAAGTGAGACCATCTCGATTTCTAACAACTTACCCTCTACCTCTAGTGTGTTCTCTTGTGTTGTGCTAGGTTCCATGGAGGAAGATGCCCGGAGCTATGAAGCAATGATGCCTCGAATGGAGAAGATGTACATGGTGCACGAATATGATGCTATGCCATGGCTACATCAAGAAGACGAAGTCGTCCACAAGGAGGTCACTACTTCCACAACACCCACTTCATATGAGAGGTATGACCAAGGTAACAATAAGGGTGTTGATGATGCCATGATCCCACTAGTGGACATGATGAATTGTGAGGATATGCATGCTATGGATGATACTTGTGACATTACTTATGCTTCATCCATATTCCCATGTGATGCTTTGCCTTTGCATAATATTGATCATGTGGAATTGTTTGATTGCGAACTCATTACCATAAACATGCCATGATATGCATCTTGTGTGTATCCTCCAATTGCTTTGGACTTGCCTTGTCATGCTAGTCATTCAATTTATCTCGTTGCTTGCGATAAGATGAATGCTTGCTATTTCACTTGTTTTGCTTGCAACAATATTGATCATATGCGTTCTAATGAGATGGCCCCCATAGCTTTCTCAATTTTTGGAGATTTTGATGATGGCCATGATAAGAATGATCCCCACTTGCATACTCACCATGCATCTATTTCTATATACTTGATTGAAATTAATGGTGATGTGCACAAAAAGAGATACGTCATGATGGATGATGTGTATCTCTACCATGCACACACATTCTCCCTTTTGTGTATGATGTGTGTAGGTACCCGCATTATCATGCCAACCTCGGTTGAGCACGAGTTGACAAAAAGAGCTCTTGAGAGCATCCCACAAGTGAGTTCAAGATCGAACCTAGCTCTGATACCTTTTGCATGCTTTGCATCTTTCATGTTGGCAAATTGCTCTCTCATATGGTTTGATTGCAAGCATGTTAATGGTATTATCTCCCCTTGTGACATTCATGTTTCTTCGCATCTAGATAATGATGTTTTGTGTGTTGCAACAAAAATGTTGAACAATTTACCTTTCCGATATTTTGTGTGCAACCACAATTCCTTTAAGAACATGTATTGTCATGAGAGCTTCCAAGAATCTCGTCTTGTTGTTGCAACAAACATAAGGACCACTTGCTCTTTTATTTGGTTTGTTTGCAAACATAATAATTTTGCTTTGGATATGCTTCCTTGTGTCTTTTTGCCAAATTCTCCTATTCTTGCATCAAAGATGTTGTTTGAAATTTGGATCCAATGCTTTGAGTGCCCCACTACTATGTTATATGGAGTTTTTGAGTTTCCACATTTGGATGATGTTCAAACGATTTCCATGCACATTGGCCATGCATATGCATCCCATTTGCTATACTTGAGTTGTGCTAATCGTGTTGTGAATAAGAATGGACATGCCACAAATGTCATGCTCCTCTATCACACACAAACATATGTTGCTTGGTCTTTGTTGTATGAAGGTACAAATGCATACACGTCAACCTCTATGGACTATATGTTAACAAGAAGAACCGAAGAGAGAGTTACCTATGGCTACCCTTCATCGAGCTATCTCTACAAGCTAAGGTGACTTCCTTCTACTTGAGGACTCATGCAATAATCTTCATGAATTGGCTACGCTTTGAGTGTTGCTTTGCTTTTGTTGTGAGCTTTGTAGGCTTCAAGGAAGGTGAAGGAACATTGAAGTGTTGTCAAGTCAATCTTCCCGAGGACGACTATATGGTGAACCCCAGGATCAAGAAGGTCTCTCGACCGCTTCTACTTTGTGATGAGCATGTAGAGTCGAGGACGACTCTTTTTTAAGGGGGGGAGTTGTTGTAGCCCGACCTACGGTCGTTACTACATCTTGGTCTCCAACTTACGCTAAGTCGTCATGGACTCCAAAGGTGAATCCGTTCCTCTATGCGAGCCCCCTTCCTACCCTATTGAATGGTATGCTACTTCATACTCCGTCACATATGCATGATAGGTTCACATTGACAAATGCAGGCAAGGGAGGAAGCCGAGCATCAAGACCGACAAGACGGAGGCTTGGAAGAGGAGGGAAGAAGACAGATCGCCAAATGCTCTACATGCCGGTACTACGGACCTAGCGGCCGATTACCGCCTGGCGGCACTACCGCCCTCTGCTACCGCTAGCAACAGATGACACCAGCCCAAGCCAAATGCTCTCACGGCGGTACTACCCCGATCCTGGATCCCGGCCACTGACACTATCACTCGCCAACAGACGGCTCCAGCTGAAGCTCCAGGACCGCAAGCGGTACTACCGGACCAAGCGGTACTACCGGTCCCAAGTCCGGTACTACCGCTCCTGGCAGTGCCTGCGCGCACTAGTTGGGCCATAGCCCATGTATCCCCCTTTACTTACCAAACCCTAGTTTTATCCCCAAACTACCCTTGTTTAGTGGTTGGCCTATAAATAGAGCCTCCACCCCTCATGTATCCCTTAGGCATATATGATAGACTAAAGACAACCCCCATTGTGGAATCTCTAGTTTTGCCTCATCCCCTTTACCAAGGGGACCGACTATCGTCACCAACCTCGATTGGACTTTGCATCACGCATCCATCGTTGAACAAGGCCTTGGGTTCTCGGTTTCTCGCCCCCAAGTCATCAAGACCCTCCTCAAGGTGTTCTTACCTCTCCGATGTGGATTTGAGGGAGCACGTTGACCGATCTTTCCTTGCGAGGATTCTATCGGACCGGTGGCCGCCGTTCGGGAGCAATCGGCCTTGTATCGTGTGAGTTTTGCGTGTGTTCATCGTGTTCTTCGCGAGGTGTGTGTTCGCTTCCGCTACCTTCTCCCTTTCCCCTCGCTTTCCCATCGATTTGACCACGAGATCCGTGAAGATCGGGCACCCAAGAGGTTAACCCCTCCATCACCATTCATCTCACAAAGATCTGAATGTATAAGTTCTAGCGGTGCTAAGTTTCTCGGTTCCGAAGCCGTATGAGACTTGCGGGGTTGCTTTGCTTGCACACAAACTTGCCACTTAGAACCTTTGACAGTGGTAAATTTCGGAATTAAACTCATATTGGCTAGCCGCGTCATGCAACCAAAGTTAATATGACAGGGCCGTGAATGCCAAACATTGGACTCATTATCATTGCAAACATGATTAATAACTTTAGTACATGAGTCTGACAAAGACAAGCGGAACAGACCTCTGCACTCATAACCCTTTCCAACAAATTGTACATACTTAGAAATTATAACTTTATTGGACTCAAAAACCAACTTAAAGCCGTCTCGACATAAAAGCGACCCGCTGACGAGATTCTTATGAAGGGTTTCGCAGCATAATAAATCAAAAAAATTCAACAGATGCGAACGGGGAAGCCAAGATCTAATCTAGGAGATGCAAACAACAAGGGGGGATAGATGAGATCTCCATACCCTTGAAGATTCGCACAGTGGAACGTTCGACGAAACGTGGTTGATGTAGTCGTACTCGCTTCTCCTCCTCGCGATCCGATCTGATCCAACACCGCAAGTGGCGATGCCTCCGAGAGATGCACATGTACGGCACCTCAACGTCTCCTCCTTCCTCGGTCCAGAAAGTGGGTTGGAGAGATAGGTTGGATCTACAACACAACGGCGTGGTGCAAACGGTGGAGAGTTTCTGCGGCAGGGCTTCGCCTACGCGCAGTCGGGAGAGAGAGAGAGAGGAGGGCAGCAGGGCGGCTAGGGCTTGAGGTGTGTGGGGGAGGTGCTCAGCCCTCTTTATATAGAGGGTGGGCGGCTGCCTGCCCTCCTCCAAGCCTAGGGCAGTGACAGAGGGAGGAGTGGGGGGCAAGTTTCCCCCCTCCTTCTAGAAGCTCTCCCTAGGGTTTCCCCTAGGGCTTAGCCGGATGGGCCTATGGGGCCTTGTTCCCTTGGCACAATGCGGCCAGGGCACTCCCTCGTAGGCCCACGCCCCCTCCCTACAAGTGGGGCCACGTTGGTCCCACTCCGGAAGGTTCTAGAAGCTTCCGGTACAATACCGAACAATCCGAAACTATTCCGAACTTCAAAAACTACTTTGCCTTATATGAATATTATTCTTCGGACCATTCCGGAACCTCTCGTGATGTCTTGGATCCCATCCGAGACTTCGAACAAAAACTCATAAACCAATTATCCAATCTATCCTAGCGTCGAGACACGTTAAGTGTGTGACCCTGCGGGTTCGAGAATATGCAGACATGATCTTCTATCAGTAATCAACAGCGGGGTCTGGAAACCCATATTTACTCCCACATACTCATAAAGGTATTGGAAGAAAGCTTTGAGGTCATCAAACGTCATCCTATGAGAGGGTGATCATAAAGGTGTCTCTCAGGTGATCGAAAATACTTGTTGGGGATGGGATTTGTCCCTCCCAAGTCGGAGAGATATACTTCGGGCCCACTCGGTAATCGATATCAACACCGCTTGCAAGCATGTGGTTAAGGAGTTAATCACAAAGTGATATCGGATTACGGAACGATTAAAGTACTTGCTGTGAACGAAATTGAACTAGGTATGATGCAAGACGATCAAATCTCGGGCAAGTAAAATATCGCGAGACGAAGGGAATATATATATAGGATTGATTGAATCCTGGCATCGTGGTTCATCCGATATGATCATCGATGAATGTGTGGGAGTCAATATGGGTTTCGGACCCGGTTGATTATTGATAGAAGATCATGTCCGCATATTCTCGAACCCAAAGGTCACACACTTACCGTGTCTCGACGCTAGGATAGATTGGATAATTGGTTTATGAGTTTTTTTGAGTCTCGGATGAGATCCGGGGCGTCACGAGAGGTTCGAATAATGGAGAATAATATTCATATAAGGCAATGCAGTTTTGGAGTTGAATTGTTTCGGAGTTAATCGATATACGAGCTTCTAGAACCTTCGGAGTGGGACCAACGTGTCCCCACTTGTCGGGAGGGGTCATGGGCCTATAAGGAGTTCCACGGCGCATTGGGCGATGGCACAAGCCCATAGGGCCCGACAAAGCCTAGGGCAAAACCCTGGGGAGCTTCTAGAAGGGGACTTGCCCCCTCCTCCCTCAGGGCTGCCCAGGGCTTGGTGGAGGGCAGGGCCAGCCTCCCACCCTCTATAAAGAGGGCTGGCGCACCCTTCCACACCTCCTCCTCAAGCCCTAGCCGCCTCTGCTAGAAACTCCACCGCTGCACCGCCCGTCGCGTGTAGATCCAATCCATCTCTCCACCCCACTTGCTAGACCGAGGAAGGAGGAGACCCTTGAGGCATCGCCACTTGCGGATGATCGATCACGAGGAGGAGGTTAGTACGACTACATCACCCATGTTCCGTCGAACGCTCTGCGGTAATCTTCAAGGGTATGAAGATCTCATCTATCCTCGTTGTTTGCATCTCCAAGATTAGATCTTGGCTTTCCGCTCGCATCCGTAGAAATTTTTGATTTACTATCTTCTTGAAACCCTTCGATGTATCGGAGCTAGATCTATGCGTAGATGTGTTTCACGAGTAGAATGCAACATGGTTGTTGCGGGCGTTGATGTTTTCTGTTGCTAGCCTCTTGTTTGTGTACTTCTTATGACGCGGGATAGTGAGATCGAAGCGGTCCAGGCCAACCTTACGCGACCTGGTTCGCGAGATCGGCTCCGCACTTGACGTGTGGCTTGTTCCACACATGCGGCTGGTGGATGCCAGTTTCTCTCACTATAGTTGTCATGGGATTTACACCGGAGTTTGGCAACCATAATATCACCGTTGTGGCTTTCCGTTGGTAAGAATCGTTCTTAGCTTGCTACTCTCATAAGCCACTTAAAACATGCAACAACAAAGTAGAGACGTCTAACTTGTTTTTGCAGGGAGTGTTTTCTGTGATATGGTATGGCCCAAGATGTGATGTTTATGTTGTATGCGATGCTCATGTTTTGTAATGTTTCACTACTTGCATGTCGATGAGTACACAACGGTGAGAATATATGGTTGTCTTTATAATTGTGTATGACCTGTGTCAACTTCTTATCGCCATGTAATAGCTTTACTTTATCGCTAAGTAGTTAGCAATAGTTGTAGTTGCTACTCGTGGTGGAGGCAATCATGGTGGAGTGATGGAGATCATGCCGGCACGCACAAGATGGAGATCATTGCGCGAATATTGGCTATACCATGTCACATAAAGATATATGCATGTGATGTTTATCCTTTTATATATCTTATTATGCTTAGATCGCGACGGTAGCATTATAAGATAATTCCTCACTTAAAGATCAAGATAAAACTGTGTTCTCCCCATGTATGCACCGCTGCGAAAGTTCGTCGTGTTCAAGCATCATGTGATGATCGGGTGCTATAAACTCTACGTTCACATACAACGGGTGCAAGCCAGTTTGCACTGCTGAAAATACTTGGGTTTGACTTGACGAGCCTAGCATGTACAGACATGGCCTCGGAACACATGAACCGAAAGGTTAATCATGAGTCATATGAATGATATGATCGACACTTCGTTGTCAACCATTGAAACCACATCTCTTATCGTGAAGATTGGATTAGGTGTGGTGAATTTGGATCATGTTCACTAAACAACTTGAGGGATGTTGAATTTAGTGGAAGTTCATCTAGTAATTTGATTAAGTTGAACTAGTTATCATGAACATAGTCTAATTTGTACTTGAAAATATTGTAGATTAAATGGCTAAGTCCAACTTCAACTTCAACGTTTTTGCTGAGAAAGAAAAACTTAAGAATAATGGGTTTAACTTTACCAACTGGTTACGCAATCTGAGAATCATTCTCGCTGGCGGACAAAATGACTATGTCCTTGAGAATGCGCTACGCCCCTGCTGTAGATGCGCCGGCTGATGAGAAAGCTGTTTATCAGTCACGCAAGGATGATTATGGTGTGATTAAGAGCACCATGTTGTTTGCTATGGAATCGGACCTTCAAAATCGTTTTGAAGATTATCCCAGGCCCTTTGAGATTCTTGAGAAACTGAAAACTATGTTCCAGACTCAGGCCCGTTCTGAGAGATATGAGATCTCTGAAAAATTCTTTAACTGCAAGATGAAGGAAGAGAGTTCCGTTAGTGAGCACGCCATAAAGATGTCGAGCTACACTCAACGCCTTGAGCAACTGCACTGCAAGATTCCAGAGGAGCTCAAGATTGACAGGGTTCTGCAATCACTCCCTCCTAGTTACAAAAGTTTTGTAGTGACTCATAATCAGATTGGTTCCACTGATACGATCACCGAGCTCTTCGCTAAGCTGAAAGCTGCGGAGGTCGACGCCGCAAGCCGGGATGGGGAAGACGAAAGCGGCGGCGAAAGGTTCTGGAGGATAGGCGCGTGTGTCGATTGATACGGTGCCCATTAGGTTTAGCCCGGACGCTTATATAGTGCAGGTTAGGAAGATCGTGGGATCAGCCCACGTTCGAGTCGGTAACAGCCACGTCCATAAAAACTTGAAACGGCTGTAATTAACGCGTCCGTTAATGACTCATAATCAGTTTTCCCAACAAGCAAAATAAAGCTTGGCTCAGCGAGATTCCCGCAACCCGCGGCGCGCGTCGTGACGAGGCGAGGCGAGGCGGGCGGCGTCGGAGGAGTGCGCGAGGGCTACTCTTCTTGTCACACCTTAGTGAGTGGTGCAACACTCTCTATATAAGGTGGTCCAACTCACCTTCAACTAGCAATGTGGGACTAAACTTTAGCACCACTAGCACAGCCATATGCTGCCATGTACAATTGGGCCAAAGAGAATTTCAGAATTTGTGTAATGGGCCAACAGCTCAATATGCACCAAATTCCAACAACTTGTACTGATTCTCGTAATGCTTAATGAACTTTAGATGGACACTAGGTTGTTGGACGCCATGACGTTGGAAGCCATCGCGTACAATATCGCTGTGACGACGCAGGTCAAGTGGTCTCATGACGGATGCGGGAGCCTTTTCCACTATGACGAGATCTAAGAACACAAGAGCGCGTGCCCGCACGGCCCCTGCCGTTGCACGTAGCCCAACTGCATCTTCACCGGCCTGCCGGTAGCGTTCATCGTTCACCTCGTGTCGGACCACCTGATCCAAGTTGTTCGAAGAACAGGTGCCTATGCCGGGCTCCCTGGGCCGTCGGCCCATTGGCTAGGGGAAGGACGATGATTTTTTCGTCCTGACCATCGGCACGCTTGGACCGGCCACCATTGTGTCATGGGTGTGCGTTAGGTGGGCCTCGTATGTTCGCCCGGTATACACGGTAACAATGTGGGCGCATGTCCCTCTACCATATATTGGATCTAATAACATCGCCAAGAAAGCTGTGGCATAGAGCAGTGGACCGTCGGACGCTGTCGAGTGGAAGGAGCCATTGCAGTCCATGGTCGGTGCTGGGCCATCCAAACACCTGAATTTCTACATTTGCATCATCATCAAGGATTATTAGGTCCTAAATTTGCAGCAATACGGATGTAATGTTATCGTTAAGTACTTTCTCCCATAATTATTGCATAAGGATGAGTGACCTGCGTACCTACTGTTCAATGTGAATATCAGTATCAATGTACTTTGGTATATACTTCGTGTGAGAAGGTACTGAGATGAGATTTATGAAAATTTCTAACTTTTTTCCTTTTATAATTCCTAAAAACTAAAATTAGCTTGCTTGTTATTCTATCGAACACTCTACATGTATTTGATAGAGCGTGCTCAGGATGCGAACTAGCACATAGCTCACGCACATAGCACGTTCTAGGACGCCAAATCACTAACCCCATGGATCCCTTAAAGATAATGTGCCCCAATTTTTCAAATAGGTGCATCCTGGCATGGCAAACAAAAGTGTTCATATAATTTCCATTTTATTAGTTCTATAAATGGGGATTAGTTTGTGAAGAAGCTATACAAAATAGGTGGCGAAATAGCTCCACTATAATTTTCACAAATACTATACCACATGGGATGTCAAAGTCCTAGATTTATTTATTTTTTCGAATTTTAACTACTTTTGCTGATTTAAACAAGGTACATGCTATTTCCCAAAATCCATTCAAATTTTATCTATAACTGTGGTCTATTTTGGTCCATAATTTTGTTAAAAATATTTTCAAGGTACCCAAGGTGGGTTTTATGCAATATCCACCAAAAAATTGAAAATATCGATCAGTTGTTGTGAATTCACATGCCACCAATTTTGCTCCGATTTTAGAAAAAGCAAAGAAAATGAAGAATTATCATAAAAATATAAATCCAACGCAAAAAGTCCTTTTATATGAGGAAGTTTCAAGGAAAAATAAAAAATACAATTATTTGTAGGTGAAAAGGCATTCTCAAAAGTTTCTATCATGCATGACTTATGTTGACTTTCAAGCCAAATCAATTCTCCAAGTCGTATGTTGACTTTCAACCACACTCCCATCTCTCCACTTGGACAACGGCTCTCCTTTTACCAGCCTCCCTCTATTCCAAGATGCAACGACTCTTTCCTCTCGCCTCTCGCCAATATAGGCCTCCGATGGGCAGAATCACAGCCACAACCTCTCCCAAGCCTCTCCCATTCATGCGCTTCTTTCAGTTGCGTAACACCATTCGTTGTTCTCCCTGGGAGACGGATGACCGGTGTTCGTAGTTAGAAGAAGCTAACATGATATGCAAGATGGAATGTGGTTTGCCGCCCGAAGGAATTTGGTGGACTGGGCATACATGATATGCAAGTCAAAAACACTGCACTCCTGGGAAAATGGCTTTTTAAACTACTTACAGAAGATGGTGTTTGGCAAACCATGTTATGGAAGAAATATGTGGGGTCCAAGACTGTGTCTCAAGTGGTTTGGAAACCCGGTGATTCACATTTTTTGGCGGGTCTTATGTCCACCAAGAAGCATTTCTTTCGTTTTGGTGCTTTCGAGATTAAAGATGGATCACAGATTAGGTTTTGGGAAGATAGATGGCTTGGCCATTCTACTCTTCGCGAACAATATTCGGCTCTATATTCGATTGTTAGACATAAAGGGGATACAATTTCCACGGTGTTGGAAGATTATCCTCCTAATGTGTCTTTCAGAAGAAGTCTCATCGGTCCTAGACTGGTATCTTGGAACAATCTACTATTACGATTATCCAAAATACAATTATCGGACGGTATTGATGTGTTCAAATGGAAATTACTAGAAAGTGGTAAATTTTCTGTTGGCTCACTATACAAAGCCTTGATCCAACCTGATATCCCGGTCGATGTTAATGATAATAATAAAATTTGGAATATGAAAATACCCCTTAAGACGAAGATATTCGCTTGGTATTTACGGAAAGGGGTAATTCTAACAAAAGATAATCTTGCAAAGAGGAATTGACATGGAAATACACAATGTGTTTTTTGTCATCAAGATGAGACAATTCGTCATTTATTCTTTCATTGTAAATTTGCTCGCTCTATATGGTCATTCATCCAAATAGCTTCTGGTTTATCTCCGCCGTTACGTCAGAACCAATGTTTTTGGTAATTGGTTGTATGGAATTGTTGATAAGTACAGAACTTTGTTTAGGGTGGGAGCGTTTGCCATTATATGGTCGCTATGGCTATGTAGAAATGATAAGATTTTTAATAATATTGTGTCTTCTCCTCTACGGGTTATCTATCGAGTCACGGCTATCCTCTATTTATGGAAGATTCTCCAACGTTTCGAGTTCCGCGACTTATTTATGGAGGGATGTAGGCGATTGGAGGACACGGCGAGGGATATTTTTTCTCAACATGGATGACCACGTGATTTGAGGATTGATCTGTCTTAGATATTAGTCATTTATTTTCATAGTGTCTTTGTGTAATATTTGTATACTTTTTACCTTAACTCTGTTGGTCGTGTGGCTGTCTGCATCTTGGTTATGCAGAGGCCGGGTGTAAACATTATCTTTAATAAATGCGCCCTTTTCCAAAAAAAAAAAGAAGCTAAGAAAGGGAACAAAAGCTGATAATCTTCCCCGCGCTCTCTCAATTGCTCTCTCCTATGAACAAAGCAAAGAGGAAGAATCATCGTTTCCCAACATGTCGAAAAGGGCCTTTGCCCTGCCTCGCGCTCTGTCCATATGTCAATTTGTCTCTTCGGGAGAGGCCTGGAGGGTGTTGACATATGGACAAAGCTAAGGGGAAGGATCACCTCACAGAAAGGTAGAATCATTGGCACTAAGCGTGGGTGAAGAAGCCAAGTAGTGGCACCGCCTTTGCAATGGAGTGTGTTTGGTCATCGGGGGAGCCATCGCCGTCACCCGCTATAGCCAAGGAAAGATAGGAGGAAGAGGAGAAGCGGATATTGTAGATTTAGTTAGTTTAGGTTTCTAATCTTAGCGTTTGCAATCATCCGGAATCACAGACATAAGCACAATAACATCATTTGTGAAGGCCCAATAATTCATCGACGGTTGGTTCCCGAGAAGCATGTGCCCATTCGCACACGGTTCGCAAAACCATGTGCGCAGCAGAGCCTCATGGCCCGCCTTCAGGTAGCGATGGTTCGGATCATGGTGTGTGGAGGACCCATTTTGGCCCATGCTGCGGAGGACCCATTTCACAACCAGTAGCCATGGCCCATGATTCAAAAAAACGTATATGTCTCCTTCCCACAAAGGAAAATAAATAATAATACTAAGTACTAAAAAAAAAGAACCCCCCACTCCCCCAAAAAAACGAAAGGAGTTCCATATCAAATCCTAAATATATGGTGTTGCTCTACACTGTGGATGTCACACGGCTACCACTGCAAGATATTATCATTTCTAGAGACCGTTTAGAAGGCTCAGCTCGGCTAGCAGCGATGAAGAGGATTAGCACGCTGGTGGTGCTCCTGGTTGTGCAGGCCGTCCTGGCCACGGGGATCCTAATCCTTGCAGCCTTGGCCGAGGAAAATGGTGCGTACTCGTACGATTCTTTGATGCTGAAATTGCTGGCTAGTCTAACTGCTGAGTGTCTCTGAAATCTCAGTGATCCTCTGATCTCAATCAATGAAAATGGCAAGTACGTATCCCTTTTTTATACGAGGATTTTACCTGAATTCCTCTCTGTTAGTTAGTAAATCGATCGACCTGCGCGTGGCGCGGTGATCAGATATCTCTGAAGCGCGTGTCAGGGGGATGGGTAAGCTGTCTTGCCTGTCGTAGATCTTCCCGGTCGTCGCTACCCGTCCACTTGCGATCTCCACAATAAGATCCCGACAGATAGGCGCATGGCTCCATCACGCGTGCCGCCGGCCTGTCCGACATGGACGCAGAACTTGTAGTAGTAGATGCATGACATTACGCAGTTTACACACAGCCGCGCGTGAAACTGAAACCGAGCACGGAAACATGAGCTACGAACGATGAAATCCTATTTCCTTTGCCTCATTTTCATTTAGGAATAGGTAATCGGTGTGCCGTTACCGTTCGACATGGCCGTGTAGCCACACTGCCCAGTCAGCGGACATCACACGGCTAACACGGAATCATCATCGATCGCTTTGGTAAATTATAAGCCATATATATATATCCGTATTGTGAAATGGCAACAAATTCAGAACGACCGACACTGTCCCATCCCAGGGCGCAGCGAACGAGCGCCTCCTCGTGTTCACTGCAAACACGAGCCTCCTACATAAAATTCATCAGGAAGTATAGGTGTCCGGCAGACTGAACTCCGAGAGGGGCATCTTGCCCCGCATCATCCTGCCGGCGTTCGGCATGACGTGCCAGTGGAGGACGAGCTGGACTCTCTTCCCCCGCAGGCTGCTCCCCTGCTCACAGCAAATTTGGATCGCGTCGTCAAGCCAAGACGAGTTCAGGTCACACTTTTTTTTTACATGTAATAATAATGTGACAGAAATGGAGCAAGGAAGAGTGGAGCTTTACCTGGTCGATCAGAGGGTACTTACTCTTCACCTCCACTTGCACGCTCGCGTGCTCTTTGTCAGGTATTACGCGGTCCCATAGCGAAACCTGAATATAAGCATGATTCGATCAACTGCTGGCGTTCTTTCTGGGTACAACTTGGTCGGATGCTTTACTTCTTGGCGAAAGAAAAGGCGCATATTCTGACTGATGAATGAAGTGCATGCTAAAAAAAATAAGCCTATTTCTAAGCAAAAGACCTGCTCCTAAGCCAATGTTTGTTATAAAAAAAAAAGGCAATGCAAAGATGCAAAGGGCTAATGTGTTGATCAGAAGCCTAGACATCTTTTCAGAGTTTTTGTCCTCCTGCAGTTTGTCACCAAAGAAGGAATGTACTACCGACTCTGTTTCAAATTATATGGCACGGTTCCACTAAGTTAAGGATGACAGCACAGGTCAAAGCAGTTCATTCATCCAGGGTGACAAAAGGTATACTTGGTAAAGATGCAAGTGGGTCACCGTTAGGAGGGTACCCTTTACCCGGTTCAGTTCAAGAAATGAACTAACCTTTTCAGAATGATGATGTCATCACAGAAGTTAGTTCGTTTTGTTGAACTAAAGAGGGTAAAGGGTAACCTAATGTTGAGCCACTTATCAGTTATCACTAATACTTGGTATGCCAAGCAATAGTTTCTTACAGCAAGTTATCTGTTCCTGAAAGATACAGCTACTGACAGAAACAATATGTTCACCAGAATAATATAGGAATACTAGCATACCTGGTTCAGGGAGTTCTTAGAGTTTTCATACTCAGCGGTCATGAAGACAAAGACCTGATAAAGAAAATTAAGTTAGTGGCTACTCATGATGTGAACTGGAGCTAATATCTAACAGCGTCGTCTGAAAATGATATTCAGGGTACTACTGATATGGACTGTGTATTATCCACAGTCAAATATATAAGCCAATAACATTCAGTAGCTTGTCAAGACCGTCCTGGCAATAGGATTGTATACGTGGTGTGGCGTCAGGCGGCAATCAAGTTGTGCTCCTGAATTGAGCACATTGATAATAAATTGCGTAACATGATGTATGTGCCTTCAAGTCATTGGCTTGGCTGCTAATGGTGAGAGTAATCTATGAGGGTGTATTTCCTTTCTTGTTTCTTCAGAAGATACATGACACATTCCAGTTAACTACATTCTGTACTATGCTTCAGATATTGAAGAAGAAATTGGTAACACTACGGTAGTAGTAAAATGTAAAGATAATAATTTACTTCATTTAACGTTGACTCAGTTACTGCATATGTTCCAGTTGAGAAACATTACTTGTGATATACATCTACTATAAGATTAGTTTGACACCCTTGTCACGCTGGTGTGCTGGTCGCTGTGGAAACAATGTAATGCCAGAGTTTTCAACAATAGGGAAAGGCAGCTCTCGGTGACGGCCTCGGTGCATAGCATAGTAGAAGAGTTCAGGACTTGGGTTAGGCCTAGGTGACTCTGTTGTGAGTAGTCAACCTAGGTGAGTGGTGTGGGTGTTTCTGACAGACTTGTCCGCAAGTCTGATCAGCCTCTTGTACATGTTATTTCTACCTTCTATAAAGCTAAGGCACGCGGATTAAGTGTCGCACGACAAGTCTACGTGTCGCAAATAGACTTACGACACGCTGAAGCGACACGACAACTTGAACTTATCGATCGACAAGTTGACTTGTCGGCGACAAACCGCGACTTGTCTATGTCAACTAGTCGAGCGACAAGTTGAGGCTGGGATTTTTTTTTTTTTGAGGAAGGGATAATGTTGCCCGTGAAGCCCTATGCCCCCCAGAAATAGATCGTGAGCTCCCTCCCCCAGCTGCCACTCTGGCGCCCCTCCCCTGGCCGCCGCCGCTTCTCCCCTGCTCTCCCACTCCCTAACTAGGTCGTGAGCACCTCCCAAGGCTGCACCACCACCAGTCCATCGTCGGCAGCAGCAGGTAACTGTTCTCCCTATTGAGGGCTGAAATCTGATGGAAGGAGGCCTAGAAATCTGATTGTCAATGATCCAGAATTGACGGTTGAACAGGAAGAAGAAATGAATGACAGTGACATGGAGAGCGATGATGATGGAAATGATGTTACACAGGAAAAATATCAAGACTTTGAAGTAGACTAGTTACTTAGTATTTTTTTAGTAGCTACACCTTGACACCCCATCGACAAGTCTAGCACTTGTCGAGACTTGTCACGACAAGTCCATGTGTCGCTACCCCAGCGACAAGTTGCGACACGTCGACACTTAATTCTGCACGCCTAGGCGTGCTCTCAAAAAAAACATTAGTGAGGCCCAGAGAGACATACAAGTGCCCAATCTACTGAGCATCTACGTATTCAGAACATAGTTAATTCACAGCATTGCACGTCCTGCTGAAATGAAATATCACCTGCTTTGTGTTCCATGTGAATAGCGACTCCAAGTTTGCAGATACAGTGAAAGTTAATGTCACCTGTCACATTTTGAGTTAAACATTTGTCAAAGGCTCTTCACGGAAAGTATCATCATATATTAGATGCAGGAATGATGGTAATAGCATCTGTAGAACATAAAGGCAGTCTAAGAAATGTGCAGATTAATAGCTGTGAAATCAACTTCCTACATTTATATAGATGATTTTATTTAAGATATAAAAGGGACAAAATGTTATCTAGAAAATACATTTATGTAGATCATGCTGTATGTTAAGCCGGGGCAAAGGTATTCCGGTTTTGGTCCAGAGCCTAATGCTATTTTCATCAAGAAAGAGAAATCACATTCACAGTTAATTTAATTAAGAAATCTTCTGTTTATAGCAAGGAAAGCTATCACAGCACACGATGAAGCAAATAGCTTTATTATGGTTTACAGATTCAGCTATATTAGCGAAATATCATTGATCCAAAGCAGAAATTATCTTAATGAGAAAGAAGGGCTAAACCATAATAGCAACAATGTATGTCACTAAACAGACAAGACTATAACAAAATAGAACTGAATATTGTCCTATTTTAGAATTAGCTACTGTTAATCAGCAACCTGTCAACCGGGTAATGAAAGACTATGAAACAGGAGAAAAGGAGGTAAAGTAAATGCGCAAACCTTGTCGTTCCCGTTAATCTGTTTGCGGAATTGGTTTATCTTCGTAACCTATAAGCAACAAGAATACCAATAAGCAAGTTTCCCTGTAAAATATCTGTTGTTGTTCAGCATACACTGATAAAGCAACAAACTTTTACCATGACCAAAATTGTACAAACTAAAACAAACTTCACAGCCTATAAACACTAGATCGACGCACTAGTGTCTAAATCCTTGATATACCCAACAATGGCACTATCTTGCAAATAACCGCATCTCGGCTGGTCAGTAGATCCACCCAGGATCCAAGAACCAACTCACATCCCACCACCACTTCACCTGGATTCAGCGCAGAACTCTAAACCATATAATTTATTTCAGCTAGCTGAGCAATTCAACATCGCTGGCAAAGTACTACGACAAATCGCAGATCAATATTACGCATCGCAACAGGTGGAAATTTCCCAATTCAACTGCAGAATGCACTAGAGAAACGCGAAGACGAAGAAGAGACGCCGTACATGGGCTTGGGCTTCGACGGAGTGGACGTGGAAGGCGTCGAGCGCGGAGGCGGCGGCGCAGGTGGCGATGAGGACGAGGGCGGCCGTCGTCGCCGCGGCCAGCAGCCGGTGCGTCCAGGAGTGCATCGCTCGGGTTCTTTTCCTTTTTCTCTACTCTACCAGTTTTATTTTTTTCAAACAGAAAGTAGTTTTACTTCGGGGCCGATGGAGCCACGAACACGCGCTCGGGGAGCCGTCCGATTCAAAGATCGATGGATGAGACCGATGCTGGGCCACGTGTTCGCTGCGATCTGATTGGGCCACGTATGTTGTTCTCTGATGAACTGAATTCAGCGCCGTTTCGTCACAGGATTCTGTAGCATGACGAGCTGTCTGACCATGTCGCATGAACAATGCAAAACTGAATTAGAAATGTATAGCAAATTAGCAATTGCCTGGGAATCGTCTTCGGTTTTGAAATGTCAATCTTTTCCTAATCTCGACCAACATTTATATTAATTTTGCAACAACAAAAAATCTTATGGCTTAGATATCACTTACAGATATATTGGATGAAAAGAAATGCATATATATGAATGATCTCTCATACAATGCGGAAAAAGTACAATGACAAAATACCCGCACATTTGTCGACCAAGATATTTTTTTTTTTACAAATAGGATTAACTTAGCATATCAAACCCTGTTGTCGTGCTCCTTGGGATGGCATTTGCATACTGTCATTGTCACATATCAATAGGTCAAGCTCGTCTTAGACAGAATAAGAATCATTTGCGGAAAATACTATCTTGGGTAGATTTGAATCTTAGGTTTGGAGACAATATATCGATGCTCGCTTCAAACTTGACTGGGGAAGGCGTCCGGTCTCTTCGTCTTTCTCCTCCAACTCTACTCTTTTCTTCTACTCTCTTGAACCTTATCCATGCGATGGTCCACTTATATTCTTCACGTGTATATTCGAGTGCCTCGTCGCTCTCATGCTTTGTGGCACGTCACCGGACCCAGGGTCATCTACAACCTACATTGTGTACTCCTCCAACATCGATTGTCTTACTATTGACCAAGTCACGCCACGCCGTCTTCCAATCATTTCATATCGTCAGCATCGCAAATCACCCTATATATATCCAAGGCCACTTCTGAAAGTTTCAGAAGCTATGCTATCATCTTCCCCAACCACAACATTGTACACACGGCCACAGCTATATACCATGTCTTGCCTGGGGGCATTGCTTCTTGGCTTCGCATTAGCTTTCTTTGGTCACGGGCTCCGTCCCAATTCTCTAACGATGATCCTCGGAAAAAAAACATAAGTCACACATTTCGGTGCTTAAATCAGGTGCTAATGTGGTGATCTCAACCAGGCTCGTCTCCAGGATTTGGGGGCCTTGGTGCGACTTATAAAAAAGGGGTCCTAATTTTTGTTCGAACTACAACTTTATAATGTAATTTTCTGTACAATGTTTGGAAATATATAAATTAATCATTCTAAAAGATTAAGTATGGCACTAAAGTAACATACTGGAACTACATGTCATTCTTATTTTCAGCCCCTTGTACAATCAGATGACTCCATTGGACAAAACTTATGATATCAGATTTTCCTACCATGATTCATGGTAGAAATAATCTACTATACCTTTTGACAGGTTCGTTTTATTTCTTTCAGCTGCTCAAGGTAGCAATCTAGACAAGGTAGCAATCAATTGCAAAGTACAAAAGACTTGCTTTTCTGCATCTTGAAATTGCACTAGCAGACCAAGAAACATTTAGCTACTATAGTTTAGCTACTATAGGAAGAATCACTGGTTGATGGACAAAGATCATATGGATTTGTAACTGGATCTTGTAATAAACTATACCAGCAGCGGCGGCTCATACCTGCACGGTCCAACAAGGCGCAATATTGTGCTGCAGTCCTGCTCCTAGGCCCCTCTATCGATCTGCCGGCTTGGACTAGGAACAAGAAGAGAACAACGATCGGGGGACGGGGGCACGCCGGCACGATGCGAGCTGAGCGTAAATTGAACGAATTGGCGATGGGGATTTTGGCAGTTCTTTGCTCGAACCGGGCCACACAAGCATGAGAAGAGAAAATAGCGCTGGGCTACAGGTATTCGGGGGCCCTCTGGAATTTGGGGGCCTGGTTCGATCGATCACTTCGAACATGCCCATCGACGGGGCTGATCTCAACGTTCCACATATCATTCAGGAAAAATTAAAAATAAAGTTTCCCATCAAAATTCTGTTTTGATATTATACTTTCATCGTTGCCACATGACCTTACAACATTACTCGCCTTTGGCACGGTCCATGTGACGGTCCACTTGTATTCATGCGACGGTCCACTTATATTCTCCACGTGTATATTCGAGCGCCTCGTCGCTCTCAAGATTTCTGGGACATTGCAGGTCAAACATCGCCGGACCTAGGATCATCTACAGGGCTGGCTCTAGGGCATGGCAGCCTTGTGCAACGGCCAAGGGCCCATGCCGGCAAGGGGCCCATTACTACTTAGTTTTCTATACTATATCACCTACACATCCGTGGAAAAAATAGAAGGCCCAGTAAAACCGGTCATAACCTTTCTAAAAACTGAGATTGACTCGCACGCCATCGTTAGCTATAGCGGCCCCGCCCGACGATCCACCGATCTCGATCTCCTCTCGCCTCTCTTCGTCTCCACCGGCCAGCGCACGCGATAGATCTCCTGACTATTCGTCTCTGTCTCTCTCCTATTCGTCTTTAACAAACCGGCTCTGTGCTCTGGTCGATCCACCGATTTCGATCGGTCTCCTCAAACCAACGGCCGGTTGATCGCTGGCAAATCCCTCGTGTGTGTCCTCTGCAGGCCTGCAGTGCTGCTGCCTCGTGTAATCAATCTTGCCCTTGCTTGCAGGATAGCATTAGGGTTCTATTGTTAATTCTTTATGTAATATATACTCAATTTCCTAACAATTTTAGATGATATTGGCAGGATATACTACTTCTTCCGTCCCAAAATATGTGGCTTGGGTTGTCTAAATTTAGACGTATCTAAACACGTTTTAGTATATATAGGTACATGTGAATTTAGATAAACTGAAGTCACTTATTTTAGGACGCATGGAGTACTTGTTATATTTTGAAACAAAAAATATGCGTTTGGATGTTAATTTTTAGTATTTCTAAAGTATCTCTACTATATAAAAAGTCTAGAGGTGGTTTTCGCTTGTTATAGTTTTCGTCCGTCGCTTATGTCGGTCGCTCGAAAAGAATCAGTCTATGTTTCTTTACCGACAACAACTCAGGTTGATCGGGTTTGGCGTTGGTAGCGGTCTCATCCGTAGCAACGCACGGGCATTCAACTAATATATATATATTTATTTATCTATAATTTTAGCTATATTTATAAATACATTAATCTTAGGGCCCATGTGTCAACTTCGTACAAGGCCTGCAAAACATAGAGCCGGCCCTGATCATCTACAACCTACATTGTGTACCCCAGGTCACGCCACACCGTCTTCCAATCTGATAGATAGATTCAGAGGCTACGTGAACATCTTCCCCAACCACTACATTGTACACACGGCCACGGCTATAAACCATATCTTCGCTGGCAGCATTGCTCCTCGGCTTTGCATTTGCTTTGTTTGGTCTCTTGGCTCCGTCCCTGATTCTCAATTCTCTTAGGATGATCCTCGGAGAAAAAAAACACAGGTCACACTTTTCAGTGCGTTAATCAGATGCTAATGTGGTGATCTCAAGGTACTTGATTGCATGAGGTTGGATGTTACAATTGCGACAATAAGATAACGAAGAACGAAAACGAAAAACACAGCAAGGGGACACAGATTTAACGTGGAAAAACCTCTCCAACAAAGAGAGAAAAAACCATGGGCGCCAGCCAGCGAAACTTCACTATATCGAGGAGTGTTTACAAACGCCGGGGATTTCGCGGATGCAACTCATCCCAACCGGCGGATTACAAGGGGTTTATATATCAGTGGAAACCTAGGCTTCGACGATCCGTACCGTACCAATTACACTCGGCCCAAGCCTCCGGCGACGGGCCTCGCTCCACTCGTCAGAAGTTGGCCTATACTTTGTAAAATTTGGATCAACATATAACATTGGAGAGTGTTACGTCTTTTTTTTAAAAGAGCATATATTAATATCACAAGGACATCAATTACACCCAGCCTCTGCAACAACGCATGCCCTAGCGGCTCTACGGATGCACACAACTCAGAAAAAAGAAAGAGAAATTACAAAAAAGAAAAATCCCGCTACAGAGAACTAATCCTCAAAGAAACGACAGTGACACCATCAGAACAACACCAGTAGTCCTCCACTCCAATAATAACGCCTTCAAGAAGGAAACAGTGCCCAAGCGCCGTCGTTGCCCGACCAAAGGCCATAGGTTTTCACCCTGGAGAAAGTCCTTACTCACAAAACAATGTCTTTAACAAGATCATTGCCAGACACAACCAGTTAAGGCCAGACCTTGGATTTTCACCCAGCAAGATAAGACTGGAAACTCCCATGTGTTGTCTTCCCGCACCAACAGTCGCTGCAACGAGTCTCAGATCATGTAGCCAGATCTCCGTCACCACAAGAACAAAAATCACCATCGCTGCCCTCAAATTTCCGCTTTTCTGACATTCTCCGCATCTGACATCACCATGGCTCAAAGCATGGCACTTGGTGGAAACAAACAACAGAGCTTCGCACCGCTCCCGCTGAAACCAATCGGCCAGAAAAACAAGGTGCGCGCGACCGAATACCTTCCGATCCAGCAATCTCCAAGCATGATACGCCCATGGAAGTTCGCCGGCGGAGCCTTTCGGAACCCGCCTCTCCAGACCAGATCAAGGAGGGCAGATATCAAGCAGATCTTCGTTTTCATGCGAAAGAAATCAAAGGACCACCACTTTTATTAGATCCGCCACAGCGATCCCCACACCGCCGGCCGGTTCCCGGAGGACGGATCAAGCAGGCAAAAGGAAGAGAGCCAAACCGGTAACCACCGCAGCAGCGCCGGAGCCGCCGCCCAGCAAGATCCCAGCGCCACGCCTTGACCGATGCCTACCACGACGCCCCCGCCGAGGGCCGACCTGGCCTAGATGGCCCCAGATCTAGTCCACGCGGCACACCCGCAGACGATCGTCGTGGCAGCGAGGCCCCTCCCTACACCACCCGTATCGCCTCCGCCAAGCCACCATGCTCCACGCGCGACCTCCAGAAAGGCGCCGCCGCCCGACCCGCCATCACCTCCACGGCAGCCTCTCCAACCTTCGGGCGGGCGAGGCGGCCACGCCACCGCGAGAGGGACCTGCGGCAGCGGCGGCAGAGGGAATCGCTGTGGGAGCCGTCGGCGGCGGCTAGGGTATCGAGTCGCCCGAATGACGGAGTCGGGTCAGGGCAAGAACACCGAGTGTTACGTCTAAAAACTTCAGAAAAGAAAATGTGGAGAACTTTAGAAAAAGCTCCACATATCATTCGGAAAAAAAAAAGTTTCCCATCGGAATTCTGAAAGTAGTACTCTCTCCGTCCCAAAATAGATGTTTTAAATTGTAAATAAATCTATATACTATATTAAATAGTGTCTAGATTTATTTATTTATTTTGACAAATTGAAGACATTTATTTTAGAACGGAGGGAGTATTTCGATACCATTATACTTCCATCGCTGTCACATGACCTTACAGCATTGTTCGCCTTAAGATCCGCCTACAGGTGGATGAGCATGAGGTAGCAAGGAAATGGGGAGAGCTGAAGAGCTGGTCGCCGAACCTGAATACGGATGCGTAGAGCACCACTAGCACCGCACTACCGGAGGTAAAAAATTCCATCTTTCCGTCCAGCATCAGGTGCCATTTTTTGTCAGAGACCCCCACCAACCACTGATGGAAGGGCAAAGCAGTAAGCATCATCACCCGGCCGAATCTGCAGATCCATTCGCCGTCGATCGAGTTGACATCCACGCTTGCCACGCCACAAAGCTGCACGATCCAAGCACGGGGATAACTAACATATGCCTGTCGTGCAGCATTATCGCCGATGTTTTCACCCAGAGGAATTCCTGCCTGCATCTTGGCCTACTATTTTTATTTTGGAAAAGAGTATATATTAATATCACAGGGATACCAATTACATCCAACCTCTGCAACAACGTATGCCCTAGCGGCCCATCGGATGCACACGGCCAGAAAAAAGAAAAAAGAATTACAAAAAAGAAAAAAGTCCCGCTACAAAGAACTATTCCTCAAAGCAACAACACCGATACCATAAGAACAACCAGTGGTGGAGCCAAGATTAGACCAAGCCCCGGACCAAAAAATAAACGCAAACAAAAATTTATGACCAACAATTTTTTTAGGTACAATTGCATAGATAAATATATAATTTCAACTCAAATTCTTAAGGATCCAATACAATGGTAAATTCAAAAAAATGAATAGTAATACAAAGATACAAAAGATAGTACGAAATCAGTGGTTTGATTCATAACTTAATATAAGCCTGTGACCACATCATTAGTGATCACATGTTCATATCTACTCCTAAAATATGAAATCTTAACAATGTTCATTCACTGAATGTCTGACTCGGTTCAGTTCTCAAGGAATAATTGAAATTCTAGAAATCACCTCTCTTTTCTTGGATACATGCGTACGGCAGACGGCCACGGCAACAGGCTGCTTAGTGCCACACGGTACCACCACAGATGACAGACCGGCGAAGCCTCTGGGAGGTCACCGTGTGTCGACATGCGTTAAAGGCGGAGAAGTGCAGACAGATCCCGGGAAGGTGAGCGGGGAGCAAAGGCAAGCGGCAAGAAGCAAGCCGACGGCGGCGCTGAGTCTCTCGTTCCCTCTTGCTAGCGATACGGAGGAAAATGCAGCTCTGATGGGCTTCCGTTTTGGACTGGAAATAAGGTGAAGCACGGGCCACTTCTAAAACCTATTTAGGTAATGGGCCGAAAGATTTGCTACGCCCCGGGCCATGGCCCTGGTTGCCCGGGGCCTGGCTCCGCCCCTGAGAACAACACCAGTAGTCCTCCACTCCAATAACAACGCCTTCAAGAAGGAGACAGTGCCCAAACGCCGTCGTTGTCCGATCAAAGATCATAGTTTTTCACCCTCGAGAAAGTCCTCGCTCGCAAAACAATGTCTTCAACAAGGCCATTGCCAGGCACATCCAGTTAAGGCCAGACCTTGGATTTTCATCCTGCAAGGTAAGACTGCGAACTCCTCCTGTGTTGTCTTCCCGCACCTCGGCCGCTACGAGTCATGATCACACAACGGCCGTCGCCACAAAAACTAAAATCACCATCGCTACCCTCATATTTCCGCTTTCCTGACATTCTCCGCATCTGACTTCACCATGCCTCGAAGAATGGCGCCTGGTGGGAACAAACAACAAAGCTTCGCAATGCTCCCGCTGAAACCAAACGGCCAGAGAAACAAGGAACGCACGACCGAATACCTCCTGATCCATCAATCTCCAGGCATGATACGCCCATGGGAGTTCGCCGGCGGAGCCTTCTGAAACTCGCCTCTCCAGCCAAGATCCACGAGGGCCAACATCAAGCAGATCTTATTCTTCGCGCGGGAGGAACCCTAGGACCGCCACCATTATTCAAGCACACTAGGAGGCCCCACGCAACGTATCAAATGGAAGAGAAGGCAAGGCAGCGCCGAGAGGAGTATCAGATCGGACATAGAGGACCAGATCGAACCCATCTCACACCGTGCCCCGCGACCTCACTTTGCGGCTCCAGCGGCCGCCCACCATGGCCAGACGGACCATGGCCACGCCTTGATCCCATCTGTCAATCAGGGTTAGAGGGCTGATCTAGGTCTTCCAAAGGAATCCCCAATTTCAGCGCCTCCACCACCAGATCACCGCCACGGGGAACCGCCATCTCTACCCCGACGCAGGGACGCCGCCTGTGTCGCGGCAAGCAATGGCTCGCCACCGGCATGGCAAGGCGCCAACGATCATGCCGGGCAGACGGAGCAGAGCTCCTACGCCACCACAGCGCCCCGACCGAGACCCGCACAGGCCTGCCAGGACCTAGATCGGGCCTAGCCGCCATGCAGAACTAGGGCCAACGAGACCACCGTGACGCCAGTTCGCGCATGCCCTCCGTGGCCGACCTCACTCGCCGCCATACGCCGCCACGCCGCCACGGATCACCTGGCCGAGATCCCTCACGACGAGGCACGCGGGGGAGAGAGCCCCCGCCTCCATCGTCGGCAGCGCGAGCTTCGCCCGGCCGCGTCCTCCTACAGAGGCGGAGGGGAGAGAGGCGGAGGGAGCCTACTACCGTAGGAGGGAGTACTGTTGTGGAGCCTGGAGTGAGAGGGCAAAGCAAGCATACGACGCTGGCTGAGCCACCTGCTCCGCCTGACAAAGGTCAAACGAAGATGAAGGATCGATGAGGAGAGGACACGACAGATGACAGCGAGCTCCACAAACCGGACACCTCAGCCGATCGACTGATTCATATAAATAAAATAAAATAGGCCAATAATGCGTGGAAGCGCGCCTCAATTCCTCCGTTGGTCCACCTTGGCTGCCTACTGGCTCTACTCCGTAGTATCTTCCCCGGAGAAGGTTTTGACTGAGCCCAGGACCCACCCCAGGTCGCCTCGCCAGTGCTGATGCCGCTCAGGTGGCCACGTGACGGCGACCCCCACCACTGGACGCTGCCGCTCGGCAGGAAAGAAAGAAAACGTTGCGGCAACGGGCGGAGTTTACCACGCACGCACGCACATGAGAGTAGTAGTACGTCCACCGGCAGGCAGGCAGGCAGGCAGCTAGTCACTCACACGGACTTGCATTGCCTAACCTAGCCAAAGACGAGAGGTAAGGACACAGAGCACATGCCAGTAAATAACCGCGTGGCGTGGCTGGCACCTGTAAATCTTTCATGTCTTGTCAGCACTTATAAATCGATCGATCGAAACTAATAGCACAGGTTTACCACGGCTGTTGACGGTCTCTGTTAAGCTTAGCGAAGATACGACGACACGCCGTGAATTAGTGGTGGCAACAATTTGACGTGATGTCGCTGGGGATGGGGACTGTCTACCGGCACGCACTATGGCAGGTACAGTATTCAGAGGCACTAAAGTCGCCGATATAAATTAGTCGTGATTAAGTTTTTGAAGACTAAAAAAGCACGACGGTCGTGTAGGTAAAAAGTTTTTGAGGCAGTTTAAAGTGCCTCTAAATCATAATTAATTGAGGCACTATGACTAATGCCTCTAAATCCTAGCCAATTGAGGCCTATGACTAGTGCCTCAAAACCAACAAGGCACAAATTAGAGTGCCTCTAAATCCTAACCATTTGAGGCACTATGACTAGTGCCTCTAAAACCAAAACTTTTTTTTTAGACTATCAATGTGTCTAAACCCCAACTTTTTGAGGCACTATCAATAGTGCCTCTAAAACCCAACTTTTTGAGGCACTATCAATAGTGCCTCTAAATTCTAGCCAAAAGCAAATGTGTACTACAGTGACATATATTACAAAATGGCTCACATTAATTGAATCATAGCGACATATATTACAAACCACATTACAGTGAAATATTACCATGAAATATATTACAAACCACATTTGTTCACAGCCATATCTTACAGTCATATCTCACAACCATATCTTACAGTCAAGAGTCTTGATGAATGCTAAAATATGCTTGATCTATACTTGTTTTCAGATATAATATAACTGCATTTGCATCAATCTTCTAGTCGTCTGGAAGAAGTTTGTATGAATAAGCTCAAACAATGAGGAAATCTGGCTTGTTGACCCAACATCAAAATCACTGAAAAATAAAGTTAAGAATGCTGTCATTAGTAAATAAAATGCTGCTCATAAATTCGTGTGCGAGAGGCAAAGTGGAATGTACTTAGTTTCCATGTACTGTAATCCGATTATCTCAACGCTTGTCTTGATCTGAATATTCATGGGACAGTTTTATCTTCCATGCTTGATAGCTTACTTACAAAAATGTTTCTTCTCCTGACATGATGCATGGCTAGCTTAGTTGGCAATTCATAACTATGAAGCTCCCGAAAACGGGATAAGAACATCAATAAAGGCATTTATATATCTAGAACCAAAATAGGAAATTAATCTGTACCTAAGAACATCACTACAAGTAATTATACTATGTACAATACAATAAGGTCTTGCATACTATGTATAACAGAAATGAATAACACAAGGAGCTAGCTACAGGACGATATCTTTAGCCCTGCCAAAAATCAAGAAACGTGCACTTAATCTAAGGAAACCTCTATCTCGAGTTAATATACGATCCAAACTTCAGTGTGAACTTACATGAGGCGATAAGATGAAAGCATGACTGAAAAGATAAGGAAAAAAGTGCAGCACGAGCTAGAAATGCATGTAGATGCTTCTGTATGATAAAAAATTACTATTCTCCAAGCAACGGAGCTTAAAAAAAACACCAGAGCATAACGTTGTATAATCAAGAACAGATCACTCACCATCTTCATTTAATATCATCACTAGTTTGCAACATCAACTTTAAGTGAAAGGTAAAAACTACATGCGAACCTGAACCTGAAGACTGCAAGTAACATATGGTCAGGGTCAACACGAGCATGGTACATCAACGAGGATACCCTAGAATTAGACATGTCCATGAGCAGATACATAATTAGTGTATATAAATAACTTGACTGGGCACAGATATTTCCATAATGGTATTATGCGTGTATTAAGATAATGTCAGACTCTTGGTACCAACACATTAACGCAGGAGAGCAAAAAAAATCCTTACCTACATTATGAAAACAGAAAAAAAGTAAGAAACATCTAGAGAATAATCTTTAAGCTAGATTACTCATGCACTACTCTATAAATATTGGGAGAATGGTCTAAGGCGTGTAATTTTTCATGTATCATATATCGATTTATGGGTAGCCATACATCCTTCATACAGAACAATTGAGTAACTCACAATAATTATCGAGAAAAATCAATTGATGGACGCGGGAGTCAGGGAATTAATTCAAAGGATCAAACAATGGGTAAATCAATGGATGCTTATGTAGACATGAACAAATAGAAGAAAGGGGTCCGTAATTCATGTTGCTTGATTAAAGAGGACGAGGTTGGTAATATCGTAGGGCAAGCTGAATTTAAGAGGAACATTAATTACCTGTGTCGCGGCGCATTAACGCCTTGCATGGCTCTCTTTGGCTCAGGAGCTGAAATCTTTCTAGTGTGTGAACTGAGTGTGGAAGACGAACCGAGGCACTCCGTTTCTAAGAAGAGTATTAATACCTGGCCGAGTGAGCATGTACGGTGTTGGCATGGAGTAAGAGAGGTGGATCTGATTCACACGAGTATAGCAGCTGCACATGTTGTTATTAGCCTACTGCCTGCAACTTAAAATCTGTGGACTCGTTAAACAAAAGTTCAGAAAGTGCAAACAAGCAAATATTCTCTACTCATGTTTTAATACATTTTGGATCATATCCAAAGAAAAAGGAACCTTGCATGTCTGGTTTTTTCTTCTAAAAATACTTAACATTATCAAAATAAAAAAGTTGATCTATTCGGTGATGCATACTATACAAATTCCCATTCAAAGAAAAATCTCAGTATTTATTTGCTATCTGCAGCCTCTTGAACACCACACAAGAAATTGATTAAGAGAGAAATATGTTTTAGTTTCCTATATATGTTCCCACGAAACTATGTTCAGGAAGGCTGTTATAACATCCGATAGGAACACCTAAACCCACGTGAACACATTCTAGGCTAAATTGCTCGAGAGACTAACCGAGAATCACTACAACTTCTGCTTTGTTCTCGTAATGCATAGAAAAAAACCGAGACATCCTCTTCTATGTTAAACTGTATAGGATTTGGTGGTTCCTGTACTCCAACGAATCAGGCATCCATGTCGTGCGCCACCTCTGTAGAGGTGAGACAGGAGAGAGAGCATAGACGGGGCAGGTAGAGGTCAGGACGTGTACCTGCCGGTGCTGGTCGCCATGGAGCCAGGGACTCGCCGGGGGAGGTCGAGTACCTCGAGCCCCTACGAATCAGCTCCTCCTCGAGGAGAACAATGGCGATAGGTACCTCGAGGAGCTCCTACGAATCAGCTCCTCCTCTATAGATAGGTAGTTCTCTAAATATATACTACCAGTTTCATGAGAAGACACTAGTAGTTCTCGAAAGTTAGAGACATTCTACGCCAAGCTCTCACCGTGCCATTTCTATACTATATGTGTCTGTTGGTAATAACACGTACAATGGTTAAGACAACTTAATTTAGAATTTAGGCATATGCGATCACTACTCTGAATTCTTGCAAAACAATGAACCACACGCTGTTGCATAACAGGTTAGAGGGCCTCAATTGACTTCCATGACAGATATTTGTTGCCGACTGTCTAGCATCTGAAAATCATATCTACACCACACGTTTAATAAAATAGCAGGCCACTGGTTAATTAGGACCTTGCCTAGACAATATCACAAACACCTTGTGAGCAAACAATACTATGCAAGTGACAACACGATCATAAGGGGAAGGGATGGGCACAACTAATATCCAAACATAGGAAGGGCATCGACACAAGTGCGTTTTCAATTGAAAATAAAAAAACGCAATAGAACAACATTAACAAGTGAGAAATCATGCGGGGATTTCACCAGATGCATGTGTGCTTGTCCTGGATGGAAGTGGATAGAAGTGAAGCAGGGCCGTGCGAGAAGATGTCCTGCAATTCAAGTAGTCAAAAGTGATGTTTGGCAACAACATAAAACAGAAAATCGACATAATAAAAAAGATAGAAGTACACTGAAAAAAGTAATAGTTCACCTTTGAGTAGAGTGGTTCATACATCTTCTTATATTTAGCTTCAAGTGCAGCTCTCTTATAGAAAAACTTCACCTCGAGGTCATCGTGTTGGCTCTGTTAAATGGTACTAACGCAAGTCAATCACCACCAGGTACAACTAGATTTCGCCAAAATTCAAGCATTTAAAATGGCCTCGTTAACCCAACAGTACAGCAACATCATATAAACTACAGGTCTCAACCAACAGTGCAGCAACATCATATGAATTACAGGTCTCAACTACGAAGAGAGAGCGAACGAAGAACTACTACGGATCATCCCAGTCCCAGGATCTCATATCAGGTGCCCACTCGAAGCTAACTACAGAAATTAGTTCGGCGACATCAAAACGCATCATCATCATCGCAACAAAAGCACGGGTCCATGTGCAGCAAGAAAGACCAGAACAGCACGAGATACAAATGCATCTATCTATATACTTCTTCCACTATCTGCTACTAACTCTAAGTTCACCCAGAAAATTGTACGCCGGACAATTGGATCCATTAGATCATCCTCCATTAATAAAATTTAACCATCCATAGTACTTAGCTGGCCTGTCGAACCGTTCAAGGGACCCAATTGATCCTGTCATCCGTGCTTGTCCTAGTTAGGTGAGCAGCCACGTCTTTCTACTTCTTTTATTTCTAGTACACATGAACCACGCATGATTTTGTTACCAAGCGAAAACAAGCCATGGGCCGGAAGCTATGCCAGATTCTATTTTTTCTCTATTTCAGGTGGATTGGTCAGCCGATCTGGTGCATGGCTGGTTTAATGGGATATAGACGCTCTGCTAAAAAAAGCTTAGACCAATCAAGTTTCAGCCTAGTTCTGGTCTCACTCAACCTCAATTGGTTAACAGCTACATTCAAAAATGAAAAACAATAGTTTATGTCCATTCTTCACAAAATTGTTTGTATACAGTCACTACCTAAGTGGTTGTACATTCATTCTTCAAAATATTGTTTGAAGTTTTCTATGCATGTGCATACGGTAACCAAATAACGAGAGGATGCACAAACGAGCAATTTCAAAACCAAGTGATCTGTCGTGACAAAAATAGGAAGCACAAAGTGGATCAGAGAAGGCAGATACCATCAACAGCTGGGTCTCGACCATCAATCGAAGGAGGAGGAGGCAGGATTCTTCTGCGGATTATAGTGCAAAGGATCTTGGACTGCGGAATGCTGATACCTGGTTTCAGTGTCTGAAGACCTGAGGTGATGCAGGCCAGGTTCTGGAAGCCTTCTCGCTCCAACGCATCTGCAGCTGCTGTGGACCTTCAGATAAAATGCAAAAATAAATAAAAGTCCAGGTTAATTAAGCTTCTGACGCTGAGTTACTCAACAGAAAAATGCTAAAGTTGGAGTTCTAAATAATTTCAGTACATATGTTTGATTCTGAACATCCTGATTTAATTTGTGGAGTTTAGAATTTACACAGGCCCTCTGGCGGGGCGACCAGCTTCTGCGTGTGGCGAGAACTTGCTCCTCACCATCTTGGTGAAGTCCTGGTTGGGCTTGGTGAAGGACAGGCCGTAGAACAGGCCGGCGAAGTTGTTGTGCGCCTGCCGCTTGATGATCGTCCCTGATAGAGAAACACACACGCTCACATTTCCGTCAGGCAAAACGCTCGGTGTAAGCTCTGGATGATGCAGTCGGGCAGTGTACCAATGTCGTTGTCTTCGTTCTCGATGTAGAGCGGGACGTGGGCGGAGCCCCTGACGTGCGCGCGCTCGTACTGCCGCCGGTCACGGATGTCCAGCAATCGAAGGAGAAGTACACCATCAAGTGGAGCAGGAGGCAAATACCATCAATCGAAGGAGCAGGAGGCAGAGGGCAGCAGCAGCTCCCGTAGCACCACCGCACCATCAGGGAGACTGGGAGGTTGTTGAAGAGGTCGTGGGAGGCGATGAAGAGGTCGTGGTCGTCCTCAACGAGCAGCCGGCGGCGCGGAGGCGCTGGTATCGCGCCGGCGACCCAAGCCGTGAGGGCTAGGGTTTCACGGAGCCGAGCACGGGGAAGCAGAGCGGCAACGAGGCGCGGAGGGCGACGGAGGAGATCGATCCGTGGTCTCGACGGCAGGCGGAGGGGACGGAGTTGGCCGGCGACCGGCCGAAGCAGCGGCACTGGCGGCGGCGCATCGAGCGCGTGTAGGGAGGACCTCCTGTATGCGTACAGAGAGAAAGAGAGACGAGGGAGGGTGAGAGAGAGGCCGGTCTGGGTAGCCTAGCCGGACCGGACAAAATGGGCCGGTTTGGTCCAGTGGGACACGGTGGGCTCAGCCCGGTTAGCTTTTTGTAAAAACATAGAAAAATCAAGATTAATTTAGAGGGGACTTTTGTAATTATTTTATTAATGCAAATGTGTTAATTCATGTATTACCATGATTCTTGCTACGATTCACTTTGATCATGATTTAGTTCGATTTGTTTCTTTTGTCATAATCCGGTCTCTGCAATCACTACAATTTTGTCAGTCGAATCTGGATCTCAAATTCTGTCTCAAGTCATGTCCCGAGCATAGCCGTCCAAGAACCAAGTAATTGGTTCAGAGTAAAAAAAATCACAGAAAATGAACCAGACGTTTATCTTGTTGAAAGTCTATAGCCACCACTCATGTTAAATAAATATCACATGTATGGAACATATCATGTTAAATAAATGGTATTTGTAATTAAATTCCAAAACAATCACAGCCTTGTTCTCCTAAGAGAAGCACTTCGATCACAGCCTCCAAAACAACCAGAGACAAACAATAAGATAACTTTGAGCATATCTCCTCCTTTTTGAATGATTATTAAGAAGTATATACCTAGCATTTTATTGGTCATATAAATGTCATGGAGTCATCAAGAATATCCACCATTCTAGGTAGTAAGTAAAGATGGAGGAAATTCAACTCGCAGTAATCTGAGTAGGTAAATGATCAAGTTATTAAAATAAGCATTATATATACAAGTAAGATTGAACCAACTATGTACTTCTTAATAAAATTATTCAGAAATAAGAGGTAGATACCGAACCAGATTTATTCTAACACTAGGATGACTACACTATGATCTAAGCAAATTATACCTCATTAGAATCAACTAAGAATCACACTAATAAGATCATTAGAACTTAGCTAAACAACAAACAATCCTTTATATGTTATGCATGCATCGTCGGCATGCTAACCTCACCAAACAATAGGTATCCTCTATTTTAAGTATAGGAGCTAAACAATAAACACAAAAGTCTATTAGGCATGTTGGATTACTTAAACTCGATCATACTCTTATTAGTATTCCATAAATACAATGGCCAAACGACATCAACATGTAGTTACATGCATGATCAGTTTGATTGAACTGTCAAAAAAAAGTTTAATTAGGCTGTCATGTGCTCATTATGGATCAATCTGGTGTGTTGTACGAAGACGATGGAGTACCGGCGCTATAATTCTGGTGTCTTGGCCAGTTTCGTACTATCGATTATTAGATGTTTGTGATGACGAGGTATTCCTATAGCTAATTTCGTACGCGATCGGATACTACTAATCATGTTCTCCTTTCCTCCAACAAGAATATAAGGTGCTTAACTTCTTATCCGCCTGGCCTCCTACACATGATTACTCATTATATGTGTCACGCTGGCCATTTTTCCTGTCTGTGCACCATAACGTACGTACGTCAGTCGGCCAAATACTCCAGCGTTCGGTATTCTTGAGATGGGAACTATATCGGTAGTATAGTGATAATAAACTAAACGAAATTGCTTCACGTACGACAGTACATGTCCGATAACTGTACCTTTTCAATCATAATTACAGCTTTGCGCTAATTATTCCTGTCCATGTCAAAGCCCAGCCCAAAGCCAAACCCGTGCTACTCTATGTTCAAAAAGAAAGAAAAAACGTGCTACTATGCTTTTTTTAACCCCGCCAAAATATGTGCACGAATAGTCAAAAAAAAATTTGTGCACGACCAAAATCTCACGAAGCTAGCTTCCACTCACCTTTTTCTTGGAGCTTGTTTGATAAAAAAACTACCGATGTATCATCTCATATGTTGTTGACCATCTAGGAAAACTCAACCATCATCATCTCCGAAGAACTCATCTCCACCTCCTCGGCCAACTCCATCACCACCTCCAAAACCTTGAAGGATTGGCAGCAGCGCCGGTCGGACGCAGGGGGGGAGGGGGGGAGGGGCTCGGGGAGGGCTCGCCAGAGAGGCCCTCCAAGCTGCTGGAGTTGGTGCTACCTTAGGAATCGTTGTCACGGCTTTCTTCCTCCCACCACCTCGGCAAACGCCATTTTCACCGGAGTTGGCTTGCTCTGCCGCCGACCGAACACAGGAGCTAGTAGAGGACGAGGAGCCGCCTTTGGAGCCGCTACGCGCTTGCCATCGGCCCTCACAGTTGTGGTGACGGGCCAGACGACATTGTTTGGCCCCAACCTTTTTCTTCATGCGAGCTCGATGGAGATGCTTGATTGCGGTGGCGGCGCGCCGTCGGAGCCATCTGGGATGGCTGGCAAGGGTGCAGAATTGAGTTGCGCGTCGATTGCGGTAGCCAGAGTCTGTGACATCGGCGTCGACGAGAAGGTGGACGGGCACGCAGGCACGAACGACCAAGGGCGGGAACCGTCAGGAGGGAGACAGGAGGACAAGGCCGAAATTATGTTCTGGCGCCATCAACGACTCTTATATTTACTCCTCTACCGCTTTTTTGGAGCTGATTCTTATAATTTTACTCCTCTAACCTTTTAGGGATGCAACTATCTCATATTTTTACTCTTCTAAACACTAAGGATCGATTAGAGATGTACTTACACGACATAGCCGTGGCCGATGGCTTGCTAGAATACTCCATCCAAACCGTGAGCAAAGAGAGTGAGTAAAAGGTGAAAAAATAAGTAGTTATCTAGGTGGGGCCTAGCACCAGAAGAGCCGGTCCGATTCAAAGCCCAGCCCAAACGCCAACCCAAACAGCTCGCTCGCCCCGCGCGAGGAACAGATAGCTAGCTGCCACTTAGAATCGTAAAGAAATCGTAGGCACATCGTCGTACGTATAGCACCGCCGTAAACTAAACTCAACCATGAGAACGAATGATTGCGAAGGCCTAGCTAGCTAGGTAGCTAGCAAATGTAGTTTTGTGAACTGCTTGGTGATTAGCAGCAGGAACTTGGTGTGACTGCCACTACTGTCTGCTTTGGTGGTGTAAAGCGAAACGCTGCACGTAAAAATATCGATCACGAGACGAGCCAAAACTTGTAGTCAGAAGTACTATTTTGAGGCACACCGAGAGTGCCTCAAATGGATGACTATTTTGAGGCATACCTAAAAGTGCCTTATATAGATAATCATTTTGAGACAACTATTAGAGGTATTATCATGTGTGCCTCAAAAAATTGTACATTGGAGGCACACCAAATAGTGCCACAGTTGGTCACTATTTAGAGGCATAATTTAGTGCCTCTAAATAGTAACCAATTGTGGCACTTCTAATTGTGCCTCAGTTGATATACTTTTAGTGGCATTATCACAGAAAATGCCTCTAAAAGTTATGTTTTTTGAGGCCGCGGTCAAAGTGCCTCGATAGTTTAGCGTAGACTGGATTGTGCCTCTATTTTCAAAACATTAGAGGCACTATCAATAGTGCCTCAAAAGGATAAACTATTAGTGACACTGTTAAAACTGTCACTAAAATTCATATTTGGAGGCACTATTTTTCAAAGTCGCCGATAGATCTGATTAGGCGGTTTGAAAAAGTGTCTGCAAGAAAATCTTTTCGATTCTGGACGTGCCATAGTGGGGTGCAGCATTATTATGGCCCATCTTTTCACCCAAAAGCATTATGGCACCGCCTGCATGCATCTTGGCGTACGTACTAGTACTGTAGGAAGAGCGTACCCGCAGCCTGGAGTGAGAGCAAAGCAAACCATACCACGCTGGCGGAGCAGCAAAACCAGGGTCAAAGAAAGGATCAGAGTTTGATGACAGATGACAGCGCGCTCCACAAACCGTACGTGCCACTGAGGACGACCGAATGATATGATACTGCGTGCCTCATTTCCTCCGTTAGTCCAACTTGGCGGGCTACTGGCTCTCCTACTATGGAGTAGCCGTGCATATCTGGTCGAGCGGAGAAGGTTTTGACTGAGCCCAGGACCCACCCCAGGTCGCCTCGCCAGTGCTGAGGCCGCTCAGCTGGCCAGAAGGCTCGCAGAATAGGTGGCAATATCGTGTCGGCCCGCCCGTGTTTCGCTAGCCAGCCAGCCGTACGTGCGACGTACCTGGCCCCGATCGATCTGTTCCTGTTGGGAGCTTGCTCTCTTGTCTTGGCCAACTCATACTCATGTGCACCGTAGCGTGGCGATCGACCACCACGGCTTCTCACAGTTGCCGTTCATTAAAGATTACTCCTATACTAGTAGCGAAGATACGAGCGACGACGACACGCCGTGCAAAGCTATGCTCGCTCGGGAACTTGGACACGGTAGCGGTCAGGGATATATATATATATATATATATATCTGCAAGAAGATTCAACGAAGATGCTAGTAGAGTACTGAATGTCCGGCCGACAATAACTCGGGTTCCAACACGCAACGGTGCGCTCTGCCGGCCGGCCGGCCGGCCGGCCGCCGTCAACTGTTCGGGCCTTTTGGCCGCGGCGTGCGTACGCGATCCACACGCATCGAGTCGAGTGGCAGATGGGAACGGCCCGTACCACCGAGAGAATATTGACGTGGCGCTATCACGGAAGCTTCAACTGATCCAGTGGTGCGCGGAGATGTTTTTCCCATCGAGCCGGATGCCCCACCCAGCGTAGCAAATTCGATGTGAAACGGACAGGTTGCAACTTGGCATGCCCTTTCTACGAGCCGATTGATCGGGCTGACAAGTCGTCCATTGCGGCCACTGGCACCTTTACGACCTCTATATAGATGCTCATACTCGATGCAACCCTACGGGATGCCGAAATCTTGTTAGCCTACAGATCGAGGGTGTGCCGCCCGCGAGCCGCAACGGGCGCGAGAGTGACGTCCGACGACGGCCGGTCGAACTGAAAAATCCGTTGCGCCAGCCGCCGAATCGACGAGCTACGAACACCCCATGCCGATATGAACTAGTAGGCGACACACGCCCACGGCGTGCACGAGCTGCCTATCGGCTGGCTCGATCTCGATCTCTAGTGCTTGTCCCGCAGCCTTCCGGAAAATACTACTATGATGTAGCACGAGAGAGAGAGAGAGAGATCCCTGGCCGCTAGCGTTGCGGCTAATCGACGGCGACGCGACCGCCCGAGATTTCGTTTCATTTTCCAATGGCAGTAGCGCCGGCCCGAGATCTCGACTCGGAACGGGATGTCGCTGGGGAAGGGCCTGTCTAGTGCGACGGCGACACCAGCCGTTCGTGGATCGATCGCGTCAAACCTTGGATGGTCGGATCCGGATTCAATAACCTCTGATCAGCGGCATAACATTGTAGTAGTAGCGTAATTAATCGCATTAAAATCCGTAATAAGTGCGAGCCATGTCATTGATCGATCGGCCGTGCACGCGCCCTGGTTGTTTCCGCGGCGCTTGGCTCGGGTCGCCATCGGCCGTAAACAGCAGCAACTGCAACCACTCTTGCTCCAGCACGCGACGTGCATGCGCTCTGCCGGCCGCCAGTGCACTGTTTTGGGTTTTTGTCCGCGGCAGGCTTGCCATCCATCGTCGAGTGGTGCGTAGCGAGTGTTGACGAGTAGTATGTAGCCCGGCTGCGGCGGCGGCAGGGGATCGTGGGGGAGGAGCACGTACGAGTATTATTGAGCTGGCACGTGGTGACGTGACGTGTTTTTTTCTTTGCCAGGAAATTCAGGCCACTTGGGGAATGAGAAGGACAACTAATATATATACCAATCGGTCGACGATCAGGTAGCCTGGCTAGCTTTAGCATGGCAAGTCGGACGTAGAATTGACAGGTTGTCCTGCTCCGTGTCTGTTGGTTCCACTGGTGCGTTATTAGCTACTACTAGTTCTACAACTACGCGGTCAAAAGGAACACTACTAACCTGACATTGACGTGGAGTAGGTAGGTAGAGAGAGCGTATGCCGGCCGCGAGCCGAGCGCGCGGCGTGACGGCATGAGCTTAGCGGCGGCCGACGCGCGAGCAGACAAATTCCGTTGGTCGAAATGGCGGCCACGGAAGTAGGTTCACACCTACTCGTCCACGGTTAACCAGCGGCGCCCCCACATGGCCACATGTACTATGTAGTAAAGTACTAGTACACACCAGCTGCTGCTGGTGGTGGCGTGCACGAGCCGCCACAGAGCTCGCGCGCTCGTGTTCATCGATCTGCACAGCGATTCTGTTGCGCCCTACGGCAACAGTGCCGACCTAAACCAGGGTCCCATCGCCATCGATGGATCGAGCCCAACCGAAACCAGGGTCAGTCCGTCTTCTCGCCGCATTCACTTTTCCCACCTGCCGCGCACGTACGTACACGTCCTAGATCCGGAGCCACGTACGCGTGCCCCCCACGAGCGGCGACACACGACGCTGCCAGCACGGTACGCGCCCACGTTACGATCGGCCGGTCCTAGAATAGATGAGCCACGCCCTCTGATGTGCGGCGCGCACCGGGGGCCAGATACCCATGGGTAGGAATTAGGATGATGGATAGCGGCACCACCTCAGCTCAGCTCAGCACCGCCGTCGTGTATTTCGTTTGACGTACACGTCGCCTCCGGCTACCGTCCAAATAGCCCCCGCGCACAGCACAGACGCGCTCGCGGCCGCAGGATGATCTGCCGTCTAACCATCGCCTCATCCTCATCGGGAACGAACCTTATCCCGGCCAGCCTCCACCACCCCGTCGCCACACCACACACGAAACGGCGTGGGGGCACAGTAGGTGGTAGTACGACGACGACAACGACGACGACGACAGATGGGGTTCTTAGCCGTGGGCTTTGTTGCGCGCTGTGCTGCCAATTGTGTCTTGTGTCACGGCCGTTGGGGTGTTTTGGTAGCCAGCTTAGCGCAAGGCGACGTACGTACGAGGGCCTCTGTCTGTCTGTCTGTCTGTCGCGTGCGGGCGCAGGCCAGGAGGGCGTTCGGCAAGAGACAAACACCCTAGTCAGCCTCAGGTATTACAAGACAAAGATAGATTAGATACACTCAGCCATCACCCCAGATCAGTCACTCCCGTACACGATGCGCTGGACATAAATCTATCTATCCAAGCGAAGCGAGCAGAGCAGTAGAGTAATGCCCGTGCCCGTAAACAAATCGGCTTCGCCACCGAACAGCAACCAGGAGGCACGGCCGGCCTACCAGCGTATCGGATCCAGCGACATGGAACGGATTTCTTAATACACGACCTGCCCACCGCCGTGCAAACATTGCTAGATTAGCAGCACCCACCACCCAAGCATTAGCATCTGGACCAACGGTCAAACTATAACCAAAAGCTGCCAAGAATCTCACAAGTTGCGTGCCAGAACACGACTCACCAGCTCTCAAACGGGACAGCATTGACGGCAAACCAGCATGTACCACCATCTCGTAGCAAGTTCTCAAAGTTTGCTAGTATAGCTTAGCAGCACGACCCAGGCATTAGTATCATCTGGACGAATGGTCAAACTATAACCAAAACTGGATCCAACCTGGCCGTGCTTTCAGAAGACTAGGATAAGATACCACCGACACCAGGAATGGTCAAAACCGTAACAAAAGTTTACATGCACACGCATCAGAAGAACCTCACAACTCGCATTCCACAACAAAGAAAGTGTGATTGATTCACACACGTGCAAATGAGACAGTTTGGACAACGATTGAGTATCTACGCAAATGGTACAACTATCACAAAAACACCTGCACATCTCGTCGATCCTGAAACAAATCTCACGAATGGCAATCAAGGACCTTAGCCATTCATGAGAAGAATAGTAGTAGGAAATACACCAATGCACAGCGTAGACACGGATCTCACGAAGACCCAAGATGTGTAATGTAATGCGAACATTTTTTTCTTTTTAATAATACCAGGCAATAGTCACAACACTGGTTCTCGGGCTACAATGTCTTAGAAGGCCAATATTTTACCGGCCAAGGACATCTCTAACCGATCCTCAATAATAAATGGGCCGAGGTCGGGGTTAGAGAAGTAAAATTTTGAGAAACCTACAACTAACCGTATCCTCAAAACGAGAAAATGACAAAAAAAAACTACCACATTTGAACGCGAGATGACATAAATTCACCATCTTTGGGTTTTTTCAACACATAAATGCCGCTATTGGGGTCATGATGCGGAGCACTGATCTCTCATGGTTAGCGGTCTAACCATGTTTCTCGCAGGTGGGACCCGTTGTCAGTGCGCACATGGTAGGGGCGCGGACGGACATACCAGACGACCGTTAGGGCATGTTTGGAGCAGCGGTTCTGTTCCAGTACACACATCACTACCTTTCATCAGTTACTATCCCACAACTCCCATGGCGACTAGAGGAGGCGGCGGCTCACCGAATGGGCATGACAACGGTCGGAGTGTTCAACATGCGCGGAATCAATTTGGACAGTGACGACGATCGCGAGTCGATGGACATCTCGTCAGAGCCAGAGCTGGAGGGTGCACGGGAGGAAGGATCCTCGCAGCTGGCTAGGGGGAGCCAATGCAACACCGACCTGCTCAGCCACTACCTCTTGGACTACGGTCAGAACAATTTCCTTTTCCCTGTTCTGAATTTGGGAAATTTTTCGAATTTAGGTAAGTAAACGAGTAGTGTGTGCTGAACAATTTCTTTTACTTGACTTTAGGCAACATTCAGAGATGTGGAAACTGTACATTCAATTTGATGGTGTCAAATTTGTGTCAACAACCATGCGCCGGATTGGTATTATATTTTTGAATTTGTTGGGACTGATGGAGTAGGAAGGATATGCTTTATGTGATTTAATGTATTATGTGAAAATTGAAGGGTAGCGATTGCATGATAAGTGTAAGTATGCCATTGTGTGATAAGTCAAGGAAACTAGTGTTAACAGTGATAATAGATAAGAGTAAGTATGCCATTGTGTTGTCTCCTATCAAGACTAAAAAGGGAAAGGATAAGACGTATGCTAGTCATATCGTAGCCACATTTTAGTTGATCTTGAGGAGGAAGGACACTGTGAGAACAACCACTTGCAGACTCAGAACAGTGTGTACCTCTGTGCACACAAGGTGATGAAAATTTGTAGCAATCACTGGAGGAAGAAGATGTAGAGAAAGAAGAAGATGGATATGAGGGAGATGCATCTAATGATAACAACTGGATGTATCCTTGCTAGTATGACCTAGTTCAGGCAACATAATTGAGGAGGAAGGAAATGGAGGAAATAAAGAAAATAATTGCTAATAGGAAAATAAAGGTGGACGAGAAGTTGTATAAGGATGAGCCAAAGGCAGAAAATATTTTTGACACTCCCTCTCCCAACCCCGTGTGCGGCCATCGTCATCCCCGCCGATTACGCCAACGACTCCGACGAGGAGTGTATCGCGTTCAAGATGTTGGCCCGCGAGTCCGAGCTCTCTTGCGAGGCGGAGATCGTCCACGAGCCGGCGGAGCGGCCACGGGCTGTGGAGCTCGTCAGCGCACGTGTGGCCAGGGATAGGAGTTGCGTGCACCACCGATGTCAAGCTCGAGATGGCCGACCTCATCGACCTCTCTGAGGAGTGAAGCTCTCGCCTCCGTGCCGGATCTCCAATTGTACAGAATGTCGCCACGCTCCTCCCCTATGTAACGCGCAACTGTATACAATCGCTGCTTTTGTTCCTAATTTCGTTGAATATGTAATGGTCTGAATCGTGTTCGTAATCAAATTTTGCCGCGAGTGTAAAATTTTAAATTATCAGTTTCGTTTTATAGGCACCATTCTCCGTGACCGATTCCGAACCTATAAATTACGAGTATAGTCGTTTGTATAGTGTGCTTAAGGCGTATTGGATGGTGAAGTTCCGAGATGTCAGCGGCAGGATGTGCCTTGACCAGGGGTGGGCTGGCTTCGCCATTGCGCACCAGGTCATGATCGGGTACTTCATGAACTTCAAGATGCTGAAGGGTGACTTGTTCAAGGTCACCATCTTCGAGTACATCATGAATGAAGTCATGAAGAAGTGCCCGCGGCATGATCCAGCCCTTGCCATGATCGACCTCTGAACTTTGCTGCGTACTATCTTGTCTGTCTTTGATTGCTATGAACTTATGTCGTACAGTTGCTACAATGTTTATGTATTTTGGTGTGTGCTTGCTGCGATTAAGACTTACTTGTGATATGTGGTAGGCTCACCATCTCAGGAAAAGGTTATCAGAGCACATGAGATAGCTGAAACCAAACACGCGCAATCTTTTCTTCAAGGTCTAATACAGCCCACCAAACAACAAGACCTCAATACTACCATTTTCTAAATAGTGTCAATGTGGCCAACCAAACAGTGGCGGAGTTAGAGCAGAGTGGATCATGGTGTACATATGGTGTTACACCAGGTAAAACCCTTTTTTTAGGATGCACACATGGCAAAATTCCGTCATTTAGTAAAGAAAATAGAATTTTTCCTCGGTCCCGTGCACCTCTTTGGTAGTACATGGATCCGCCACTGCAACCAAATAAGGGGAAGATTTTGGCTCACAACCTAGTCCCGACATGCAGACCCGCGCGTGTAAATTGTATGTGAGAAAAAACTCGCACCGAAAACAAACACGCCCTTACAACTTGCGTTAAGGTCATCGTTAGAGGAGCGCTAAGGGCATATCCACTGGGCCGACACAAACGGTCTGTGCGTGTCCGAAACTGTTCGTGCGGACGCGCGCGGCATGCGTGGCTCCACAGCGGGCCGACCCATCCGGCAAAACGCATCCGACCCGACCCATCCATACATCTAATCTGGGGCTAGGTTGAATCGAACCGGAAACGCGCTTGTTCGAGCGCGTACTCCTTTTATCGTTCCCTCCTGCCAGTGGCACAGAAACCACACCACTTCTCCCTCAAAAAAACTCTCCCAAATTTTCCACTGGCAGGAGCGGAAGGGAAGGCGATGGATCCCGCCGCCATCGTTGATGCTGAGCCCTCCGCCGCCAAGAAGCGCGGCCGGCCGAGGAAGCCCGCAAAGGACCAGACGCCGCAGGAGCGGAAGCTCGAGTCGGAGAAGCGCAAGGGCTGGCAGGTGGCGGCGATAGATCGACGCACCGCTGCTAGGCTTGAGACGGAGCGTCGGAACGAGGAGGAGCGCCAACAAGAAAAGGGTCGACGCCAACGAGGTGGAAGTGAATGCCGCCAAGCACGTCGTCAACTTGATCAAGCAGGAGGTGCGACACCATTTTCGCCGGCGCCGTCTCTCTTCCCGGCCTGGCCACACCGGCACGTACTCTAGCAACTTCGTCACTTCCACGCCTACAGGCCGGCCACCAGCTTAGCCCAGGGCGACAGTACCGCGCACGCCCTCGCTTGGAGGCCACCACTCTCTCACGGCGTTGTCGGAGGCGGGAGAGCCCGCCATCGACCTGAACCGCACTCCAACCACCGCGGGCGCAACCCCGGAGGCATCGACAAAGCGGCGGGCCATCTCTGCTACGAACATGCCAACGCTAGTCAATCTGTTCGGCGGAATGCCGTCCGCCGACGCCGCGGTATGATTGCCACATTTCTTCACTATTTCCAGTGCACTGCTCGCGCCGCTTTATGATGGACAATTGACGTGTAGGATTTTGTTGGAAACAACGGCGACGACGTCATGAACGCCATGATCAACGAGGGTGACCACGGCTATGCCGACGGTGGCGAGGCCAAGACAGAGACGCATGCAACATTGCGGACGAGGCATTGTTCGGGAACGATAGAAACGATGGCACTTCTATGGTCGAGGGCGTCACGGCCGCGTCGTTGGCTGCATCACTTGCGGCCTCAATTGTCGACGGCAAGAAGGTGAGCCAACAAGGCGAGGGATACACCCCCGCCGAGGACAAGCTCCTATGCAAGACATGGATAAAGATTTCACAAGATCCACTTTGCGGTGCCGAGCAAAAGGGCTTTGCCTATTGGAAGAAGGTGGGGAGGTTCTTCCATGAGCATAGGAAATTTGGGAAGGATGCCTTTCTCAGCGATCGAAATGATCTCTCCCTATCCAAGCGTTGGGGCACCATCCATGCCGAGTGTAGCAAGTTCCAAGACTCCTACGAGACGGTGATGAAAAGGAAAATAAGCGGCTTGCAGCCGCTTGACATGGTAAAACCTCTTCCCCTCTTTGTCGATGTCTTGCATCTGCATTTGCCGGTTGAGACATTGTTGGCATCCATGTCTGTAGATCATGAATGCAATGGAGTATTTCAAGATGGTGAACGATAACAAGGATTTCTCATTGTGTCGTTGTTGGACGGTGCTCAAGGACACCAAAAAACGGGAGACTAGATTTGCCCTTTGGAGAGAAGTGAACAAAAAGAAGGGCAAGGGCAATGCTTCGACGGGTGGCGTCGCCGACCTAGACTCCGAAAATGACGAAGGCTTCGTCCCATCTGCAAGCGACGGGACTGCCGGCCGTGCCTGCCTTCCCGGTGGCCACAATACCACGAAGGCCGACCTCGTCCGCCAGGCTGGTTCCTTGGCGTTCCAGGAGACCTTGAAGCATATCTTGTAGAAGAAGGAAGAGGCCATCACCGAGAGGGAGGAGAGGCGGCGCAAAGAGAAAGAGGCCGCCGCCAAGGCCTTCGTCGACCTGCAGACGAGTTCCATTGAGGCGAAGGAGGCCAGCGCCAAGGCCAGGCTGATGGAGATCGAGGCCAAGGCAAAGTTGGCGGAGGCCGAAGCCAATGCCAAGGAGGCTGATTCCAGGTCTAGGGCGCCGGAGGCCGAAGCCAAAGCTAAGACCAAGGAGGCCGAAGCCAAGATCATGGCTGAGGAGAACGCCATCATGTTCACCGATCTGGATAGCATCGCCGACCCCGATCGAAGGGCTTGGGTTGCGAAGAGGCAACAGGCCATCAGGGCTCGCGATGCCTGAAGGACAACGTCGACGGCAGTTGCAACTTTCTGGACAGAGAAGCTGCCATCTTTCGAACATTGTGTATGATATTGCCTCTTTTTTTGTATATTTTATATCCACTGGCCACTTGTTGGCGATGTGTGTGCCTTTGGCAGCGATGACGTTATTTTTAACTGATTTGCATCCCTATCCAGCCATGGCGTCAGCTACGCTCTGACAAGTAGGTCGCGTCATTTGCGCGGTGAACAATGCCGACCCCCCGCGTACTTCGCATCGCTCGACCAAACGAACACAAACGGACATTTGGGATGACCGTATTGGTCGACCCGATAGATATGACTTAACACCTGTCCGCTTGGGATGACCGCCCGGTGAATATGCCGTAACACCGCACTATCGGAGGTAAAGATTCCGACTTTCCATCCAGAGCATCAGGTGCGGCCTCTTTTCTCTCAGAGACTGCTGCTTGTGATGAAAGGGCAAAGCATCATCACCCAGCCGAATCTGAAGATCCGTCCGCATTACCGCCGATCTTTTGTCCCAAAGTAACCGCCTGCATCTTGACCCAGTGGCCAGGAGCCTTGAGTGAGGGTAAAGCAAGCACGCTGTCTGAGTCACCTACTGTGCTTGACAAACCGGGGTCAAACAAAGATCAAAGATACTAGATGAGGCGAGGACACGACAGATTGACCCAGGCCGCCTCGCCAGTGCGTGCCTGCGTGTCACACGGGCAGATCGAGGCACGTGACGGCCACCGAAAGGTTACCAGGCACTGGACTCTGCCGCTCGGCGCTCGGCAGGGTAGAAAACCTTGTGGAAACGGGCGGAGTTTACCAGGCACGCACGTACTAGTACGTCCACCGCCGTGGCAGCACAAGAGGTGGGGCAAATATCGTGTCGGCCTGCCGCGTGGTTTACTAGCCAGCCGGCCAGCCGTGCGACGTACCTGGCCTGGCCTCGGATCTTTTCTTGTAGGGAGCTTGCTCTCTGTGCGACCACGTGCTGTGAAATGTGAGGCTCGCGCGCGCACTTGTGATCTTGGTGTCTTGTCTTGTCTTGGCCAACTCGTGTACTACTATAGCGTAGAGTAGTGATCAACCAGCGCAAGTTTTACCACGTCTTTCCACGGTTGTTGTTAATTAATTAAGCTTAGCGAAGATATGAACGACGACGACGACGACGACATGTCGTGCAAAGCTATGCTCTCTCGGGAACGGGAACTTGGACTATCCATCCCGCGACTTCTATCTTGCGGAGATTATACTAGTAGTACTGTGATTAGTGGCTGACTCGGGCCTGATGTGATGTCGCTCGGGATGGGGACTGTCTACCGGCACGCACGGGGACACGCGCCGGCCACGGGACGGCTGGGGGGCCGCAGTCAAACCACCTTGGATCCGCATCCGATGATGTCCGACGCGGCGGCGGCGTAATGTTTGCTCCAGGCTACAGCTGATGGATCAATGATCATGCTGTACGCGCGTTAGATTTCCCCAAAGATTGCAGTAACTGTTTGCGACGTGAGGCGGTCGATGATGATGGGCGTCAATCTCGATCTGCCATGTCGCGTCGCCATCGATAAACAGCACACGGCGGCGCGACATCTCTCTCTCTCTCTCTGGAACAAGATTCGACGAACATACTACTCCTCCTCTACGTGTCCGGCCGACAATAACTCGGGTTCCAACACGCAACCTGCTGGCGCCTTTTGGCTGCGGCATGCGTACGCGATCGAGTCAAGAGTGGTAAGCGTTGACGAGTGACCCGGCGGGAACAGATCGCCACCGAGAGAATAGTGACGTGGCCTTCTCATGTCACACAAACACTTTGTCAGACCACAATTCCCTTCCTCGACAATACCATCCTTCGATTTTCCTGTTAGGAGAACTCCCGGTCCCTCTCGCCCCCTCGACGAGCCACAGGGTCGTTCCTGCCGCTCACCCGCCTCTAACCCTCACCTAGCTTCCTACCCTGGCGCCACGCCGACAGAGGCCACCGGGCTCCTTCTAGGTCACGCCGACGGCTATGGTTCCTCCCCGCCCCCCCCCCTCCCTCCCCGGCTCGATATTGGGGTCGTGCCTCGATCACCATGGCTGCGGTGCTTACTAGGGCGGCGGTGGTCCAGCTCCTGCCGGAGGCGACGACACGACGGCATGGTAGGCTTCTTGCGGGCAGTGCGGGGCGGACGCGGCAGGCAGTGGTGGGGTGACGTTGGCTGATACGTGCATTTTGCATCATCATAATAGCAACATATATGATCATTATAAAATGTTATTTGCATTGTTCTATCATTATTTATGCATTTCTAGATGACTTGTGATATTTTCCTACAAAGTTCCTTTTATTGATATTTATTTTTTGAGAGATAGAAAACCTTTTTTTTCTTATTTTGCTATTTCAGTGACTTTTGGATGTCAATAAATCGGAGGAAAATATCTGATCAGTTTTTCATCAAGAGAGGGACTTTGGAGCGAAAGAAACACATGAGGAGAGCCACGAAGGCCGAAAGAGGCCAGGTGGTGTGGCCCACAGTGCACACTCCACAGGCCCATTTGGCCTCAAGCATCACCTCGGCAACCTCTTTTTACAAATGCCTCCATTTCGCCAAAAAATCTACGCCATATTTTTTCAACGATTTACAGAGGCGGCGGCGGAGGCGAAAGTCTTCTCCTACTCCAAAAGAGGGCAGATCCTGTTGTACCGAAGTCTCCGGTGAGAGGGAAATCGACGCCATCGTTATTACTACTCCTTGGCGTAGGGGGAAGCCTCTCCATTAGCATCTCCAAGATCCATGTCGTTCCCCTCATAGTTTGTGATTGATTGAACCGTAGATATTGTTTGAGTGATATTTACATGTTTTTCATTGGAAACTTGTCTTTATTTGATGGAGAGATTATATATTTTTTATTGTGTTGTCATCCATATGCTACTGATACATATCATGTTTGACATTTGTGAGTAGATCCCTATGTTCCTAAGTGCATAGGATGAATTGGTATGATTTTCGTATAATATGCAATGAGTATTCGGTCAACTTCATAACTTTTATGTTGTTCTATAATGGTCATGTGAAAACCTTGCATGCATATCACTTCACCTATATGGGCTCATAGGGCAGCACTTTAATGTAATAAAGAGGGCTGGAACAGACTGAATGACATAAACCGTTTTCCAATATATTGAGTTGCATTCCTTCCCTCTATGTGCTACACTTTAATGTAATGAAGAGGGTTGGAACCGTTGCGGTGTCGTATGAGGGAAGCACCATTCTTTCCTAGAGGGCGTCGTGGCTACCCGTCATCCACTTCCCTCTGCATGCTGGGGCAAACACTAGGACCATTCTCTAATCCGACCAGCAGCATCGGTGCTTCCCTTCTTAAAGGTGTTGCTTGGTACTTGATGGTTTGGTTCTAGAAGCGTGGTGGTACAACAGATGAAAGATTCCTCATATAGCATGAAGACCAGATGTAGAAACACCATTGCAAAAGGAAGGAACCGAAATCTTGAAGGTACGACGGAAATCCAACCATGAGAAATCCTAGACTTGAAGAAAGATAAGAACAAATACAAAACACACATCTGGCGGATTTGCAAATTAGTTTTGACACCATACATCGTCCGTTAGCTAGGTTATCCTACATGCTGGACTAGCGGGGTATCGAAATCAAGACTGTGATACCACTTATAACACCCCATCCACCAGGCCCCGAGGGTGTCACTTCTGGAAGCTTACTAGGATTTTGCTGTAATTAAATTTCTTTTGTCTCACGATATTTTACTTGTCCGAGATCTGATTATTTGGTATCATCCATACCTTTGTTTAATCTCGTTACCGACAAGTACTCTTTTTCTTGATCCCGTGATATAACATTCTAGTGATCAAATCACTTGCTTGCAATCTATGTCAGTGTGATATCACCGAGAGGGCACTGAGTATATCTCTCTGTCATTTGGATGGACAAATCCCACTCTTAATCCAAGCGCCATAACTAACACTTTCCAAGCACCTGACGACACATTTATAATCACCCAGTTATGGTGTGACGTTTGATGGAATCAAATTACTTTTCTGGTGGAAGTGATTGACGTGATCTCACGGTCTAAGAACATTGAGTTACTACGAATGCGATAGCAATATAAACTTGAGGACTTGATCGAATTGCTAAATCTACTGCGGGTGACTGTTCATCATATAATTCTCCAATGATATGAACCTGTTATTAACAACATCCAATGTTCGTGATCAGGAAACCTTGATCAACTGTTAATCAATAAGCTAGTATTAAGAGATGCATTACTAGGAACCTTTTTGTTTATAAATCATACATGTATTAATGTTTCCTATTAACAAAATTATAGCATGAAAATAAGCATCTATTACATACCTGGAATAGAATAATAACCACTTTATTATTGCCTCTCGGGTCATATTCATTTCACTTATGGTAGTTAATAATGAAGCCGGTGGTGGTCGAGAAATCATCGAGAAGTTTTTTAAGGTTAGCAACATCCTGAGGAATGGCACGGACGATGATAAGGGTATCATTCGCATACTGAAGGATGAGGCAAGGGAGATCATCGACCAGAGGATGGAGAAGAAGGCCATCGCGAGAGGCTTGGAGAAGAAGTTGCTGGAGGACATCGACCACAATATTGAAAAGGAAGGGAGATGGGGTCCCCTTGGTAGAGACCTCTACGACATTGGATCCAACAACGAGGTACGCTCTTTAGGAGAACAACTGTTTGGCTAGTTGTGTTCATCATTTTTATCCAGGAACGCCAAAGCTCAGGAAACCCCTTGGCCTCAAGGATGCGATCAAGGAACTCCCAATTGATGGAGTCAAAATCTTTGCGGAAGTCAAGTTGGAAGACTGCAGCCACGGTCGCACGTCTGTCGCATGCTTGTACAATATCTGATGCATACACAAAAATCTCGGCAATCGAGCGACTAGAGACGAACCCAGTTTGATCCGGGTGGACGAGGTAGGGAATGAGGTCACGGAGGCGACGAAAGGTGAGGCCTTTCGAGTGGAACTCAAGGCAGGCGTTTTGAATGGAGATGGGACGGAAATTTTTCGGCCTATTGGCGCCCACTTTTTTGGGCAGAAGAACAATATGGGATCTGTTGATGGGGCGAAGTTCGGTGGAAAGATTATGAAAGTCATGAAGGGATTCCATCAGATTGTTTTTGACGAGATCCCATTTTTTCTTATAGAAGGCCGATCCAAAGCCATCAATACCCGGACTAGAATTTTCATTACTCCCTCCATACCGGTTTAAAGGGTCAGTACATAGTTCAATAAAAACGTTTGATCGCAAGTTTGATTAACAAAATATGAATTATAATTTTTAAAAATTATACCATTCGATTCATATTTAAAATATCTTTTTAATGATATAATTTTTATGGCAAACAATTTATGTTTCATTGGTAAATATATGGTTAAACTTTTTTCTTGAATTACATGATGTACTTTTAAACCGGTATGGTGGGACACTACAGGAGAAGCTGAATACGCCGACGGCCGGGGCGTATTCCCTAAATGCCATCGGCGTAGGCTGGCCCCGCCGGCAGCCATTGGTGTATGGCCGTCGGCGTAAAGCCCCGTAGGCGTAGCCCCTTCTCCCGTCGGCGTAGAAAAGCCGTCAGCGTATATAGCAGTGTAGACCATATGGGGTCCACCTAGATGACTAACGACCATTTGGCTATGCCGACGGCTTTACCGTCGGCCTAGATTTTTCTAAAAAAAATTCATTTTTTTTAACATTTTTGAATTGTTTAACTTGTTAATCTCACGTGTACATTTTTAATTCTAATTATACTTAGTCTCAAATCAAATTGCACAATTAGTCAAACTTCTCAACCGGTCACCCATCCTAATACTACTCCAGCCCCAGCACGCTTAACTTCTTCATTCCTTCCACATGAGCTTCCGACAAAGAAATTAGAACTTGTTTTAAATATTATCATATCAAACTTATTAACCATTACACTATAATGTTAGACATATTTATTTTTTTACATTCCATACAATTATTTGAGTAAACAATAATGAATAAGTAATAATAATCTTGAATTCAAATAAAACTAAAATAAATTTTATTTATTTTGCTTTTTTATTTAAATTTAAATAATTCATATCTAAAAATCCGTAAATCACAATTCGACAAATAATATATCCAAATCGATAAAAAAATGAGAGGATTTATTTTTTTACATTCCATACAATTATTTGAGTAAACAACAATGAATAAGTAATAATAATCTTGAATTCAAATAAAAATAAATTTTATTTTATTTATTTTGCTTTTTTTCATTTAAATTTGAATAATTCATATCTATAAATCCGTAAATCACAATTCGACAAATAATATATCCAAATCGATCAGAAAAATGAGACGAATCTAAATATGACATTCCTATCATATATATAATTATATATCATAAATTTTAAATATTAGACCAACTGAAACTATGTCAAGATTCATGAAACACCCCGTTTTTGGCACTCGAAAAATAAAAAATAGCTTTTTGGTGCGGCGAAAAGGAAAACTTTCTCCTGCAACATTGTTCGCCATCCCATGATATATACGAGTGCACAATATGGGCACATTAGCGCAAACTATATCACGATTCTAGCAATAATACTATTCATTTGACCTAAAATCCAGAAAACCTCGATTGAGATAGGTCATTTTGTGAAGGTTTTTTGACACATAATCAATATATCAAGTTTGGTATTTTTCCATGCAACTATGTCATATAATATGACACCACGCGAAAGTTTTGAATTGTTTCGATCGTTTTTGAATTTTTTATGCCCGTTTCATACTATCGTCAACCTTCCTAAATCGAGGGGCATGATGATTCTTAGCTCGGGGCTAAGCCTCACTAAACTTGCATATTGTGAACCTAAAAATGATTTTTTCAAAAAATCATGAGCAACATATCATGTACCTGTAGTTCAAATCTAACTCATTTCCTACCGATTCGGCAGGAATTTGTTTTTTTCACGAGAGGTGAACGAAAAGGTTTGATATTCCTAGGTTGAGAAATTGTCCATTCAATATGGTCTAGTATTTTTTTTAAATGTGGTATTTTCATTTTGAAACTTTCATTTGGTGCTTATTTCACAAAAACACCCCGTTTTTTGCACTCAGAAAATCAAAAATGCCTTTTGGGTGCGAAGAAAAGGAAAACTTCCTCCTGCAATATTGTTAACCATACCATGATACATATGTGTGCATAATATAGACACATTATCGCAAACTATACCATGATTCTCGCAATAACATTGGTCATTTGACCTGAAATCCAGAAAACCTCGATTGAGATAGGTCATTTTGTGAAGGTTTTTTTGAGACTCAATGAATATACCAAGTCTGGTATTTTTCCATTAAACTATGTCATATTTACACCACGCGAAGTTTTTGCATTGTTTAGATCGTTTTTGAATTTTTTATGCCATTTCAAACTATCGTCAAACTTTCTAAATCGATGGGCATGAAGATTCTTAGATCGGGGCTGAGCCTCACTAAACTTGCATTAGATCTCTGATGAAATAGCATATTGTGAACCTAAAAATGATTTTTGCAAAAAATCATGAGCAACATATCATGTACCTGTCGTTCAAATCTAACTCATTTCCTACCGATTCGGCAGGAATTTGTCTTTTTCACGAGAGGTGAACGGAAAGGTTTGAGATTCCTAGGTAGGGAAATTGTCCATTCAATATGGTCTAGTATTTTTGAAAAATGTGGTATTTTTATTTTAAAACTTTCTTTTGGTGGTTGTTTCACAAAACACCCCATTTTTTGCACTCGGAAAATGAAAAATATGTTATACGAAAGTATTTGTATTTTTTATGTATTGTTTTTTGAATAAAAATATATAATATTTGAGTTTATATAGATAGATCTTATTTTTCTGCAAATTTTGATATATTATATGTATTTTCTAGAATTTAAATAATTTAGTTATGTTTTTCTAAGATTAATGTGGAAAGAAAAAGAAAAATAGCTACGCCGACGGCTTTTGCATCGTTGGCATAGGTCTGAAACCTACGCCCGTCGGCGTAGACTTGACGCAGTTGCTCTGCCGTTAGCTCAATGGACTATGCCGACTGTCATATTTACGCCGACGGCGGCAGTCGGGCTATTTATTCTACGCCGACGGCAAAACTGGGCCGACGGCCCGTCAAGCTTCGCCGACAGCCCCGACATTTTGCCGTCGGCGTATAAAAAAACCGTCGGCCTATTTGGTTATTCCCGTAGTGGGAGCAATGGAGAAAAGAGCGGTCCCTACTCGTGAGTTCCTCCGTAGCAAAAAAGGGCGTTCAAGGGGGGCAGCTTGAGAGGTTGTGAGAGCGAGGTGGAGTGGACTTGGGAGTAGTTTTCCTCGGAAGGTAAAAAGAAGCGAAACAGTATTTCTTGGAACCCAAGTCGTTGATACTTGGTCTTGTTTTTAATGATCTGATGACAGGCTGGTTCTGTTTTTACATCCGGGAGGTTCCTCCGCGTGAACGGATCTAGCAGTACGCACCTTGTCTAGAGTCTAGTTGTACATTATCGATGCATGTGCACACAAGTTTATCAGTGGGGATACCTTGACCTTGCCGACCTACTGTCCATGATCTGTTGCTGTTAAACGTAGCGATAGTGCAAGATGGACGTGTCGTGCAAAGCAATGCAGGGAACTTGGACCATCCCGACCCCCGCGATTTGACTCGGGAGGTGATGTCGCTGGGGACGGGGGGCTGTCTAGTGTGACGGCCGGGGACACCAGCCGTACGTCGATCGGGTCAAACCTCCTTGGACGGCCTGGCCGGATCCAGATTTAATACGATACGATAAAACCTCCGGGCGATCGCCCAGCATAACGTTTGCGTAATTAAGCACATTCAAGGCCGTAATAATACTCCCGCTTTCCATCCATAGCTGGACACTTGCGTCGCCATCGATAAACAGCAGCGGCAGCAGCAGCAGATGGGGTTGAAGACGATTCAGCGCAATCACTCTTGCTCCAGCACGCATCGTGCATGCGCTCTGCCGGCCGCCACTGAACTGTTTTGGGTTTTTGTCCGCGGCTACCGCGGCAGGCTTGCCATCCATCCATGTATGGATCGGAGTACATGGTCGAGGGGTGCGTAGCGAGTGTTGACGAGTGTTGCGCGCGGTGCTGCCAATTGTGTCGTCTGTCACGGCCTCACGAGTCACGAGCGAGGAGGTTCGGCCTCGGCCGTTGGGGCGTTTTGGTAGCCAGCTTAGCGCAAGGCGACGTGGGCCTTTTGGTCTGTCGCGTGCGGGCGCAGGCCAGGATAGCGGTGAACGGGACAAGGAGGAGCAGACGACGGTGACGAAGACCTCGACAGGGAGTGTCGGCCACCGCCGGAGGAGCCGGCCTCGTGGTCTTCACGGCCGGCGACGGAGCGGCTCATCGGTGGGGAGGGAGCTAGGGTTCTCGCGAAGGGTTTGACCCAGTGGACTGGGGAGTGTGGATGGAGACGACACTGTCCCATTAAAAATGACGCGATCCTTAGTTAGGACTCTGCCAGGTGGGCATCGTGTTACCTGGACAGCGTATCCCGGAGCCGGGCCACAGTAGTACATCCGTGATGCCGATGCCTCTGTCGGTGTTTGTCTCAGTTAGATGTATATTTGCATACCGTACGTTCTTATTTATTAGAGGTCTTTCTGTACATATCCATATGTACATGTACTATATGTTGTGGTCTTTGGTTCCTGAGGAATACAAGTTGACTATTTCTAACATGGTATCACAGCCAAGTTTTAGCCCCTTCTCCTCCCGCACGTAGCAACTCCGTGTGTTTTGTTTTGTGAATCGGCCGCCGCCGCTCGCCTCGGATCTACCTGCCGGCGTCGCTGATTGATTCGCCCGATGGGCCGAGCCCGCCCGCCGGTCTTGATCTCGCCAGGAGCCTCACTCCCTGCCCGAGCAAGGACGGGGCTCGATCCCGTCGCCCGTCCTCCGTTCGGCCTCGCCCCGTCACCTCTCGCGGCCTTCTCCCGCCGCCTCCCGCCCGAGTCTGCTGGCCGTCGGCGGGCTCGTCTCAGCCGCCTTCTCTTCCGGTCTCGATTTCCCCCGGAATAGGTTCGCGCTGCCCCAATATACCTTGTTCCAGTGCTCAGATCACCGGTGGTGCCATGTTCTAGGCGGAATTGGCCGGAGATTGCTGGCTCGCGAGCGTTGACTTTCAGCCAGATCTAAAAAAAGTGAGAGAGAGAGAGAGATGTCTTATGCATCGGGCTATGTTGCGATTCCTCGCTGCCCGCGATGATCTTCGATGGCGCGAATTATCCTGATTTCGCTGCCTTTATGCGCGTTCATATGCGCAGTCTCCGTCTATGGGGTGTGCTCTCCGGCGAGGTCTCCTGTCCGCCGTGCCCCCTGCTCCTATGGCTCCTCTTTCGCCGACGCAGATTGTTCTCGGCGCTGATGCTTCTCAGGAGGCCAAGGATGCTGCTCAGAGTGCCGATGATAGTGTTGTTGCTGCATATGAGCTGAAGTTCAAACAATACTCTGCTGATCTCGAGACCTATCGCCACGATCTGACCGCGTACACTCAGTGGGTCGATGAGGATGCTCATGCTGCTACTGTTCTCACCTCCGATGTTACGCTTGTTCTTGAGTTCATGAGTCTCCCTCATTGTTGCTCAAGGCACATCTTCGCGTATCGGCCGCCGTCTGGGGATGCTCTTTACCTGTCCGTGGTTCGCCAGGAGCATGCTCTTTAGCATGGTGATTCCAGTTTTGATGAGTTCTATACTCAGAGTGCTGCTATCTGGCGTCAGCTTGATTCTCTCCGTACTATTATTTGTGGCACATGCCTGTGCTGCTAGATTGTGCGCTCGGATTTGGAGTTCCATCGCATCTATGAGTTTCTGTCTCGGCTCCGCAAGGAGTTCGAGCCCCGTCGTGCTCAGTTGAATGCCCGTGGTCGTGTTCCGCTCTCCGAGGTACTGTCTGAGCTTCAGGCTGAGGAGACTCGTCTCCGTGGTGCTGGTCTTCTTGAGGTTCCATCTGTGCTTGCTACTCGTGGTCCTCCTCTGTCGTCTGCTCCCTCGACTCAGCCACGGTCCTTTGTGCCACCGTCGATACTACCCACTCCTCCAGGTTAGGGTCAGAGTTAGCACCAGGGTCAGAGTCAGCACCAGCAGTCTCATGGTCAGGGTCGCCATGGATCTCTTTGACACTACACTTACTGTAGCAGGGATGGCCATAATTGGGCCACCTGTTATACACGGGATCCCAGTTTACGTCAGTAGCACTAGGCTCGTGTGCAGTCTGCTCCTTCCGGATCATCAGCAGTTGCTCACTCTGATCAGGACATTATCAGGAGTCTTCGCGGTCTACTTTGCATGTGCTCTTCTTCGACGGCACTTCTTTGGTTCGTGGATCGATTCTTCAGAACCTTCGCGACCACCACCTTCTACACAGTTAGGTACGTCCTCGTGGTATCTGGATTTTGGAGCTTCTTTTCACATGACCTCAGATTCTTCTCTTCTGTCCGCTATTCGTTTCTCTCACTTCTCCTGTCCGTGTTCTCACGACCGATGGTACCTCTCTTCCTGTTTCTAGTAGGGTCACCCTTTCTACTTCTTTGCGACTCTCGCCTGTCATCATTAGTTCATCGTGGTCTTCTGGGGTCTGTCTCAGGAGATGGGTCTTTACATTGTCAGGGCATTTTTGGGCTGAGGCTGTCACTGACGAGGTTTAATCTCGTCAATGCCCATTGTTATGGACTTGGGTTTTGGAGAAGATGGGGATGCTGGAGATCGTGGCACGGTTAACAGACAAGCAACCAGGGGACACGAGATTTACCCAGGTTCAGGCCCCCGGAGGGAAAACCCTACTCCTGCTTGTCTGCTCTTGATTACGGCGGAACCGAAAGTTACAGGGTGCACAGATTCGATCTGGCGTGGATGCGTGTGCGATAGTATGAGTCGAGAGATCTAGGACGTGCCCTCCTGGCCTTTATATAGACTTAGGCAGGTCCCGGTCCTAGTCGGTTACAAGTTCTAGAGTTTTACCCCTTTGAATTTCCTATCTCCGCTAGTCTTGTTCTCCAAGGATCCGAAGGCGTCATGGGCCTTGGCCACCCGAAAATCTTTATGGGCCAGTGTATATCTGCTGTGGGCCTTCCTTGGGCTGGACTAGGTATGCTAAAGTCACGTGCAGTGAGGGTATAACCATGTCGAGAGCCCCGAGTGATCGGTCGAATCGTAGATTCGGTGAGGACTCTTCCATCTTCGGTGCGACTATATATTAATAGTATATGTGTGTAGGGATTGTTGATGCGTGTACCTGACTCATCCGACGGATCAGGGTCAGTTAACTGTCTTAGGACGAAATGACACGATCTTCTTCAGGTTCGGGTCCCTCAACCCGGATCTGGAACATATCTTTGGCGTAATTGACTCGGTAGCGGAGGACTTACGAGTGGAATTCCGGTGATTTTAATTGGTGTACCCAACGTCCGTCGGGATTTTTCATCATACCTGCTGCAGTTCGTCTTGGCAGAGCCTTGATCAGGTGCGTTGCCAGGCCATCAGATGATATCTGTAGGTCTTATCTTTGCGTCGCAGACGCAGCATTCGAACATTTATCACAATGGAGGTGTTTCGGGTGGCCTAGGAGATTGTTGCTCACTCGGCCGTTTTGTTGGGGCAAAGTTGCCAAAAAAAAATTGTGCATGCTCATCCGGAGGATCGCAGTCGATGATTTCATAGGGTGCGCGACCAACGCTCCCTATGGGAGTAGCCCCCAAGTGTCTGTTCGAGTCATAGACTCGAACGGAGACTTTAGTTTAAGCATTGTTTCTGTCGTTAAATCCGCAGGACACGAAAATTTTCGGATTCTTAAATCCATCCTCCCTATGGGAGTAGCCCCCGAGTCTGTAGTGGAGTCGTAGACTCGACGTAGGACTCAGAGAAGTAATTTGTCCTCATTTGTGCAGCGGGTGCGGCCGGCCCCGATAGGAGTAGCCCGAGTATTTAGTCGAATCGAAGATTCGGTGAGTACTCTTAATGGGCAGTGGTGCTAGTATAGCTTTTGATGGCGTCAGTGCTTACGATTGATGACCTCAAGCGTCTGCTACGCCAGAGATGACTTGACTGGACGAACATGGGTCCCACTTGCTGACTTTGAATTGACCGGTCACACGGGACGTGGAGATAATTACGGCGTCTCCTCGATTTCCGCGCGTAGTGGACGGCGTGGTAACGAGGGTTCGTTGTGGTGTTGACACGTGTACGACCAGATCTACCGTTGGCGTTAGATCTTCTCGATGGATGCCAGCGTGCGTCGTCTTCGCTGTTATTATCCATGGTGAAATCGTGGTTTGTTTTTCACCGCACCAGTTCATCTGTTCCCTGCCTCCTTGTTCTTGAGCGATTCTTGCTGCTCGCTGAGCTTTCCTTCCACATTTCCTTCGTTCTTTCTGCGTTGTCATTGCCACCACCGCCATAGCGCCATGGGGAAAACAAAGAAGTCCTCATCTGCGGTTGGGACCAGCGCCGCCGGAGGCAAGAAGGGTACCGCCGCTGCTCGCGTCACCGATGGTGGCTGGCGGCGATCAGAGACGCGGGAGAGCGATCTCCGCAAACTGCGCGAGCGGGGCCTGATCCCGCAAGATACGACGGCCGTCAAACTCCCCGGCAATGAGGTAATCCCCCGTCCCCCATCTGGGTACCGGGTTATGTTTCTCGCCTTCGTCTTGCGTGGGTTTTCGTATCCAGTCCATGACTTCCTTCGTGGACTGCTCTTCTTCTATGGGGTTCAGTTGCATCATCTGTCTCCCAATTCTCTTCTCCACATTGCTTGTTTTATCACTTTTTGTGAGTGTTGGCTTGGCATTGAGCCGCACTTTGGCCTCTTACGGAAACTCTATTCCGTGAAGAGGCAATCTGGTTCGGATGGTGTGTATCCCATTGGGGGTTTCATCATCTCCCTCAGTCCCAATCTGCAATTCTTTTCCTTTTCCAAGTCCGAATTTGTCCAGTACTAGCGGAGGCGGTGGTTTTATATCCGTGACTCCGTAGTGCTCGGGCAAGATTTTGGTCTTGTTCCCTTTGACCCCTCCCAAATGATTGAGAAGAAAAGGTCTTGGAAAAACCAAATCTTAGACGGTGAGGTGGCGGAGATAGAGGCCTGTCGTCGGGTGGAGGATCTCAAGCGATTCACGAGAAGGAGGTGAATGGTGTGGACATCATCCGAACGTTTCTTGAACGTCGGTGCAGCCTCTCAAGCGCGCACCGATGTTTCTTTATTCTGGGCGCCGTGATCCGACGAGGGTTTCGAGTGAGAAAATCTCCGAGGTGGAACTTGACAAGGCTCTTTGCGCCCTGTTGAAGTTCAAGGCCGACGAAAAAATCCCGAGGAAGTCGCTGACTCCTCCCTTTTCTTCGGCGTTGGTCGTACCGAAGGTGTAGATTTGTGCACGTAGTGCTCCCCCTTTGTTTTTGTCGGCTGTGTATTTGTTTACTTTGTTTGCTAACAAAGTTCCTTCTCATCTTCTTGAGCTTCAAAGTGTCGGGCATGGTACCACCGTTCGAAAGGTATCTGAATGCCGGATAATGAAGTGGTGGATTCCGTGTCGAGCTACCGTCAGCGATCTCCACGGAGGATGCCGAGTCGAGTGAGGACCATTCGCAAGCGATCACGGAGCTCCAAATAGTCTTGGATGCCTCGCCTCCTCCTACTCCCAGGAACCCTCTCGGCCTTGAGCGTCATAGTGATGGTCATGGAGGTTCTTCCTCTCTCCTTCCTGCCATTCCTGTGCGGGCTATCGCGCCGCACCCGCCAGCAAAGCGGAAGAAGGAAGAAAAGAAGGAGGAGAAGGAAGAGAAGAAAGAGGAGAAGAGGGCCGAAGGGCTTCTCCTATCTTCTACACGAGCGCATTGGGCTCGTAAGTTTTCTTGTTGCCTGTTGTCCTTTGTTCCTCGTGATTTTTGCTGTGTTGATTGGTTCAGTATCGAGGCAATCCTCCCACGACTCTCGTGATGGTGCGCGGGAGATGATGGGGGAGTCGAACATTGCGTCGCCCCCTCCTCAGACGGTGGCGACCCCGGGTGGCGCCGCTCCAGATCCTCCTGTGCGGGAGGCGCTGGTGGTTGCGCCTCAGAATTTCGCAGGCAGGACTTCCGGGTCGCCGTCGGAACATGTAAGTTTTCTTCATGTCATGGGGGAAGCCCCCGAGTGTCTTCGTGTGCTGATGTTGTGTTTGCTCCTTTGTGTTGGGCGTAGCCCCCAAGTCCTGTTCTTACTGTTGTTTCTCTTTTCTGCAGCCTTTTGTACAGGAGGCCAAGCGGCTGGTGGGAGCGCGCTTTGGCTGGTAACTCGCAGCTTCGAGGTATCTGTCTGCCTGTTAATACCTCTCTTGTTTATCCGGTCCTATTCTTTGATACTTGCTTGTCTTAAATGCAGAGGAGCATAACGACTCTCTCCATGAGGTTGACGCTCTTAAAAAGAGCCTTGGATCGGGCGGCAGAAAATTGCCGTCGTGAAAGAGCGCCTTGAGCTAGAGCCGAAGGCGGCGAGCGAAGGACCGTCTGCAGCAGGAGGCGCAGATCGTGAGGAGGTAGCCACCGCTTGCTGCTCGTGAAAGAGGGGTGGCGTCGAAGCTCATGGCTGCTGCCAAGGCTATTTCGGGTGAGTGCTAATTTTTTCACTTGGTTTTGTTTCTACGAGTCTTCATCGATGTTGCCTTGCTTCATGTTTTTCTTCATTTTTGTCTCAGATGCCGCAGGCATCGAGTTCGACCGCGGTGCTCTGGAGCACGGCAGTGCTCTAGATGATGCCACTGTGGCGGTCGAAGACCGCTGCGGCACCGTCGTCAACTCCCTTGCCAAGGCGAAAGAGGTCCTTGGTCGCTTCTACCAGGAGCTCTTCCCGAAGGGCGCAGCCCTTGAAGATGTGGATGCCCTGGCAGAGACTCTGTCGGAAGCGCTGCGGTACATAAGCATAGCGAAGGGCATCGGCGCGTCCGTCGGGCTGGCGATGGCCTTGGCGGCGGGAGCGGAGCTGGACTTGCCACAGATCACCTCTCGGATGCCGACGACTGCGGATGGATCCGAGGTAGCCTTCGCTGCCTACTCCGCTCGCTGCAGACGATATGGGCCCAAGCTCATTGACTTGCCGTCTGAGTACGCACTGCGGCAGCAGGGCGAGGCCAAATCTAGGCAGTCTGGCTCCGAGGCGACTCAGTGTCCTGCATCTTAGGCATAGTAGACGTAGGGTAGTGTGTAGTCTACTTTTGTTGTAAATATCTTTTGTAGTACCGTCCTTGTGCCACGTAGTGGCCTTATATATTTAATGAATTCCTCCGAGTTGTGCTCAATCCTTGGCTGAATGTCTGTGTGCCTTCTTTTTTCTGCTGCTATAGGTTCCTTCGGGTGCTGACCCGGCTGACACTTCATCCGCAAAGCCCGTGCGACCATCGTTGGATGATTCCTCGCAGCTCGCTTTCCTTCGAGATCGTGTGCGCAGTTTGGAGAGGGAATTGCTCGGGTTGCGTGGCCGCGCCGATGTTTGGATGTCCAAGGCGGATCGTGGTGCAGCCAGAGAGGAGTACCTGATGGCGGAGCTTGGTCGGCTATCCGAGCAGCTGCAATGTAAGTTGATCCTTATTTCGGGTTGTAGCTTTAGTTCTTCGGGTGAGCCTGCTGGCCTTATTCTTGTCTTGTCGCGGTAAAGCGAATCTTGCTCCGAGGGAAGAAAAAGAGTGTGTCGCTGTTCGGGTCAATTGCTTGACTCAGCAGGACATGGAGGTCGGCGGCTTCTTCTGGATGGATCGCGATCGCGCCGTGGTTCTGGCGACGGTGGAGGATCGTGTCTATCAAGTTTCGCGGGTGCTCCGCGGTCAGGACATCACTTTCCTCGGTGCCGCGTCATGTTTCCTTTGGATGTCGTGCGACTACCCTTGCTGGTCTTCAGCGAAATTTGAGTGCGGCAATGTCAAGGAATGCGGCGGCAGCAACTCGTCAGGAGTCAAGGCTGCTTTGTCTCTTGTGAGGTGCACCGCAGCGTGGATTTGGCTGGCTGTGGCAGGCGCCTCTTCGACCGGATGGTGGCGAGTGGAACATGCGTCCGCATTACGCGGCTGTAAGGCAGTATGCCGAACAGATTGTAGATTTGTTTGAGCAGCGTGCTCAGGTTATTCTTCAGAATAGGTAGGACCTGAAAATGAACAGATAGATGTGAAATTTGTATATTTCGGCTGGGCGTGTTTGTGCCCTTTGTTGTAAAGGTTTTCTTGTTTGTGAGCACGCAGTGCTCTGATTGAGTACATGTCCTTTTTGTTTGCCTGACGTGGTCAGCTACTCAGGTGTACACGTTTGGTCCTCAGTCGATGAAATCGTGAGGTGGGGGGAGCCCCCGAGTGCGTTTGTACAATGTAGTAAAGTTGCAGAAAAAGAGTCAACCGAAGTTTGGGGCGAGACACTTAGCTTTACTGATATCGTAATGGAGGAGGTACATGGTTCCGCTGAGTAGCCTTGGCTGAAAGCCTTATTGAAAGTAAAAGGGGAGTAGGTTGCTACGGGTAGAATCGTCGCAAGTGCGATATGTTCCATGGGTTGGAGTATGCGACTCCAGACTCCACGTGTTTGAGGCGATAGGCGCCACCTGGGATGACTTCGGTGATGACGTAGGGTCCTTCCCATGGTGACTCGAATTTGTTCGGTCGCTTTTGCTTGAGTCGTAAGACGAGGTCTCCTTTGACGAAGGACCTTGGGTGTAGCCGGCGGCTGTGATAGTTGCGGAGACTCTGCTGGTACACCGCTGATCGAGCTGCTGCTATATCCCGCGCTTCGTCGAGTGTGTCGACGGCGTCTTCGAGTGCAGCCGTAGACTCGGCTTCGCTGTAGGCGACAACTCGTGGGGCCTGGTGGCGCACTTCGGCTGGTAGCACGGCCTCAGCTCCGTGCACCATGAAGAACGGTGTGTAGCCGGTGGAGCTGTTTGGCGTAGTCCGTAAGCTCCCTTTCGAGGACTTTGGCAGTTTGCCGATCATGTCGAGGCCCCATTGAGCAAAAGGCCAAGCTATGGGTATGGGTCTAAGTTCGGAACCAGGTGCGTGCGGTTTGTCGGCGAACCGTTGACACCCGTTGCATCTTCGGACGATGTCCTTCGCGTCGCTCATGGCCGTTGGCCAGTAGAATCCTGCTCGCAGAGCTTTGGCGACAAGGGAGCGGCTACCTGCGTGGTGGCCGTAGATGCCCTCGTGAATGTCTTGGAGTATGGCTTTGCCGTCGTCGATGGTGACGCACCGTTGTAGTACACCCGTGATGCTGCGTTTGTACAGTTCACCGTTGATGATGGTGAAGGCTTTTGACCGGCGAGATATGCGCCGGGCATCTGTCGGGCTGTTGGGCAATTCTCCGTTTATCAGGAACTGAAGGTATGGGCGTGTCCAGGTTTCTTCGACTGCCATGACCTGCATCAGGCTGACCATAGCGACCTCGTGTCGTTTCGGGTCCTTCTTGTCCTTCGGGTAGCGAGCCCCGAGTGTTCTTCTTGGGTGATCCTTTGGGGAATTTCCGCTTGATGGATGGCACGCAGATTTGTTCGAGGAACACACCTGGTGGCACCTTTGCGCAAGTGGAGCCGATGTTGGCGAGTCTATCGGCTTCCTCGTTGCTCTCTCTTCCAACGTGCCGAAGTTCGCAGCCATCGAATTCTCCTTCGAGTGCGTTGTAGAGCGCGCGGTATGCGATCATGTTTTCGGCGTGTGCGTCACACTCATTCATCGTCTACTGGACGACGAGGTTGGAGTCACCGTACATGACCAGGCACGTTGCGCCGCATATTTTTGCCATCCTCATGCCATGGATGAGGGCTTCGTATTCGGTTTCGTTGTTGGATGCTCTGAATTTCATCCGAAGAACGTACTTGATCTTGTCACCTTGCGGGGAGGTCAGTATCACCTCGCCTCGGCCGGCTTGAGCCGTCGACGAGATGCATTGTCCAAGACATATGCGGGTGTCTGGCGGTGCAACTCCATCCGATGTACCGAAGTCCGGAGGACTTGAGATTTGATTGCGTGTCGCTTCGTGAGCGATGTCCAAGGGTGATAGGTCGATGCCCCACAAGGCCACCGTCCTGGCCTCTGGATTATTCAGGATCTTTGTTCGGGGTGCCGTTGGCGACCATCACTTGGTGCTCTGGAAGTAATGGCTCAACCGTCGAGCCGTCATGAACACGCCGTAGGCTATCTTACAGTAGTGAGGGTACCTGCTTTGTTGGTGTCGCACCTTCTCGAGGTAGTAAATTGGGCGCTGGACCCCATGGGTCTTGCCTTCTTCGGGTCGTTCGACCACGAGTACGGTGCTGACCACTTGGTGTGTGGATGCTATGTACAACAGCAGGGGTTCGCGCTCCTTTGGCGTGACCAAAACCGGCGAGGTGGAGAGGAGCCGCTTGAGGCTTTCGAATGCGTCGTTGGCTTCTGGTGTCCACTCGAACTTGTCTGCTTTATGCAGCAGCTGGTAGAATGGTAGGGCCTTTTCGCCCATATGGCTGATGAACCTGCTTAGTGCCGCTACTCTTCCTGCGAGCTGCTGGACGCCCTTGAGGTTTTTCGGCTTCTCCATTGTCATGATGGCTCTGATTTTCTTCGGGTTCGCCTCAATCCCTCGTTGAGAGATGAAGTACCCGAGCAGCTGACCCGAGGGGACGCCGAAGGCGCACTTTTCTGGGTTGAGCTGGATCCTGTAGCGATCAAGGTTGTCGAACGTCTCGCGGAGATCGTCAATAAGTGTCCTTGCCTCCCTGGTTTTTATTACTATGTCGTCAACATAAACTTGGACGTTGCGACCAATCTGGTCCTTGAGGCAGGCCTGCATGCATCGCTGGTACGTGGCACCCGCGTTCTTTAGCCCGAAGGGCATTGTGTTGTAACAGAATACTCCGAACGGTGTGATAAACGCCGTTTTCTCCTGATCTTCGACCTTGAGCCAAATATGGTTATAGCCTGAGTAGGCGTCGAGGAAGGAGAGTTTCTCGCAACCTGCAGTCGAATTGATGATCTGGTCGATCCGTGGAAGAGGGAAGTGGTCCTTTGGGCAATGCTTATTTAGTGACGTGAAGTCCACACACATCCGCAGGATGTCCGTGTCCTTCTTCGGGACCATCACCGTGTTCGCAAGGCACTCGCTTTCTTTGATTTCCCTGATGAGGTCTGCAGCGAGCAGTCTATTGATTTCCTTGCCGATAGCTTCGGCTCGTGGCTCCGACAGTCTTCGGATGGACTGCTTGACCGGCTTGGTGTCTGTAAAGACATTGAGTGCGTTTCGGCGAATCCACAGGAACTCTGGCATGTCCGTAGGACACCAGGCGAAGATTTCCCAGCGCTCACGGAGGAATTCGACGAGCGCGCCTTCCTATGCGGTGCTGAGGTCATTGGTGATGAGGGTCGTCTTGGAGGCATCTGTCGGATGGACCTGCACTTTCTTGGTGTTGACGGTGAAGTCGAGGACATGTCAGGTGCGTTCTGCCTTGTGACTGGGGGTAGCCCATTGTCCGTCACCTCGCGGAGCCTTACAAGCTCGTCTTGCATGCCGAAAGACTGGGAGATTTTGTTGAAATCCCTGTCGCATTGGTCCGATCGGGTGAAGCTCCGTGGATCGTGATGACGCCTTGGTCCTGGCATCTTGAATAGTAGGTATGCGTAGTGGGACGGCCAGAATCTTGCGAATGCTACACGCCCAGGATGGCGTGGTATTGCGACGCCCCTACCAATTCAATTCTAGGCGCCTCGCCGAAAGTTGTCCGGCTCAAGATGACGTCGAGCCCTATTTTGCCGAGGAATATGCCCTTCCTCGACAATGCCGGAACGTTGTTCGATTGTTTCAGCTGCATTGCGGGATCCACATAGCCGCTAGAGTGCTTGCGAACATTAGGTTGATGCCGCCGCCGTCCATGAAGACGCGGCTCATCTCAAGCCTCCGATCTGCGCCCGGCACTGTGGCAGCATGACCGGGAGAGGATCTGCAAGGGTGATCCGCGCGAGTTAATGTGATGCAGGACTCCGATCCGCTAAGGTACTCAGGGATTGCAGGCGGAGTTGCCACGGCCAAGTTGATTTGTCGGGTGATTTTCTTCTGCACCCTGTTTGTGGGGCGTCCCTTCTGGATCATATTTAGTGCTCCTTTTGGTGGGGGGTATGCACCCCGGCGTTGTTTTGATACCGGTGCGATTGGTTGATTTCGGCCTCCAATAGGCGGCGGTGGAGGAGCTCCGTGTGCTATTTCACCTGGCGCAGGTGTGTTTCCGAACGCAGGAATTGGAGTTTGTTGCCTCATCTGCACCATGCCTTCGCTGAGTTTCTGGAACTCGCGGCAGTCCTTGAGCATGTGGCTGGCTTTCTTTTGCCATCTGTTTGTCGATGTAGAAGTGGATGGTGCATGGACCAAAGTTTGTCGAATCTTGAGGGTCCGTTGTCGCGTCGCGTTGCTACGCAGCTGCGTTGGTCGTCCGTTGTCGCGAAGTTTCCGCCATGGTATCCTCCATTGCGGCCGTTGTCGTTACGGCGGTCGGGCGTGGCCGCGACCATGTCGGGTCCGTCGCGGTCCTCGTAGACGCGCGATCTCCTCTTGCTGCGGCGTTCACGTCTTCGGCCGTAGTCGTCCTCTTCATATGATTGCGGTCGCTGGATGCAATCTTTGCCGTCTGCCCAACTGTTGGCGATTTCCATGAGGTGGTCGAGTGTCTTGGGATTTACATGCCCAAGTTCCTCCTTGAAGTCTTGGCACTTGACGCCGTCCCTGAAGGCGTCGATGGCCCTCTCTTCGGAGATGTGTGCTGTGGAGTTCTTGGTTGTAGACCAGCGTAGTATGTACGAGCGAATAGATTCACCCATTCTCTGAGTGCAGGCTCGCAATTCTTCGATTGATGCGGGCCTCTTGCTGGTGCCTTTGAAATTTCGGATGAAACTATAAGCAAGCTCCTCCCAGCTTCGGATGGATCCTGATGATAGGTCATTGAGCTAGACTCGCGCCCGCGCTTACCGCGGTGAAGGCATTGCATGGCGGTTTCTTTGTTGCCTCCGTGAAGCTTGACGGATGATGATGGTCACCGAGCTGTGATTTTGGATCTGCGTCGTTGAACTTCGGAGTATCCGAAGGAAGCTTGAAGTTGCGTGGCATCTGTGTTTGCCGCAGATCTGGCCAAGCATCGGGCCCGCAGAGTTCTCCTTCGTCTTCATCCATCTCAGATTCGACGAGCATGCGCGGCTTTGTCGATCTTGCGCTGTGTAAGATTGTCTCTGGCATCGTAGTCGTGTTTGTGGCGGTGTGAACTCTTCTTCCTTCGAGGAAGATCGTGCTCCTCTTCCTCTTCGGATGAGGGTGTGGGGCTCCGGTCGCGCCTGGCCGAAGCTTTCTTCTTCGGCTCCGCAGGAGCGTCTTCGTGGAGCGCAGCTCCGATTAGTCCTAGCCCTGTGAGTGCAGACCTATGCATGGCCCTTTTCGGGTCCCCCTCCGGTCGTGGGTGAGCCGCTAGATATGCAGTGGCTGCCATGATCGCAGCTTGTGGCGTCTTCGGGATGATGTTGCCGTCGGCATCCATATCCATGAACGATGTGTGGAGAGTTCGGGTCACGTCGCGCCGCTCCTTGGGATCCATGTTTTCCACCCGTGAGCGGTGCTTGTTTCCCTGGTTTCCGTTTGTGCTAGAGCCGGGTGCGATGGCGGAGAGCGCAGCTCGTCGCGCGCTAGACTCGGAGGCTGCTTGCTTGCGCTTGTCTAGCGTCTCCTGCTTCTTGACTTGTTTCTTGTGTTCCTCGATGAGGAGGTAGTGGTATGCCATCAGTAGGTAACGTGAGGCGTCTGCAGGTAAGACGATGTCGCCTGCGACTGCACGGCGCGCCTGGACCCATCCTTCTTTGCTAAGTTGGATGACGTGGCTATTGTTTTCCCTGTTGGGTGGGGGACCGCTTCTTACGTTTCGCCGTTTTAGATGTCGGTTGGGCGGCGGGTTAGGTGTTTCTGCGGCGGTTTGGATGACGGCGGCGCATAGATAGCGCTTGCAGATTGGTCGGCTGCTGCCGCAGCTTTCGGATCCGGAACGTAGGTCCTTCGTCCGAAGGTGGATCACATAGATCGGAGTTGATTCTTCTTTGTAAAACTCATATGTTGATGGTGACGCATAGCACGGTGTGGAGCCCACGAGGCGGGACTGACGGCACGCACCCGCCAGTGGTGGCGGAGGGTGCCGCTTGTCCCACTGGAAGCGAAACTCGAACAAAATCTCGAGTCCGCCGCCACGGGCTCGAAATCCTTCATGGTGGCCGGCGGGCGGTGAAGTCGAGGCGCCAAGAGGAGGTGATTCTCCGTCGCCGGAGTTGTAGATCGATCGGTCGAACCGTCACGATCACAAATCAGCAGCCCCAATTCCCACAGACGGCGCCAATTAACGAGGTTTAATCTCGTCAATGTCCATTGTTATGGACTTGGGTTTTGAGAAGATGGGGATCTTTGGAGATCGTAGCGGTTAACGACAAGCAACGAGGGGACACGAGATTTACCTGTGTTCAGGCCCCGAGGGAAAACCCTACTCCGCTATGCGCTCTTGATTACGGAACCGAAGTTACAGTCTTGCAGATTCGATCTGGCGTGGATGCGTGTGCGAGAGTATGAGTCGAGAGATCTAGGACGTTCCCTCCTGGCCTTTATATAGACTTAGGCAGGTCCCGGGCATAGTCCTAGTCGGTTACAAGTTCTAGAGTTTTACCCCTTTGAATTTCCTATCTCCGCTAGTCTTGTTCTCCAAGGATCCAAAGGCGTCATGGGCCTTGGCCACCCGAAAATCTTTATGGGCCAGTGTATATCTGCTGTGGGCCTTCCTTGGGCTGGACTAGGTATGCTAAAGTCACGTACCCGTAGGGTATAACCATGTCAGTCGCAATGTCGACTTACCTCATCAATATTCAGCCCTTTGTCGCTCTGCAGGGTGGTATCCCTCTTGAGCGCCTATCTGGTCATTCTCCGGACTACTCCATGCTTTGCTTGTTTGGCTGTGTTTGCTATGTTCTCCTTGCCCCTCGCAAACGCACTAAACTGACCGCTCAATCTGTTCAGTGTGTCTTTCTTGGATACAGTGATGAGCATAAGGTCTATCGCTGTTGGGACCCCGTTGCTCGTCGGATGCGTATCTCTCGCGATGTTACTTTTGATGAGACGCACACTTTCTATCCTCGTCCCACCGCTGGTACCTACCCGGTGGAAGATATCTCTTTTCTTCTTTTTCCTGACACACCTCCTTTGACTCCTATTGTGTCTTCTTCAGGACCAACTCTCCCTGATGTCTCTTGTTCGACACCATCCTCCTCTGCTCCGTCTAGTTCCCCTAGTTCTCCTCGTTCTCTGGAGCCTTCCTCTGCTATTCCTTCTTCTTCATGAGTCGTCTTCCTCTGATGAGCTTCCCTCTACTCGTCATGTTTGTCAGCGCCGTGCCCCCAACCGTTGGCTCCGAGACGACTTCTTATCGGGATGCCGAGCATCATCCTGAATGGCAGCTGGCCATGACTGAGGAGATTGCTGCGCTTGAGCGCACTGGCACCTGTGATATTGTTTCTCCCCCTCCCGGTGTTTGTCCTATTACGTGTAAGTGGGTCTATAAAATTAAGACCCGCTCTGATGGATCTCTTGAGCGCTATAAAGCGCGTCTTGTGGCTCGTGGTTTTCAGCAGGCGCACGGTCGTGACTATGATGATACCTTTGCTCATGTGGCTCATATGACCACTGTGCGCACTCTTCTTGCTGTCGCTTCTGTTCGTCACTAGTCTGTGTCCCAGCTTGATGTTCAGAACGCATTCCTCAATTGTGAGTTGAGTGAGGAGGTTTATATGCATCCTCCTCCTGGGTATTCTGTTCCCGCTGGGATGGTTTTCCGTCTTCACGTTCTCTTTATGGCCTGAAACATGCCCCTCGTGCCTGGTTTAAGCGCTTTGGCTCTATGGTGACTGCTGTTGGTTTCTCTACTAGTGCTCATGATCCAGCGCTGTTTGTTCACACTTCTCCTCGTGGACGCACTCTTCTTCTTCTTCTCTATGTTGATGATATGATCATTACTGGTGATGATCCTGACTATATCGCCTTTGTTAAGGCTCGTTTTCGTGATCAGTTTCTTATGACTGATCTTGGTCCTCTTCGATATTTTCTTGGGATTGAGGTTTCCTCCACTTCTGATGGTTTTTCATCTCCCAGGAAAAGTATATTCAGGATCTTCTTGCTCGTGCTGCTCTTGGGGATGAGCGCACTATTGAGACCCCTATGGAGCTTAATGTTAAGCTTCACCCTACTGATGGTGATCCTCTTCCTGATCCGACACGTTATCACCATCTTGTTGGGAGTCTTGTTTATCTTGCTGTCACTCGTCCTGACATATCTTATCCTGTTCATATTCTGAGTCAGTTTGTTTCCGCTCCTACCACTGTTCACTATAGTCATCTTCTTCGTGTTCTTCGTTATCTTCGTGGTACGATCACTCGTCGCTTTTTCTTTCCTTGTTCCAGCTCCCTCCAGCTCCAGTGCTATTCGGACTCTACGTGGGCGAGTGATCGTTCGGATCGCCGTTCACTTTCAGCTTACTGTGTGTTTCTTGGTGATTCGCTCATTGCTTGGAAGACGAAGAAACAGACAGCGGTTTCCTGTTAGAATGTTGAGGCTGAGTTGCGTGATATGGCCTTATTAACTGCTGAGGTGACCTGATTACGGTGGTTGCTTGTGGATTTTGGGTGTCTATTATCACACCCACTCTGGTTTTGTCTGACTGACAGTACAAGTGCTATTAGTATTGCATGTGATCCGGTCAAGCATGTGTTTACCAAGTATATTGGTGTTGATGCTTTCTATACAGGTGCTCAGGTTGTTGCGCTTCAGTATGTGCCTTCAGAGTTATAGTTGGCGGATTTTTTTACGAAGGCACAGACCATTGCGCAGCATACTTTCTTTCTCTTCAAACTCAGTGTTGTAAAGCCACCATGAGTTTGAGGGGGGTGTTAGATGTATATTTGTATATTGTATGTCCCCACTTGTTAGGGGGTCTTCCTGCATATTTCCACATGTACATGTACTATATGTTGTAGTCTTTGGCCCCTGAGGAATACAAGTTGCCTATTCCTAACAGTCTCTACTATAATGGCAAGAGACAAACACCGCCTGAGTGTTTTTAATTCATTTCTTCATTGTTGATATCCTTTATTTATCTTCTTCGGTGTATAATTTTAAAATAGTGTAAATGTTATCGATAAATAATTTAAATACTCTATATATTTAGATTTTAGCGGTCAACTAAAAAAAAAGACACATGCATCGTGTCTCATTAGGACATGTACAGCGGGCCGACAGCGCCACATCCGGTCTGATTCTGTTCGGATGCGTCGGTCCGCGGACATAATTTGGGTCGTGCTTTGGCATGTCTGGCCGGGACACCCAGCGGCGCGACCCATCTGATCCGCGTTGGCCCGTAGAAAAAGTATTTTAATTACAAACACAATTAGAAACACATGAAATTGAAGAAACTTTACATTGATTCAAACATAATTTACATATAAAATAAAAAAGGAAACCCTATCATCTACTTGGCAGTGGCGGCGGCGACGTGGCCATTTACTTGTCATTGTCGGAGACGAGGTCGACCCATGCCGGCGGGGTCCAGAGGTTCGCCGGCGACAGGCCAGGCTGCACAAGGTGCATGGGCACCGGCTGGTTAATAACCTGCCCCTAAGAAGCTGGCTCTGGTGTTGGCGCCATGTAGAAATGGAGATAGGTGATCTCCAGGCCTTCAGGATAGTTGGGCGCGATCGGGGGCGCCATGCCGGCAAAGGTGGTGTTGGCGGCAGATCGGCCATGTGTTGCGCCTACAAGCCCGTCACCTAGATAGCGTCGTGTTGCGTATCCATACAAACCCATGTGTTGTGTATCCATGAGTGACGATGGACTGGTACTCGATGGGTGGGGCAGCTGACCGATAAACCGGCCAGCGTTGGCGTTCGCCTCCTGTTGGATGAAGCCCTCCATCGTGTCGTCTTCCTCCCTCCTCCTCCTCCTCGGAGTCATCCACAAACTGGGTGGGGACGCCGTGTTAGAACTCCCACAGCTAGAGGGCCACCGGATAGTCGACGCGCGGTGGGCCCTGTTCTCCCACACGAGGAAGTCATCCTTGAACTGACGGTTCCGGTAGCCCCGCTCATAACGCTAGCACGGGGGGGGGAAGGGCATCGATGGGGCGCTGCATATCCTCCTCGAACTCCTCGGTGCCCAGTTTGAGGGCGCTAGCACGGGGGGAAGGGCATCGATGGGGCGCTGCATATCCTCCTCGAACTCCTCGGTGCCCAGTTTGAGGCCCGACAACACTAGCACCCTCTCGGCATTGAGGTGTCATCCTCTAGGGAGGGAGGCGTCATGGTGGGTGATGCGGTCCGCCTTAATCTGAATGTTCTTAGTGTAATCCAATGTTTAATAATTATCCATGCCTCCTTTGTAGCAGTTTTCATGTTCCGAGGCTTATGTGAAGCTGCATGTTTATTTCACTGCTTTGTACAAGTTTTGTGTTTCTATTTTTCCGGTAAAGCTTGGTACACCTTCCTCCTGTCTTGACCATGAAAATTGCTTAGTTCTTTGTCTTGATTAACCTAAGGTGCATGATTGCTATTACCGGTGTTTGTTCTAAGAATATTGATTCACATCATTTTTTATGTTGCTTGCAATAAAATAATAATTTTGTAATGATAACTATCCGTTTCCTCGTGAATCGCATGATGAATTACCCCTTTAAACCAATTTAATATGTTCTATGCTTTCTCTTCACAGAAATAAGACGTATATTTAGTTTAGATAAGAATAAATGTTGTCTTTGTGATTGTGCTCACTGATTTTAAGATTATCCAACTCCAGTTTACCTTAAATACATATGTTTTCAATGTGTATTTAGTTTAGAGTATGTGATGCATATATCTTGTAGGAAGGTGTTGCTAAGAGAAATGTTTTATAATCTGGAACAAAGATAGTGGTGTAGAAGGATTGTGGGCAGGAATATATATGAAACATTTTGATTACTAAAACGGTGGACCATAGAATAGGCTTGCGCCCTAATCTGTGGGTACATTTTGGTATATATTTCCATGTACCCTTGCATATTAATTAGAATTTAGAGTCGTGTTATAATTATATGATGATTGGGCCTGGTATGTCAATTGATTAGACATGCATTCTTTCATGAAGTTTTCTCATATAAATACCTCTAATCATATTTTTTGAGGACTATGTTACTGAACTTCGTTGAATATAAGAATTACTATCAAAGCAATTAATCAAAGAATGTACGGATATATGGATGGAGCATACTAAAGACAATGGTCTATACCACATTAATATAATTCTCCTATGGTACATTACCTTTTCTGAAAAGGTAATCTCTATAATATCAAACATAAGCGGTACCTTTCACGTGTTATGCGCATAATACATGTGTTAGTGCCTCGCGGTTTCTAAAAATGAACGAATTCTAACCTTGGATAACAAGTATGGATAAAACTTATGAATACAATATTATCTCGCCACTGACTCACCGGATCATCTAGTACTGGCCTGGGCTGTGGAGTGTGGAGTGAGGGCAAAGCAACGACCTACTCCGGCTGGTTAAACAAAGATCAAAGATTGGGATGAGGCAAGGACACGACGCATGACAGCGAGGTCCACAAACACCAGGACACCTCAGCCGGTGCGAGTGCCACTGAGGACGATTCGACTGCCGCGCGTGATGATGGATAAATACGCCAATAATGCATGGAAGCGCCTCTCTGTAGCTGTACTAGCACTACATATCTCTTGGACGTTTTGACTGAGCCCAGGACCCCAGGTTGCCAGGGCAGAGCCACGTGACGGCGACCTTCACTCCACCTAACAGGACGCGGCAGAAAGGACAAAAATAACAGTTTTTTAAAAGGATTTTACGAAAACTATTTCACTGGAGTAACCCTTTGGGTAGCCTCCAACAGCTAGGCGCTACACTCTAGCGCCTTTCAGCTAGGCGCTATACCCCTGCCAGCATCGCACTGCCTGACCCCTCCCTGGCCCCACCTGGAGGCATAACGCCCAGACGCTATACCCAAAGTGTAGCGCCTATATGCTAGGCGCTATGGGACTTAACCTTTCGCGCCCAGCCCCCTCCCCATTCACTCCCAGGTAGCTAGAAGAACAGATAGAGGGGCGCCCTGCTGCCCCCTTCTCCCCTCCCACTCAAATCCCTAGCAAAAATCAACAGATCTGAGGGATTTCACCGTGCATTTTCTCCCTCATCCTTCCCTCAAGGTAATCCCCTCATTTTCCCTCTCTTTCATCCAATGAATCTTGCACACTATCCTCAAACCCTAGGTCTAGTTGGATTCATAATATGACCTATTTGTGTATGTTTTTGGTTATTTGGTAGTTATATATTAGTTGTATTTGATGGGGAATGGAAGTGTGTTGTTGATTTGCATTTGTGTATGATGGTTTTATATGGATTTGTATGGATGTGTAAATAATATGCTCCCATATTCTTTGTAGTTTATTGTATAAATTGAAACGATGGCCACATCCACACACATTTTATTGATGTTTGGAATATATATGTAGGATGGTGTGGCTACTTGAGGACTACTATGATCATGAACACCGGGCATACTTGATGGCGGAGAAGCATATGGTAATAAAACCATGGTTGAACTTCTTTGTTTTTATTTTTCTATTGATTTAATTGTGTTGGAAAAGGAATAATGTTCGATCTTGTATGTATGCAGAGGCTTCGTCCCCTCAAGCTTCGGTCTCATGGCGCGTCTTTGAATGACATGTCGTACGACGAGCGGTACACCGAGTACATCAAGCGGCTAGGCCTCCTCCCTTTCATCACGCTTGTGAGCCGGTCGACGCCGAACCTCAACGCGGCTATCATCAAGACTTGTCGACCGGTGGAGGCCGAAGACGCACACTTTCCACCTCCGGACCGGCGAGATCACTCCTACTCTTCAGGATGTTTCCATGATCTTTGGACTTCCTATTGCGGGGGTGTCTCTCTGTATGAGCACATATTCCGATGGGTGGCGCAATGCGATGCAGCTACTTATAGGCATGGATCCTGAAGAACTTGAAGATAAGAGCAAAAATAGAGTCCCAGCAGGCGTGACATATGCATGGATCGTGGAGAACTTTGCGGAATGCCCGAACCCCGCCGAGGTTGAGGTGATCGAGACACATGCTCGTGTGTACGTGTGGTATGTCCTTTCTAGGACTCTGTTTGCGGACAACGGAGGTAGGGCCGCTCAGTGGATGTGGCTGAAGGCACTAGCAAACTAGGATAGCAATATCAGCTGGGGTTCAGCGGCTCTTGCATACTTGTACCGGCAGGTAATCACCTCTGCACTCTACATTCATTTGTATATGTCGAGTCCACACATATGCTATGCCTGACCTCTTTTTTGTTCACTTGTGGCTGGACGATGCCTGTCGTAGGGCAGGCCAAAATGCTGGAATAGGTGGTGCTATGGTTCTTCTCTCGATATGGAGCTGGGAATGCTTACCAGTTGGGCGTCCCAAAGAGGTGGGCCACTATCCTTGGCCAGAGTATAATAGAAACCCTCTACGCCTCCCGACTTGGGCTTACAAGTGGGACGTGGTATCGGAGATGACAAGCGATGTCGACGCCATGTACCTAAAGTACACGAACGAGTTTGATGCGATTACGCCCGAGCAGGTAGATGCAATGGTAATAAAATCGGTAATCGTTAACTGCTCGGTTGTCTTGGGAGTAGCGACTAATCGGAATTCGGACGATTAACTGATTTAATAGGTCGGCTATTAATCGGTGCAACCTACACAAATTAGCACTTAAAACACATACGACTCCTCTTGGACCTCTACCACCTACCCTATTAAAGGTAGCCTCGAGATCCCGGATGAGATCCTCAAGGTGCTCGAGCTCTTGTATCTGAGGTCTGATCGACAACTACGAGTACCGGTCTACAACGACAAGGAACTGACTGGTGATGGCAGAAATCAAGCTCCGGGAGGCAGGGATCGACCGGGAGCTTCAAAAAACATACTTCATTATGGCGGGCTAGTGGATGGATGGGTGATTTGTGTTGATAATTTTGCAACTTTTTTTACCAAGTGTAGTAGTTAATTGGGAACATACCTAGTAATCGGAGTGTTAGAGCTATTAATCGGGCTAAACGACTAACACAAACGATTAGTGGTAATCAACACGGTCATGTCCCTAGTAGCGATTAATCGGCCTATTAATCGCTAATTCGGCCTATTTTTGAACAGTGGGTAGATGTATGTCTGTACGTCACTACCCATAATATTTACTTCACAAGTCAAAATCGATACCAAACATGTTCTTGTGATATGTTGCAGGTGGAGTGGGAGCCTTATGGTTGTGGGGACGAGCTTGGTGTTGCTCCCGGGTTTGATATTAACCCGAAGTGCTTGGAGGAACAATCTCTCTAGCTCATGTGCTGCCCATTGATTTGCAATTGGGCGGTTGAGTTTCATATGCCACAACGGGTGATGAGGCAGTTCAGGTTGTTTCAGTGCAACCCTTTTGTGTGGAAGGACATCGACAAGGAGCTTCATCGGTTAGTTAGCATGAGAACTTGTGCTCAATTGCTTTGGATGGTACTAACATGGTTCTTTGTTGTTATTCAGGTTGGACAGAAAGAGGCAGAGGAAGATCAAGAATTGGGATCACCATCATAGGGGGCACGTCATGGAGTTCCTCATTTGTGTGGATAATGCTCGACGAACGGAATGGAATAGTGGAAGAGCTCATTGCCCAATTGCATTTAACAACTACATACATTGGTTTCTTTCTAGTACCCGTGTCTCCATTTGCCCGTCTTCCTATGAGGAAGAAATATTGGACGAGTCAGTCCAGTTCGATGACCTTGCCTACACTCGGTACAACCGGCAGGTCAGGGAGGGGACCGACATCCCGCTTTCTTCCTCACTCAACTTTGCGGTAAAGTTATCGTTGCCTTTGCATTACTTTCCTTTCACTCTCATCTCTTTTTTGCCTAACATGTTCTTGTTCTTGACTCTGTAGCGAACGGAGGTAAAGAAATATGCCGACGATGCCGAGGCAATTCTTTTAGCTGCCCCTAAGGGGGAAAAGGGAGAAGGTATGATACGAGGCTTCCTTAAGGTATGGATGTGAGACTTCCTCAAGATAGGCATGTTCTTGTTTTGACTTATGTTGTTATTTGTTACAGCGCTCGGCCCAAAAGATGCGTCGGTTATCTAACCTGCTAGGTTGCCGCGATCCCGAGTACACAACCCCATCCGGTTCTAGGTACAAGTCGACTACTGATCCGTCTGCCCATCTTCAGTATGATGTTGAGGATGACACCACTTCGGCGATTCGTTCGGAAGATGAGGTATGGGACAACCTTACATGAATTTAGTGATTTTTGTTTCCCATGCATTTCTCATAGCCATACAATCTTACATGTAGCTGCCTCATATGGAGAATGAGACGGAGGAGGAGTACCGGATCTGTTCCGCATACCAGCTGAAGCCAAGGAAACAGTTCAATTGCTGGACGCCGGACGACTTCCGTAACAAGGGAAAGGCCAATGTTGTCGAGGACGAGCCGCCACGGAGGTCAAGAGCGACTAGGAGGACGAGAGGCCTACGATATGATGATGAAGACGAGTCGCAAGAAGAAGAGGAGGTGACAAAGAAGATACCTCCAAGGAGGGGCCGAGGCCCAAGGACACGTGGACGGAAGTAGGTCATGTATGGCACAATGTTGATGACGATGCACTAGGTTTGAGACTATGTATGGGTTGATGTATGGCACTATGTTGATGTTGTTTAAGACTATGTTGATGTATGGCACTATATTGATGTTGTTTAAGACTATGTTGATGTATGGCACTATGTTGATGTTGTTTGAGTATATGTTATAGTTGTTTGAGTATATGTGCACTAGGTTTGAGTATATGTGCACTTGTGCTGTCAATTAGCTAAAACTAGTGCAGTTCAGGAGTGTAGCGCATATCTGCTAGGCGCTACACCAAAGAGCATGGCGCCTAGCAGATAGGCTCTACACTCTGACTTAGAGTTTTCACCCGCGAGCAACCACCCGGTTTGCTCTCAGTATGCTCCTGTTAGTTTTGGGGCAAACGGAATCTGCTAGCATAGCGCCCTGAGCAGCTATGGTGTGCTACGCTGCCATGTTAGCAGATTTCGCTTGTGCCCAAAATGCTGAGCATCGAGAGCAAACCTAGAGTTCGCTGGCGGGTGGAAACTCTAAGTCAGAGTGTAGCGCCTATCTGCTAGGCGCTATGCTCTGAGGTGTAGCGCCTAGCAGATAGGTTCTACACCCTGACTTAGAGTTTTCACCCGCCAGCAAACTCTCGGTTCGCTCTCTGTATGCTCATGTTATTTCTGGATCAAACGAAATCTGCTGGCGTAGCGCCTAGCAGACAGGCACTATGGAAGTGTAGCGCCTAGCAGACAGGCGTTATGCCTTAAAACTGTGTTCAGCTCAGACATTTCCCTGTTTTGAGACTGACACAAGACAAATATGACACAAGGCAAATCAAACACGAGGGATAGCCGTTCATGACATACTCGAATAGAAGCATCTCAAACATGGTGTTCATGCCCTTAAGGGGCTTTACATACTAATAGTTCGATAGTGCTCAAAGTTCACAACATTGTCAACATGCTCAATAGGCTACGAGGCTCCGTCTACAAGTCTAAAGCATAGGCCCTTTGCCCTTCCTCTTCTTCTCTTCCTCTTCCTCCATGGAACGCCACGCCGCTCGACGAAGCATTTCCCTCTCCACAGCACGAGCCTCCTTAGCTTGGCGCTCCTTTTTCTCCTCTTTCTTGCGGAGCTCGTCATTACGTTCCTTGCGCTTCTTCGCCATCTCCTCGTCACGCAACCCTTCGTGGTAGCGCCTTCTTCTTATGGCAAAATCGATCTCTTGGATAACCTTGTTGGATTGAGGTTGCTCAAGATCTATCCAAGTGTAGTACCTGCATACCAGAGGGGGAGACTACAAGAAAATAGTGCATGTTAGAGGATATGATATGGAATAGTTTAGGACACATGAAGAACTAAAAATCTTTGAGCATACCCGTGGAGTGTCGTATGGGTTGCGGCTATGCTCGGGAGAGCGATTGTAGTTGGCAAACATGAAGAACTTCTTTCCCCAACTATCGGAATAGTATTCTTCGTATTTATTGACAGTGCAATCGGTTCCACACCAACAAATAGGAACCTCCTTCCCATGGGCATCAGAAGTTCGATACGCCTTCCGTGGCCTTTCCTCTTGGTCGGCGCAAGGTGTCCTAGCATTGGCCCTCCTCTTCTTCTCTTCCTCTTCCTTCTCCTTTTGCCTCTTCCTCTCTTCCTCTTCCTTCTCCCTTTTCTTCTTCCTCTTCCTTTTTCTTCTTCCTCTCTTCCTCTTCGTCCTTCTTCTTCGCCAAGTCTCGAGCAAGTTGAACTACCTCTTCAAATGCCTTCCTCTTCTTCTGTTTCTCGGCCTCCGTCCTCTTCATCTCTTTCTCAGCTTCCTTCCTCTTCCTCTCTTCCTCGGCTTCCTTCCTCTTCTCCACCACCTCCATAGCATTCGCCCAGATCGCCGAGTAGTTCACACCGTCCCCATCATTGCCCTTGTTGGGTTGAGTCGCCATACCTATTATAGGAATAAAAGCTACAAGTTAGTAAATGATGCATGAATGTGAACAATAAATGATTCAATGAAATAATCATAGTAGGTAGTAACATTAGCATGCAAGTATGAATATTTCATCCGTACCTATTAACATAAGGATTTGGTCCTGCCAAGTAAGCTAACATACTAGCCCCAGGTTAAAACCGCCACGCCCTCTTCCTCTTCTAAGCCCAAGTGATCGACCTCTTTGTTGTCTAGGAGCTTGTTGTCTAGGGACTTGTTGGCTAGTTCTTGGTTGGCTTGGGACTTGTTGGCTAGTTCTTGGTTGGCTTGTGTAACACCCTCAGAATCGGACCTATGCAAGTTTGGCAAAATTCACCAAACCCGCATAGAAACGATTCAAAGGTGCCCACCAAGCACTTTCGTGCGGGTGGAAAACGAAGTAATAACATTACACAACAGTCCTCGATGGGACCCACAGAGCAGATATATACAACAGCGACTCAAAGAGTCAAGAATACAGATATAATATACAAAAATCCAAATCACCTGGGAATCGATATAGCGTCCAGCTACGGACAAGATGCAAATGGGGCTAAGAGCCCTGAAGAATAACCAATGGCGTCCATAACCCTGCCCAGGCCAAGCCGGAAGGGTAACCCTGCTAACGGCGTCGATCTCAAAACCTGCTTAACAAAAGGGGTGCCGACAAAGGGCAAAGCAGAAAACAAAGAAGGAGCGTCGATCGAGGCCAAGACACAGCGAGGCTAGAATTCGCGCCCTCGCCTACATAGGTATAGTGGATCAAGCGGCAGCAGATGCCCTAAACAATCTATAGAGACTCGATACAATGGCGGATATCGAGAGGATAAGAATGACCTAACCGGATCCAACACGAGGCTAGCACCAAACAAACCCATCTGGCGTTTCCCCTCGAGACCAAACGAGGAAGTCAACCGAGGAACTCACAGCTTGGCGTTTTATTTATTCATTATCGTTGCAGCAATTACTAGTCAAGTATAGATGATCATCACGATAAAATAAGCGGTGGGCACTTTTAGTTAACCATTCCGTGATAGTTGCAACAATTACTAATCGTGCATAGCATGAGATAAACCCAAAACCCAGCAGTTGTTGGAACTTTTATTCACCATTCCGCTAGTTGCAATACTTACTAATCAGTACATTTGTCGCAGCGACAACCAAACAAGCAATGGTGGGCAGTATTAATTAACCATTCCGTTATAGTGAAGCTGATTACTAGTCATTATAAGTCAAATTAATAGCGAAACTTTAGTTATGCTTGTCTATGATCGAGATATCGTGCTCCAAGTCGTCCATATCCGCGGACACGGCTTTTCGAAAGATTTAACCCGCCGGGTGCACCAATAGCAACACACGCTCGATCAACCTCGAAAACCAAATCAAAACCCAACGAGGCTTTCACGATTGAACAATCACAGGATTCAGAAATATTTCAGGGGCCACCCTTGAGTACACCATAACGGCAGTAAGCTAGCTCGAGACGGACCCCAAAGTTTGTGGGCGGCGGTAAACAACAGTATGCCCCAAACGGGCGTCGATACTGTAAGCAACGGGTCACAAGCCCTAAGCGAAGATGTGTGCATTACCTCGCACAATCGTAAATAAAGCGATAAACATGGCATAAGTACAGGATCGTAAATAAAACCTCAAACTAGTTTGTGGCCCCAAGAAATAAGATGAATCAAGCTCGGCTGGGGTCCCATATACCTCCCGGATGTGGATAGCGCAAAATCAAGGAACGGTATCAAGTACTCGGGGTCTTACGGACACAAGTGGGCTCGAAACCAAATATTATCTATCACCCACCGATGCCTCGCTTATTCAATTTTAGTTGTTAAACAGAAATTAAAGTGTGCGATAAGTAAAACTAGCATCATCTCCAACAACAACATGCGGCAATACATCAAGAATGGCATATGACGACACACATCAAGACTTGAGCAAGCAACTACGACGCTAAGTCCAACTATCTACCAAACAACAGTAATAGGGTGTCCAAGGCAATATACTTGCAGAGGAATAAAGGTACGGAAACTAAAGCATCGCAACACAGATAGCAATAGATCAACAGGAGGGAATAAAGGCTATAAAAGTAAGATAGGTAGAAAGAGGGAGATGCTCGCCTGAAAACATTGCCGAAGGGTTCAACCGAATATCAGGGCGAAGCTCACATCGACTCAACGGCCTTATCCGCGAAGAAGCAAAGCACTAGATGAAACACCGGGTGCAATATTTATTAAAACGGCAGAAGATCGGCATGATGCATGTATGATGGATGACATGGCAAAGGTTCGATGCAATTAGGTCAAATTAAGCGGAACCGGGGTCCCGACATTAATTAGGTGGTTCAAGTTATGTAGCTACCCCGCAATTAAATGTTATATAACAAGGCAAGATAAGATACCGGTTCGCTACACAAGTTTAAATGAGGCCAACATAAGGCTAGATTTGCCCGCATATGGGCCCCATATTTAATTATTAGGTGAATCGGCATAAGGCCCCCAAACCACAGATATGCATGCGGGTATGACAATTTAATGTGCAACAAATTGATATGTTATAACATAGGGTTCGAGGAAAAGGGGTCACACATTTAGGGTTCGACGATCTTGGGAATCCGGGGTTCGGGGTTCGACAGGGTCCAGGGTTCGACGAGGATCGTTCTCGGACTCAGAGGTAGATCTTGGCGTTCGGGAGGGACTTGGTCGGTGTCGAACAGTCGCTTCTGGTTCGGTGCCGTTCTTGTCGCATCTGGGGTCTTTGTGGTCATGTCGACGATCATGGCGTTCAGGGGGAAGTTCTCGGCTTCGCATCCCCGAGGTAGTACTTGTCGTTCCGGGGGCCCGACGAGTTCTTGGCGTCCGAGGAGAAGGTCATGCGCATCTGCGGCCTCGATTCTGAGTTCTCCGGCCCCATGGGGATCTTGTCGTCGCGTTGCGAGCTCGGATTCGGGTTCGCGTTAGAGGATCGGTCTTCGTGCAGCGAACCGAGAGGTAGAACTTGCCATCTGATTGGGTCGAGAACGACAGAGTGCCCGCTTAGATGTTGCAGGACTTGCGGCTGAACGGACACATCCATCGGGCCACATTACGAGCACGAAGCATAGCGCTCCCGTGACGATGGGCGGTGGGGTGGGCCGCGGACGGAAGATGAGCCGGAGAGGAGGCCGTGAGCGGCGTCTCGGGGCCGAGGAACCGCGGGGAATAGCGCGCAGATCTGGCCGACGAGACGGCTGGGGAGGGTGGGAAACCAGCCGGCTGCGAGGGCCGAGCGGGCGACGGCGGCCTGGGGCGGCGTGAGGGCTCGCGAAGGCGCAGCGCGCCGGAGGGAGCGGGCGCGCTGGCGGTCTCGGGCTCGGGGGTCACCGCGAGCTGGCGGACTGGCGGGGCGGCTAAGAGCTTGAGGTGGGCGAGGCGGCTTGGCAGGCGGGCGAAGAGGTCCGGACGCGGCCGGAGCGAGAGGGGCGGCAGCCAGGGCGGCGGCGGCAATGGCGAGGTCCGGTGGCAAGGGCGAGGGGCGCGGCCGGTGAAGAGCGCAGGCGGCGGGCGCGGCCCGGGCGGCTGGTCGGGCGCCAGCGGGCGGAGAGGCGGCGGCAGGGCGAGGCGGAGGCGGCGAGGAGCGGAGGAGGCTCGGGAGGCGGGCCGCGGAGGTAGGCGGCTCCGCGACTGGCGACTGAAGCGGCGCTACAGCGGCTGGGGAGCACGAGGCGAGGAGAGGGAGAGGAGGGGAGGCGGGGGGAGAGGACGATGAGCAGGCGGTGGCCCAGGAGGCGTGAGTGGGGTGAGGGCCAGTGCGGGTCAGAGGTGGGGTCGACCCAGGGGCGCGTGAGAGGAGGGTGGGAGGGAAAGGGGTGCGTGGGGAGGCTAGCTGGGTGGGGATCGGTTGGGGGTGGGTTTGTCTTTGAGAAAGGGAGAGAGAGAAGAGAGGGAGAGGGATGTGGAGGAGGCCACGTGGCAAAGACGTGGTTGGGGGAAACTAGGAAAGGTGAGGTGGCAGGATGGTATTGGAGGGAGTGAGGTGAGAGGGATTGGGTAGGATTTTAGGTAGACTTAGGATTAGATGGGGCAGTTGGGGAACCGTTTGTAAAAATCTGGGCGTCGTTCGGTCGGCTTGGCCTGTTCATTGCCCTACTTAAACAAATTAAATATTTTATTTAATTCAAACAAAGTTTTGCAAACCGATTTCGGCAAACCAAAATATTCCGGGACCCGTTTTGGCGTTGAATAAGAATGGGCGTTTGAAAACAAAGCGGGTTTTGCAAACATAGTTTTGGCAAACAATGCATGATGATGACGATGCAATGCACAAATTCAACGCGATTTTCTAGTAGTGGTTTTATGGATGCCACAATTCGACACCACTAACAATGGATCTCGTCCTCGAGATCCGCCTCATGGTACCGAAGGAAAGGTCGGCGATCCGAACTTGGCGCATGTAGGTCTTCGCGACACCACTAACTAGGGTTCCTTCTTCATCTTGGAAGCGGCGACCACCAACAAAGGTCGTTGTTCACGATCGAGAGAGCACTCCGGAAACAAAAGGACGAAGATAGAGGTATCAAACGACACGCCACCTCTAACTTCCATTAGAAGAGGAAAAGTTACATTGATCCACGGGTTCGATACGGAGCGAATAAAGTAAGAGTCGGGTAGGGTGATCAGTCAATCCCGGATCCAAACGATCAACTCTATACACGGGTAGGAGAATCAGGCAACTCAACTCTCGAGATTTAGACTGAAGAACTTCATAGGCGGTATCCGGAACAAAGGGATGCTGCCAGCAGAAATCGTATGAAAGACACAATGATTAGGTTCCGCGATGGTTCCATTGGCATGAACAACACATGCTCAAGGTATACTCCAACTTCACCAATGCTCGTCCTTCTCATATGTCTTTCAACGACACGGGTATCCGGCAAGGAAACACAGATGGACAAAGAGCTCAAGAACAACAGATTGGAGGAAGGGTACAACAGACAAGTTGCAGATTGATGATCGTAGCACCTCCGTTACAAAAGGAAGATAGCGAAACCCTAAAGGTACGACGGAAACCCAACCACGAGATATCCTGGACTCGAAGAGAGAGAAGAGAGCAGATTCAAAACACGTCGAGGTAAGAGGAGATTAGCAGAGGGGTAAGGAGTAAAATCAGGCCTAGTCAGAACTATCCAACCGATTTTGTAAAATAGTTTTGACACTCTACTTCGGCCGTTAGCTAGGTTATCCTACAGGCTGGACTTGTGGGGTATCGCAATCCGAGCTCGATACCACTCAGAACACCTCGAATCGGACCTATGCAAGTTTGGCAAAATTCACCAAACCCGCATAGAAACGATTCAAAGGTGCCACCAAGCACTTTTGCGGGTGGAAAACGGTAATAACATTACACAACAGTCCTCGATGGGACCCACAGAGAGATATATACAATGACTCAAAGAGTCAAGAATACGATATAATATACAAAAATCCAAATCACCGAATCGATATAGCGTCCGCTACGGACAAGATGCAAATGGGGCTAAGAGCCCGAAGAATAACCAATGGCGTCCATAACCCTGCCAGCCAAGCGGAAGGGTAACCCCGCTAACGGCGTCGATCTCAAAACACGCTTAACAAAGGGGTGCCACAAAGGGCAAAAGAAAACAAAGAAGGAGCGTCGATCGAGGCGAAGACAGCGAGGCTAGAATTGCGGTCCTCGCCTACATAGGTATAGTGGATCAAGCGGCAAAGATGCCCTAAACAATCTATAGAGACTCGATACAAGCTGGCGGATATCGAGAGGGATAAGAATGACCTAACCGGATCCAACTCGAGGCTAGCACCAAACAAACCCATCTGGCGTTTCCTCGAGACCAAACGAGGAAGTCAACCGAGGAACTCACGGTTGGCGATTTATTTATTCAGTTATCGTTGCAGCAATTACTAGTCAAGTATAGATGATCATCCTGATAAAATAAGCAGTGGGCACTTTTAGTTAACCATTCCGTGATAGTTGCAACAATTACTAATCAGGTACAGATAGCATGAGATAAACCCAAAACCCAGCAGTTGTTGGAACTTTTATTCAGCCATTCCGTTGTAGTTGCAATACTTACTAATCAGGTACATTTGTCGCAAGCGACAACCAAACAAGCAATGGTGGGCAGTATTAATTAACCATTCCGTTATAGTGAAGCTGATTACTAGTCATTATAAGTCAAATTAATAGCAGTAAACTTTAGTTATGCTTGTCTATGATCGAGATACTGTGCTCCAAGTCGTCCATATCCGCGGACACGGCTTTCAGAAAGATTTAACCCGGCCGGGGTGCACCAATAGCAACACACGCTCGATCAACCTCGGAAAAACCAAATCAAAACCCAACGAGGCTTTCACGACTGAACAATCACAGATTGAGAATATTTCAGGGGGCCACCCCTTGGAGTACACCCGCAACGAAGTAAGCTAGCTCCGAGACGGACCCCAAAGTTTGTGGGGCCGGCGGTAACAATGAGATGCCCCAAACGGGGCTGCCGATCGATACCACGTAAACGGTCACAAGCCCTAAACAAGACAAAGGTGCATTACCTCGCACAATCGTAAATAAAGTAAACATGGCATAAGCAAGGATCGTAATAAAACCTCAAACTAGTTTGTGGCCCCAAGAAATAAGATGAATCAAGCTCGCTCGTGGGGGTCCCATATACCTCCGGATGTGGATAGCGCAAAAATCAAGGAACAGTATCAAGTACTGGGTCTTACTGGGACACAAGTGGGCTCGAAACCAAATATTATCTATCACCCACCGATGCCTCTCGCTTATTCAATTTTAGTTGTTAAACAGAAATTAAAGTGTGCGATAAGTAAAACTAGCATCATCTCCAACAACAACATGCGGCAATACATCAGAATCGTGGCATATGACACACATCAAGACTTGAGCAAGCAACTACGACGCCAAGTCCAACTATCTACCAAACAACGGGTAATAGGGTGTGTCCAAGGCAATATACTGCGAGGAATAACACGGGAAACTAACTAAAGCATCGCAACTACGTATAGCAATAGATCAACAGGAGGGAATAAAGGCTATAAAAGTAAGATAGGTAGAAAGAGGAGATGCTCTTTGAAAACATTGCGAAGGGTTCAACCGAATATCGGTAAGCTCACATCGACTCAACGGCCTTATCATGAAGAAGCAAAGCACTAGATGAAACACCGGGTGCAATATTTATTAAAACGGCAGAAGATCGGCATGATGCATGTATGATGGATGACATGGCAAAGGTTCGATGCAATTAGGTCAAATTAAGCGGAACCGGGGTCCCGACATTAATTAGGTGGTTCAAGTTATGTAGCTACCCCGCAATTAAATGTTATATAACAAGGCAAGATAAGATACCGGTTCGCTACACAAGTTTAAATGAGGCCAACATAAGGCTAGATTTGCCCGCATATGGGCCCCATATTTAATTATTAGGTGAATCGGCATAAGGCCCCAAACCGAGATATGCATGCGGGTATGACAATTTAATGTGCAACAAATTGATATGTTATAACATAGGGTTCGAGAAAAGGGGTCACATTTAGGGTTGACGATCTTGGGAATCCGGGGTTCGGGTTCGACAGGTCTGAGGTTCGGCGAGGATCGTTCGGACTCGAGGTAGATCTTGGCTCGGGAGCGGACTTGGTCCGTGTCGAACAGCAATTCGCCTGGTGCCGTTCTTGTCGCATCCGGGTCGTGGTCATGTCGACGATCATGGCGTTCAGGGGGAAGTTCTCGGCTTCGCATCCCCGAGGTAGTACTTGTCGTTCCGGGGGCCCGACGAATTCTTGGCGTCCGAGGAGAAGGTCATGACGCATCTGCGGCCTCCGGTTACGGGTTCTCCGGCTCCCATGTAGGGGATCTTGTCGTCGCGTTGCAGAGCTCGGATTCGGGGTTCGGCGTTCCGAGGGATCGGTCTTCGGGTCCGTGCAGGCGAACCGAGAGGTAGAACTTGCCATCTGATTGGGTCGAGAACGACACAGGAGTGCCCGCCTTAGATGTTGCAGCAGGACTTGCAGCTGAACCTGGACACATCCATCAGGGCCACATTACAGAGCACGAAGCCAGAGCCGCCCCGGCGACGATGGGCGGAGGCCCGCTGGACGGAAGATGAGCCGAGAGGGCCGGCGGTAGGGCGTCTCGGACGAGGCCGAGGAACCGGGAATAAGCAGAATCGGCCGACGAGACCATTGGGACGGCGGGTTGGTGTGGGGCCACCACAAGGGCGCGGCAGAGGGGCCGAGCGGCGACACGAGCACGGGGCCTGGGCAAGTGAGCAGGCTCATGAGAAGCGCCGGAGGGAGCGGCCGCGGTCTCGGCTCGGGGTCACCGCGAGGCGGCGGACCTGGCAGGCGGCCAAGCAGCTTGAGGCGAGGGCGACGCGGCCGGGCTGAGGCGAGGTCCGGACCTTGGGCGCCGAGCGGAGGGGGACGGCCCCAGGGCGGCTGAGCGGCGCCTGGGGGCGCGAGGTCCGTGGGGGGCTGAGGGGCAGGGGCGAGGAGCCGGCGGGCGGGTACGGCCCGGCGGCTGGGGACGACGCTTGGCTGGGCGGAGGCTGGCGGGAGGCGGGCGAGGAGCTTGAGGCGGAGACGGGGCTCATGAGGCGGCATGGGAGGAGGCGTGGCGACGGCCCGGGCGACTGAGCGGGGGCTGGCCACTGGCGGGCAGAGCACGAGGCGAGACGCGAGAGAGGAAAGGGAGAGGAGAGGCAGTGAACAGTGAGGGCGGTGGAGGATGAGTGGGCTCGGCAGAGTGTGAGAGGGAGTGGGGTGTGGGCCAGGGAGTGCGTGGGGGCTAGCTGGGGTAGGTGGGATCGGTTGGGGGTGGTTGTGTCCGAGAAAGAGGGAGAGAGAGAGAGAGAGGGATGTGGAGGAGGCCACGTGGCACGTGGTTGGGGGCTAGGAAAAGGTGAGGGGGGATGGTATTGGAGGGAGTGAGGTGGAGAGGGTAGGATTTTAGGTAGACTTAGGATTAGATGGGGCAGGTTGGGGGAACCGTTTGTAAAATCTGGGGCGGTCGTTCGGGTCGGCTTGGCCCGTTCGACTGCCCCTACTTAAACAAATTAAATATTTTATTTAATTCAAACAAAGTTTTTGCAAACCGATTTCGGCAAACCAAAATATTCCGGGGACCCGGTTTTCGGCGTTTGAATAAGAATGGGGCGTTTGGAAAACAAAGACGGGTTTTGCAAACATAGTTTTGGCAAACAATGCATGATGATGACGATGCAATGCACAAATTCAACGCGATTTTCTAGTAGTGGTTTTGCGGGATGCCACAGCTTGGTACTTGTTGGCTAGTACTTGGTTGGCTTGGTACTTGTTGGCTAATTCTTGGTTGGCTTGGGTGTTGTTGGCTACCACTTGGTTGGCTAGTGCTTGCTTCATTTCATTTTGCTCTTTTCCTTTGAAAACACTTTCTTTCATTGTGCCCTTCACCATTGCATGTTCCACACCGGGCTCTCTCACGAGGATCTTGGAATTGGTCATTGCCCGTTTCTCGATCACCACCACGGCCCCATCCATCCATGTCGCTCCTAAAGCGTTTTGTCTTGCGTCTTCCACGTTTAATAACTTTCCATTTCGGATCGGGCCAGAGTTGAATCCCATGGTACTCTGGACATTTTGATTGGTCCAAATATGGATAAAATCTAGGAGCCCATGTCTTCTTAGTAGTCTCAATGGAGAACTCAGCCTCTCTCACCGTGAGCGGATTATTGTAATCCAAATGTCGCCGGCGAGACGCCACGAGCAAGTGCGAGCATTCAAGATGAAGCAATGATGGCCTTCCTGTGGCATCCCGCAAAACACTACTAGAAAATCGCGTTGAATTTGTGCATTGCATCGTCATCATCATGCATTGTTTGCTAAAACTATGTTTGCAAAACCCGTCTTTGTTTTCTAAACGCCCCATCTTATTCAAACACCGAAAACCGGGTCCCCGGAATATTTTGTTTTGGCCGCTATCGGTTTGCTTCGGCCCGTTTAAAACAAATACAAAGTTCAATTATTTTCAGTAGGGGCAGACGAACGGGCCAAATAGACCCGATCGACCGCCCCAGGAAAAAACTAAAACGGTCCACCCCAACCAGCCCCATCTAAATCCTATAGCTACCCAGACCTCTACCCACCCCCAGCCTCCACCTCACTCCCACCAATCTAGGATCGCCACCTCACCCTCTTCCCTCAACCCTCCACTCACGCGCTGCCATGTGGCCTAGCCCACCTCACAGCAAATAACCACCCCACCCAACCAAAACAGCACACGCACCTCCCTGCGTTCACACCGCCAAGCGGCTCCATGCGCTTGAGCAGCTGCCTGGCCCCTCACGTGCCTTGACCGCAGCCAAAGCGCCCTGCAGCGTCCCGCCACACGCCCGCCTTCTCCTCCCATCGACCCCACTTCCTTTGGCCACGCCCGCTCCTGATCGCCGCCTCACCGAACCCCGCCTCACGCGTCGTCCCGCTCTCCTCTCCTCTCTCCTCTTCACTCCGGCGAAGCCGCTCCTCCGCGCCGATCGCGCCGCTTCCTCGGTCCGGCCCCGCACGCCCTCGCGCCCGGCCCGCGTTCGCCTACCGCCTTGCAGCTCGGCTCGCCGCCTCCCTCCGCCGCGCTTACTCGCCCCAGCGCCGCCCGTGGCCGAGCCCTCGCCTCAAGACCGTCCCAGCTGTCGGTTGCCGTCTCCAGCTCCTCCGCAGCCTGCACCCTCGTCAGCGCGGCTGCTCCATCCCCTCGCGTGCGCGCCGATGGCAGCAGCCTGCGCTCCTTCGCCTTGCCATTTCACCTTTCGCCGCTGCTCGCCGGCCTGCGCCCCGCCCGCGTTTTCCCGCATGCTGCCAGAGGCGCCCGGCGCCCTCAGCGCCTCCGCTGGCGCAGCGCCTCGCGGCGTCCGCTCCGGCCATCCTCGCCAGCAGTCCCGCCAGCTCGCCATCCTCCCGGGCGACCCGCCCCACCTCGCGCCCGCCACCGCCGACTGTGGGCCGCTGCCGTGTGCGTGTATGTGTGTGCTCGTGTATGTGCCATGGGAGTATGATGCCCTTATGACCGTCCTGAGGCACCCCAAGCTCGCCAACGACCCTAGGCGCCGAGCCCCATGACCGACAAGCGCGCCCCAGAAACGACAATCACTACACCGCGGGATACCGAGGATTCCAACATGGGACCGGAAACCGAACCTCGACACGTCAAGTTCTCCTCCCGGACCCCGAAGGCCGGACCCAGCCCGACAAGTTCTTCTGCTCGGATCCGAGAACCCCGAGACGCTGGACCCTCGAGTTCTCCCTCACGGACGCCAAGACCGCCACACGGACGCTGAGACCCCTGGACCCTGAGTCCCCGGACCGAAGGTCGATCTGAAGCGCCAGGACCTGCAGAATGCCAAGATCGCCGAGAACGCCAAGATCTTCACCCCGACACCGATACCCCGACGCGACAAGTGCCGTCTCAACGCCATGACCGACAACATGCCGAGAACCGGATCGACAAGTTCTACCCGAAGAATCCGAGAACGCTCCCGTCGAGACCAATCCGAACCACGGACCCCGAGACGGACACAGGACCTGTCGAACCCCGGACCCCGGAACCCAAGATCGTCGAGACCCCTCAATGTGTGAACCCCTTTTCCTCGAACCCTATTTTATAACATAACAACTTGTTGCATGTTTAATTGTCATCTCGCATGCATATCTGTGGTTGGGGGCCTTATGCCGATTCACCTAATAATTAAATATGGGTCCCATATGCGAGCAAATCTAGTCTCATATCGGCCTCATTTAAACTTGTGTAGCGAACCGGTGCCATCTTTTGTCTTGCTAATGCAACATTAAATTGCGGGGGATCTAAACAACATGAACCTATTAATTAATTGCCGGGACCCCGGTTCCGCTTAATATTGACCTAATCGCATCGCACCTTTGCCATGCCATGCATCATACATGCATCATGCCGATCTTCTGCCGTTGTATTAAATACTGCATCCGGTGTTTCTTCTAGCGATTTGCTTCTTCGCGGATACGGCCGTTGAGTTGATGTGAGCTTCGTCCCGATCTTCGGATGAAAACCTTCGACAATGTTTTCAGGCGAGCATCTCCCCCTTTCTACCTATCTTACTTTTATAGTAATTTACTCCTTCCTGTTGATCTATTGCTATCTGTGTTGCGATGCTCTAGTTTTCGTACCCGTGAAATCCCTTGCCCTATATATTGCCTTGGACACATCCTATGACTGTTGTTTGATAGATAGTTGGACTGCTGCCGTAGTTGCTTGCTCACGTCTTGATGTGTGTCATATGCCACGATTCTGATGTATTGCCGCATGTTGATGTTGGAGATGATTCTAGTTTTACTTATCGTCACTTTAATTTCTGCTTAACAACTAAAATTGAATTAAGCGAGCATCGGTGGGTGATAGATAATATTTGGTTTCGAACGCCCATTTGTGTCCGTAAGACCCCGAGTACTTGATAATTCCTTGATTTATCGCGCTATCCACATCCGGGAGGTATATGGGACCCCACGAGCGAGCTTGATTCATTCTTATTTCTTGGGGCCACAAACTAGTTTGAGGTTTTATTTACGATCCTGTACTTATGCCATGCTACTTTACGTATTTAAATTGTGCGAGGCACCTTTGCTGTTAGGATCGGGACACGATTCCGGTGTCGACAAGCCCAGCCACACTTCGGTTCCCGTCGTTCCTGTACCGTCTACCCAAACCTTGAGTCTCGAGTCACCGTTCGGGATCTACTTAAGGGTGGCCCCTGAAATATTTCGAATCTTGTGATTGTTCACGTGAAAGCCTCGTTGGGTTTTTAATTTGGTTTTTCCGAGGCTGATCGGTGTGTTGCTATTGGTGCACCCGGCGGGTAAAACTTTCAAAGCCGTGTCATGGATATGGACGACTTGGAACCGATATCTCGATCATAGACAAGCATAACTAAAGTTTATTGCTATAAATTTGACTTTATAATGACTAGTAATCAGCTTCACTATAATGGAATGGATAATAATACGCCCACAATTGCTTGTTGGAGTGTAAACTGCGACATTGTACTGACTAGTAAGTATGGCAACTTCTAGCGGAATGGCTGAATAAAAGTACCAACAAGCTGCTGGGTTATGGGTTTATCTCATGCTATTTATATCGATTAGTAAGAGGTACAACTATCACGGAATGGTCAACTAAAAGTGCCCACTTACTTTATCGGGATGATTACCTACATCGACTAGTAATGTGCAACGATAAATAATAAATAAATGCCAACTGTGTGAGTTCCTCGGTTGACTTCCTCGTTTGGTCTCGAGAAACGCCAGTTGGGTTTGTTTGGTGTTAGTTTCAGTTGGATCCGGATAGGTCATTCTACCCCTCTCGATTGCATGATTGTATCGAGTCTCTATAGGTTGTTTAGTGCATCTTTGCCGCTTGATCCACCATACCTATGTAGGCGAGGACCAATTCTAGCCTCGCTGTCTTGGCCTCGATCTTGACGCTCCTTCTTTGTTTTCTGCTTTGCCCTTTGTCGGCACCCCTTTTGTTAAGCGGGTTTTGAGATCGACGCCGTTAAGCGTTACCCTTCCCGCTTGGCACAGGGGTTATGGACGCCATTGGTTATTCTTCAGGGCTCTTAGCCCCATTTGCTTCTTGTCCGTAGTCGGACGCTCTACCGCTTTCAAGGTGATTTGGATCTTGTATATTATATCTGTATTCTTGACTCATGGAGTCGCTGTTATATATATCTGTTCTGTGGGTCCCATCGAGGACTGTTGTATAATGTTATTACTTCGTTTTCCACCCGCACGAAAGTGCCTGGTGGGCACCTTTGAATCGTTTCTATGCGGGTTTGGCGAATTTTGCTCAAACTTGCATAGGTCCGATTCTGAGGGTGTTACACTTCCGCATGTGCACTCACAAGTCTTGAGCGAGACCTTGAAAGCTCGGCCTCCGTGTTGGACACCATCGGCCGTTGTACCTCCGGGCTCCGTAACTTGGTAAATTAGCTCGTCATTATCATATTCCGTGACAATTTGGGCATCCGCTTTCTTTGACTGAAATTGCATCCAATAATCAACCTTAGGTGGGTACTTGTATTTGTACTTGTTTTTACAGTCCCCCGCAATCTGCCGGTCCGTTTCCTCTGAGTATTTAAGAAAATACCCATTCATCATGTCGAATGTATAACGGACTATTGCCATGACGGGCAATGCACGGACACCTTTGAGCAACTTGTTGAAGGCCTCTGCCATGTTGCTTGTCATTTGGCCGTACCTCCGGCCACCATCATTGAAAGCTCGTGCCCACTTTGTTCTTTGTTCAATGCTCCTATCGAGAAACTCTCGACCACCCGCATTGAGCTCTTTGTTGAAGAGCAATTTGTTGTACAAGTTTGAAAAACGGCGTTCCGTGAAAGCGAGGCAACAATCTTGTAGATCATCGTCCAAATGCTTGCTCTTGCATGCCCTATATAAGTTTGAACAAAAGTGTCTCATGCACCAACGATGGTGCAACGGAGCATGCCCGGGAATATGTTGGTCCACCGCTTTAAGAATTCCTTGATGATGGTCCGAGATGACACATATTTCCCTATGAGGGGTTAATATCTTGGTTCTTAAAATATGTAAGAACCACTCCAAATTATCATTGTTTTCCACCTCTACCAAAGCAAAGGCCAAAGGAATCAACCGGTTGTTGGCATCATTTGCTATTGCAATCAAGATAGTGCCCTTGAATTGACCGATCATAAAGGTGCCATCAACGGAGATGACCGGCCTACAATGTTCAAATGCCTGAACACATTGCTCGAAAGCCCAAAATGCACGGCCAAAAACTCGAACGGTTCTTCCGTTTACAATCCTTGTCTTGTTCCCCAAAGGTTTAACCACATGAACCATGCCCGGGTTAGCATCGGCCATCGCTCCCAACAACCTTGGGATTCGGTTATAGGATTCCTCCCAATCACCGTACACCATCTTGAATGCGGCTTGCTTAGCCTTCCATGCCTTCCCGTACTTCACCTCATAGTGAAAGAGGGCTTTCACAAACTCCATGACCTGCTTTATGCTCATTATTGGAAACGACGCGATGTCATTGGAAAGCCTATAAGCGAGGAACTCCGAGGTGAGTTGCCAGTGCTCATGCTTTGCATCCTTGCCATCCACCACCGGGCCTCGGCACATGTGAGTAGATACGCAACTAGATAGGTGCCAATCGGGACCTCCCTTGAATGGTCTAGCACGCACAATCCAAGGACATCCTTCCTCCTCGCACTTCACCGTGTAACGCTTCTTGATGTACGAGTGCACGACCATGTAAGGACGATGATGCTTCACCGAGAAGTCCTTTATCCATTGCTTAAATTCCAACAAGGTCTTAAACCTTGATCCTTTGCAAAAGCCATTATTCACTTCATTGCCATCCCGGTAAGAACTTGTCATTGGTCCAAGCACTATGCCTTTTCCACCATCAACCATGGCTTCATCCGTGAAACTAAGATCACGAAACAAAGGCACCCGATGGTACCGCCCCAATACGTTATGGTGGATTTCGGCCTCTCTAGCCATGAACCCCTCCTCGTCAACTTCTTCTTTGGGACCATCATCATCCGAGTCCGAAGCATAGCCTCGAGAATACGGGAGTTCACGGTCCATATCATGTTGAGTGATATATTTCTCCAAATCACCAACATTGTTGTCGTGGAGTTCAATATCATCATCATCTTCACCCTCACAATCATCATTGTCCTCTTCCAACATTTCATCTTGGTGTCTTGAAATCGGGCTCAATGTTTGGCTCAAAGGAGGTTCAATCCATAGCTCTTGCTCCATGGGTGGAGGACTCCTACTATCCAATGGGGAGGCACGACGGTTCAAGTCCAAAGGCAATGAACTATCAACCTTCTTGGTGGCAAATAGCTCAAGAGCCTTGTCTAGTGATTCGGCCACCACCTCCTTGTATGCAAGCCAACAAGCCTCGGAGAAGATACGCATGGTCTTCCAACGGATATGCATTCCAAAACCCACATTATGTCTTCCCTCCAACTCAACAACATCACATGGGTCCATCCATTTCAATTCAATCCTCACTTGCTCCAAGACCTTTGCATAGGTGGGACTATGCTCAAACACAATATCTAGCTCATCCGGGTCCGGTTCTATGTTGCCTTTCAAAAAGGCATCCTTGTCCACATGATGCACATGAACAATTCTTGCCATCCCTAACATATAGGAGAATATGTTCATTAACTAACCATGACAAGACAAACAAAAATATACTAGACACATTATCAAACCATAAAGCTAACAAGAACACCCTCTCTTGCATAAGCAAACCCTAACCCTAGCCATAACATTCCAATAAACCAAACAATGACATTTCAACAACCCTAAACCTAATTAAATGCTTCATATACATCTTTATACCCAACATTGGCCAATGAATCTAACAAATTTCCAAACATTTCTCTCCAAATCAAATTTCTAGGGTTTCAAGCCAAGTCCAACCAAAATGAAAGATTTCAAGAGGTCAAAACGGATGGGAATGAGGGAGGGTACCTCTAGCAGCTGGGGAGAGGCACAAATCCACCAAATGAAGCTTCCAATGTGAGATTTGAGGGGAGAAGCGCCTCCTTTGTTCTTCTTGGTCGAGTTGAGAGTGAATGGGGAGAATTTGGTATGACGACAGTTAAGTTCAAAGTGTGCCTATCTGCTGGATTCTGGCATAATATAAGCGCTAGAGATAGGCGTTAGTGGGGCAGGGAGGGCGAGGCGGTACGCCTGAAGGTATAACGTCTAGCTGAAAAACGTTACACTCTAGCTGTTGGGCGTTATCCAAAGGATTAGTGCTAGTAAAATATTTACCTAGAAAAGTCATTTCACGAAATTCTTTTAAAAATGGGTTATTTTTGTCCATTCTGCCACAGAACGCTGCGTTGCAGACATACACAGCCTAATCGGCGCCGCTGCCCGCTCGTCAGGGAAGAAAACGTTGCAGAAACGGGCGGAGTTTACCATGCACACACAAGTATGTCCACCGGCAGGCTCGTCAGAACGCTCGCTGCCCGCCCTTGGTGGCAGCAGATGAGGGGCAAGCGGCAAATATCGTGTCGGCCTGCCCGTGGTTTACTATTAGCCAGCCGTGCGGCGTACCTGGCCTCATATCTTTTCTTGTTTTTTTTTTGAACGAGCGTATCTTTTCATGTTGGGAGCTTGCCCTGTGCGAGCACGTGCTGCGAAGTGTGAACCGAGTGGCTCGCCCTTGCGACCGTGATGTCTTGTCTTCACCGTGCGTAGCGATCGACCAGCTCAGGTTTACCACGGCTTTTCACGGTTGCCCGTTAATTAGTTAATTAAAAGATTAGCGAAGATACGAACGACCACGACATGTCGTGCAAAGCTAAGCTCTCTCGGGACGGGAACTTGGACTATCCCGCGACTTGTTGCGGAGATTATCGTATTGTGATTACTAGTGGCTCTATGATTTGACTCGGGACGCGATGTCGCTCGCTGGGGATGGCGACTGTCTACTGGCTCGGGGACACGCGCCGGCCAGGAGTGCCGCGTCAAACCAACCTTGGATCCGCATCCGATGTCCGACGCGGCGGTGGATCAATGATCATGTTTGCTCCACCAGCTGATGGATCAATGATCATGTACGCGCGCGCAATAAAATTCGATCGATCGAGTCGATCTCGATCTGCCGTGCGGTCGCGTCGCCATCGATCAGCTGCAGCTCCCTGGCCTTGGATATACAGCATCTCTCTCTCTCTCAACGTGCGCGCTCTGCCAGCCGCCGCCGCCGCTACTAACTGTCCGCACGCATCGCCGAGTCGAGTGGCCCGATCGACGGGGAACGGATCCTACCACCGCACCGAGAGAATAGTGACGTGGCGCTTTCACGGAAACTTCAACTGATCTGTTTTTCCCACCGATCCGGGACCGGATGCCCTAGCTGGTGTAGTCACAAATTCGATGCGAAACGGACAGCTTGCCGTGCCCATCGTTCGAGTCGATCGAATTCGTCCATTTCGGCTGGTGCCTTTAAAACTAGTATACTAGCTCCACACATGCTCAAAACCAATGCAAACCTATATATGGGCGGAATGCCGCCCACGACCGCGAGCCAGCGAGTGTGACGTCCGATGCCTGAACGAACAAAACATGTTGCGCCGCCAAGGACCGAACCGAGCGGTTTTTAATCAGCGGGGTTAGACGCGCCCTCTGTCACTAGGGATCAGAAGCACTTTTCTCGGAGTTAATTTTTCAAACTGCTTCTAATTGCAACTATTTGTGGCACTTTGAAAAATAGTCTCTCAAAATATGAAATTTTATTGGCAGTTTTAAAAGTGTCACTAATAGTGACGGTTATATCTACCCTTTGATGCGTGACTTGGGATACCCGGTCAGTAGGAAGGCCCACGGTAGATATCTGGGCCATGAAGATTTTCGAATTGGCCAGGCCACGACGTCTTGGATCCTGGAACAAGACTAAACGGAGATAGGAAATTCAAAGGGTAAAACCCTAGAACTTGTAACCGACTAGGACTATGCGGGACTGCCTAAGTCTATATAAAGGCGAGGGCACGTCCTGATCTCTCGACTCATACTTTCGCGCGCATCCACGCCAGATCGAATCTGCGCACCTGTAACCTTCGGTTCCGCCGTAATCAAGAGCGGAACAAGCGGAGTAGGGTTTTTTCCTTCGGGGGCTGAACACAGGTAAATCTGTCCACAGTTGCTTGTCTATTAACCGCACGATCTCCAAGATCCCCATCTTCTCCAAAACCCAAGTCCATAACAATGGGCATTGACGAGATTAAACCTCGTCAATTGGCGCTCTGTGGGAATTGGGGCGTTGATTGCGCGATCGTGGCGGTTCGACCGATCGATCTACAACTCCGGCGGAGAATCACCTCCTCTTGGCGCTGACTTCACCGCCCACTCGCCACCATGAAGGATTTCGAGCCCGTGGCGCGGACTCGAAATTTTGTTGAGCTTCGCTTCCGGTGGGACAAGCGCACCTCCGCCTCACTGGCGGGTGCCCGTGCCGTTAATCGGGCCCTTACGCACGTCACCATCGGCAGATGAGTTCTCTGACGGCCTGCAACTCCGATCTGTGCGATCCACCTTCGGATGAAGGGACCTATGGTTCCGGATCCGAAAGTTGCGGCAGCAGCCGACCAATCTGCAAGCGCTATCTGTGCGCCGCAGTCATCCAAACCGACGAAACGCGCCTAACCCCCGCTCAATCGAAGCGAAGCGGCAGCGAAGAAGCGTCCACCCAACAGGGAAAGCAACGGCCACGTCGTCCAACTTAGCAAAGAAGGATGGGTCCAGGCTCGCCGTGCCATCGCAGGCGACATCGTCTTACCTGCAGACGCCTCACGTGACCTACTGATGGCATACCACTACCTCCTCATCGAGGAGCACAAGAAACAAGTCGAGATGCAGGAGACGCTCGACAAACGCAAGCAAGCAGCCTCCGAGTCCAGCGCACGACGAGCTGCGCTCTCCGCCATGGCACCCGGCTCTAGCACAAACGGAAACCAGGGAAATAAGCACCGCTCTCGGGTGGAAAACATGGATCCCAAGGAGCGGCGTGATGGGACCCGAACTCTCCACACATCGTTCATGGATATGGATGCCGACGGCAACATCATCCCGAAGACGCCACAAGCTGCGATCATGGCAGCCACTGCGTATCTCGCGGCTCACCCACCTCCAGAAGGGGACCCAAAAAGGGCCATGCATAGGTCCGCACTTACCAGACTAGGACTAATCGGAGCTGCGCTCCACGAAGACGCTCTGGGCCGAAGAAGAAGAAAGCTCGGCCCGAGCGGCCGGAGCCCGCCCTCATCCGAAGAGAAGAGCACGATCTTCCTCGAAGGAAGAAGAGCTCGCACCGCCATAAGCGTGACTACGCCCGGAGACAAGCTTACAACAAGGTAGCAAGATCGACAAAGCACGTGCTAAACGCGCATGCTCGTCGAATCGAGATGGATGAAGACAAGGAGAACTCTGCGCTCGATGCTTCGCAGATCCGTCACGAACAGATGCCACGCAACTTCAAGCTTCGCCGGATACTCCGAAGTTCAGCAACGCAAGATCCAAAATCCTGGCTCGGTGACCATCGTCATCCGTCAAGCTTCACGAAGGCAACAAAGAAACCGCCATGCAATGCCTTCATTGCGGTGGCGCGGAGCGAATGCAGCTTAGCGACCTATCATCGGGATCCATCCGGTGGGAGGCTGCTTACACTTCATCCGAAATTTCAAAGGCACAAAGAGGCCCGCCTCAATCGAAGAGTTGCGAGCACGCACTCGAGAACGGCGAATCTATCCGCTCAGATATACTACGCTGGTCTACAACCAAGAACTCCGCACACATCTCGAAGAAGCGGGCCATCGACGCTTCAGGGACGGCGTCAGCGCCCAGACTTCAAGGAGGAACTTGGGTGTAAAGCCCAAGACACTCGACCACCTCATGGAAATTGCCAACAGTTGGGCAGACGGCGAAGATTGCATCCAACGGGCGCAATCAGATGAAGAGGACGACTACGGCCGAAGACGCGAACGCCGCAGCAAGAGGAGATCGCGTCTCGAGGACATGACGGACTGCGGCGGCTCGCCGGCCGCAAACGACAACAGCCGCAATGGAGGATACCGCGCGAAACTTCCGCGACAACGGACGACCAACGCGATCGTGGCAATGCCGCGACAACGGACCCTCGGCATTCGACAAACTTTGGTCCATGCACCATCCACTTCTACATCGACAAACAGGATGGCAAAAGAAAGCCAGCCACATGCTCAAGGACGCGCGAGTTCGAAACTCGGCGAAGGCATGGTGCGATGAGGCACCAAGCTCCAATTCCTGCGTTGAAAGCACTGCGCCAGTGAAATAACACACGGAGCTCCTCCACGCCGCCTATTGGAGGCCCAAATCAACCGATCGCACCAGTAAAAAACAACGTCGGGTCCCATACCCCCACCCAAAGGAGCACTAAATATGATCCGGAAGGACGCCCACAAAGCGGTGCGAAGAAAATCACCCGACAAATCAACTTGGCGTGGCAACTCCCCGCAATCCACGAGTACCTCGGCGGATCGGAGTCCCATTACATTCACCGCGGATCACCCTTGCGGATCCTCGCCCAGTCATCTGCCACAGTCTTGGAGGCGCAGATCGGAGGCTTCAAGATGAGTCGCATCTTCATGAAGCGGCGGCGGCATCAACCTAATGTTCGCAAGCACCCTAGCTATGCGGATCCCGCAATGCAGCCTGGAACAATCGACACAACGTTCCACGGCATTGTCGAGGAAGGCATATTCCCCCCGGCTAAAATAGGGCTCGGCGTCATCTTGAAGCGGACAACTTTCGGCGGGCGCCTAGAATTGAGTGGTGGTGGCCGTCGCAATACCACGCCATCTGGGCGTGTAGCATTCGCAAGATTCTGGCGTCCCACTACGCATACCTACTTAAGATGCGGGACCAAGGCGTCATCACGATCCACGTGATCTTCACCCGATCGGACCAATGCGACAGGGATTTCAACAAAATCTCCCAGTCTTTCGGCATGCAAGACGAGCTTGTAAGGCTCCGCGAGGTGACGGACAATGGGCTACCCCCAGTCACAAGGCAAAACGCACCTGACATGTCCTTCGACTCCACCATCAACACCAAGAAAGTGCAGGTCCATCCGAAACGCCTCAGGCGGGCTGATCGCCAATGACCTCAGCACCGCATAGGAAGGCGCGCTCGTCGAATTCCTCCGTGAGCACTGGGAAATCTTCGCCTGGTGTCCTGCGGACATGCCAGGAGTTCCCAGGGAATTCGCCGAGCATGCACTCAATGTCTTTCTAGACACCAAGCCAGTCAAGCAGTCCATCCGAAGACTCACAGAGCCACAAGCCGAAGCTATCGGCAAGGAAATCAATAGACTGCTCGCTGCAGACTTCATCAGGGAAATCAAAGAAAGCGAGTGGCTGGCAAACACGATGATGGTCCCGAAAAAGGACACGGACATCCTGCGGATGTGCGTAGAATTCACGTCACTAAACAAACACTGCCCAAAGGACCACTTCTCTCTTCCTCGGATCGACCAGAAAATCGATTCGAGTGCAGGTTGTGAGAAACTCTCCTTCCTCGACGCCTACTCAGGCTATAACCAGATTCGACTCAAGGTCGAAGATCAAGAGAAAACGGCGTTCATCACACCGTTCGGAGTATACTGCTACAACACAATGCCCTTCGGGCTAAAGAATGCGGGTGCCACGTACGGCGATGCATGCGAGCTGCCTCAAGGACGGATCGGTCATAGCGTCCAAGTCTATGTTGGCGACATAGTAATAAAACCAAGGAGGCAAGGACACTTATCGGCGATCTCCGCGAGACGTTTGACAACCTTGATCGCTACAGGATCAAGCTCAATCCAGAAAAGTGCGTCTTCGGCGTCCCCTCGGGTCAGCTACTCGGGTACTTCATCTCTCAACGAGGGATCGAGGCGAACCCGAAGAAAATCAAAGCCATCATGACAATGGAGAAGCCGAAAAACCTCAAGGGTGTTCAAAGTTTCAGAGGAAAGCGGCACTAAGCAGGTTCATCAGCCGCATGGGCGAGAAGGCCCTACCATTCTACCAGCTGCTGCGCAAGGCAGACAAGTTCGAATGGACACCAGAAGCCAACGACGCATTCGAAAGCCTCAAGCGGCTCCTCTCCACCTCGCCCGTTTTGGTCACGCCAAAGGAGCGTGAGCCCCTGCTGCTGTACATAGCAGCCACACACCAGGTGGTCAGCACCGTACTCGTGGTCGAACGACCCGAAGAAGGCAAGACCCACGGGGTCCAGCGCCCAATTTTCTACCTCACCGAGGTACTCACTCCAACAAAACAGCGGTACCCGCACTACGAGAAGCTAGCCTACGGCGTGTTCATGACGGCTCGACGACTGAGCCACTACTTCCAGGAGCATCAGGTAATGGTCGTCAACGAGGCACCTGAACAAAGCATCTGAATAACCCATAGGCCCAGGACGCGTGGCCTATGGGGCATTGAACTATCACCCTTGGACATCGTCTACAGAAGTGACACGCAATCAAATCGCAAGTCCTTCCGGACTTCACTGCCTGGATGGAGCTGCAGTGCACGACACCCCAGACATGTCGCGATTGGACAATGCATTTCGACGGCTCCAAGCGCCGAGCGAGCGAGTCATCTTGACCTCCCAAGGTGACAAGATGAAATCGTCCTTGGATGAAATTGAGCCTCCAACAGAGGCGAATACGAAGCCCTCATCCATGGCATGAAGATGGCAAAAATATGCGGCGCAACGCGCCTGGTCATCTACGGTGACTCCAACCTTGTCGTACAGCAGACGATGAATGAGTGTGACGCACACGCCGAAAACATGATCGCGTACCGCGCGCTATACAACGCACTCGAAGGAGAATTCGACGGCTGCGAACTTCGGCACGTTGTAAGAGAGAGCGACGAGGAGGCCGATAGACTCGCCAACATCGGCTCCACTTGTGCAAAGGTATAACCAGGTGTGTTCCTCGAACAGATCTGCGTGCCATCCATCAAGCGGAAATTCCCCAAAGGATCACCCGAAGAAGCAGAACACTCGGGGGCTATGCTACCCTAAGGTCATGAAGGACCCGAAAAGTTGGATACCGAAGTTGCCATGGTCAACCTGATGCAGGTCATGGCAGTCGAAGAAACTTGGACACGTCCATACCTCTAGTTCCTGATAAACGGAGAATTGCCTGACAGCCCGACAGATGCCCGGCGCATATCTCGTCGGTCAAAAGCCTTCACCATCATCAACGACGAACTGTACAAACGCAGCATCACGGGTGTACTACAACGGTGCGTCACCATCGACGTCGGCAAAGCCATACTCCAAGACATTCACGAGGGCATCTGCGGCCACCACGCAAGCAGCCGCTCCCTCGTTGCCAAAGCTCTGCGAGCAGGATTCTACTGGCCAACGGCCATGAGCGACGCGAAGGACATCGTCCGAAGATGCAACGGGTGCCAACGGTTCGCCGACAAACCGCACGCACCTGGGTCCGAACTTAGACCCATACCCATAGCAGCCTTTCTCAATGGGGCCTCGACATGATCGACAAACCGCCAAAATCCTCGAAAGGGACACGCGTCTTCCTCCCGGTCGACAAATTCACCAAGTGGATAGAGGCCATGCATCACCAACCGAAGGAAAACCGCCGTCAAATTCTTGAATCCATTGTCTGAGTTGGCGTACACGGCATCATCACCGACAATGGATCGAACTTCATCTCGAAGAATTCCGGGACTTCTGCGAAGGCCTCGGGATCAACATTACGTATGCCTCGTGGCACACCGCAAACAAACAGTAAGTGGAAAAGGCCAACGGCCTAATCGGCCGCATCAAGAAGCGCCTCATGAGCTCACTCGAGCACAAAGCTGAAAATTGGACCGAAGAGCTACCGTCATCTGTGGAGCTTACGGACTCGCCAAACAGCTCCACCGGCTACACACCGTTCTTCATGGTGCGAGCTAAGGCCGTGCTACCGGCAATCGCCACCGTGCTCCACAGTCGGCGCCACATAAGCCTAATCCACGGCTGCACTCGAAGATGTCGACACACTCGATGAAGCACGGGATATAGCACCGACTAGATCGGTGTACCAACAAAGTCTCATAACTACCACGGCCATGCGCAAGGTCCTTCGTCGAAGGAGACCTCGTCTTCTGGCTCAAGCAAAAGCGATCGAATAAATTCGAGTCACCATGGGAAGGACCCTATGTCATCACCGAAGTCATCCTGGTGGCGCCTATCGCCTCAAGCACGTGGAGTCCGGAGTCGCATACTCCAACCCATGGAACATCTCGCTGCGGCGATTCTACCCGTAGCAACCTACCTCTTTTACTTTCAATAAGGCTTACCAAGGCTACTCACCGAACCATGTACCTCCTCCATTACGCTATAAATAAAGCTAAGTGTCTACCCCAACCTTGGTTGACTATTTTTCCGCAACTTTACTACATGCTACAAACGCACTCGGGGCTCCCCACCTCACGATTTCATCGACCGAGGACCAAGCGTGTACACACAGTAGGCGACCACGTCAACAAGCGAAAAGGACACGTACTCAATCGAGCTAGCGTGCTCACAAAAAAACTTTACAACAAAGGGCACAACGCCCAAATTAAATATACATATTTTACATCTATCTGTTCATTTGGTCCTACCTATTCGAAGAATAACTTTGAGCACGCTGCTCAAACAAATCTACAATCTATTCGACCTGATACAGCGTAATGCGGACGCATGTTCCACTCGCCACCATCCGGTCAAGAGGCGGCCCAGATGCCCTGACAAATCTACGTCGGCGGTGCACCCTCACAAGAGACAAGGCAGCCTTCACTCACCTTGCCTTGCCGCACCAGCTCCTTGACATTCTTGGCACTCGAAACTTGGCTGAAGACTGCAAGGGTCGTCGGCATGGCATCCAAAGGAAACATGACGTGCAGCACCGAAGATAGTGATGTCTGCACCTGGCGGAGCACCCGCGAAACTTGATAAACACGATCCTGCACCATCGCCAGAACCATGGCGCGATCGCGGTCCATACAGAAGAAGCCGCCGGCCTCCATGTCCTGTTGAGTCAAGCAATTGACCCGAACAGCAACACGCTCCTTTTCTTCCCTCGGAGCAAGATTGGCGCCTGCGATAATCGCACAAAGCAAGAATAAGTCTAGCAGGCTCACCCGAAGAACTGAGCTACAGCCCGAAACAAGAATCAACTTACATTGCAGCTGCTCGGACAGGCGACCCAGCTCCGCCATCAAGTACTCCTCTCTGGCTGCACCACGATCGCCTTGGATTTCCAAGCGTCGGTAGCGACCACGCCGAGCAATTCCTCTCCAAGCTCGCACGCGATCTCGAAGGAAACCGGCTGCGAGTCAGCCAACGATGGTCTCAAGGGCCTTGCGGATGAGGGGTCAACTGGGTTAGCAACCGAAGGAACCTATAAGCAACAGAAAAAAAGGCACACAGACATTTCAGCCAAGAATAGAGAACAACTCGGAGGAATTCATTAAATATATCAGGTCACTACGTGGCACAAGGATGGTACTACAAAAGATATTTACAACAAAAGTAGACTACATACTACCCTACGTCTACTATGCCTAAGGTGCAGGACACTGAATCACCTCAGAGCCAGACTGCCTAGCTTTGGCCTCGCCCTGCTGCCGCAGTGCGTACTCAGACATCAAGTCAATGAGCTTGGGCCCATATCGTCTGCAGCGAGCGGAGTAGGCAGCGAAGGCTACCTCGGATCCATCTGCAGCCGTCGGCATCCGAGAAGTGATTTGGGGCAAGTCCAGCTCCGCCCCAGCCGCCATGGCCATCGCCAGCCCGACGGACGTGCTCATGCCCTTACGCTTATGCGCTTGCGCAGCGCGGTACCGACAGAGCCTCGCCGAGCATCCACATCTTCAAGGGATGCGCCCTTGAAGAGCTCTGGTAAAGCGACCAAGGACCTCTTCGCCTTGGCAAGGAGTTGACGACGGTGCGGCGGTCTTCGACGCCAAAGTGGCATCATCTAGAGCACCGTGCTCGAGCATCTGGTCGAACTCGATACTGCGGCATCCGAGACAAAAATGAAGAAAAGCATGAAGAAAGGCAGCATCGAAAAAGACTCGTGAAAACAAAACAAGTGGAAAAATTAGCACTCACCGAAATAGCCTTGGCGCAGCCATGAGCTTCGACGCCACTCTTTCACGGCCGCATAGCGGTGGCGGCTGCTCCTCACGGTCTGACCTCTGCTGCAGACGCTCTTCGCTTAGGCTTCCTTCGGCTCCGCTCAAAGCGCTCTTCGCACCGGGCTGACCTTCTGCTCCGATTGGCCAAGGCTCTTTTTAAGAGCGTCGACCTCACGGAGAGAGTCATTATGCTCCTCTACATTTAAGACAAGCAAGCGTCAAAGAACAGGACCAGGATAAACAAGAGAGGTACTAAAAGGCAGACGGATACCTTGAGCTGCAGCCGCCTCCGTCGGAAGCGCTCCTCCACCAGCTTGGCCTCTTGGACAAAAGGCTGAGAAAAAAGGCAATAGCGAAGAACAGGACTTGGGGCTCGCCCAACACAAAGCAAAAACAACATCAAGACACGAAGACACTCGGGGCTCCCGTGACATGAAGCGGAAAAACTTACATGCTCGATGGCGCCGAAGGCCCGCCTGCGAGTCTGAGCGCAACCACGGCCCTCCCTTGACGGAGGAACTGGGCAGCGTCACCCGAAGTCACCACCGTCGAGGAGGAGGACGCAATGTTCGACTCCCCCATCATCTCCCGCCCACCATCACTAGAGCCGTCGGAGGATTGCCTGCATACGAAGCCAATCAACACAGGTGCAAACACCATCAAGGGAAAAGGGTAACCGTACAACAAGAAAACTTACGAGCCCAATGCGCTCAGGTCAAAGATGGGAGAAGCCCTTCGGGCCCTCTTCTCCTCTTTCTTCTCTTCTTTCTTCTCCTCCTTCTTTTCTTCCTTCTTCCGCTTTGGCGGGTGGTGCGACGACCCTTACAGGAATGGCGAGGAAGGAAGAACCCCATGAACATCATCATGACGCTCAAGGCCTAGAGGATTTACGGGAGTAGGAGTCGAGGCATCAAGACTCATTGGAGCTCCGTGATCGCTTGCGAATGGTACTCACTCGACTCGTCGGCATCCTCCATTGGAGATCGCGGTAGCTCGGACGGAATCCATCACTTCATTATCCGGGCATTCGGATACCTTCGCAACGGTGGTATCATGCCGGCACTTTGAAGCTCTGCAAGATGAGAAGGAACTTTGTTAGCAAACAAAGGAAACAAATACACCGACAAAAACAAAGGGGAGCACTACGTGCAAAATCTACACCTTGATGCGACCAACGCCGAAGAAAGGAGAGTCATCGACTTCCCGGGATTTTTTCGCCTTGAACTTCAACATGGCGAAGAGCCTTGTCAAGTTCCACCTCGGAGATTTTCTCGCTCGAAACCCTCGTCGGATCACGGCGCCAGAATAAAGAAACATCGGTGCGCCCTGGAGAAATTGCACCGGCGCTCAAGAAACGTCGGATGATGTCCACCGTTCACCTCCTTCTCGGAATCGTTGGAGATCCTCCACCCGACCATCAGGCCTCTATCTCCGCCACCTCACCATCTAAGATTTGGTTTTCCAAGACCTTTTCTTCTCAATCATTTGGGAGGGTCAAAGGAACAAGACCAAAATCTTGCCCGCACTACGGAGTCACGGATATAAAACCACCGCCTCCTTGATCGGACAGATTCGGACATGGAAAAGGAAAAGAATTGCAGATTGGGATGAGGAGATGATGAAATCCCAATGGGATACACACCATCAGACAGTTGCCTCTTCACGAGAATAGAGCTTAGGAAGAGGCCAAAGTGCGGCTCAATGCCAAGCCTTTCATAAAAAAGTGATAAAACAAGCAATGTGGAGAAGAGAATTGGAAAACAGATGATGCAACTGAACCCCATAGAAGAAGAGCAGTCCACGAAGGAAGTCATGGACTGGGTACGAAAACCCACGCAAGACGAAGGCGAGAAACATAACCCGGTACCCAGATGGGGGACGGGGGATTACCTTATTGCTGGGGAGTTTGAAGGCCGTCGTATCCTGCAGGATCGAGGCCGCTCATGAGTTGCATGGAGATCGCTCTCCCGCGTCTCTGATCGCCGCCAGCCACCATCGGTGACGCGAGCAGCGGCGGTGCCCTTCTTGCCTCCGGCGGCGCTGGTCCCAACCGTAGATGAGGACTTCTTTGTTTTCCCCATGGCGCTACGGCGGCGGTGGCGATGCCAACGTAGAGAAAGAAGGAAATGTGGAAGGAAAGCTCGATGCGGCAAGAATCGCTCAAGAACAAGGCGGTGAATAGATGAACGGTGCGTGAAAAACAAACCACGATTTCACCAAGGATTATAACAGTGAAGACGACGACGCTGGCGTCCATCGAGAAGACCTAACGCCAACGGTAGATCTGGCATACCGCGTGTCAACACCACAACGAACCGTCGTTACCACGCCCGTCCACTACGGAAATCGAGGAGACGTAATCATCTCACGCCGCGTGATCGGTCAATTCAAAGTGAAAATGGGACCCACGCCGTCCGGTCAAGTCATCTTCGGCGTAGCGACGCTGAGGTCATCAATCGTCAAGACCGACGCGTCATCAAAAGCTATACTAGCACCAACCGGCTCGAGCTAAGAGTACTCACTCGAATCTACGATTCGACTAAATACTGGGGCTACTCCTATCGGGGCTGGCGCGCACCCGAAACAAATGAGGACAAAATTACTTCTACGAGTCCCACGTCGAGTCTCGACTCCACTACGGACTCGGGGCTACTCCCATAGGGAGGATGGATTTAAGCATCCGAAATTTTCGAGTCCTTGGACTTAACTTGAAACAACTTGAACTAAAGTCTCCGTTCGAGTCTCGACTCGAGCAGACACTGGGGCTACTCCATAGAGGCTGGTCGCGCACCCTATGAAATCTTCGACTGCGATCTTCCGGATCCGCACGCAAAAACTTTTTTGTCAACTCTGCCCCAACAAAACGCTTAGTGAGTGACAATCTCCTTGGCCACCCGAAGCACCTCCGAGGTGATAAATGTTCGGATGCTGCGTCTGCGATGCAAAGAAAAGACCTGCGGATATCATCTGATGGCCTGGCAACGCACCTGACTGCGCTCTGCTAGTATGAATCCGTACCAGCAGGTACGATGAAAATTCCGACGGACGCGTTGGGTACATCGATTAAAACCACTGGAATTCCACTCCTGTAAGTCCTCCGTGGCCTGAGTCGAATTACGCCATCATATGTTCTAGGTCCGGGTTGAGGGACCCGAACCTGAAGAAGATCGTGTCGTTTCGTCCTAAGACAGTTAACTGACCCTGATCCGTCGGGTGAGTCAGACACACGCATCAACGATCCCTACACACATATACTATTAATATATAACTGCACCCGAAAGATGGAAGAGTCCTCATCCGAATCTACGATTATTTGAACACTCGAGACTCTTGATGGTTATACCCTCTGGTGCGTGACTTCGGATACTGGTCGCCAAGGAAGGCCCAGTAGATATACACCGCCCATGAAGATTTTCGGGTGGCCAAGGCCCATGACTCGCCGGATCCTTGGAGAACAAGACTAGCGGAGATAGGAAATTCAAAGGGTAAAACCCTAGAACTTGTAACCGACTAGGACTATGCGGGACACGCCTAAGTCTATATAAAGGCCGGGAGGCACGTCCTAGATCTGTCGACTCATACTTTCGCACGCATCCACGCCAGATCGAATATCGCACCTGTCAGAACCTTCGGTTCGCCGTAATCAAGAGCGACAAGCGGAGTAGGGTTTTCCCTCCGGGAACTGAACACAGGTAAATCTCGTGTCCCCTGGTTGCTTGTCTGTTAACCGTACCACGATCTCCAGCATCCCCATCTTCTCCAAAACCCAAGTCCATAACAATGGGCATTGACGATATTAAACCTCGCCAAATAGTTTATTAAAAAATAGGCACATTTTTGAAAAATAGGCATAGTCTAGTGCATCCATGCTAAACTATCAAAGTATATCAACTGAGGCACAATTAGAGGCCTGTGCCTCAAAAAGACATATCTTTTAGAGGCATTTTCTGTGATAATGCCACTAAAAGTATATCAACTGAGGCACAATTAGAAGTGTCACAGTTGATTACCATTTAGAAACACTAAATTATGCCTCTAAATAGTGACCAACTGTAGCACTTTTTGGTGTGCCTCCAATGATGATTCATCTGAGGCACTATGTTGTTGCCTCTATTGTCCAACCATCTGAGGCACCTGAATTTGCCTCAAATGGATGATCATTGGAGGCACTACCAAACATATCTCTAAATGGTCATCCATTTGGGGCACTATTAGGTGTGCCTCAAATGGTCATCCATTTGAGGCACTTTGTGGTGTGCCTCTAAAAGAATAACCAGCAGAAAACAAATATTACACTGATAATCCAACATAGTACTTAGTGGTCCATACTTACATATACAAAAGTAGTACTTAGTAGTCGAACATAGTACTTAGAAGTCCAACTTAGCAGCCCATAAGATAATTACATCCAAAAGAAGTAGAACTCTTAACACAAGTTCTACATACTTCCACCCAACATCAGTACTATCAGATCTAACCACTTATGGGAGTGTCGCGAGCATCAGGTGTAGCTTACCTTTTGAATTGACCCAGAAACAGAACAACATAGCATCATTCTTTTGCATGTTAAAGGCCTGCACAGCTGACCACCATCCACTGGTTATCATTGCTCTATTAGCAACACCCATCTTCATCCTCACTTCCACACGATCATCAAAATCCATGGAATCAACTTCTATAGTAATTGGTTCAGTGAGGAATCTCTTCAAGTACTTGCTTGTAAAATCAGCATTAAATTCCTGTGTAAGTGTCAAGTTTACACAACAGTTAGTATTTTTTTGGACTCTGATCTACTACACTGTTATGCATGATAAAATAAATAGCATCTCACCATTTTGCATTTCTTCTCAATGACAGCTGACTCTGTCATCTTGTAGACATAGTACCTGATTCTTGGCCTTCTGTCATTACACTATTCTTCCAGAAATTCAATTTGACATGGACACTGTAATATGTTATTTCCAAACATACACTGCTTTTACCACTCATCTATTCCCTTGTTTTTTGGTCCTAATATAACACAAATAGAACACATATGATTCATATTGGTACCATTTCTCAACTGTTGTAACAGACTAGATAGTTCAAAGTTTGTATAGATACATACCCCTTAAAACAAATCCATCATCTTGCTCTTCCTCCACTTCTGGCACTATCCACTCTGCAGAGGTGTCACTGCCACTATCACTGGGGAGCAAACTGTCACTGTCATCTGAGATCTCAATGGCATAGTCCTCACAGGTTCCCATCTAGTATAAAACAACATGTAATTAGTAATGCTAAAACATACAGCATTAAAAATTCAGAACATTTAACTCAACATTCAGAACATCCAGAAAGTTCAGAACATTCAGATGAAATAGCAGAAAATTTAAAACATTCGGGACCTGATCAAATAGCAAAAAATTTAGAAAGTCTATAATTACATTCTGAATATTTAGAACATTAAGAAAGTTCAGAACATTCAGAACAATCTGAACATTCAGTACTTTTCTGAAAATTCAGAACATGTAAAACTTCCAGAACTATAGCATCAACAGAACATGGATTAATGCAGAACATTAACATCAACAGAACTATAACATTGCATATGCAGGAACAGGCATGAACATTCAGGATATTAGCAAAATCTAGTATAATTTTAAAAAGGAAACAAAATCTGACCATTAACATGGATTAGTGCATAGCAAAGTATAATTTCAGACTGAACATTTAGGATATTTAGCAACATACTAGTGGAATATCAAAGCAAACAAAATCTACTAGATCTCTAGCATGCTATGCAGAATCCTAAACAAAATGTAGCAGAACCCTAAACAAAATCAGCATTAGCATCGCCAGAATCTAGCAGAACCCTAAACTATAGCAGTGAACTCCTAAATAAATATTCTGAATCTCAGATTAAACAATGTTCTAAATCTAATTATAGTAGAAAAAGATCAAACATTTTCAAATCTAGAACACCTGAGAAGAATCCATCTATGAACATCAAACAATCTTGAAACAATCTAATAACAACACTCATTTTAGATGTAGAAACACATTTGCAATGTCTAGAACAAGATCAAGACTCGAATACATCTAAGAACATATCTAAACTCGAATACAGATCTATAAATAGCAATGTCAACAGTAAGATGGCACCAGCGCGTGAGATGGGAGCAACACCGGCGTATGCAGGAAAAACACGATGGCATATTGGAATGGAGTTGGTGAAAATGGACGCGTTCGTGCATATGTTGTCTCTAGGACTCTATATTCCATCACGTGCATGTGATATGTGATGTGTGCGTGCATGTACGCATCAGACATGTGGTTAGGCCTAGGATTATTATGGATAGGATTATGGCTTAGAGCGGGTCTACGGGTATGGATTTTTCACCTCCAGACCCGCTCCATTAGACTTGAGGGTCTAATTTTTTTACCAAACCCTCCTTGTTTAAGGCGGGTACCCGTCGGATCACGAGTTTCGAGACCCTGTTGGCAGTCCTGATGAGATGCTTAAATATAATGTGTCATGATGATATGACCATGACATTATAATGATGTGCAAAATAAAAACAACCTCGGTTCTGAACGACCCCCTGCAAGGATGAACACTTTGGTCTTGATACTTTGTTAGTGATCTGAATGGGCCGACCCGCGGGACCTCGCCGCCGGCCGGCGCGGGAGATCAGGGACGATGCCGACTATGGGGGTGTTGTGGCACCGACATGGATCGAAGCTGTTCCTGGGTGTGGGCGAAGAAGCAGACGCGGCGGCGACAGTCTGTGTCGTCCTTGCAGGGTTGCGTGGCCAGTCCCGCATGCACCCATCCATGATCCATGACTCGCCACCAATCCAACCTGACCCGAGCAGAGCTCGTGGCCATGGACCCGTGCCCGTTCGTGCCTGTGCTGGTCGACAACCTCGCGCTTAGAATGCCGGTAGCGCCCCGACCGCCGGGCAGGGCGGGAGTCCACCCGTTCCTCTCGCCGTGCTACTGCAACATCCGGCTCGGGAAGATGCCGGCCCAGACACGCCGTTCTATCCGAGGCTTGCCCCTATAGAAGAGCTCGTGGGGGGAGAGAAAGTACATGCCGACGACGTTGTGGAAGAGGACGCGTCGTGGGGAGAGAAAGGACATAGAGATGGAAGAGAGAGGGATACATACAGGAGAGGGAGTGACTGCGGTTTCATCCAGGCGTTCCCAGCGCGTTTCCGGCTTCATGGGATCGGTATGGAAACCCCCGGCGTATTTTGGACGAAAATCAGCCTGACAACCCCTCCTAGGAACGTTAGTGAGACGTTTTTTACAAATTCAGATAAAAAAACGTTGGCCTCCTGAGAATGCAGTGAAGATGCTCTTATCGATGTGACATTGACCTCGCTGTCCATCTGTTGCTGTTAAACGCAGCGATAATGCGAGATCGACGTTGTCGTGCAAAGCAATGGTGGGAACTTTTGTACCATCCCGGCTAGCTGAGTTATCTGCTGAATTCACCTAATCATTCATTTTCTATTTGCGCCAGCGCCCGGGATTTGACTCGGGACGTGATGTCGCTGGTGACGGGTGCCTGTCCAGTGCGACGGGGACACCATCCGAGCGTGGATCGCGTCGAACCTCTTTGGATGATATTTTCTTGGATCCGGATTCAGTAACCTCAGATCGATCGGCATAACTTTTGCGATAATTAAGCGCATTCAAGGCCGTAATAAGTGTTGAGCCATGTATGTAGTAATATACTCCCGGTCTCCATAGCTGGACACTTGCGTCGCCATCGATAAACAGCAGCAGCAGCAGAAGCCGGGGACTGAAGATTCAGCGCAACTACATCTACATGCCCGGCAGCAATCACTCTGGCTCCAGCCACTGAACTGTTTCGAGTCTTTGGCCGCGTCTATCGCGGCAGGCTTGCCATCCATGTACATGGTCGAGTGGTGAGTAGCGAGTGTTGACGAGTAGCCCGGCGGCGGCAGGGGATCGTGGGGGGAGGAGCACGCACGAGTATTATTGAGCACGTGGTGACGTGACGTTTTTTTTTCTTTGCCGAAAATTCAAGCCACTTGGGGGAATGAGAAGGACAGCAAATCATCTCTTGTGCCCCCAACTTGCATCGATCCGTAGAATCGACAGGAGCGAGGTTGTCCTGCTCGGCTCCATGCTACTTCTGCTACGCGCGCAAAAGGAACCTCCGTGTGTGTGTCTGAACTCTGAACCTAGCTAGCGAGCGTTTGCCCCCAACCACACATGGCCGCACACACACAGCAGCTGCGGCAGCTACCGGTGGCGTGCACGAGCCGCCACAGAAAGCGCGCTCGATCCTGCGGTGCTGAGCGACAGTAGTGCCACGCTGAGGCTGACGCGCCCGGCTCGCGTCGATGGATGGATACGCCCGAGCCCAACCGAAGCAGCAGGGCCCGTGTCGTCGTCGCCGCATTCACATTTTCCCAGCTGCCGCGCACGTATACGTAGGCACGCACGCGTACTAGATTCGGGAGCCAGGTACGTACGCGTGCCCCGCCGGCCGAGCCGCGACACGACGCTGCCCCAGCACGAACAAAACTTGGTGAGAAGAAGAAGAAGAAGAAGGGGAAAAAGCTCAGCGGGAGAGGCCACCGTGCACGGTACGCGTCCACGTACTACGTCTCGATCGGCCGGTCCTAGAATACATCGGCCACACCCTCTGATGTGCGGCGCGCACAGGATGGATAGCGGCACCACCTCAGCACCGCCGTTGATTTCGTTTGACGTACACGTCGCCCGCAGTCCCCCCCATGGCGGCTACCGTCCAAGTCCCCTAGGCGCACAGACGCGCTGGATGATCTGCCGTCCCGTCATCGCCTCATCGGGAACGAACCTTATCCCGGCGTCGCCACACCACACACGAACCGGCGTGGGGCCGTTTGTTTGGGGCGGGGTACGATGGCAAGATACGGGACAGATAGGCGGGGCAACTTGCCGTGAGTTTTGTTGCGCGCTGGGTGCTGCCAACTGTGTCGAGTGTCGACCGTGTGTCACGGCCGAACCCCACGAGCAGGCTCGGCCTCGGCTGTTGGGGTGTTTCGGTAGTGGCCAGCTTAGCGCAAGGCGACGGCGGGCTCGTCCAGGATGGCGCCGGGGAAGGGACAAGCGCCCGGGCCGGGCCGGGCCGGGAGGCATCGGCATCGCGGAGGTACTCTGGCCCGGGCTCCGGGATACGCTGCCTAGTCATCATCAGGTACATATCACACGACAAAGATAGATTAGATAGATACGCTCCCGCCATCGGTCGCAAGCTCGCTCACTCACTCACTCACTCCCGTACACGATGCGCTGGACCTCAATCTATCCCAGCGAGCAGAATGCCCACGCGCCCACTGTTCCTTGTCTTCTCGCGCCGCTAAACAAATCCCAAGAGGCACGAGCGAGCGTGGCCAGCGTACCGGATCTAGCGACATGGAGCGGCTTGTTAACTCGGCTCACCCCCACCACACGACCTGCCCATCGCCGTGCAAAGACTGCTAGAATAAGCAGCACGACCTGCCCACCGCCGTGCAAAGATTGCTAGATTAAGCAGCACGACCCAAGCATCACCCCACCCCCAACAAGGACCAACGGTCAAACCATAGCCAAGCTAGATGCGCAGTGCTTTGCAAGAACCTCGCAAGTTGCGTTCCACAACATCACAAACCTGATTGATTGATTGATTGATTGATTCGCCTGCACAAACGAGACGGTTTTCACAGCAAGCAAGCATCTACTATGCGGCTGTTCAAGCAGCAACAACAACATTTTCAGTAGATATCTAATATGCGGCTGTTCAAGCAGCGACCTGCCAGTAATAAGAATCTCAGCTCACAAATTGGGTTCCAGGCCTTGAACGCGCTCGCCAGTAGGACCATGGAACATATCTCAGCAGTGGTCAAAACAGAACCCAGACGCGCCGTGTCAACACCAGCAAGGAGGATATCACAACTTGGTTGCATTTTCTCAGAACATCAAAGACATGATGAATTGATGATTCATCAGCACAAGCTCAGACACATCTCTGGCGACAGGAGCAAGTGCAATGTAACACCAACTTATTTTTCTTTTCCATTCATAGTACTACTAGGCAATAGCCACAAGACTTATATCTCGAGCTACAATGTCTTAAGACGACCCAACATTTTACCACCTAACACGAAAGAGAAGGAAAACATAGCATGCCACGGCTATAACTTATCACAAGGTAGAGACCTACTAGTATCAAAATTACTCGACTCTCTCACAAACGCTAATTGTGCCTGGGAGATTCAGGGGAAAACAGAGGCCACTTCTCTCGGGCACGAGCCGATTCAATCGCCCGGGGAAAAACCCAAGAGAATGTGGTCTCCTCCCTCCCAGCGCACAGGGGATTACACTCACTCACTTCTGCATCATCACACCAGCATTATCATCAATAAGCTTAAACCTCTCTTAATTCACACGCAGAAATCCACAGTCTGCAGGAAGTCGTCCATGCCGCGGCCGAAGTCGCAGCCGGGCATCTCCAGGAAGTCGTCGCCGATGTCGTCCAGGTCGATGTCAAGCTCCAGCTCCTCGTCCGCGAAGTCGCCCACCAGCAGGTCATGCTCGCCGTCCAAGTAGGCAGGCAGCTCCGAGACGTCCAGGGCGTCGAGGCCCGCGCGGAAGTCCATCGGGTCGATGTCCGGCAGCTGAAGCCCGCGGAGGAGGTCCTGGTAGAACTCTGGGTCTTCCGGCAGCTGCGCGGCCTCGGTGGTGGACACAACGGCGGGGACCCGTGCCAGCTCAGGCGACAGGGGCTCGGCCACTGAAGGCGGCTTGGTCGCATCCAGGACAGAGGACGGCGACGGGTGCGCGAACGGAGCAGCCGAGGTGGAGGACGACGAGGAGGCAGTCGGCGTGGAAGAGGCCGACGAGGGGGCAGATTTGGCCGCGGACTTTGGCAGGCCACGGCGGCGCCGCTTCTCCTCGATGAAGTTCCTGGAGGCCGACTGGTAGGCGGCGGAGGCCAGGTCGGCAGTGTCGAAGGTGCCGAGCCACTCCCTCTTGCCGGTGAACGGGTTGCGGATCTCAGCCGCCCATTTGCCCCACTTGCGGAGGCGCACCCCACGGTAGCCCTCGCCACCATTTGGGCTGCTGGTGCAGGCAGCCGCAGCGGTAGCTGTTGGAGTGACCGGCTTGGCAAATACCTTGGCAGGGGCCTTGCCGAGGAACAGCTCGTAGCAGCGCTTGGACGAAGTCGAGGCAGGCGCCTCGTCGTCAGTGTCCGAGTCCGTGGCGTCGGGGTCCTCGTACAGGACACGGAAGCGGCGCCTGGTCTGTGCGGCGGCCGCCGGCGCCGGCAGCTGCTGTGGCTGGGGCTGGGGCCTGGAGAAAGCTGCAGATGCCTGCTGCTGCGGCAGCGGCTTGGAGAAAGCAGCAGAGGGTTTAACTCCAAAACCCGTGAGCATCTTGGTCTTGGGCTTCCTCGTCGCCAGCGCCTTCTTGAGGCGAATCTGGTGCTGGCTCAACGACGCCATGCCTTGCGCTTGTTCTTCTTCTTCTAACTCAAGAAGGAAGACTAAAATCTGTCTGACAAAACTGAAGGGGGGAAAACTCTACTAGAAAGGGGGACTCTTTTTTCTTCTGTCTTGGGTGCAAAAATTGGACGAATCACTGGGACTTCGTCAGTCTCCTCGTAAGAAGCAACACGGCCTTATGTGGAGGAATCCGGAATACTTCACCCCGAACCCGTCCCTGCAGGCACACAGAAGAAGAATCCATCAAAACCCCGTGCAAAACCCATCAAGAACCTCCCAGATCTGGAGCCACGGACCGGAAAAGGCGGACAAAAAGATGAGAAATTTGACGGGGAGGAGGGGAAAGGCGTACGGACCTGAGCATCGACGAGGACTTGTTCCAGCCGTGTAGCCCCTGGTGCATAGATCGGGGGGCGCAGGCGAGTGCGTGGAGGAGGAGGACGGCGACGACGATGGCGGCGGCGAGGAGTACGGCTACCACCAGATCGGCGAAGGGGCAAGAAGACATATACGAGGGATGGTGCGGGTGGGGTCTCGCGTCGTCTTCTCCTTCCTCCCCGACGGTGGCGGCGTCGTCGTCGCCTCCGGCCTCCCTCGAAGCTCGCCTAAAACCCCGACCCAAAGCGGCGAGAGGAGCAAAAGGGGTTGGGCTGGTCTCCTCCTCCGATATTTAATCCCCTCCCACTGCACGAGGACTTGCCCGCCACGCCAATCCTCACGCATTCCTTATTTACCCATTCCCGCTGACGTGCGGGACCGTCCTCGACCCGGGCCTAGATGTCAGAGTAGCTCCCGTTGCGAGGAAAAATGGAAACGCATGATATTCTGCCGCTGTACGTACTAGAGACCGTACGCAGCTGCTGCCACCTCCTCAATGACAGGTGGGTCCGAACTTGTGCTGGTCCCACGGTCAGCTGGGAACGTGTTCGGCCATGAGTAAACCACTGTAGTAATTACTATGGAATACCAAGTCTGGATCCACGCTGGTTTTTTGGCATGCACGCGTACCCATCAAGCCTGGGCCCACCCGTCAATAGCACGCACATATTTAGGTAAGAAACGCGAACGGTGGGGGTAGGTTCCAGGGAGGAGCTTTATTTACGGACCGGGGGGACGGACGTGAACGGGCGAGGACGAGGGAGGCGGCTGGGCGAAATGATAAATGCTTCACCTACACGACTACCCGTCTCTCTCATCGAGGCCCGATGACACGTGGGTCCCCCGTACTTTCCGTCCCACTGACTGGACGATGCTGCACAGTGACCCAGATCCAGTCCAGCCATAGGGGGATGGGCATTGTGCGGTTGCGATCCCTCCGAGCGCTCCTAACCACGCAGCTCTAACCATCAAATTAGTCTCCGCAAACGGCCGTGGGAAATAATTTCGCCGAAATAATAAAGGAGTGAATAAATGAGATATATACTCCTGGAATGGTAACGGAACCGGGGCCCAGCCGTCAACCTCGGAGGGGTGAGCTGTAAAGGTAGTTATGGAAATGTTCAGCTGGCTTGACAGCCACGGTAAAAAGGAGTGGGAGATCTGGGTGGTTGAGCCGAAGGAAATCTTTTCTGTTTTGGTAAAAAGTAAATAAAGGTGGAAGATTATAAAAATTTAATAAAGGAGGAAGATTTGGTCGTTTTCTTGTTTTTTAGGAGGCAGCGTATGTTTGATGTTCCGTGCGGAAATATATTCCAGGATCTGCGTGTCCCACGGTTGACATTTTCAGATCACTTTTGTTATTTTTCTTGGTTGATTATATTAAGTACTACTCTACTAGTAGAGTATATTTATTAAATGGCAGGTGCTCCAGGGGTTCCAAGATTCATGGTATATATGATATTAGTACTTGGAATATATTATGCCAAGAAAAAAAAGTGACCTCTGAATACGGTATATAATTGTTGCAATGGGACACTGGGTTTTCTGCCTTCTGACGGTGGCACGACTCGTGCAATATCATGATGATGAAACGGGAAGGAATATTAAGATCCCCTGATATCTTTCTTATTAATTATATGCCGAATAAAATATATACGCTCCATGAATCTGGACCGTGCCCGTATCGTGGTTTCCTTTCAATGGGAAGTCATTGCAGGGATCCAATTAATTGTGTTTCCATAAGTGGAGAATCCTTTTATTCGGAAAATAAATGTCGATTCTTATAAGATGAATATTGCATTGGTCTCATTAAATATCTACCATCTAAAACGCTGGTACTACTCCTATTGAGCGCCAGTATATGATTACTGTCCTTCTTTTTAGAATTAGAATTATTGTCCTTGAATAGTACTCCACAACGTTTTCCATATGAATGAATAGTATGACCAAGCAGGTGCAAGGCGCGTTTGGAGAATAGATTTCAGAAAAAGAATTTTACGTATGAAAATTAGGGGCGCTTAGAGCATCTCTAACAGTAACCCAAAAAAGTCTGAACCGAAAAATATGAATTCGGTCTTCCAAAAATATGGGGGACAAAGATTTTGCGGTGGCGCTATGAGCGAAACCAGTAAAACACCAACTAAAAAAATACATTTCAAATATCGCGTGAAAATTCGTAGATGATCATATATATATACATGGCATTTGATGCTCTGATTCAGCATCATAATTACATAATCGGATTAGCAAACCTAAGTTACATACTACACCTAACCGCGCTAACTAATTTGAAGCAAAATGCGGCCAAATTGGCCTCTGCGCGCGGCGGTGCCGGTGGTGGCGGAGCGCCGAGGCGGTCGACGGCGTCTTCACCCGCCTGACGACGAGCCCTCGCCGCCATTGTCGTACCTCGCGAGCTTCCCTGGGGGCGTGAGCGCCAAGTTAAATCCACCATTGCGCATTTGCGTCGCCCTCCATTGGTTGAACTTCGGCGTTCGCGTCGTCCGTGCGGAACACGGGGGGCCACGGCGGCGAGTCCTAGCCGCCCAATCCCGCGCCACGCACTGCTAAGCCACAACGGGAGGCCATCGCGTCGCGGAGCTGGGGAGAATGGGGGCTACTGCGAGCTGGATTGCTCGTCGGAGAGGAAGCTGGCAGCAGTGGAGGGAGTGGAAGCGATGGAGGGGAGTAGGGTTTGGAAACCTAACTTCCCTCCGCGGCCCGTTTTAATACGGGGCGGCCGCCAAGTTTTTCGGGCCCCTGAACTCGTTTACGGGCCAGGCCGCGAGTTTGGGCTCCGTTCTGGCCCACTTATGGCCTGAACCCGTATTGTCGCCAGACTTTTTCCGTTTCGGCCACTTTTTCGGTTACTGTTAGAGATGCTCTTAACATGATTTAGACATTAAACTATGAAACCATTCATAACTTCTAACTATATTGAAAAAGATGCATGGTTTCATTTGATGGATTTTGGAGAGTTTTAAAGAAAAATAAACCTCCCCGAAATAGGTTTTTGTCCCGTTTTATGAATAAAGCCACAACGTCGAACCGGTAGAAGGTCATGGAGAGACCTCTTTCAAAGCATATCAAGATAATAAGCAAAATAAAAACACGAAAGCCAAAACATGCCACTGAAGGCTCCGAACAGAGATCAAGTGGAACCAGAGCTCCAAGACAACACCCCCAAGAAAGTAATGACGCACCGCGCCATCACCATCGAGACCGCTACAGTCAAGGTTTTTCAACCGGAACCCCAATGCAAGGAAAGTAACCACAACATCGCCCCCGAGAGGATTACAACACCCGCATGCCGCGTTGGTTGACCCCGAGTTAGGCTTTTGACATGCGATCTAGGGTTGCCAAAGCCGAAGTATCGTCAACTTCAGGATCCCTTAAATTCCTCTCCTGCCATCCACATGACCGAAGAGAATCCATCATCGCTGCCATGTTGTGAAAGGAATATGCCCGAGAGGCAATAATAAAGTGGTTATTAAGCTATTCCATGTTTATGATAAATGTTTATTTTTAATGCTATAATTGTGTTAATAGAAAACATTAACACATGTGTGATTTATAAACAGAAAAGGTTCCTAGTAAAGCCTATCTTTATACTAGCTTGTTGATTAATAGAAGATCAAAGATTTCCTGATCATGAACATTGGAGAATGTTGTTAATAACAGGGTCATATCATTGAAGAATGATATAATGAATAGTCACCTGCAGTAGATGTAGCAATACGATCATGTTATCAAGTTTATATTGCTATCGCATTCATAGTAACTCAATATCCTTAGACCATGAGATCATGTCAATCACTTTCACGGGAAGAGTACTTTGATTCCATCAAACGTCACACCGTAACAGGATGATTATAAAGATGTCGTCAGGTATTTGGAAATTGTTAGTTGAGGCTCATGGATCAATAGTAGGATTTGTCCATCCGGATGTTGGAGAGATATGAAGGAAATATGCCTTATAGAAAAATATTTAATGGCATATTTCATAAAGTTTATAATTAAGTTTTATATCATGATATAACTGTATTGATTATGAAACGTCAATACACGTGTGATATATAAACAACTAGTAGTTCCCAGTGAAATTCTAGTCACTGGATCATTGGTCAACGGGTGATCAAAGGTTTCCTGATCATGCTGGAGCCTCGGCCCCTAATTGACAATGGAGTAATTTCATTAGAGAATGAGATGGTGAACATACCCTATCTATAGCATCATATCACAATCATGTCATACAGTTCAGGTTATGATGCTTAGGAAACATAGTGACTCTTTTCTTAGACAGTGAGACCATATCAAATCACTATCTCCCAAGGATACTTTGATGGCACTTAATGTCACTCGGTGGAACGGTGATCATAAGGTTGTCGTTGGGTGTCAGGAGGAACGGGTTGAGGCGACTGCGTCAAAAGCGGGTTTTGTCCATCCGCGTGAAGGAAGATACTTTGGGACCACTCGGATAAGTTATATTCATAAGTTGCGTAGTGTGTGACTAGGTCACGAGGATATCACTTATCGGATCTAGTAAAGAAGGTATTGTCGGTAATGAGGTTGATCAAGTCTCGGACAATAAAGTATCACAGAGACAAAAGGAATAAGACACAGTGTTTACGGTTCAATGAAAAATTTCGATGAGTACACACGTGGTCATCATGGGCATCCAAGTCCTGTTGTTGATCATTGGTTAAAGAGGGGTCTTGACCATGTGTGTAGTATTCTTAAACTGTTGGGTAGCACGCTTAAGGGCTTGACGAGGCTTGGAGATCATTAATGGATAGTTTGAAATTACTAAAGAAGTGGGAAGAGAGAACCAGAAAAGTTCAGCGGAGATTCAAAGGTATTCGAAGAAAGGATAAGGAAAAAGAATATGGGTTTTTTGGATAAATGGTGATTTAAATATATGTTTATTATATATGAATTGTAAATTAATATATTCTAAATAATATTTAAATAATGATTTATAAAGGTGTCTTATTAGTTAGGGATTTTACCTAAAAAGAAACGAACGAAAAAAGGCAATAGGGGAGCTGTTTTTGAAATCGCCCACGTGGGCACTTAGTGTCTTGCAGAGGGAAGAACATCTTCTTGGCGACACATCTTTGTCCCTTTGCAGCTAATGGGCAAGGAAGGCACCCACCAATGGGGAAGCGCTGCCTTGAGACCCGCGTGCGTGCTGCGTGGTGTGTGTGACCGGCCACGGTGATGGCCGCCTCGCTGCCGCTTCAGATGATGGGCTATGGCCAGGTTGGCCCATCCGGGTCGCCCCAAGGGCCCAACCGGTTGTGATTCCGAAAATTTACTTTTCCTTATTATCTTTAGTCCCACATTGGAACCCTAAGGCGGAGGGAACCCCTCCTTGCGCCTATATAAAGGGGTGCCCATAGGAGGATTAAAAACACACCAATTTCCACCTAGAAATAAATAAAAGGTATGTGTTGTCTATCTCTTCTCTCTCTCTTGTGATCGTGCCCCCCTTGTCAGGGTTGTGCTAGCAAGGACTTCTTCACCGCGGAGGGCCGTCGCGCCACGGTATTCAGAGCTGGGAGATCTACTTCTACAATCTCGACTTGATCAAAATGAAGCAGGGGTCATCGTCAAGCACTATATGTGTGTTACTCTATAAAAGTCCCAACCTAATAAGGCGGAGATCCCTGTGTTTACAATGCTAGTCCCTGGATCGAATAGCTAGCATCCACAGTTTAAGATATAATATCAAGAAACAAAGGTCTTATTACAACTTAATAATCAGGAATAAAATAATTCGTTACATCTTACATAGCTCATTTGGCTATCTTATTAAAATGCAGCAGATATATCTATATAGCATGGAGTCCTTCATCTTCAAGTGCCACAGGCAATCATGTTGGTTGTAGACTTGTAATCCCTACTCAACAAATTTCACTAATATCAAACAAACCTGCAATATAATAAGTCTGCAACATAATAAGTTACAGCCACAAGGTCAATACATTTGAATTGTATTGGCAAGTGATACTATGGTATAATAGTAGTATCTAACATCTATATGAATTTGGCTTGGTGTAGCTTAGGCTTGCTTTGCTCAAAATAGGGTTTTCCTTATTAGTTGAAAACACTAAGTGTTTGTTTGTCAAAATCACCTAAGGAACCACCAATAGACATTGGTGAACCTTAAACCCTTGTTCAACCACAAGCTTTTAACTTGGAAATTGGGATGAGGAGATCCTTGATAGCTTTAATGTCTTTGATGCTCAAATTGTCCATTGTCAGGGACACGACTAAGTACTTAGGTTTTTCCTTCTCGAGAGGTGGTGCATTTTCCCCACAAGACTCGACATGCATCGAGACGAGATCTTTCAGAAGCCTTACCTTAGACCAAATGGACGCGTTCCATCCTATCACCCTACCACCTTTTATCCATCTGGCTAAGTTATTGTAACCTATATGATCAAGGCAGAGCCCATATGTCATGTGGCTGCACTAGAAGCTTCTCAACACTTAACATCTCAAATATCTTTGTTCCTGGGTGGCATTCCACAAGTGTGATACACCAGGGTAGGCCATAGAAATGGGGCCCTGGGTAACCACTCAACACAAACCATTATTTCCATTCCACCCAGGTGATTCATTCACATAGTTGTTTTATTAAGCAAAAACACAAGTCATAGACTTAGAAATACTTCATAGCATGAATAATCCACCCTTTGTTTTCTATTATCTAAGCTAAGCATGATAACATGGCAAGCTTACTAACTTAGGATAATTCTACTAATACAACATCTACTAGGATTTCCCATGGCATAGCTTATACTTAGAAAATTCCATGCAAGTCCTACCAAAATATCACCAATGCATAGTTAAAATAATAGGACAAAATATATGAAGCAACACTTGACTTTTTAGTATAGAAACTAGATACACTCCTTGATATTCCAATTGTCACACTCTTCAGAGTTCACTACAAATCAATCAAGCAAGGCATAAATTCAAAACTAGCATTCAAACAATTCACCACATAAAATGGTAAAAACAAGGAAATGCATGCAAGCATGCAAAAGATTGTTTTATTTAAAAAGTGTTTTCTAACAAGGTTATAAACATTTCAAAACACCTACTGGTCATTTATAAAAGTGGAAAAACATTTAGAATCAAGTTAGCGAAAATAGTCATTTTAAATCATTTTTATTTTGCTAGAAATGCTTTTATTCAAAGTAATAATTCCTTTTTTAGCCAAATTTATTTTTAAATCCAAATGTTAGTGTTTATGGTCATAGGGTTCAAAAAAACCATTTTCAAAAGGTTTCACTCAAAAATCATTTTTAAAACAATTTTTATATCCAAAATAGTTCTAATAATGTTTCTGCAAAAACACCTAATTTTTCAGAAGCAAAATACTAAACTAAGGCCATGATTACAAAGTTTAAATTTTTCTGAATCCATTGATATAAAGTTTATAATTTTTGGACAAGCAGAACAAAAGTTATAAATTTTACAAAATCAATCAACTAATAGATCAAATCCGGTTTTTAAATCAAGAGCTAGGCACGCGTCATGTTCTTATTGGCTGATACCAATTCGTGTGGATCGTGCTATACATACTACATGATTTAAGTTGATCTGTGCGGCTCAGATCACGCGTACCGCTTCAGTTAAGTCATCTAATCTTACCCGCGGGATCTGAATCTAACGGCCCTAATCAAACTAGCCACGAACTGGCGGCGGTAGCGACGGTGAGCGGCGGCGGCGTGTCTGGTGGCGGTGGTCTGGCAAAAATAGGAAGCAAGTAAGAGGGAGGAGGGTCTCACCGGGTTCGCGGGGTTGCTGTGGTGCTCAAGGTGGCAGTAGTTGGCGTGAGGCGCCGCAGACGTGGCGACAATTGCTCGCGGAGGTGCTCTGTCGTCGAACGCACGTCACGGCAGGCGAGTTCCTGTGGCATAAGAAGGCAAGGAAAAGAGTCAGGAAGATTCGCACGTTTGTAGGGTTTGCGATGGTACCTACCAGAGGGAAAGGGGCGCGCTGATTCGTCGGCTACTACTCGCCGGAGTTGAGGGAGACTGCGGTGGCGCTCAGACGTTGATGGGGGCGAGGCTGTGGGGCACGCGCTGGCAGGTGCGCACGACGATGGGGAGTGAGATCGTGTGATCCGGTGCAAGGGGGTGGTCGTGGCTAGCCGGAATTAGCTCTGGGGATCGTCGGAGTAGCGACTGCGCGAGGTGAAATTGAAGCAGACTGGTGGCTTTCTAGCAGTGGCGGCTGAGGGGAAATGGAGAGGAGAGGAAGAGGTTTAATTGTGCGTGGTCGTGGGGTGGATTCATTGCGGTGTTAAGGTGAATTTACGCGAGTCATCAACGACTAGAAACGGCGAGGGGAATTGAGGGCGGGTTCAGCGCGTCAGTGAGAGTGCGGATGCGGGTGTGAGTGAGAAAGGGGATCGCGGGGAGAGAGAGTGTCCCGGGTGGGCTGTGCTGGGCCAAGTTGGGCCTGGTTTGCTGGTGGGTTAGTTGGGTTTGGTCTCGCTTATTATTTTTTCCTTATGATTCTTTTTTTCCTTTTTTCCATTTCTATTTTCTGTTTTTATTTTATTCAAATGATTCAAACACTCATTTAATTTCAAAACTTTTCCAAACTTTCAGTACGTTTTTATATTGTTTAATAGGGTGTTATTGAATCCAACTTGGAGTAATCCAAATAATCCCTTATGATTTATTATTTATTTAAATTAGGCCTTTGTCTTTATTTAAATAAAATTTAATATGGTTAAAAGCCCATATAATTTTATTTAAATAATCTTTTATTCTTTTTAAGTTAACTAGATAACTTTTAATCCACTTTAGCAATTTCATTTATTTTTCTCATGATTTGATTAATCATTTATAATAGGCAATTTTGTCTTTATTCAAATAAAATTGAATATGGTTTAAACCCATATAATTTTATTTAAATAATCTTTATTCCTTTATTTTATTTGGATTATCTTTATTCCATTTGCTTATTGATTTGGCCAAGTTTTAATTTGACCTTTAAATATTCTTTATTTATTTCTTTCTTTGTCTTATAAAAGTCATATCTTTTTATTTATAGTTCCAAAATTGGTGATTCCAATTTGTAATATTATTTAATCTTTTCAAATCCTTTTAGGATTACTTTGATCACCGTTTTAGTATGGATTTAGCTAGGAGATTTATTAGCCTTGGAAATTATTTCCTTTTATCTTATTAAATTCATAAGTATTTATCCATGGCTCCAAATTTAGTGAAACCAATTTCTATGGTTTTATAATATTTTTGTTTATCAATTTTGATCATTTATAAATGTTTGTTGATAAATTTTTATATGGATCAAAGCCATAGTCTTAGAGTGATCTTGGAGAAGATTTATTCCATTAGGGTTTTAGGGTTTTGGTTTAACTTTTCCCAAGTGTTTTAAATTCAAGATCCTTCCATGCATGAATGCATTTGATCCTTGGAATATTTGTTTGCTGCTTTCTTATTCAAATTTTGTTCAAGAAGGGTTTTTGATGTTTCCATTTAGAAGCAAAAAAGTTTCTTTTCACCCTAAATTTCAACATTTATTTCTTTTGTTTATTTTTTTTAACATTTCAAAATTTGGAAAATTTTGGGATGTGACATACTCCCTTTGGCGGCACCGTGCTTTTGGTACTAGGAGTTGTCGGAGCCGCAGGACATCGTGACCTCGAAGTCAGCGTCAAGGCATCTTTTTCATCCACGTTCCTCATGGTACGTTAATCACGCTTGGTCTTCAAAGGTATGAATATTGTATCCCCTCTCGTTACTGCATTGCTAGTAGATAGATCCTAGCATTAGGGTTTTGATCCAACAGTAGTATCAAATCTGATTTATGCGTAGTACTGCTAGTACGGGTAGAACACACGAGTTGTGATGTGTGTGCGTCGATTGTATAATTGTTACCCTCCCATGTCTACTTGTTTATATCGCGGTATTGATTGATGAAGCGGCATGGACCGATCATATGCATACTCTTACGCGAGACTGGTTCCACACTCGACATACGACTTGTTCCGTATAAGTGGCTAGAGGGTGTCAGTCTCTCTTTAAATAGTTTATATAGCATTTACAAAGGAGGGACCGAGAGGGGGTTAGTAGAGACAATTATTTAGTGGGTGTTGTGGTTGAAAGTCATAGGTAAGAAATGGTTCTTGCAAGAAAGCCCATACAACTGGAATTATGCCCTAGAGGCAATAATAAAGATGTTATTATTATAATTTTTGTTCATGATAAATTTTATATTCCATGCTAGAATTGTATTAAGCGGAAACTTTGATACTTGTGTGATTTATGAACAACACCGTGTCCCTAGTACGCCTCTATGGACTAGCTCATGGATTAATGATGGTTAAGGTTTCCTAACCATAGATATGAGTTGTCAATTAATAATGAGATCATGTCATTGGGAGAATGATATGATGGACAGACCCAAATCAAGCAGAGAAATTAGATCGTGTCATCGTGTTCATCTTTGCGAAGCTTTTTCTTATGTCAAATATTGTATTCCTTAGACCATGAGATAATGCAACTCCCTGGTATCGGAAGAAAGGTTTGAGGTCATCAAACGTCATCCTATGAGAGGGTGATCATAAAGGTGTCTCTCAGGTGATCGGAAAGTACTTGTTGGGTTGTATGTATCGAGATGAGATTTGTCCCTCCCAAGTCAGAGAGATATACTTGACCCACTTTCGGTGTCGATATCAACACGCTTGCAAGCAAGTGGTTAAGGAGTTAATCACAAAGTGATAGCGGATTCTGAACGAGTAAAGTACTTCGTGAGCGAGATTGAACTAGGTATGCGATGCCAGCGATCGAATCTCGGACAAGTAAAATTTCGTGACGAAGAATATATATGGGATTAATTGAATCTGGCATCGTGGTTCATCCGATAAGATCATCGATGAATATGTGGGAGTCAATATGGGTTTCGAGATCCATTGTTGATTATTGATAGAAGATCATATACGCATATTCTCGAACCGTAGGGTCACACATAACGTGTCTCGACACTAGGATAGAATGGATAATTGGTTCATGAGTTTTTTTTGGTCTCGGATGAGATCCGGGACATCACGAGAGGTTACGAATGGTCGAAGAATAAGATTCATAAAGGAAAGTGGCTTTTGGATTTGAATTGTTTGGAAGGTTCTAGAAGCTTCATGAGTGGGACCAACGTGGCCCCACTTGCCGAGAGGGTCGTGGGCCTACGAGAGTGCCCTGGCGCATTGGGCACAAGGCCCCATAGGCCCAGTCGGCCAAGCCCTAGGGGAAACCCTAGGGAGAGCTTCTAGAAGGGGGGAAACTTGCCCCCACTCCACCCATGTAGCCGCCGGCCCTAGGGCTTGGAGGAGGGGCAAGGGAAGCCGGCCAGCCCTCTATATAAAGAGGGCAGGGGCGCACCCTCCCCCCACACCTCCTCCAACCCTAGCCACCTACCTGCTGCCCTCCTCTCTCTCTCTCTCTCTCTCTCTCTCTCTCTCTCTCTCTCTCTCTCTCTCGACTGCGCGTAGGCGAAGCCCTGCTGCAGAAACTCTCCACCTTTGCACCACGCCGTGTGTTGTATATCCAATCTATCTCTCCACACCACTTGCTGGACCGAGGATGGAGGAGACATCGAGGTGCCGTATGTGTGCATCTCTCGGAGGCGTCGCCACTTGCGGCGTTGGATCGGATTGGATCGCGAGGAGGAGAAGGCTAGTACGACTACATCAACCACGTTCCGTTGAACGTTCCGATTAGCGAGATCTTCAAGGGTATGAAGATATAATCTATCCCCCTCGTTGTTTGCATCTCCTAGATTAGATCTTGGCTTTCCCGTTCGCATCCGTATAATTTTTTTGATCTACTATGCCGCGAAACCCTTCAGTGGTATCAGAGCTAGATCTATGCGTAGATGTGTTTCACGAGTAGAACGCAACATGCTTGTTGCGGGCGTTGATGTTTTCTGTTGCAAGCCTCTTGTTGTGTACTTCTTATGATGCGGGATAGTGAGATCGAAGCGGTCCAGGCCAACTTTACGCGACCTCGTTCGCGAGACCGGCTCCACACTTGACGTGTGGCTTGTTCCACACATGTCTGGTGGATGCGGTTTCTCTCACTATAGTTGTCATGGTATTTACACGGATGTTGGCAACCATAATATCACCGTTGTGGCTTTAGTAGGTAAGAATCGTTCTTAGCTTGTTACTCCCATAAGCCACTAAAACATGCAACAACAAAGTAGAGGCGTCTAACTTGTTTTTGCGAGTGTTCTGTGATATGGTATGGCCCAAGATGTGATGTGTATGTTGTATGCAATGATCATGTTTTGTAATATTTCACGACTTGCATGTCGATGAGTACTAACCGGCGAGATCCATATGATTGTCTTTATAACTGTGTATGACCTGTGTGTCAACTTCTTATACGCCATGTAATAGCTTTACTTTATCGCTAAGTAGTTAGCAATAGTTGTAGTTGCTATTCGCGGTGGAGTCAATCATGGTGGAGTGATGGAGATCATGATGGCACGCACAGGATGGAGATCATTGCGCGGAGATGGGCTATACCATGTCACATAAAATTATATGCATGTGATGTTTATCCTTTTATGTATCTTATTATGCTTAGATCGCGACGGTAACATTATAAAATGATTCCTCACTTAAAGATCAAGATAAAACTATGTTCTCCCCATGTATGCACTCTTGCGAAAGTTCGTCGTGTTCAAGCACCACGTGATGATCGAGTGCTATAAACTCTACGTTCACATACAACGGGTGCAAGCCAGTTTTGCACACGCGGAAATACATGGGTTTGACTTGACAAGCCTAGCATGTACAGACATGGCCTCGGAACACACGAACCGAAAGGTTAAGCATGAGTCATATGAATGATATGATCGACACTTTGTGTCCACCATTGAAACCACATCTCTTCTCGTGAAGATCGGATTAGGTGTGGTGAATTTGGATCATGTTCACTAAACAACTTGAGGGATGTTGAATTTAGTGGGAGTTCATCTAGTAATTTGATTAAGTTGAAATAGTTATCATGAACATAGTCTAAGTTGTACTTGCAAATTTTGTAGATCAAATGGCTAAGTCCAGCTTCAACTTCAACGTTTTTGCTGAGAAAGAAAAACTTAAGAACAATGGGTCTAACTTCACCAACTGGTTCCGCAATCTGAGAATCATTCATTGGCGGACAAAGGACTATGTCCTTGAGAAAGTGCTAGGTGACACCCTGCTTGTAGATCGTCGGTGATGAAAAACATTTATCGATCGCAAAGATGATTATGGTGTGATTAAGAGCACCATGTTGTTTGATATGGAATCGGATCTTCAAAATCGTTTTGAGGAGTTCGCCAGGCCCTTTGAGATTCTTGAGGAACTGAAAACTATGTTTCAGACTGAGGCCCGTTCTAAGAGATATGAGATCTCTGAGAAATTCTTTAACTGCAGGATGGAAGAAGGGAGTTCCGTTAGTGAGCACGCCATTAAGATGTCGGGCTACACTCAACGCCTTGAGCAACTGGACTGCAAGATTCTAGAGGAGCTCAAGATTGACAGAGTACTGCAATCACTCCCTCCTAGCTACAAATGTTTTGTAGTTACTCATAATCAGATTGGTTCCACTGATACGATCATTGAGCTCTTCTCTAAGCTAAAAGCGGCGGAGGTGGACATCAAGAAAGATAATCATGTGTTGATGGTCAACAAGCCCCCCAGCTTTAAGAAAGGTAAGGGTGCAAAGAAGTCCTTCAAGAAAGGTAGCGGCAAGCGCGTTGCCCCTGCTGAGAAGAAGCTCAAGTCTGGACCTAAGCCGGACACTGAGTGCTTCTATTGCAAGGACAAGGGTCACTGGAAGCGCAACTGTCCGAAGTACTTAGCGGACAAGAAGGATGGCACCATCAAAGGTATATTTGATATACATGTTAATGATGTTTACCTTACTAGCGCTCGTTGTAGTGCCTGGGTATTTGATACTGATTCAGTTGCTAATATTTGTAACTTTCAAGCAGAGCTACGGAATAGAGCGGCTAGCGAGGGATGAGGTGACGATCTTGGCGTTAGCAGATCAAGAGTTGATGTGATGGTAGTCAATACGCTCTCCTTAGTTTTACCTTCGAGATTAGTTTTAAACCTTAATAAATGTTATTATGTGCCTGCGTTGAGCATGAACATCATATCTGGATCGTGTTTATTGCAAGATGGTTATTCATTTAAATCTGAGAATAATGGTTATTCTATTTATATGAGTAACATCTTTTATGATCATGCACCTGCTATGAATGGTTTATTTCTTCTAAATCTCGAAAGCAATGAAACACACATCCATAACATTGAGGCTAAGAGATGCAAGTTAGATAGTGATAATACGACTTATTTGTGGCACTGCCGTCTAGGTCACATTGGTGTAAAACGCATGAAGAAACTCCATTCTGATGGACTTTTGGAGTCTCTTGATCTTGAATCATTTGACACGTTCGAGCCATGCCTCATGGGCAAGATGATCAAAACCCCGTTCTCCGGAATGATGGAGCGAGCAACGGACTTATTGGAAATCATACATACCGATGTATGCGGACCAATGAGTGTTTCGACGCCCGGTGGTTATTACTATTTTCTCACTTTTACTGATGACTTAAGTAGATATGGGTATATCTATTTAATGAAACATAAATTTGAAACATTTGAAAAGTTCAAAGAATTTTAGAATGAAGTGGAAAAGCATCATAAAAGGAAAATTAAATTTCTATGATCCAATCATGGAGGTGAGTATTTGAGTTATGATTTTCTCACGCATCTTAAAGCAAGCGGAATCGTTTCACAACTCACGCCACCCGGAACACCACAGTGCAATGGTGTGTCTGAACGCCGGAATCGAACTCTATTAGATATGGTGCGATCAATGATGTCTCTTACAGATTTGCCGTTATCATTTTGGGGTTATGCATTAGAAACCATTGCATTCACTTTAAATAGGGATCCATCTAAATCCGTTGAGACGACACCGTATGAACTATGGTTTGGTGCTAAACCTAAGTTGTCGTTTCTTAAAGTTTGGGGATGCGAATCTTACGTCAAGAAGTTGATGCCGGACAAGCTCGAACCCAAGCGGATAAATACGTCTTCATAGGATACACTAAGGAAACGATTGGGTATACCTTCTACCACAGATCCGAAGGCAAAGTGTTTGTCGCAAAGAACGGATCCTTTCTTGAGAAGGAGTTTCTCTCGAAAGAAGTGAGTGGGAGGAAAGTAGAGCTAGACGAGGTTATTGAAGCTTCTCTTGAGTTGGAGAGTAGCGCAACACCTGAAATTGTTCCAGTGCCGTCTGCACCAATAATAGAGGCAACTAATGACAAGGATCATGAAGCTTCGGACGATGCTACTACTGAACGTTGCAGGTCGACAAGGTCACGTGTCCCTCCTGAGTGGTACGGTAACCCTGTCTTGACTGTCTTGTTAGTAGACAATAGTAAACCTGCGAACTATGAGGAAGCAATGATGATCCCAGACTCTGAGAAATGGCTAGAGGCCATGAAATCCGAATTAGGATCCATGAGCGAAAACCAAGTATGGACTTTGGTGGACCCTCCTAGCGACCGAAAGGCCATTGAGTGCAAATGGATTTTCAAGAAGAAAACGGACGCAAATGGTAATGTTACTGTCTATAAAGCACGACTTGTCGCGAAAGGTTTTCGACAAGTTCAAGGTGTTGACTACGATGGGACTTTCTCTCCGTAGCGATGTTTAAGTCCATTCGTTTTATTAGCAATTGTTGTGTTTCATGATTATGAAATATGTCGATGGATGTCAAGGCTGTTCCTCAATGGCAACATTGATGAAGAGTCGTATATGATGCAACCTGAAGGTTTTGTCGATCCTAAGGATGCTGATAAGGTGTGCAAACTTCAGCGTTCCATTTATGGACTAAAGCAAGCATCTCGGAGTTGGAACCTTCGTTTTGATCAAGTGATCAAGAGCTTTGGATTTGTTCCAAATTGCTACGAAGCTTGTATCTACAAGAAAGTGAGTGGGAGCTCAGTGACATTTTATGTACTATATGTGGATGACATATTGATTATTGGAAATGACATTGAAATGCTTAACGCTGTGAAGAGTTATTTGAACAAATGTTTTTCAATGAAAGACCTAGGGGAAGATGCTTATATATTGGGCATCAAAATCTATATAGATAGACAAAGACGCCTGATAGCTTTAAGCCAAAGTACATACCTAGACAAAGTTCTGAAAAGGTTCAGAATGCACAAGGCAAAGAAAGGTTCAGTGCCTATGTTGTCAGGTAAGATATTGAGCAAGGCTCAGTGTCGATTCTGATGGCGATAGAGAAGATATGAGCAAAGTGCCTTATGCCTCGGCCATAGGTTCTATCATGTATGTCATGTTGTGTACTAGACGGATGTGTCCAATGCTCTTAGTTTGTGGCGAGATACCAAAGTGATCGAGTGGAACCTTTGGACGGTAAAGAACATCCTAAAGTATCTAAATAGGACTAAAGAAATGTTCTTGGTATATGGAGGTGATGAGCGACTCGTCGTAAAGGTTACGTCGATGCTAGTTTACACCGACAAGGATGATTCTAAATCTCGAGAGGATCGTTTATATTTTTAATGGAGGGCTGTGGTGGAGAAGCTGCAAGCAAAGCGTGATCGCGGGGTCTACATGAAAGCGGAATACATGGCTGCATAGCGTCAAGTGATGGAGTTTGGATCAGAACTTCATCACTAAGCTTGGTGTGGTTCAAGTGCCTTGGACCCATTTGGAGATATTGTGTGACAACCTTTGGCGCCATAGCAGGCTAAGGAACCAAGATATCATCCAAAGACCAAGCATATCAAGCAAGTTTCATATAATTCAAGATTATATAACGGATGGAATCTGAAGATTAGCAAAGTACATACGGATCGAATGTCGAGATCAGTTGACTAAACATCTTCCACGAGAAAACATGATCAACACCTTAGTGCCATGGGTGTTAGATTGTTGCGAGATGTAAACTAGATTATTGACTCTAGTGCAAGTGGGAGACTGTTGGAATTATGCCCTAGAGGCAATAATAAAGATGTTATTATTATAATTCTTGTTCATGATAAAGTTTATATTCCATGCTAGAATTGTATTAGCGGAAACTTTGATACTTGTGTGGTTTATGAACAACCTTTGTGTCCCTAAATGCGCCTCTATGGACTAGCTCATTGATTAATGATGGTTAAGGTTTCCTAGCCATAGACATGAGTTGTCAATTAATAATGAGATCATGTCATTGGGAGAATGATATGATGGATAGACCCAAATCAAGCAGAGCAATTAGATCGTGTCATCGTGTTCATCTTTGCGAAGCTTTCTTATGTCAAATATTGTATTCCTTAGACCATGAGATAATACAACTCCTTGGTATCGGAAAGCTTTGAGGCCATCAGCGTCATCCTATGAGAGGTGATCATAAAGGTGTCTCTCGGTGATCGGAAAGTACTTGTTGGGTTGTATGTATCGAGATGGGATTTGTCCCTCCCAAGTCGGAGAGATATACTTGGGCCCATTCGTGTCGATATCAACACAGCTTGCAAGCAAGTGGTTAAGGAGTTAATCACAAAGTGGTAGCGGATTCGGAATGGTAAAGTACTTCGTGAGCAGATTGAACTAGGTATGCCGATGCCAGCGATCGAATCTCGGGCAAGTAAAATATCGTGTGAAGAGAATATATATGGGATTAATTGAATCACGGCATCGTGGTTCATCCGATATGATCATCGATGAATATGTAGGAGTCAATATGGGTTTCGGATCCGCTGTTGATTATTGATAGAAGATCATGTCTGCATATTCTCGAACCCGTAGGGTCACACACTTAACGTGTCTCGACGCTAGGATAAAATGGATAATTGGTTCATGAATTTTTTTTCGGAGTCTCGGATGATATCGAGGACATCACGAGAGGTTCCGGAATGGTCCTATGAATAAGATTCATATAAGGGAAAGCAGTTTTTGGATTTCGGAATTGTTTCGGAATGTTCGGTATTGTACCAGAAGGTTCTAGAAGCTTCCGGAGTGGGACCAACGTGGCCCCACTTGTCGGGAGGGGCGTGGGCCTCACGAGTGTGCAGCCACATTGGGCCAGGGCACAAGGCCATAGGCCCGGCCAAGCCCTAGGGGAAACCCTAGGAGAGCTTCTATAAGGGGGACTTGCCCCCACTCCACCATGTGGCCGGCCCTAGGGCTTGGAGGAGGCAAGGGCAGCCGGCCAGCCCTCTATATAAAAGAGGCGGGGCACCTCCCCACACCTCCTCCAACCCTAGCCGCCCTCTCTCTCTCTCTCTCTCTCTCTCTCTCCCATTGCAGCGTGGCGAAGCCTGCCTGAAACTCTCCACCTTTGCACCATTTGTCGTGTTGTAGATCCAATCTATCTCTCAGCACTTGATGGACCGAGGAAGGAGGAGATGTCGAGGTGCCTTACGTGTGCATCTCGGGCGTCGCCACTTGCGGCGTTGGATCGGATCGGATCGCGAGGAGGAGAAAGGCTGACTACATCGACCATGTTAAGTTGAGCGTTACTGCATGCGAGATCTTCAAGGTTATGAAGATCTCATATACCCCCTCGTTGTTTGAATCTCTAGATTAGATCTTGGCTTTCACGTTAGCATCCGTATAATTTTTTGATTTACTATCTTGAAACCCTTGATAAAACTAGTAAAATATAAAGTAGGCGTCTAACTTTGTTTTGCGAGGCGTTGTGATGTGATATGGTAGTAGTCAAGGTAAAGTAGTTTACTTCTGTTGCTAAGTCGTAATGTGGTTATCATGATGGTGGACTAAGGCATCAAGGCACTAGGGCCATGGCGCGGGACACGGAGGTGCTAGTTCCACAGCAGAGCCCCGGGCGTCATCCTCTTGGCTGAGATGGATATCACAGTGCGAAGACCTTATCGCATCGGTCGCACTTACATTTGATGTATGATTGTTGTGTGTATGTTATTGTGTGCTTAGTATTAGATACTCGACGGTAGCATTGATAAGATGATCCATAAACAACTTAATTCCAATGATAGTGTTACCTTGTGTGTACCACCCAAAAGTTCTTTGGTATGAGGCAGTAGTGACGGGTGTCGACATACCTACATTCACATCTGATGGGTGTAAGTGTTTCCGCGTCTTCATCGCATGCATTCTACATCTCTAGGTGAGAACAAGAACAAGATGGGCACCACTGTATGGCAGCAAGGGGGTTGTGGGTAAGTCCAAGGGCATCAAGCCCAGCTAAAATCCGATGTTGAGGATTTTCCGCTAGACCATTTCTCCTAGTGCTGGAAATAATGGTGTCATTAGATGTGGATTGGTCAACTAGATGTATCACACTCACAAGGTTTATTGTGTTGGCCCAGAAGCAGAAGGCGTTGCTATAGACATCATGGATTTCATCTTTGAGGAGATGCATCATGCCAATCTCTACAAGAAGTCTCCTCAACATGCACCACTTTTCATGAGGCTCATCAACACCTAGGCTCGCGACTCACCTCTTGCTATGCCTCCCAATCTTGTGGAGCATGCACTTGTGTCTCTCCAGAAGAAAGGACACATGGGGCCAACCCCTAGATGCTCATATGCTGAGGATGAGGATGAGATTTCAAAGACCGAGCGGGCTCCCACTCCTCCTAGGGCTCGGAGGAAGATTGCCTCCAATTCACCCATGCCACCCATGACCCGCGAGTATGTTCATGACAAGGTCAAGAAGGCCTCATTATGGGAGAAGACCCTCTATTGCATGAATGTGGACATCCGCAAGGAGCAGCATGCCTCCTACAAGAGGAACCACCGGATTGAGAAGCAAGGCTCAGGGAGAACAGGATGAATAGGAAGGAGGTGATGAGTACGCAGATGAGCATGGCGCTCAACCATCCACTGAGTCTGATTACACACTCTCGTTTGGGGCATGGAATGCCCAGCGGGACATTCTAGTGGACTGGAAGACTTTTTCTGAGGCCACTTCTAGGTTTGCTTCTCAGGGCACATCATCTTCTCGCCCTCACGGCAAAGGGTTTGCTACTCCCGGTGGTGATGATGACTATGCGGATGAGGACATGGATGAGGATGATGCCAACGATGACTACGAGTGATCCTTTGGGGCGCTAGCTTAGGTCTTTTACCTTTTTGGTGTTTTGATGCCAAAGGGGGGAATATTGTCATCGAGATTTGCATGGGCTGGGGACTTGTCTTCTTTTATGCTTATTAAAATTCGGACATTTGCTTGATTTGCTTGTTTGGTTTGCGAGATACTATTTGTGTGAGGACATGTTTATGTTATGCTCCCATGCTATTGTAATATGTGTTAGAACTATGTTTAGTATATATTACTTGTCGTGCATGCTTTACTCATTTATATTATTGCACTTCGCTAGGGGGAGCATTGTTATAGCTCAATTCAAATATTTCCATGCAAAATCACTTGTTGTCATCGAACACCAAAAAGGGGAGATTGAAAGGACATTTATTATCTTAATCAGTTTTGGTGTTCGTTAACAACTTGGAGATCATTTTACACTATGTGCTAATGTCTACAGGATGATATACTGAAAAGTGAAAAGCCCATAACTCTATGTATATGTCCCTGCAATATTCTGCAACTTTTAGGGAATTCCAGACCGGAGTCTTCGGTGTGCAAACACCAGAGTCTCCGGTGTGGTCCGGAGTTTCCCCCAAAGTTTCCGGAGGGGCCTTCATAAACATGGTTGGGACATTCTATATGGGGTATGGAGATGGTGAAGCCATTAGGAATCTCGGTGCATCCTCCACAGAGTCTCGGTGATACGTGTCCTGAGTCTTTGAAGAATATATAGAGGGGGTTTCTCCAAGCTGGCTAGGACATTCACCCATGGTGGTCCGGAGGCCAGGAGATGGTCGAGTTTAGGTGTGGTGGAGTCTGCAGTGCAGTCCGAGTCTGATGTGACAGTTGGTCCAAGGGTTAGAAAACGGTTTAGTCACAGTGGGCCTGTATATAGGGGACGTCATCCCCTTCCTCCAGCTGTTCGAGCCAGTCAAGAACACCCCCACCATTTGATCCACCAAATCACTAAGATCTCTTCATCCAACCATGCAAAGTCATTGATCTTTGGAGAATCGAAGGAGGAGGACTTGATATATAGTTTCACCAAGAGAGATCCTCATTTACCCCTCATTCACTTGTGGGACCCTTGATCTAGTGTTTCATTAGAAACCCTAGTTCTTGGTTTGGTTCTTACAAGCTTGTCTTTGATTGTGTGACATCTTGCTTGCATTCAGGAGCCTCCAATTCAGTTGTGGATGTGTGCCTCGAACTTGTTGTAAAGGTGTCGACTTTCACCTCGAAGGTTGTCGATATAGTGGAAGATATGAATCGAACGCTTTGGTGTGAGGTTCATCAGAGAACAAGGGAGGCCTCTCGTGGCGTTAGTGGTCTGAAACCACCCCCTCTCCAAACGTAGACGTACTTCCCCTCAAAAGGAAGGAACTACGGGAAACAAATCCTTGTGTCTCCGCGTGCTCCACTTTAGTTACTTCTATCCTTATAGCACTTTACTTATCTTGTTCTTGCTTAGTTTTGTGCTAGGTTGACATATAGGTAAATTCACCGTAGTTGCATAATCTAGAGAATTTACCTTTTGTGTCAAACCCTGACTTGAAAAAGAGTAAAATTTTAAGTAGCACCTATTCACCCCCCTCTAGGTGCAGATACGATCATTTCAATTGGTATTAGAGCCTCGGCTCTTTATTCGGGCTTTACCGCCTAAGAGTATATGGGTATCCAAAATGGAGGAGGAGGGAGTGAGGCTAGTAATACGGTGTCCATGGAGGATCTCAAGAAATTGGAATCAAGCTTGAGCTCCTCCCTGGGAAACGAAATCAAACAGTTGCGTGACTTGTTTGAGCAACCCGTTAAGGAGAAAATGGCCTCACTTCCTCCTCCTCCTCCTCTAGAGGAACCCACCACACTCCCTAAGGTGAATTCTTCGACATCACCCACAGTTGTAGTGGTGGGGGATGATCCTGACAACAATAATCCATCCACCAAAAAAGGATGATGGGAAGGAAGAGTACCATAAGGTTCCCAGTTGGTACTCCCCCGACCCTCCTATCCCTCACCCACATATAAACAATAGGGGTGACCCACCTAAGCTAGCTAAACATACCTTTGCTCATTGGCAATCATTAATGAAATCTCATGTCCGTGGCTCTTGCATTGAATTGTGGAATATTATTGAGGAAGGACTCCGAATTCTGGATCCAACCAACTTGACAAGAAGAGAAGTTGTCAATAGTCAACTGCTTTACACATGATTCAACAAGGTTTGGGGACAAAACATTTCCCTCACATAGAACACCTCAACACCGCCAAGTAAGCTTGGGATGCTCTCACTTAGTTATATGTTGGAAATGAGAGCATGATAAGAAACCGTTATGATGCCTTTGAGCAGCGAAGGAAACTTCTATATGAAGGTGTAGGGTTCCCAACCTTTAATAAGGTAGAGTCCCCTGTGTTTACAATGCTAGTCCATGGATCAATAGCTAGCATCCAAAGTTAAGATGTAATATCAAGAAACAAAGGTCATAATACAACTTTATAACCAGGAATAACATAATTTTATTACATCTTACATAGCTCATTTGGCTATTACATTACATTGCAGCAGAATATCTATAAGCATGGGGTCCTTCATTTTCAAAGTGCCACAGGCAGACATGTTGGTTGTAGACTTTGTAATCCTAATCAATCAACTTCACTAATAGCAATCAAACCTGCAACATACAAGTTACAGCCACAAAGGGTCAATACATTTGAATTGTATTGGCAAGTGATACTATGGTAGTATAGTGGAGTCTATCATCTATATGCATTTGGCTAAGTGGATCTTAGGCTTGCATTGCTCAAAATAGATTTTCCCTATCATTTGAAAACACTAAGTTTTTGCTTGACAAAATCATTTTTCTCAATCAAAGATTGAAAATCCTTTAACCCTTGTTCAAACCACAAGTTTTAACTTAGAAATTTGATTGATGAGATTCTTGATTGCTTCCATGTCTTGATGCTCAAATTATCCTTTACCAGGGACATGGCTAAGTACTTAGATTTTACACTCTGCAGAGCTGGTGCACTTTCACCACAAGACTTGGTTTCCCAAGACAAGATCTTTCAGAAGCCTTCCCTTAGAACAAAATGGACGTGCTCCAACCTATCAAACTCTACCACCCACTGTCCATATGGCTAAGTTCTTGCAACCTATATGATCCAGGCAGAGCCCATAATGCCAAGTGGTTGCACTTGAAGCTTCTCAACATTTGACATCTCAAATCTCTTTGTTCCTGGGTGGCCATCCACAAGTGAGATACACAAGGTAAACCATAGACATGGGCCTTGTGAACCACTCAACCAAAATCCACCAAGCAATTACCATTCCACCCAGGTGATTCATTAACTTAGTTGTTTTATTAAACAAAAACACAAGTCCTCAAACTTAGAAATTTTCCATAGTGTGAATATATTTCCACCCTTGTTTTCTATTAGTTAGGCTAAGCTTGATAGTAGTAGGAATCTTAACTTAGGAAAATTCCTACTAAGGTTTCATCTACTAGGATTTCCTATAGCAAGGTTTATACTTAGCAAATTCCATGCAGGTTTTACTTAGAGAAAATCACTAATGCATAGTGAAAGTAATGGACAAAGTATGAAGCATCACTTGCCTTTTTGGTAGAGGGTATAGGTTCACTCCTTGTCCTTGCAACAATCACACCCTTCAAGTCACTACAATTCAATCAAGCAAGGCACAAACTCAATCTACCAATCAAGCAAAACAACACATAAAATCATAGAACTAAGATAATGCATGCAAGCATGCCAAGCTTTGTTTTATTTGAAAAAGTGGTTCCTAATGGGTCATAAACATTTGAAAACACCTAATGGTCATTTTGTAAAGTGGCAAAGTCATTTGCAAGAGATTTCACTTCACAAACCATTTTCAAAACAAGGTATCATTTTATGTGGTGTAAAAATGTTTTTACTAAGGTATTAATCTATAGGGTTCACAAAATATGTTTTCAAACCATAAAACTTTGTGTTTAGGGTCAGAGAGTTTGAAACAAAACATTTCCCAAAGGTTTTCTTCCAAAATCATTTTTAATAAATAAACCACATTTTTATTTGACTAGAACTGGTTTTAAATCAAAGAATCATTCTTTTTCTTCACCAAAAACATTTTTGAAACCACAATTGGTTTCCTAGGGTCAGTAGGTTCAAAACAAACCATTTGCCAAAGATTTTATCCCCAAAATCATTTTTGAACAATTTTTACAATCTTAACAAGCATACAAATATTTCTGCAAAAACAAACATTTTTTCAGAAGCTTTTTACTAAACAAATTGCATGGTTGGATAGGGCTTGTCTTGCTGATTCCATTGGTATAAAATTTTTAATTTTTGGACGTGTGGATCAAAAGTTATACCAATTACAAATTTGCATTCTAATCAGATCAAAAATCTGTTTTAAATCAATTCCAGTCCACGTGGCAGTTTCTGATTGGGCGGTACCGATTCGTGTGGATCGAGCGATACAGACCACAAGATTAAAAGTAGCATGTGCGTCTCAGATCATCGCATACCCTTTCGTTTAAGTGAAACTATCCTATCGCTCTGATCTGGATCTAACGGCTCCCAGTGCCTCGACCAGAAGCTGGCGGCGTTCAATGGTGGCATCTTGTGGCGGCTCTGAAGGTGTGTGCCGGCGAACTAGGGCGAGGAAGAGTGAAGATGCTTACAGTTGCGTGGAACCTTGACTCTAGTTGATGCTTTGGTTGGCCAAGGGAAGCTCGGGCGTTAGCGATTGCTTTCCGGAGGCAGCGGCGGCGTCGGGTATGCTGGATGTCGTCGAAGATGAGGATAGTGGGCGCTCTAAGACAAGTGGATTGCAGATTGGGTTCGCAAGAGGGAGGCGGTATGTGTGCATCATAGAGGGTGAAAAGGAAGTCGGTCTCACTAGTAGATCTGCCGGTTGGAGAAGGAGGTGGTGGCGTCTTTGGTGTCGTCGAAGGCGGCGTCTGAGGCGTCTTGAGTGAGCTACCGCCACTGGGAGAATGCGCTTTGGTCTTTGGCGGCGCTCGTGTGCTCCCTGGGTAGTGGGGTTGTCTGGTTTCGCTGGAATTCGAGCAGGACTTTGTCGGAGTTGGTGAGGTTGCAGCGACCAATTAGAGTAGCCACAGGCGGAGAGGAGCTGAAGCAGAGGAAATGGAGAGGAGGAGGCGAGTTAACGAGTGTAATCATGGTCTAATTGCTGCAGCGTTTATGCCAATTTACCGTGAAATTTAAGCGGCGAGGAGGAACTGGCGAGTGAGGGGGTGAAGGAGGCGATGATGTGGCATGGGGTCGTCTTGTCGTGATAGAAGGAAGGAGTTGGGTCCACCGTCATTGCTTAGCGGGTCTGCAGTGAGTGAGAAAAGGATGCTTGGGGAGAGAGAAATGGGTCTGGGCCTAGTGAAACAACTTTGGGTTGGGTCGACCAGACTCATATTTTTTTCCAGTTCTGAATCTTTTTCTTTTTCCAAATCAATTTCTGTTTTGAAATTTCAAACAACAAATCATTCAACAATTCAAACAATTCAAACACCTCCAAACTTGTATTGAGTTTTGGTTCTGTTTGATAACATAAACCAAAGTCCCAAAATAAAATAAAATAATTTTATTCTTTTTAGGATCTATGTAATATTTAAATAAAATAGACCTTTAATTATTAATTCAAAATAGGTTTTGATTTATTTAATAAAATCTCCATTTGGGAACTAAATATTTTCAAAACCAAATCAGTAGGTTTTATTTGAAAAAATAGAAGAATACTTGGAAAACTTGTTTTAAAATAAAATAACATTTTATTTGAGGGTCCATTAATAATTAAATGAATAGACCTTATTCATTTAATTCAAATAGGATTTGTTTTATTAAAATCTTTATTTTGAAATCTAAAAATAAAACCAAAACACTTCAGTAAGTTTTGCTTGAGAATATAAAATAATTGGGAAAACTTATTTAAAATAAATAAATAAGTTTTAGTGTTTATTTAAAATGGGAAAAGCCTTTACTTAAATAAAACTGGATATTAATAAATCCTCATTATTTTGTTTAAATAAACCTTTAGTCTTTTAATCAAAGCAAAACATTTTATTTCAAAGCTTGGCCAAGGTTTAATTTGGCTCTATAAAATAATCCTTATTTAAATTTCTACCTTTTCATTTGAAAATCAAATCTTTTTATTAAAAGATCCAAAATAGTAATTTTAAATATTTTGAAGTTTATTGTTTATTTAACTTTTTAAATCCCTTTAGGATTTTATTTGATCCAAATAGGTTTGAAGGTTTCCAATTGGAATCAAAAAGTTTCTTCTCACCCTGAAAATCAACAAAGTTTTATTTTATTCATTTATTTTTCACATTACAAGATTTGGAAAATCTTGGGATGTGACAGAAGGATGGTGAAGATAATGAAGACATGTATCAAAGACTCAAGTACACTGCCATCGCGTTTAGGAATGTTGGTGCCTCATGTGTGGATGATTCTTGGATAAAAAGAAAATATGTGTGTGCACTCATGCCGTTCGAGCCCACTAACTTGAAGAGTCTCCAAGGAAGACACAACTACCAACTCATGACCTCCAATGAAGTTATGCAAGAGATGGCCGCTTTCAAGGTTGCTGCCAAATATTCTCGTGCTCGAGCCCTTGGAATGAATAGTGGTGTCAATATTGCCCTGAAAGTTATAGTTGTGGAGTATGTGGATGAAGAAGGAAGTGATGAAGGCTTATCTTTGAGCCATCCCAAAGATGTCAAGGTTGCTCATGGTGAATACATGGCCTTTTATGCAAGGAACTTTTGGAAATACCCCGCTAAGGCCAAGATGAAAATGCAACGAAGAAGCAACCCAAATGGGAGAAGAGACAATGACTCAAAATTGAGAACTTGCTTCAACTATGGTGACCGCTATCATTTTGTTGTCGGCTGTCCCTATGAGAAAAGAGAAGATCATGGTGGTAAACTAGTGTTAAAGAAAAACTCCAAGGCTCCTTTCAAGAAACCTATCATCAAGAAGAATCCCGCCAACAAAAAGACGGGTGAGATTGTCTTGATAACACATGAAGAATACTCCTCTGATGATGAAAATGATGAAGATGAAGAATACTAAACATCAAATGGTGTGGCTGCTCTTGCCACTACTTCTACCTCCACTTTCTCACTCTTCGACTCTCCAAATGAGAATATTTCCAACAAAAACGTCACTTGACTAATGGCAAGAGGATTGGAGAACTATGCTTCCGGAGGGTCAAAGTGGGTGCTTGATAGTGGATGCACAAGTCATATGACCGGGATCAAAACCATTGTCAAGGAGATGAGACCAAATGATGATCAAATAACCGTGACATATGCCAACAAATCAAAGTCTAAGGTATTAGGTTTTGGCAAGGTTGTGGTTGCTCACGATATTACACTCGTGGATGTCATGCTTGTTAAGACCCTTGGATATAATTTACTTTTAGTCCGTGTTGTTGGAAAGATGGGCTTTTCCGTCTTTATTGATAATGCTATTGTGGTCCTCTTGTGGAGCAAATCTCTAAAGGTTGCTTTTGTTGGGTACGTCGAAAATGACTTGTATGTGGTGGTCTTTTCAGGGAAAACCACTACAAGTGCGATGTGCTTATTCAGAAAGGCTGATGTGGGCTGGTTATGGCATCACCGTCTAGCCCATGTCAACATGAGAACTTTGCAAAGTCTCCACAAGGGTGGTCATATTATTGGACTAAAAGAAAATGTTTGTTTTGGCAAAGATCGTGTGTGCAGGGCATGTGTTGAAGGAAAGATGCATGGTTCTCCCCACAAGACAAATAACTTCATGAAGTCCAAGAGGATCTTGGATCTCCTTCATGTGGATCTCTTTGGTCCTCCATCTCATTCTAATCTTGGTGGGAAGAAGTATTGTTTGGTGATTGTTGATGACTATTCAAGATACACATGGGTATACTTATTCAGTTGAAAAGTGAGACCCAATAAAACTTCATCGACTTTATTAACATGGTTCAACATCAACACAATGTCTCAGTATTGGTAATAAGGAGTGGCAATGGCATCGAGTTCAAGAACTACACCTTGAATAGTTTTCTTAGTGATGAGGGGATAAAACACCAATATCCCGCTGCATATACCCCTCCAAAAAATGGTGTAGCTAAGAGGAAGAACCGAAGTCTAATTGATATGGCTAGGTCCATGTTGGCAGAATTTAAGTCCCCTTACAACTTTTGGGCTAAAGCAATCTCCATTGTATGCCATGCATCAAACCTACTCTACCTCCGCAAGGAATTGATCAAGACTCCATTTGAAATTCTTACCGGTAACAAGCCCAACGTTCCATACTTCCGGGTGTTCAGTTGTAAGTGCTTCTATCGCATTAAGGGTGTTCGTTTGTCCAAGTTTGATTCCAAAGCATTAGAGGATATTTTTGTTGGCTATGGTCTCGAATCCCATACTTATAGAATCTATGATAAACTCTCTGGAGTTGTCATGGAATCTTGTAGTGTGGTTTTTGAAGAATATGATGGTCCCCAAGGAGGGCGTGTTTATGTTTGTGATGTAGATGATGAAATGCCTCAAGGTGCCATAAGAAGAATGGGCGCGAGATTCATCTGCCCCGTTGACGAACCTCTTGTGGCGTATCGAGAAGAACAATGCTCTACCCAAGTGGAGCCCTCATCTTCACAACATCAACAAGCACCTACTATTGAGGAAAATGATGACCCAAGCCAAAGACAAGCTGAGAACCGTTAACAAGTTTATCAGGCAGAAACTTCTAGCCATAATAAAGAGGATTCTCCACTCTCCAGATTGTCTAGCGCTGCTCAGTCTATTGTTCAAGGCAGATTTATAGAATCATACAGAATATCATCTCAACGTCTGTCCAAAAGTGTGTCTGATCAATACCAAGGTCAATCTATGCCTCATGATGATGAGAATGATCCCATTGAAGATCTAGGTCAAAATGATGGTCAAGACGAGGACCAAAATGATGAAGAGATCCCCATAAGAGATAACAAGGAGATTGGAACTCGTCGTAAAGCTAGAGTGGATAGGATGTTCAAAATAAGAGACCACACTCTTGAGAATGTACTTGGTGATCTAAGGAGAGGAATGTCCACTCAAGATCAATTGAAGCATTTTGGTGAGCATCAAGCACATATATCCATGATGGAACCAAAGAAAGTATGGGAAGCTCTTGAAGATCCAGATTGGCTAGAAGCAATGCATAAAGAGCTCAACAACTTTGAGAGAAACAAAGTGTGGAAGTTAGTTGAAAAGCCAAAAGATTGTCGCAATGTTATTGGCACTAAGTGGATATTCAAAAAACAAGCAAGATGAACATGGTATTGTTGTAAGGAACAAGGCAAGATTAGTAGCTCAAGGGTTCTCTCAAATTGAAGGCATTGATTATGGATAGACATATGCTCATGTGGCTCGCCTTGAGTCCATATGTATCCTTCTTGCTTATGCAACACATCAAAACTTTAAATTGCAACAAATGGATGTAGAAATTGCATTTCTAAATGGTCCATTCATGAGTTGGTATATATAAAGCAACCCCAGGGTTCGAGGATCCCAACTTCCCAAACCATGTCTACAAGCTTGATAAGGCGCTCTATGGGCTTAAACAAGCTCCACACACGTGGTATGAGCACCTTAGAGAGTTTTGTTAGACCGTGGGTTTGAGGTTGGGAAAATTGATCCCACTCTTTTTACTAAGAAGGTTAATTGGTAGTTTTTGTATGACAAATATATGTTGATGACACTATATTTGGCTCGTCTAACAAGGCTTTTAATGATAAATTCTCAAAGCTTATGACTAATAGGTTCAGGATGTCTATGATGGGAGAATTGAGGGTATTTCTTAGTTTTGAGATCAAGCAAGTGAGAGGAGGAACCTTCTTCAATCAAGCCAAGTATACTCAAGACATGATCAAGAGGTTTAGCATGAAAGATCTAAATGGATCTCGTACTCCCATGGCAACAAGGACTCATCTTGAACTAAATCCAAATGGTAAAGATGTGGGTCAAAAGGTATACCGATCTATGATTGACTCTTTGCTTTACCTTTGTGCATCTAGACCCGATATTGTGTTAAGTGTAGGATTGTGTGCAAGATATCAAGCGTCTCCTGAAGAAAGCCACTTGATTGTGGCAAGAGAATCTTTTGGTATTTGGTTCATACCCCAAACTATGGTATTTGGTATCCTAGGGGCTCAACATTCTCTCTTTGTGGGTACACGGATTCAGATTGGGCTGGTGATAAGGATGATATAAAATCAACCTCCAGGGCTTTTCAATTCATTGGTAGGTCCTTGGTGTGTTGGTCTTCTAAGAAGAAAAATCACATATCTCTCTCCACCACTGATGTCGAATATGTGGTTACTGATAGTTCTTGCACTCAATTTCTACGGATGAGACAAACTTTAAAGGAATACCGTGTCCATTGTGACAAAGTGCCTCTTCTATGTGACAATGAAAGTGCCATCAAGATTGCCTATAACCCAGTGGATCATACAAGTACAAAACATATTGAGATCTGCCATCACTTATTAGAGATCATGTTGCTCGTGGAGATATTGAGCTAGCCTATGTTTCAACCAAAGACCAACTTGCCGATATATTCACGAAACCACTTGATGAAGCAAGATTTTGTTCTTTACAGAATGAACTAAATATCATTAATTCAAGGACCTTGACTTGATTACCTTGCATACTCACTTATGTCTTGACCCTTATTGTGTTTAGATATAGGCATGGATATAGGGGAGTGCGGTCCTAATACATTGGAATATGCCTCCCCCATAATGCTAACATTAAAGAAAAAACAATTCGCTTAATATAATTTTGTGATATGTAAGCTTCATTGATGAGTAGTGGCTATGAACCCAAGGATAATTCTTCGCGGTGTCTTGCCACAAACTCTTACATGGTGGCCACGGCCACCGCCCTCTTCTTGTTGAAGAGATTGGTTCTTGGTTTGTTCTATTTGGAGCTTTATTGAACATATTCTCGGAATTTTTATGGTTTTCTTGGTTCTTCACAGTTTGACATCTTAACCCAAGCCTTTCCCCTGCTATAAACCCTCTATCTCTCATATATGTTCCCATACACTCATACCTGGCTTTTTGGTCGAAGAGGACCAAAGTCTCCGGTCAGTCCGTAGTCTCCGGTCCAGTGGAGCGGAGTCTTCGGTCTGGACGGTTTTCGGGCCTGACATAAGGGAGGCCGAGGTGAAGTGAAACGAACAATTTCCTTCTTCCACCCTGACCCCTCCTCTCTCAGCCATCGCCTCCTCCTCCAAATCGATGCCTCGGAGGTTATGAAGCCCCCGGGATACATCGTGCCACCAGCCAACTGCTTCCTATCCATCCTTGGGCCCTTCCCACTAGTGGAATTGATCAAATGGATAGATCTGGTACCTCTTCTCTCCTATTGAACTTAGGGTTCATCCCCTTTGTGTATTTTAGAGTTTTGTACGGATTTTGCCCACTAGAATCACTTGCTTGCGTCCACACTATCACATTAGTCTCGAATCCTTGCCCGATCTGTTAGATACAATGCCTCCTGCATCCTCCTTATGCATACCTGAATTCCCGACCGGAGATTCCGGTCCTCCAGGCCGGAGACTCCGGTCTAGGCTGGAGACTTCGGTCCCTCAGGCCGGAGACTCCTGTCCAGACCGGAGATTCTGGTATGCACTGCGGAGACTCCGGTGTGGTTTGTCTCTATCATATCCAGCAAAGGTTTGAGGTATTGTTTTCATCTCCAGAACATATATGCTTACCTCCATGCTATCCACTCCTTATATATTCATAGGTGGCTCTGGTTCTCGTCGTCCCCCTCTCACCAAGTCCAAGTCAAGGAGGGTTGATCCGCAATATGATGAGGTCAAAGGTCGGTATGTTGCGCCTGTCCAACCGGGAGGCGCAGCCGAGATGCAGCGTTCATGAGGCGAGACCATGAGCCTATTGAGTAAGAGAGTCAAGCTAACAGGGCTAAGTACGATAATCTACAATCCTTGGCCCGTATGCCGAAGAAGGAGTACTGTGAGCTGCACAAGACGTAGTTTTATGACTTGCCTTGGACCAGCGATGACCCATGTTATTGTAGGAAGGAGCAACTAGTATTCATGCAAGACATTTACCGCAAGCTCACCAAGTCCCCGGTTTGTCCTCGGAAGTAGATGAATATTGAGCAGATGCGTGCTAGCTCTTACTTCACTGATGCCATTTGGATTTCTGAGAAGCTTGGGCTGCACGGACTAATGGAGCTCCGTGAGGATTACAACACCACTCTTGTTCAACAATTCTATGCCACAATGGTGTTTGTGACTAACCAGGCAAGGACAATGACTTGAATGACAAGACATCACCGTTGTACTGCAACTTTCTTTGAATTTGCCAATGTCATCCATGAGACTTTTCAGGGTGTGTCCACCTATGTTGGGCATCTGTGGCATCCCACAAAACCACTACTAGAAAATCGCGTTGAATTTGTGCATTGCATCGTTATCATCATGCATTGTTTGCCAAAACTGTTTTCGCAAAGCCCGTTTTGTTTTATAAAACGCCCCGTCTTTTATTCAAACGCAAAACCCGGGTCGCCGGATCATTTTGTTTTGGCCGCAAGTGGTTTGCAAACGGTCCAATTAAACAAATAAAATTTTATTTTATTTTTAGCAGGGGCAGTCGAACGGGCCGTCCCGACCCGAACGACCACCCCCGTTTTAAACAGATCGGTCCGCCCCTTTTTCTAAACCTACCCGGAATCCTACCCAACCTACCCCTCCACATCACTCCTACCAATAGGCATGCGCCACCTCAGCTAACCCCTATCCCTCACCCAACCAGCAGCCGCCACGTCACCCTCCACCACTCCCCTCTCTCTCCTCTCCCTCACCACGTTCACACACCACAGCCAACCCCTGGGTCCTACACGCACTCACGGCCTCACGCTGCGCCTGCCCTCACCGCCTTTGGCCCGCCCTTGCTGAGACCCACCTGTCCCACGCACAAACCTCCTCTCCTCAGCGTCTTCTTCATACCGCAAGGCTGCTCTCTCTCTCCTCTCCCCTCGATCGTCCACCTCCCTCGAACCCGCTTGCCTGCGACCCGCCGGACCACGCCCGCTGGCCTGCACCACGATCCGCCGTGCGACCCCGGCGTCGTCCTGCCCTCGCTCCGCCGCCGGCCCCGCATTAGCGGCTTCGCCGCCAGCTTCGCCGGCCACCCGCCGTTCGCCTCACCGGCCTTCCGTCCTTCGCATCGCATCCTCCGCCTTGTGGCCAGCGGCCCATGCCACCATCTCGCCACGAGCCCCTCCGCGTCCGGGCACCCTCAGCGTCCGCTCGGCGCCGCCGCCTCGCCGAACCCCGCCATTGCCGCCCGCCACTGACGCGAGCCGCGCTCCGACCTCTTCCTCGAGCTCAGCGCCATTGGCCGCCCGCGTCGAGAGCTCTGCAGCCGCCCTCCGTCGCCGACCAGGCCAGAGCCCGCCAGTGGGCCCTCCACCGAGCTGTTCCCTGCGGCCCGACGCAGCAGGGGCTGGCCGTCCTCCGCCCGCCCGGCGACCCTGCGACCCCAAAACCCAAGCCGCGGAACATGGAGAACATGGGAGAACGAAGACCTACCACTGAACGCCAAGGCCCTTCCGGACACCAAGTGCTTCGACCACGGAGACCGATTCGAGAGCAAAACCCCAAGACCTACGAGAGGGACCGATGGCCGTGGATCGAGGACTTGGTGGAACCGACAAGATCGCTCCTGACACCGAATTTTCCCCGAACGCCAAGTTCGCCGACACGGATACACCGAAGCGATGCACGGAGGACGCCAAGATCTTCACCGGACCGAGTCCAGCGAGGCCTCAAGCGACAAGATCCCGTGACCGAGAACGTTTCCATGAACCGAACCCCAGACCCGGACCCTGGACCCTGTCGAACCCCGAACCCCGGAACCCCAAGATCGTCGAGAACCCCGCTGATGTGTGCACCCTTTTCCCGGAACCCTATTTTAACATGATATCAACTTGTTGCATACTTAATTGCCTTGCATGCATACATTCATGTGGTTTGGGGGCCTTATGCCGATTCACCTAATAATTAAATATGGGGCCCATATGCGGGCAAATCTAGTCTCATATTGGCCTCATTTAAACTTGTGTAGCGAACCAGTATCTTATCTTGCCTTGTTAAAACAACATTTAAATTGCGGGTCTTCTAAATAACTTGCACCATCTAACTAATTGTCGGGACCCCGGTTCGCTTTAATATGACCTAATCGCATCGCACCTTGCCATATCATACATCATGCATGCATCATGCCGATCTTTTGCCGTGTATTAAATATTGCATCCTGTTTCTTCTAGTGTTTTGGTTCTTCGCGGATAAGGCGTTGAGTTGATGTGAGCCTCGCCCGATCTTGGATGAACCTTCAACATGTTTTCAAAGTAGCATCTCCCCTTTCTACCTATCTTACTTTTATAGTATTTACTTCCCTCCTGTTGATCTTTGCTATCGTGTTGCGATGCTCTAGTTTTGTTCCCGTGTTATCCTCGTGACCATATACAGCCTTGGACACATCCTATTACATTGTTTGGTAGATAGCTGGACCCGTGTATCGCTTGCTCAACCTTTTTGCTCGGCTAGTACCACCTTGTTGGAGAATTGCCGCATGTTGGTCGGAGATGATCATGGTTTACTTATTGTAACACTTTAATTCCTGTTTAAACAACTAAAATTGAATTAATGAGGCATCGGTTGGGTGATAGGTAAGATTTGGTTTCCCGCCCACTTGTGTCCCGTGGGACCCGAGTTCTTGACACTGCTTCGAGATCGAGCGCTAACCACGGGGAGATATGGGCCCCATTGATAATTACGATTTCAAAGTATTGTCTTGGGGCCACAAACTAGTTTGGGCTTTATTACTATCCTGCTTATGCCATGCTTTACCGCTTTATTTACGATTGTGCAGTCTTCGCTGTCTTTATTTGGAAGCGGGATGTTTTCGTGTCGGCGGTCCGATTGGGGATCTGGCGTTCTGACCATCGACGCAAAACCCGAGTCCGTCTCGAGACCGGCCGACCGTTCGGGTGTACTTAGTGGGGTGGCCCCGATGCTTGCTTTAGGTGCAGGAGCGTCGTGACTTAGGCCCCGCCGACATACCGATGGGTGTATGTTAGCGATCCGCAAAAGGGTCGAAGTGCTTGTGGATACTTTGGTGCACCCCTGCAGGGTTTAATCTTTTCGAGAAGCCGTGTCCGCGGTTATGGACGACTTGGAGCACAGTGTCTGATCATAGACAACTATAACTAAAGTTTACTGTTATAAATTGACTTGTATTCGATTTGACGAGTAATCAGCTTCACTACAACGGAATGGCTAAGTAAAAGTATCAACAATTGCTGGGTTTTGGGGTTATCTCATGATAATTGTATCTGACTAGTAAGTGTTGCCACTATAACAGAATGTTTAACTAAAAGTGCCCACTGCTTACTTTATCAGGACGATAATCTAAACCTGACTAGTAATTGCTGCAACGATAACTGAATAAGTAAAACTGCCAACTGTGTGAGTTCCTCGGTTGACTTCCTCGTTTGGTCTCGAGGGGGAAACACCAGGATGGGTTTGTTTGGTGATAGCTTCAGTTGGATCCGTCAGTCATTCCTACCCCTCTCGATATCCGCTAGTTGAATCGAGTCTCTATAGGTTGTTAGTGCATCGCCGCTGCCGCCGATCCACCATACCTATGTAGGCGAGGACCGAATTATAGCCTCGCCGTGTCTTGGCCTCGATCGACTCCTTCTTTGTTTTCGCTTTGCCCTTTGTCGGCACCCTTTGTTAAGGTGGTTTTGAGATCGGCCGTTAGCGTGGTTACCCTTCCGGCAAGGCGGGGTTATGGGCGCCATTGGTTATTCTTGAGGCTCTTAGCCCCATTTGCATCCGTCCGTAGCTTGGACGCTATATCGCTTCAAGGTGATTTGGATCTTTGTATATTATATGTATTCTTGGCTCTTTGAGTCGTTATATATATCTGCTCAGGTGGGTCCCATCGAGGACTGTTGTGTAATGTTATTACTTTGTTTTTCCACCGCGCGAAAGTGCTGGTGGGCACCTTGAATCGTTTCTATGCGGGTTTGGCGAGTTTCGCTAAAACTTGCATAGGGCCGATTCGAGGGTGTCTGAGTGATATCGAGCTCGGATTGCGATACCCACAAGTCCATCTGTGGATAACCTAGCTAACGGCCGAAGTAGAGTGTCAAAACTATTTTTAAAGATCGGTTGGATAGTTCTGATTAGGTCTGATTTTACTCCTTACCCCTCTGCTGTTTCCCTCTTACCCCTACGTGTTTTGAATCCGCTCTCGTCCCTTTTCTTCGAGTCCAGGAATTCGTGGTTGGGTTTCCGCGTACCTTTAGGGTTTCGCTTCCTCCTCTGATAACGGTGTTCGCCATCCGGTGTTCAAGCTGCCTGATGAATCCGTCCACGGTGTTACCATTCTTTGTTCCTTGTTTGTGCCTTCCGGTGTTTTCCGACGCGACGACATCCTCTACGCCAGATCCGATCTGATGCATCACTCCTTTGATCCGAACCTCGCTTGTCGAGATCTTGATCTGAATCCGGGTTGGTTGCATAATCTGTCTATTCGCAATGCGTAATGCTTTGAGTGCGGGATGGAGTCGCGACCATACCACTACTCTTATCATTTGCTCTGTATATTGAATGGTGGATCGATGCAACTCTACTCCTTCCATGGAAGTTAGAGGTGACCCTACCTTTAACTTCGTCCGTTGTTTTCCGGAGTGTTCTCTTGATGATCAGGACAACGACCTCTTGTTGGTGGTGTCGCGAAGATCTACATGGTGCGAGAAGACGGAGAACGCCGACCTTCCTTCCGGTACCATGAGGCGGATCTCGAGGGCGAGATCCCTTGTTAGTGGTGTCGAATTGTGGCATCCCGCAAAACCACTACTAGAAAATCGCGTTGAATTTGTGCATTGCATCGTTATCATCATGCATTGTTTGCCAAAACTGTTTAAAAGCCCGTTTTGTTTTATAAACGCCAAATCTTTTATTCAAGCATAAAACGAAACCCGGTCACGCCGGATCATTTTGTTTTGGCCAAGTGGTTTTAAGCGGTCCAATTAAACAAATAAAATTTTATTTTATTTTTAGCGAGGCGATCGAGCGGGCGTCCCACCGACGACCACCCCCGTTTTAAACAGATCGGTCCGCCCCTTTTTCTAAACCTACCCGGAATCCTACCCAACCTACCCCTCCACATCACTCCTACCAATAGGCATGCGCCACCTCAGCTAACCCCTATCCCTCACCCAACCACGCCGTCACCCTCCCTCCCCTCTCTCCTCTCCGGCCTCACCGTTCACACACCCGCCACCACCAACCCTTTGGGTCCTACCGCACTCACCGGCGCCTCACGCTTGCTGCCCTCTCACGCTGGCCCTCTGCCCGTGGGACCCACGCGCACAAACCTCCTCAGGCGTCTTCTTCCTCGCGCCCTTCCGCTGCCTCTCTCTCTCCTCTCCCTCCCGCCGTCACCTCCCCGAACCCCGCCGCTCCCGGACCCCGCCGCCCGCTCGCCACACCACTTGATCCCGCCTTCCCGGCGTCGTCTGCACCGGCTCACTGCCGCCCCACCCGCCTGCGCTCGCCGCCAGCTCGCGCAGCCCTGCCCGCCGCCCGGCCTCCCGGCGGCGGCGCCGCCGTCCCTTCGCCATCACCGCATCCTCCGCTCCACTTGCGGCCCGGCGCGGCAGCCACCATCCTCGCCACTGAGCCCTCGCGTCGCTGGCACCCTCGCGTCCAGCTCCGCCCGCCAGCGCCAGCCCGGCCGCTGCCGCGCCGCCTTCACCGGCCCGCCCGCGCACGCCGCCGCTGGGAGCCGCACCTCCGCCTCTTCCTCGAGCTCAGCGCCGCCCGTGCCGTCGGCCCGCCCGCCGAGACCCCTGGCCAGCGCGCGCCTCCGTCGCCCGGGCGCGCGAGCCACCGCGCCGTGGGCCCCTCCGAGCTGTTCCTGCGGGCCGCCCAGCCGCTCCAGTCCTCCTCGCCGGCGACCCTGCGACCCCAAAACCCGAAGCCGCGGCGGAACATGGAGAACACCCGGGAGAACCAAGACCTACCGAACGCCAAGGCCCTTCCGGACACCAAGTGCTTCGACCTGACCCGAGACCGATTCCGAGAGCCGAAAACCCCAAGACCTACGAGGGACCGATGGCCGTGGATCGAGGACTTGATGGAACCGACAAGATCTGCTCCTCGGACACCGGAAATTTTCCTCGAACGCCAAGTTCGCCGACACGGATACCGAGCGATGCTGGAGGACGCCAAGATCTTCACCGGACCGAGTCCAGCGAGGCCCCGGCGACAAGATCTGCCCGTGAGAACGTTTCACCGAACCCCGAACGGATCCGGACTGGACCTGTCGAACCCGAACCGGAACCCCAAGATCGTCGAGAACCCACGATGTGTGCACCCTTTTCCCGGAACCCTATTTTAACATGATATCAACTTGTTGCATACTTAATTGCCTTGCATGCATACATTCATGTGGTTTGGGGGCCTTATGCCGATTCACCTAATAATTAAATATGGGGCCCATATGCGGGCAAATCTAGTCTCATATTGGCCTCATTTAAACTTGTGTAGCGAACCGGTATCTTATCTTGCCTTGTTAAAACAACATTTAAATTGCGGGTCTTCTAAATAACTTGCACCATCTAACTAATTGTCGGGACCCCGGTTCCGCTTAATATGACCTAATCGCATCGCACCTTGCCATATCATACATCATGCATGCATCATGCCGATCTTTTGCCGTGTATTAAATATTGCATCCGGTGTTTCTTCTAGTGTTTTGGTTCTTCGCGGATAAGGCCGTTGAGTTGATGTGAGCCTCGCCCCGATCTTCGGATGAACCTTCAACATGTTTTCAGGCGAGCATCTCCCCCTTTCTACCTATCTTACTTTTATAGTATTTACTTCCCTCCTGTTGATCTTTGCTATCTGTGTTGCGATGCTCTAGTTTTCGTTCCCGTGTTATCCCTCGCAGCCATATACAGCCTTGGACACATCCTATTACCTGTTGTTTGGTAGATAGCTGGACCCGCGTGTCGTAGACGCTTGCTCAACTGTTTTGCTTGTCGGCTAGTACCACCCTTGTTGGAGAATTGCCGCATGTTGACGTCGGAGATGATCATGGTTTACTTATTGTAACACTTTAATTCCTGTTTAAACAACTAAAATTGAATTAAGCAGAGGCATCGGTGGGTGATAGGTAAGATTTGGTTTCCGACCGCCCACTTGTGTCCCGTAGGACCCGAGTTCTTGACACCTGTTTCGAGATCGAGCGCGCTAACCACAATTGGGAGATATGGGCCCCATTGATAATTACCGATTTCAAAGTATTGTCTTGGGGCCACAAACTAGTTTGGGGCTTTATTACTATCCCGTACTTATGCCATGCTTTACCGCTTTATTTACGATTGTGCGGTCTTTGCATCGCTTTATTTAGGCGGATGTTTTCGTGATCGGCGTCCCGATTGGGGATCTGTCGTTCTGACCATCGGCAAAACCCCGAGTCCGTCTGAGACCGGCCGATTGCTTGGTGTACTTAGTGGGTGGCCCCGATTGCTTGCTTTGGGTGCAGGAACGCCGTGACTTAGGCCCGCCGACATCTGGATGGGTGTATGTTAACCGATCGGCAAAAGGGTCAAGTGCTTGTGGATACTTTGGTGCACCCTGCAGGTTTAATCTTTTCGAAGCCGTGTCGCGGTTATGGACGACTTGGAGCACAAAGGTCGATCATAGACAACTATAACTAAAGTTCTTGTTATAAATTGACTTGTATTCGATTTGACGATGTCGGCTTCACTACAACGGAATGGCTAAGTAAAAGTATCAACAATTGCTGGGTTTTGGGGTTATCTCATGATAATTGTATCTGACTAGTAAGTGTTGCCACTATAACAGAATGTTTAACTAAAAGTGCCCACTGCTTACTTTATCAGGACGATAATCTAAACCTGACTAGTAATTGCTGCAACGATAACTGAATAAGTAAAACTGCCAACTGTGTGAGTTCCTCGGTTGACTTCCTCGTTTGGTCTCGAGGGGGAAACACCAGGATGGGTTTGTTTGGTGATAGCTTCAGGTTGGATCCGGTCAGGTCATTCCTACCCCTCTCTGATATCCGCTAGTTGAATCGAGTCTCTATAGGTTGTTAGTGCATGCTGCCGCTGCCGCTCAGTCCACCATACCTATGTAGGCGAGGACCGCCGAATTATAGCCTCGCCGTGTCGCCTCGATCGACGCTCCTTCTTTGTTTTCTGCTTTGCCCTTTGTCGGCACCTTTGTTAAGCGGGTTTTGAGATCGACGCCGTTAGCGGTTACCCTTCGGCTTTGGCCAGGGGGTTATGGGCGCCATTGGTTATTCTTCGGGCTCTTAGCCCCATTTGCATCTTGTCCAGTAGCTGGACGCTATATCGTTCAAGGTGATTTGGATCTTTGTATATTATATCTGTATTCTTGGCTCTTTGAGTCATTATATATATATCGTTCGTGGGTCCCATCGAGGACTGTTGTGTAATGTTATTACTTTGTTTTTCCACCCGCACGAAAGTGCCTGGTGGGCACCTTCGAATCGTTTCTATGCGGGTTTGGCGAGTTTCGCTAAAACTTGCATAGGGCCGATTCTGAGGGTGTTACAGCATCGCATGCATTCTGCGTCTCTAGGTGAGAACAAGAACAAGCTAGCACCACTGTATGGCAACAAGGGGTTGTGGGCGAGTACAAGGGGCTCAAGCTCATCTACAATCAAATGTTGTATCACACTCACAAGGTTTACTGCGCTGGCCCAGAAGCAGAAGGTGTTTCTATAGACATCATGGATTCCATCTTTGAGGAGATGCATCATGCCTTTCTCTACAAGAAGTCTCCTCCATATGCACCACTTGGCATGAGGCTCATCAACACCCAGGCTCACGGCTCACCTCTTGCTATGCCTCCCAATCTGGAGCATGCACTTGTGTCTCTCCAGAATAAAGGACACATGGGGCCAGCCCCTAGACGCTCATATTCTTAGGATGAGGATGAGATTTCAGAGACCAAGCGGGCTCCCACTCCTCCTAGGGCTTGGAGGAAGAGTTCCTCCAATGCACCCATGCCACACATGACCTGCGAGTATGTTCATGACATGGTCAAGAAGGCCTCATTCTAGCAGAAGATCCTCTGTTGCATGAATGTGGACATCCGCAAGGAGCAACATTCCTCCTACAAGAGCAATTGTCCGATTGAGAAGCTCCTCAAAGAGATTAAGGCTCAGGGAGAACAGGATGAAGAGGAAGGAGGTGATGAGTACATAGATGAGCATGGCGCTCAACCATCCACTGAGTCTGATTACACACTCTCATTTGGGGCATGGAATGCCCAGCAGGACAGCCTAGTGGACTGGAAGACTTTTTTCTGAGGTCACTTCTGGGTTTGCTTCTCAGGGCACATCGTCTTGTATCCCTCACGGCAAAGGTCCTGCTGCTCCCAATGGTGATGATGACTATGAGGATGATGAGGATGAGGAAATGGATGAGGATGATGACGACGATGACTACGAGTTATCCTTTGGGGCGATAGCTTAGGTCTTTTACCTTTTCGGCGTTTCGATGCCAAAGGGGGAGAAGCCATTGTCATCGGGATTTGCATGGGCTAGGAATTTGTCTTCTTTTATGCTTATTAAAATTCGAACATTTGCTTGATTTGCTTATCTGGTTCGCGAGATACTATTTGTGTGATGACATGTTTATGTTATGCTCCTATGCCATTGTAATATGTGTGATAACTATGTTTAGTTTATGATACGTCCATTTTTCATCACTATTCTATATCATAATTTATTGCTATTCATCGATATATTTCATATTAAGAGGTGTTACTTATGTCATTTCAATCTATTTTTGCATGTTGGATGATTCTTGGAGGATGAACTGCCGGAGTCAGGATTCTGATAGAAAAAGCGGTGTTTAGATGCAATTTTTGCGAAGATCAAAAAAATCCCAGAAAATACATGGAAAATCCTATTTTTCCAGAGGACAGAGGAATCCATAAGGGGAGGTGGAGTTGGGCCATAGGAGGCCCACAACCCCCAGGCGTGGGCCACCCTAGGTCGCGCCACCAGGGGTGTGGCCACCCTGGTCCACCTCCTGCTTTGCCCCTTCGCCTATAAATTGATACCAAAACCCTAAAACACGATGAGGACCACGAAAATATTACGCCGCCTTTGTGGTGCGGAAACTACAGAGAGAGAAAGAGCTCTCCGGCAGACAGATTTCTGCTGGGGAAATTCCTTCCCATAGAGGGGAGATCGTCGCCATCAACACCGTCATCAAGCTAGACTTCATCGGGATCATCATCATCATCCACACCATCATATCCACTAGCACCCTCATCACCACTCTGTATCGCTGTAACAATTGTGTTGAATCTTTCATAGTTCTTAGGGGAAACTTTCCCTAATAGTAATCAACACCGAGAAAGTTTCCCCTAAGAACTATGCAAGTATTCAACACAATTGTTACATCGGGATGGAGTGGTGATGATGGTGCTGGTGGAGATGATGGTGTTGATGATGATGATGATCCCGATGAAGCCTAGCTTGATGATGGTGTTGATGGCGACGATCTGCCCTTTCCCGGAAGGAATTTCCCCGGCAGAAATCTGTTTGTCGGAGAGCTCTTTCTCTCTCGGTGTTTTAATCTTTCTATGGTTGCTCCCTGTGTTTTAGGGTTCCGAGGGGAAGATATAGGCAAGAGGGCGGAGCCAGAGTTGGGCTAGGTGGGCCACACCCCCTATAGGCGCGACCAGGGGTGGCCTGCGCCTAGGGGGTGTGGGACCTCTGTGGCCCATCTCCGTCTCCCCTTCTGGCTTCCTTCGTCTTCTGGGAAAATATTTTCCATAATTTTTCTGGTATTTTTCTGATCTTCGTGAAATTGCATCAAAACACCTCTTTTCTGTCAGAATCCTGACTCTGGCAATCCATCCTCCAAGAATCATCCAACATGCAAACACAGATGAAAATACATAAGTAACACCTCTTAATATGAAATATATCAGTGAATAGAGGCAAATTATGATACAGAATGGTAATGCAAATTGGACATATCAACTCCCCCCAAGCTTGGACCTTCGCTTGTCCCCAAGCAAAAACTAAGCTCACTAAACATGTCCACAGGTTTATAGAGTGAAGTGTCGATAAAAGAATATGGACAAGAAGCATCACACTTACCAATGCATAACTCATAGAAGAAAGCAACTCACCATTATATAACTTAGCTTGCAACAAGTACAGGAGTCACCGTAGAGATGCATAAAGATAAATCATAATTGGAATTGGCAAACTTTTGTTCTTGGTCAGAGAACAGCTGGCAAACAGTTCCACAAAAAACTTTTATAGAAGAAGTCTCACAACAAGAGTACTCTTTGCTCAAACATAAAAGGTTCTTCACAATGATGGCTTTCAAAGTAGTACTCAATAGATAAGAGTCTTGTGCAAACAAGGAAGATAAAGAACATGATTTAATAAATCACCATATGAATGCTTGAAACACAACAACTCAAATGCTTGTTGGCGATAGAGAGGTAGTAGGTTTACTGACTCAACTTACAAATAGGAGAAAGACCCTTCATAGAGGGAAATAGGGATTTCAAGTTCATAAAGAGCTTCCAAAATATTATGGTACTTACTAGCTTTGAGCCCTCATTGCCCCTATCATAAGCATCTTGAAGTGATTAAGTTTAAAGTGAACAAGGATGGAGTATATGCTTGACAAAATATAAGTTGGCAATCTCATGTCCCTTGAGTACGAGGGCAGATCCGCTCGTGTTACTCAACTTTAGTTACCGGTAAGTTCTTGTCATTGTAAGTACATGTGTATCATAAAGAACCGCCAACCAGGTACCCCTTGCACATGATACAGGAGCTATCCCATAATCAAAATGACAAGGCAAGCAGACAGTGAGCATATCAGTGATCTTTTTATTTGCTATTTGCATAGGTTTTTATTGAGGATGCTTCACAGAATGCTCACTATAGTTAAGCTGCAAGTTTCCACCATGATTAGGCATGGCTTAGGCTAGAGGCCCAGGCGTTTCTCTAACACAAAAAAACATAACTCCATGGACTTACAAGCTCCCTTTTTATTTCACACCGGCGACATTCATAGACAAAAGAGCATGATATCAACTGTGTACAAAGTACAAGTGCAATGTTGAAAACGTTCCCCATGACATTATGGTTCTGCTAATTCCAACGTATATATGCAAGCATATACAACTTCGATGACACAATGGTTCAAGTTTATTAGGGGCAAGAAAATAAGGTGTGCCATCAAGTTCGTGAGAGCTTTACTAACTAGTTTTCACATAACAAAATAATTTTTAATTCGAAAGATAGATGAAGCTTGAGAATTTGCTTGGAATAACAATAATGCTAATAGGTAGATATGGTGGACACAAATGGCACATGTTTTGGTTCAAAGGGATTGGAAGCATGAGAAGTATGCCTTCTCAAAACAAGTTTTTGGCTAGCAAGTCTGGGTAGCAAGCAAAAGAGTTGAAGTAAACAAGCAAACACACAAGTAATAAAGCCAAACATGCAAACTTCCTTGAAGACACAAAAGATCTTAAATGAAGAATACTAAGCTTATGAGCCAATCAAGAAAGAAAATAAATGATACAAAATACATGTAAGCTTTTTCTCTATTAGCAAGGTGAATAACCACATCAATGTCTTCAAGATCACAAGGACCAACTTCATGCATAATTTCCCATTAAAGCTCATAAGGAATGGCACTAGAACTAGCACCAATATCACATAAACCATAATAGCTATGATTACCAATTCTAACAGAAAGCACATGAACACTAGCTTTTCTAGCTTTTTAGGATGAGAAACAATATTAGTAGCGTCTTCACAGAAGAAAATATGCTCATCCTCTATATTCCTAGTGACTAGATCTTTCACAATAGCTACCACAAGCTCAATATTAATTTGCTCATCAGGCTCCACAGTTTTCTTTGCACTTTTGCTAACCACATTAGCTATGATAGAATGTTCCTTTACCTTTGCCGGAAAAGGGACTTTCTCAACATAAGGCTCAGGCAAAATAGGATCAATAGTACAAACTTCTAAACTAGCAGGAACATGAGTAACAATGTCTTTAAAAGGAGCATGGTACTTGTCCGACTCTTTTTTAGGAATTTCTATATAAGAGGCAAAAGCCTCAAAGCATTTTGCAAAAACTTGAGAGTCTAGACGAAACTCATGACTAATATCACGAAAGCTATCAGTTCCCATAAAGGATTTAATGCATTCATAATCATAGTTTATACCTGACTTTCTTCCTTTGTCATTCTCCCAAGCTTCAGTGTTCTCTTGAATACGGTCTAGTAGATCCCATTTAGCTTCTTCCTTCATACGTGTGAATAATCCAGCACAAGAAGCATCTAGTAAATATTTATCATGAAGAGAAAGCCTAGCATAAAAGTTATTGATAATAATATTGTTAGGGAGTTCATGAATAGGACATTTAAGCATTAGTAACTTCAATCTCCCCCAAGTTTGAGCTGTACTCTCTCCATTACGAGTCCAAAAGTTATATATAAGATTTCCATCCTTATGAATCTCACTGGGAGGATAAAATTTAGAGTAAAAGAGAGATGCCATCTCCTCCCATTCCATGGAGTGTCCATTCTTCAGCAACTTATACCATTCTTCAGCTCTCTCTTTCAAGGATATGGAGAGTAACTTCTTCACCTATACAGTTGTGATACCTACACACTTAAACAACCCGCATAATTCATGTATAAATAGCAAATGAGCACCATGATGGACAGTTCCATCCCCTAAATAATAATTATCCATAACACGATCAACAATACTTGTAGGTATCTTCAAAGGATCTATCTCAACAGGTGGTGGTTCCTCTACTACCCTTTCAGCGGTAGTAGTTCTCCCAAACAGAAAACCAAGTGGGTTATCCATAATGGAAGCAAAGCAACAAACAGAAACAAAAACAATACTCACAGTAGAAGCTTCTTTTTCCACTCTTTAGCGCTTCACTCCCGACAAATGGGAAAATAGTCTTGATGACCCACAAGTATATGGGGTGTAACGCAGGGTGTCGATCCCAATGTGGAGCAGAAGGTGCTGAACAGTGGTGTGGAGCAGGAAATCCCCGTGAATACTTAGCAAACGTATTTTTAGTGGTTTTCTGATAAGGCAACAAAACAAAGAGCAAGTAACAAAGGTAACGAACAAACGGAGAAAGTGGCCCAATACTTTCTTAGCAAAGGACAAGCCGGTGGAAATACTTATAATGACCAAACGTTCTCGAGGACACATGGGAATTCTGTCAAGTGCTTTCGCTTCAAATAGCTGAGTACTCTTCTCTGGTGTTGTAAGTGTTGTGTGGGTGAACCTGTGCTAACATACCGACCTTACTTGGACTAATACATACGTGTGATTAAACCCCCTGCAAACATCCGTAACTACAGAAAAATAATTAAGATATAAAACTAACCACAACCTTAAACTCTAAGATCCTACACTCCCTTGTGCAAAGGTGTCCTAACGGGGGTTCAGGTTTCTATCACTCCGGCAACCCCACAATTAGTAGCCAAATACACAATGCATTCCCCTAGGCCCATAAATGGTGAAGTATCATGTAGTCGACGTTCACATGACACCACTAGAAGAATAGCACCACAACTTAAATACTAAACCATTGAATAGTAACTCAACACAGATTCAGTACTAACAACATGACTTCGCCCATGTCCTCAAGAACACAAAGAACTACTCACGATACATCATATGGATCAGGATCAAATATGATATGGTAATGGATAACAATCTGAACATAAACAATAATCCAATGGTTCCACTCACAAGCATCAACTACAATAGTAATTAACACCGGGAAGGTTTCCCATAATAAAATAAAGCAATATCCAACACAATTGTTACAGCGGGATGGAGTGGTGATGATGGTGCTGGTGGAGATGATGGTGTGGATGATGATTATGATCCCAATGAAGCCTAGATTGATGATGATGTTGATGGCGACGGTCTCCCCTCTTCAGGAAGGAATTCCCGGCAAGAATGCGCGAGAGAGATCTTTCTCTCGGTTTTCGCCCCTGTGAGGCGGAAATCTATCTGTGGTTGCTCCCCCAGTCTTAGGGTTCTATAGGGAAGATATAGGCGAAGGGGCGGAGTCGGGAGCCGGGTAGGTAGGCCACACCTGCCCTAGGCGTGGCCCAGGAGGACCCGCGCCTAGGGGATGTGGCCCCCCTGCGGCCCCTCTTCGCTCCTCCTCCTGGCTTCCTTTGTCTTCTGGGAAAATAATAACTTCCCATATTTTTCTGGTATTTTTCTTATCGCAAAATTGCACCGAAACGCATTCTTTTCCATCAGAATCCAGAATCCGGTAGTTCATCCTCCAAGAATCATCCAACATGCATAAACAGATGAAAATCCATAAGTAATACCTCATAATTAGACATATATCAATGAATATAGGTAAATTATGATATAGAAAGGTCATGCAAATTGGGCGTATCACCTGCACACTTAAACAACCCGCATAATTTATGGATAAAAAGCAAATGATCACCAGGATGGATAGTTCCATCCCCTAAATAATAATTATCCATAACACGACCAACAATACTTGTAGGTATCTTAAAAGGATCTATCTCAATAGGCGGTGGTTCATCTACTACCCTAATAGTGGTAGTAGTTTTCCCAAACAGAAAACCAAGTGGGTTATCCATATTGGAAACAAAGTAACAAACAAAAATAAAAAGTAATACTCATAGTAGAAGTTTCCTTTACCAGTTCCACTCTTCAATAGCGCTTCACTCGCCGGCAACGGTGCTAGAAAATAGTCTTGATGACCCACAAGTATAGGGGGTGTATCGTAGTACTTTCGATAAATAGGAGTGTCGGTCCCAACGAGGAGCAGAAGGTGCTAACTAGTGTTATGGAGCAGGGAAATCTCTGTAAATACTTAGCAAACAGATTTTTAGAGGTTTTCTGATAAAGCAAAGAAACAAAGTGCAAGTAATAAAGACAACGAATAACTGCAGCAAGTGGCCTAATCCTTTGTTAGCAAAGGACAAGCCAGTGGAAATACTTATAAGGACCAAACGTTCTCGAGGACACATGGGAATTCTGTCAAGTGCTTTCGCTTCAAATAGCTAAGTACCCTTCTTTGGTGTTGTAAGTGTTGTGTGGGTGAACCTGTGCTAATGTACCGAACTTACTTGGAGTAATACATACTTGTGATTAAACCCCCTGCAAGCATCCGCAACTACAGGAAAGTAATTAAGATATAAACCTAACCATAGCCTTAAACTCTAAGATCCTACGCTCCCTTATGCAATGGTGTCCTAACGGGGGTTCAGGTTTCTGTCACTCCGGCAACCCCACAATTAGTAGCCAAATACACAATGCATTCTCCTAGGCCCATAAATGGTGAAGTATCATGAGGTCAACATTCACATGACACCACTAGAAGAATAGCACCACAACTTAAATAGTAAACCATTGAATAATATGTCAACACAAATCCACTACTAACAACATGACTTCTCCCATGTCCTCAAGAACTAAACGAACTACTCACGAGACATCATATGGATCAAGATCAAAGATGATATGGTGATGGATAACAATCTGAACATAAACAATAATCCAATGGTTCCACTCACAAGCATCAACTACAATAGTAATCAACACCGGGAAAGTTTCCCCTAAGAACTATGCAAGTATTCAACCCAATTGTTTCAGCGGGATGGAGTGGTGATGATGGTGCTAGTGGAGATGACGGTGTGGATGATGATGATGATGACCCCGATGAAGCCTAGCTTGGCGATGGTGTTGATGGCGACGATCTACCCTCTCCGGGAAGGAATTTCCCTAGCAGAAATCTGTCTACCGGAGAGCTCTTTCTCTCTCAGTGTTTTCAGCCCCGTAGAGGCGGCGGAATCTTTCTATGGTCGCTCCCTGTGTATTAGGGTTCCGAGGGGAAGATATATGCGAGATGGCGGAGCCAGAGGTGGGCTAGGTGGGCCACACACCCTGTAGGCGCGGCCAAGGGTGGCCCGCGCCTGGGGGAGGGGGCCCTATGGCCCATCTCCGCCTCCCCTTCTGGCTTCCTTCGTCTTCTGGGAAAATATGATTTTCCATAAATTTTCTTGTATTTTTCTGATCTTCGCGAAATTGCATCAAAACACCTATTTTTACGTCAGAATCCTGACTCCGGCAGTCCATCCTCCAAGAATCATCCAACATACAAAAACAGATGAAACGACATAAGTAACACCTCTTAATATTAACTATATCAATGAATAGAGGCAAATTATGATATATAATGGTGATGCAAATTGGACGTATCACCTAGCGCTGCAAATCAGCAGCGCATCCGTGCTCGGACACACGCCCGAGGCACCGAGCAACCTCCTCCTCCTCGCTCCAGCAATGTAGCGGAAGCAACAACTCTTTCTTGCTGAAAAGCCACCAGGAACATGTATCTCGCTAGTCCGAGACCATGGGGGATAAACTAGATGGGGAGAGAGATCCTTCGTGAGGAGTTGTGAGTGAGAGAGAGAGAGGGAGAAGGGGCTTTATATAGGAGTAAGGGGCACCCCAAGGGGGTGGCCGGCACATGAGGGCTTCCCCCTCCTCTCCTCCTTTCATGTGGGTGGAAGCTCCACTCACAAATTGGCCCTTCATTTCTCCACTCAAAATCCCACTCAAAATTCCCATTAAATTTCCACCAAATTTAATGCAATCTCTCTTTAAATAAAACTTCTTTTATTTATTCAGAATTTTTTCAATTACCTTAATGACAAACATTCACATATAACCCCTTGCTATTATTTCATTTCACATGCAGAAACACTTGATACGTCGGAAACGTATCTATAATTTTTTATGTTCCATGCTTGTTTAGTATCTACTTTGCTTTTCTTTGTCCACACTTTGAGGTGCTTTTCATATGTTTTCTGGTACTAACCTATTAACAAGTTTCCACAGTGCCAGTTGTCTGTTTTCTGCTGTTTTTGGTTCTAGAAAAGCTAGTAAGGAAATATTCTCGGAATTGGACGGGACAAACGTCAAAGTCAATATGTTTCCATGGGGAACAAGAACTCCAGAGGGTATACAGAGAGGCATGCCAGGGCGGCCACACCCCTCTAGGCGCGGTCAGGGGTGGGCCCGCGCCTAGGCAGGGTGTGGGCCCCCTGGCCACCTCCTCGGCCTCCCCCTTCGCCTATAAGAATCCCCTGATGCCTACACCCTAAGAACCTGACCAAATTTCCATGAAACCGATGATCGAATCTCTATCATGTAAAATATCGCTAGACAAAGGGATTTAGTTACAATGTTAAAAGGGTCACATGATCACAAGAAGTCATCGTTGAATATGTAGGAGTCAATACGGATCTCCAAGTCCCGCTGCTGATTATTTATCGAAGAGGGGTCTCGATTATGTCTGCATTATTCGCGAACTATACAGTGACATAGTTAAGGTATACCGAAACAATTTGGAGGAAATAAAATGCTAGAGAAAGAATATCAAAGCGCTGGAATTATTTCAATGGACACCGGAATTGTTTCGGGTGAAATTGTTGAAATTGGTTCTGCATGTGAAATTGAAATGTAGTAAGGGGTTTATGTGAATGTTTTTTAATTAATGTAATTAAAAAAATTCTGAATAAATAAATAAAGGAGTTTTATTATATGAGAGATTGCATTAAATTTGGTGGAAATTTAATGGATTTTGAGTAGGATTTTGAGTGGAGAAAATGGAGGGGCATTTGTGTGAGTGGGAGCTCTACCCACATGAATGAGGGAAGAGGTGGGGCCACCACCTTGGGCGCCGGCCATGGGAGGGGCTGCCCCTCCCCCTATAAAAGGCACCCCTGAAGGAAATATGCCCTAGAGGCAATCATAGAGATGATTATATTTCTTATGTATCCATGAGTTATTGTAGTGTTCCTTGAATATCCATATCAGGCAAATTGTATTGATTGGAAATTATGTAAATTGTTTGTGAAACTCTTTACTTGTATGGTTATTTAAGAGTTGTCCCTAGTCAGAGTTCATGTGAGGACACACGTGAATATTAGACTAGCACATCGATTGGTTGATGACTATGTTTCACAAGTCATAGACATGGAGATGTCAAACCAATGATGTGGTCACATGTTATGAACATAGGGTTGGACTGACCCAACTTGAGACTGGCAATTAGTTGCAGCTCTCTCTCTACAAATCGTGTACGTTTTGTCCTTAGACCTGAGATTGTCGCATGTACTTAAGATGTGGATCGACCTACTTTGGGGCTATCAAACTCTGCTCCGTAACTGGGTAGTTATAAATGTAGCTTTCGGTTTTGTCCTGAAACATGCTGCAAGGCATGGTCAATCAAGATGGGATTTCCCCCCTCTCTACTTGAGAGAGATATCTCTAGGCCCCTCGAGTGATCGGATCCAGAAATGCATGGCCATGCTACATAAGGGTAAGAGTTAACATAGTAAAGGGATTCCGAGTTACGGTATCGAGAAAAAGAGGTCAGCTTGGAGCTAGACCAAATATCGTGAGGCAAAGGGAAAGACATGTACTAAACCTTGTGATGGTTCGTCCGATATGATCTTTGTATGCGTTTAGGAGCTGGCACGTCTTGCTAGAGGCCGCTACCAACTATTGACAGAATAAGTGTATTCGTGTCATGTCTACACGTATATGAACCTATAGGGTCACACACTTAAGGGGTTGGAAGCCTAATGAGGATTGGATCCGAATTAGACCAGGCTTAGGCTACTAATGGGCTGCTAATGTAGAAGCCCACTAGGGATGCCTATATAAGAGAGGGTGGGGCGAGCTGACCAGGGTTAGACCTCAGACCATTCACCCAGCCACCACTCCTTACGCCTGTGTTACACGCGCGGACCTAGCAGTCTGGCGTTTGACGCTTCCACCTCAGACGCGTGTGGATACCTTGAGGCCGATTCAGGCGCTGGACGAGCCGCACAAGGGGAACTGCTCATGGGACGAGGAGAAGGAGAAGACGTGGAACGTCTGCACTGCCTCGACGCGCTTCATCGATTCCGCAACCGCACGTCTAGTGGTAATCCCGTGATCTATAACAACAGTAATCCTGGCATACGCGGTAGAATTTTTTTGATTTGCGCTAGTGTAGCCTACCCGTATCCCTTCAACCCCTCCTCTCACTTCTCACTCACACCTCCTCGTGAAGGATCTCTCTCCCCCTCTAGTACTATTCCCCCATGGTCTCGACTTAGCGAGATACATGTTCCTGGTGGATTTTTTCTGGAGCGCTTGCTACTTCTGCTGCATTGCTGGATCGAAGTCGTGGAGGTTGTCGGGAGACTGGACATGTGTGCGATTACGGATTCTCCGCTAAGTTGTGGTGCTGCCGGACTTCTACTCGATCTTGAGATCAGCAAGCATATGACTATATCATCCACGAGTCCAACCTCATAAAGCTTTGTTGTTCTTTAAGGGTATGTATTCTATGGATGTATATCCACCCGTTGATTATATCTAGGTAGATGGTGCTGCTTAGTAGTTCCCATCGTAGATTTTTTTGTTTTCTATGCTGTGAACCCAACGGTGACAACGAGTTGTCTTCTACCCGCGTGGGGGGAGGGCTCATGGGGTAGGCTTCGTCAGGTGGTGGTGCAGATCGAGGCAGTGCATTCTTGGCCCGCAAGATGGCGTGGCGCACCCGGTGACCTAACGACGTGGACGAGGCGTGGTGGTGCGGGTCAGCATGAGGGGCGATGACCGGTGGTGCGGGAAGAGATGTCTCCGATGGCACATGCCTAGATCTAGGCTAGGTCGGGCCCGATATGGGTCGGTCTTGCCATGGTCGAAGCATGTCGGTGCTTTTCGCGTCGGTACCCTGAGCACTTCGCATAGATGCGTGTCGTATGGGACACTAGATCTGGCCAGGTGGGCATGTTCCGGCGGCGAGCCAACTGTAAGATGCGTATGGTGTTGTTGTTATCTCGTCGAGTGTGAGATGGCTTTTCCTTAGACCGGTGTTGGTCTGGCAGGTCCGGGTGAGCTCGGTGGCGACAGAGGTGCTTTTTAGCGTCATGGATCTGCGGTTGAGGACCCCTAGAGGACAGATGAGTATAAACTAGGATGGGGTTGGCGATGCCAGTGGCACCCTTACTGTAGTGCGGCGGCGGGGCTTCACGGGCCCATTCGGGGTCATCCGGGCCAATGAGGGCCTGGTTTGCACCTGTTATTGCATCCGGCCGGTTACCATCTTTGGGCGGTGGAAGCAACTCCCCCCGCATGTTGATGTGCCATTCTCCCGCGGTGGTCTTAACGGCCACACAACGTGGGTCACGGAGAAACGACAGTGGTGACTGACCATGTTGGTGTGTGCTGGTGGGCGGCAAGCTTGGTGGAGCAATACGAAGCGTCCGGAAGCGTGGTTTTTTTAGGGTCCGAGAGAAATCCTTGCCGTCTAGACATCGACGTGGGGACGCCTGTGGGTGTCGCCGTCTTTCCTAAAGGGCGTCAGGTGTATCTCTTTGTGGCATCCCGCAAAAACCACTACTAGAAAATCGCGTTGTTTTTGTGCATTGCATCATCATGACCGCATTCTCATGTCATCATGCCACATTGCATTTGAGCATCGTCATCATCATGCATGGTTTTGTCTAAACTATTTTCGAAACGCCTAGTTTTGTTTTCTAAATACTCCCGTCTTTATTCAAATTAAAACCCGGGTCTCCGGAATATTTTGTGTCGTCTACCAACGGATTTCAAACGCCCCGTTCTGAATAATAAAATATTTACTTTATTTTTTTAGGGGCAGCCGTACCGGGCCGATCCGACCCAGTCGGCCACCCCAGTACAAAACCAGCCTACCCAAAATCTTTTCCTACCCCAACCTAATCTACCCAGCCCCATCCACCTCACCCCCTCCAATCCCATGTCGACACCTCACCTCTCCCTTTCCCCCATCCAATCCCGGCTTGCCACCTCACCGAGCCCCTCTACCTCATCTCTCCCCCTGGCCCCACCTTCTCTCACCCACCACGCCTGGTCAACCATCTCTCCCTCAGCACCCCTCCACTCCACACACACAGCGTCGCACGCCACGCTCCTCCTGGGTCCCACTCCCACCTGCGCGCGGCCACCTCCCATCCCCATACGAACCCACACCGACCGTCCCACCCAGCACGTACACAACACATGCACACCACGCACAATTCCCGGCTGGGTCCCAGTCCCACCTCGGGATCCCCCCCTGGATGGCCTACCCCGGGCCCCACCTCGCACTCCCTTGTCCCTGCCCACACCCCACCTTCCTCTCCCTCCCGACGCACCTCCTCCCTCGGTCTCACCAACCTCCACCGCCACCGCGACCCTGCTCCTCCCCTTCGCCAGCTCGCCGCCGCCAAGGCTCCTCCTCTGCGGGCACTGGTTCTGCACGCCTCCTCCCGACACCATCCTTCCCCGCCTTGCCGCCGCTCACACGGACTACCCCGCCTTCGGCTCGCCTCCTCGCCCGAGGACCTCCTCCGTCGTCACCCCGAGGTCGCCCCTCCTCCGCCTCTGCCTCAGCAAGCCTTCATCGACGGGAGCCGCGCCACCATCATCTCCCCGTACACCGGCACCCCATAAGCTCCTCGCTGGCCGCCTTCCTCCACCCCGAGCCCGAGCTCTCCCCACCGCAGCTACCAGTGGTCGCGCGTCCTCTGCAGGTCGTCGACGTCGGCTACGCCTCCGCCTCCGGGGCCTCCTCCCGCTCCCCGTGCTCGACCTGGTCATGCGCGGCTTCATCCCTGCGCCTCCTCGAGCCCGAGCTAGCCGACCATCGCCTCGGCGTCCCCCTCTCGCCCTCGCCCGGCACCGCCCTCGTCGCCGCGGCCGCTCTCCTTCGCCGCTGTTGCCTGGCCCGGCCATCCTCCGTCTTGGCCGCCAAAGATCGTCGACCTCGCCACTGCCCTCGCCATGGCGCTAGCCGACCTCGCTCTCGACTGCTGCCTCAGCTGAGCCGACTGCCGGCCGTTCCTGGTTCCGTCTACCTCGTCAGACGCGTGCCTCTGCTTCAGGCGTCCAGCGAGGCGGGCATCCGCCGCCGAGCTCCTTGTCGCCACCGCCCGCTAACCTTGCTCCGACCGTGTTCCCCTGCACATGCCTGAACGCCCAGGAGGCCTCCTTATGTCCCTGCCTACCTCTGTGTGAGGCCTTGTTGTTTGCTCGTTGTCGGGTGAAGTGTTGGGCTGGCTCAAGTCAACAGAAGGTTGCTCGTTCCCGAGTATCTCTCAAGATCTTCGGTGACCCTGCTACGTCTGTCTCGGGACTTCGTGCGTGCGAGCCAACTCATGGACCCCAAGACCGGCACGCCAAGATCGCCCACACGGATCTGAAGCCCAATCCGAAGACCCCTGATTCGAAGATAGATTCCGTCGAGACCGAACCCGGGCATGCCAAATTCTTCGACCCGAAGGACACAGATGCGACAAGTACTTCTTCCCGGATCTGATGCCCGAGAACCCGGACGCCAAGGTCGTCGACACGGATTCGCCAAGTACTTCCTCGCGGACGCCAAGTTCTTCACCCCGAATGCCGAGACCGACCCGATACGATGACTCGACAAGACCTTCGTGACGACAAGATCGGCACCGACCAGGGCGAATCCGATGTGCCCCCGACGCCAAACCAGGCCCTTCTTCCCTGATGCGACAAGATCTACTTCCGTTGTCCGAGAACGATCTCGTCAAGCCGTTCTCCCGTCGAACCCTGAGACCGACCCCGAACCCCTCGGAGCCCAAGTTCGCCGAACCCTAATGTGATTCCCTATTCGAGACCCCCATTATTTTATAATATGACATTATCAACTGATGCATATTAAATTGTTCTCGCATGCATATCATGTGGTTTGGGGACATCTTACCGATTCACCTCATAATTAAATATGGAGTCTATAGGCGGGATATCTTTGTCTTATTCCGGACTCCATTTAAATTGGCATAGCGAACCGAAGCCATGTTTTGTCTTGCTATCCAACATTTAATTTGCGGGGTAGATAAACAACATGAACCTATCAATTAGTTGTCGGGACCCCGGTTCCGCTTAATCTTGCCTAATCGCATCGCACCTTTGCCATGTCATACATCATACATGCATCATGCCCGATCTTTTGCCGTAGTATTAAATAGTGCATCCGGTGTTTATTCTAGTGTTTTGCTTCTTCGCGGATAAGGCCGTTGAGTTGATGCGAGTGTCGACCCGATCTTCGGATGAACCTTCGGCAATGTTTTCAGGCGAGCATATCCCCCTTTCTACCTATCTTACTTTTATAGTATTTATTCCCTCCTGTTGATCTATTGCTATCTGTGTTGCGATGCTCTAGTTTTCGTACCCGTGATATCCCTTGCAGCCTTATATGGCCTTGGACACCTCCTATTACCTGTTGTTTGGTAGATAGTTGGACCTGCGCGTCGTAGTCGCTTGCTCAAGTGCTATTGCGTGTCGTCAAGTACCACAGTTGTTGGAGTATTGCCGTGTGTCTATTGTTGGAGATGATCATAACTTTAATTATTGTTTAATAACTAAAATTGAAGTAGGTAAATGCAGAGGCACAGGTGGGCAATAAATGTTATTTGGTTTTTAACCGTCCACTTGTGTCCCGTAGGACCCCGAGTACTTGATACCTGTTCCTTGAATATTCGCGCTATCCACATCCGGGAGGATTATGGGACCCCCCTGAGCCAGAGCTTGATTCATTCTTATTTCTTGGGGCCACAAACTAGTTTGAGGTTTTATTTACTATCCTGTACTTATGCCATGCTTTACTGCTTTATTTAAATTGCGAGGTACTGCACCTGTACTGTTTAGGAAAGCGGAGTGTTTTCGCGGTATCGACAAGCCCGGTCACACTTTCGGGTTCCCAGTCGTTTACAGCCATTGACGCAAACCTTGAGTCCGTTTCGGAGTCAGCTAACTTCTATGGTAGCTTAATGGGTGGCCCTGAAATATTTCTGAATCTTGTGATTGCTTTGTCGTGAAGGCCTCGTTGGGTTTTGATTTGGTTTTTCCGAGGTTGATCGAGTGTGTGTTGCTATTTGTGCACCCCTGCAGGGTAAAACTTTCTGAAAGCCGTGTCCGCGGTTATGGACGACTTGAGCACAGTATCTCGATCATAGACAAATATAACTAAAGTAGTGCTATAAATTTGACTTTATAATGACTAGTAATCAGCTTCACTATAAGTGGAATGGCTAAATAAAACTGCCAACAATTGCTTGTTTGGGATGTCGCTTGCTACCATTGTATCTGACTAGTAAGTATTGCAACTATAACGGAATGACTAAATAAAAGTACCAACAACTACTGGGTTTTGGGTTACCTCATGCTAATTGTATTTGACTAGTAAGTGTCGCAACTACAACGGAATGGTTAAATAAAACTGCCCACCGCTTATTTTATCAGGATGACTACCTATATTTGACTAGTAATTGCCGCAACTATAACGGAATGGGTAAAACCGCCAACGGTGTGAGTTCCTCGGTTGACTTCCTCGTTTGGTCTCGAGGGGGAAACACCAGGATGGGTTTGTTTGGTGTTAGAATCAGGTTGGATCCGAATAGATCTTTCTCGTCCCTGTCTGATAGCCGCCAGTTTTATCGAGTCTCTATAGGTTGTTTAGTGCATCTTTGCTGCCGCTTGATCCACCATACCTATGTAGGCGAGGACCGAATTCTAGCCTCGCTGCTAATCGGCGCCCGATCGACCGCTTTTTTCCTTTGCCCTTTGTCGGCACCCTTTTGTTTAAGGGTTTTGAGATCGACGTCGTTAGCGGTTACCCTTCCGCTTGGCTCGGGGTTATGGACGCCATTGGTTATTCTTGAGGCTCTTAGCCCCATTTGCATCTTGTCCGTATGGACGCCTATCGCTTTTCAAGGTGATTTGGATCTTTGTTACGTATTACGTATTCTTGACTCATGGAGTCGTGTTGTATATATATTTGTTCTGTGGGTCCTATCGAGGACTGTTGTGTAATGTTATTACTTCGTTTTCCACCCGCACGCAAGTGCCTGGTGGACACCTTTGAATCGTTTCTATGCGGGTTTGGCGGGAAGCGCTGAAACTTGCATAGGGCCGATTCTGAGGGTGTTACACTCTTCCCCACCTCCTGTAGCGTACCGGAGAAAACCCTAAGACCAGTTCGGACAACAGTGTCGTTGTTATCGCTTTCCTTCTTGTGTTGCTTCGTATGCGACACTTTGAAACACTATGAGCGTGATGGCAATTCTTCGGAGATCGCAACGGTTGCTAGTCATGTTCATTTTCGTTGAGCCACCGTTTTCTCTCATTTCTTGTTTTTTTGAAATTTCTTTATGAATTCTTTTGGGTTTTGTGCTGTTTACCTCAAATTGTGATCTAGTGGTGGTTCCGGTGAATACTTTCACCATTTCAAAATATAAGATGTTTTAGTTTTGTAAAGCAAATATATATACACTTCTTTTAGCATGTAGATTCAGCCAAGTTTGGAATGAATAAGGACACAAGATAACCTCGTCCAAGGAAATTAATTTTGTTAGCGCGGTTTGATTCCGCATGACTAAGTCGTGTGCGAATTATTAAGGCCAATAATAAAGAGCGGGGTACTGCTAGTAATGTTCCGTTGTGGCAAGGGGACAAAGGCCTAGGCCTCGTAGAGTATGGGCCTGTCGCTGCAGCTGGCATTTTTCGGTTGACTCTCACGACGATGATGGTAATCATTTCTTGTGATATTCCATTTTTTATCGAAAAAGTTTCATGTGAAATTCCGTAGCAGAAAAAGAAAATGCTGCCAGGACCTGGGTTTGTTTCCACATGATGATGAGTAATCTGAGAATCGAATCGGAATTAAGGCGAATTCCGTCTTGGCATCGGGACAAGGGCACCTACGATTCCGTCGTAGCGTATGGGCCTCTCTGTGTGCACTTTGCAGCAGCAGCAGCAGCAGCAGCCGATCGATCCCGCCAACGGCCACGCAGACAGACAAAGCTGTCCGTAGTGGAGGAGTACTAGTGTGCTCTCCGGCGGGACCCAGCCGGGAGGGCCTTGTCGGTAGGTGGCGCATTGCGCGGGAACTGCGAGTATTCTTTCCCGCCCTTTTCCCCCAGCCCGCGCACGCCGTCCCGCCGGCCGTCACGTGCCATGCTCGTGCTCGTGCGTGCGAGATTTGTTTAAGGTTCGCTGTAGGGTACGGCTACGAGTATGGAGTACCAGTACACTGTACAGGCTTCTCCTTTTATTTAAAATAGATATCGTACTGTAGTATATTAGAAGTGTACGTACACGGTAGTCACACGAGGTGGGACTCTGCGTTAAACATTTTATTACTACTGAGTTTTTTTTTCCGTGTTGGCGAGCAGGCATGGGAGCAGAGGCCAGTGGCATGCGCGCCACGTGACCCCGGCCGGGAGATCAGACGCGGCGCACCTGGACGTCCTCACTCTCCCCCGTGCCGTGCACACAGATTTTTCTTCAGCCCTGCTGACACGAGATCCCCTTTCTTGTCGCTCGCTCGGCCACTCGGACGGGAGCGTTCCGACGGAGAGCGCAGTGTGGACGGCGTACATACTGTGTCACTGACCGGCTGTAATAAAAGTAGAAAAAAAAAACCCGGCCTCGCTGATTCTAGTTCTTCACTCTACCGCCTTTGCTACACAGAATTTCGTAGACCACAGCTGAAAAGGTGCGATCCCTAACGGACGCCAGTAGCTCACTCTGCAAAACCTTCACGGGCCGGCCTAAACACGTTTTGATTATTATTTTTCGTTTTCGTCTTTTCCTGTTTTTTTTTTCGAGAAACTGATTTGTATTAACTGCAGATCTTACAGATCAATCCAGAACAAAGATATAATTACAAGAAAGTCCTTCTGGACCTCGATGCCATGGACGACGAACAAGACGCTGCATCGGCGCGCCGCCGCACAACCTCCCCTCTGGCCTTGGAACAGGAGGCTCCCCTGAACGGACATGAAGTCGACGTTCCTCAGATCCGAAGATCTTCCACCTTGCGCCATCGCCAAAGATCGCAAAGAACAACATCGGTTCTTCAATGCTGTGATCCGCCGCTACTCGGCATCTAGCTCCGGGAAATCCCACCGCAACTCCGAGGACCTGCGGCCGAGAGATGAGCATGCGGCCGACGACGATGCCCCGCAGAACATCACCACCGAAGACGAAGGCCGCCGCCCCAAGACACCGCTCCGGTCGCGCCGCCATCTTCCCGACACCGCCGGCTGGTACCTGCACAAACCTACACTACAAAACAAAGAGAAACGAGGACCCCCCTTTAATTTTAACTTTTTCTTTCCCTCTTCTTTTTTCCCTCTTTCCTTTTTTAAAATTAAAATATTTTTTGAATTCTCGAATAGTTTTAGTTTTGAACAATTTAAATTTAACCACAAATATTAAATATTATTTTCTAAAAGAATTGAGAATCTTTGAAACTAAATATTTTTCAGATCTCAATGTTTTTAAAATATGAATATTTTTATTAGAACTAATATCACAAAATTTACAGTAAAAAGATTAGAAAAAAAAAGCAAAAAAAACCCGTTCAAGTGGGCCGGCCCACAGGGAACGCCTTCAAGCACTCCACCCGTGTGAATAAGTGTTTGTCCTGAAAAGTACACGGCTTTCCCTATCGGCTGCTAATCGCTCATGTTGCTTATGCGCTGACGAGCTGGCCTAGGTAACATTGTTTCTCTCTTTTTTTTTTCATTTTTTATTTTCTACTTTTTTTATTTCTGTTTTTTCTTATCTGCTTTTCTCAAATCTAAATGTTACAAATTTGATTTTCTAAATATGAATAATTTCTAAATTTGTTTTTTTTAATCCGAACAATTTCTAAATTTGAATATATTTCAAATTTTTGAAATATATTTCATGAAAATATTAATATATAATACTCCCTCCGTTTCAAAATATAAGATGTTTTAGCTTTGTGAAGCAAATGTATCTAGACTACTTTTAGTATATAGGTTCACTTATATTTGGAGTGAATCTACACACTAAAACAAGTCTAGATACATTCTGTTCATAAATCTAAAACATCTTATATTTTAAAATGGACGGAGTAATTTATATAAAACTAAAAAGGCGCCGAGTTGGGGAGGAGCCTATTAAGTTTGCTGCACGTGGAACCACCCTCTACTCGCGTCGAGCGGGGTATAACAATTCACTTGCGAATTATATGTATATGGTGTATGTTTGTCACGACAAAAAAACTACTCCATAAAACATACCATGACCCCACTTTTTTTTTACTATCATAGTAGAAATATAAGTTTTTTGCCCGAGCAAAGCTGTCGATCCCCATGATAGAGCTATGCAGATATGTTATATGTATTAGTCATGTTAGCAAATCGGGGTATTGGGTTACCACTCCCAAACTGAAACACATTGGCATGCATGCCGAAACAACATCGTCACTACAACTCCTCTAAGCGCAACATACTAAGAATAACCAAACCTGCAAAAAATGAGCCCGAGTGACTTAAACCCTCGCATGCACTTTATATCCATACACACATCATGCACAAGATGGGTAACCACAACCGGTGACATGATAGTGACTCTACGACTCAAGAAGCAATATAGCAAAGCTTTCAACGGAAAAAAGAAACAAAGTATTACAAGCAGAGGTCACTGATCCAGTATTGCATCAATCAGTGAAAGTGAAGTTATGCTATTAGATATAACAAGGTTAACATAAGAACTAAGAGGCCAAAAGCATAACAACAATGTCCCATTTCACAACACCAAGCTGATGTGTGGGAACCCCAAGTTTTTTGTCAAAGTTGATCTTTAGGCAGAACATACTTTCGATGGAATTACTTACTCAACAGTAAAAATATTAGCGAATCAAGTCTGAGTATAGGTTGAACTTCGTAAGGCTCAGATAACCTATTAGCTACATGCATAGGTACGAGAAGCTTTCTGAGGAGTTACTTTGCATAAGCCAAGCTTTGTTAACAAAACAAGTAAGAGGGAAAACTCGACTGCTCGGAATATTTTAAAAGAGGATAAGACATTTATATCACTAGCTCTACTGATCATCATATGTCATCCACTAAATCATCATCATCTAAACCCACTCATCTCGGATATTCTCCTCGATTCTCTCGATGAACCACTCCAAAACCTCACTCAGAGTTAGCATATTTGCGAATTTATTGAAGGTGATACTTGCATTTTGCATCATAATTTTTAGAACCTTTATGCATTGTTTAGAATCATATTTATTTCATTCATCATTATTTATGCATATTTAAATGATTTACGATATTTTCCTATAAAGTCCCTTTTATAGGTATTTAATTTCTGGGAGGCAGAAAATCTCCCTTTTCATGTTTTTGTTATTTCAGGACCTTTTGGACGTCAATAAATCGAAGGAAAAATAATTAATGAGTTTTTCACCCAGAGAGTCAACTTGGGCCAAAGAATGAAGCGAGGGGAGCCACGAGGCCTAAAAGAGGACAGGTGGCGCGCCCACCCCTCTAGGCCGCCACCTATGCTCTGTTGGCCCTCGAGCATCGTCTCGGACCCTCCTTTTTACAGACGTCTCCGTATCGCCAGAAAACCTATGCCATATTTTTCCCACGATTGACAGAGGCGATGGCGGAGGCGACGACGGAGGCGAAAGTGCTCTCCTACTTCGGAAGGGGAAGATCCTGTTGCACCGGAGCCTCCGGTGAGGGGGGAAATCGACGCCATCGTTGTCACCACTTCTCCTAGGCATAGGGGGCCTCTCCATAAACATCTCCACCAGCACCATCATCATCACCATCACCATCTCCAAGATCCATCTCGTTCTCCTCATAGTTTGCCATTGATTGAAACCCGGATATTGTTTTAAGGGCTATTTACATGTTTGTGATTGACATCTGGTATTTATTTGGTGGAGAGATTATATTTTCATATTGTGTTTATATCCCATATGCTACTGATTCATATCATGTTTTCCACTTGTGAGTAGATCCCCATGTTCCCTGAGGGCATAGGATGAATTGGCTATGATTTTCATATAATAAGCAATGAGTATGTGGTCTAGTTTTTACATTTTATATTATTCTATGATAGTTTTATGCGAACGTCGACTGCATATTACTTCACCTATATAGGCTCATAGGAGAATACTTTGATGTAATGATAGGGGTAATGATGTTTATTATCATATCTCATTAGTTTATAATAGTTTATACCATGCTATAACTATATCAATAGGAAACATTAGTACACATATGGTATGTAAGCTCTTGAGTTATCTCTCAACAAGTACTTTTCTTTAACGCCTTTAAGTTAGGCACAAGAAGCAAGAAAAATCAAGTATTTTCAAATGAGGAAGCATTAACATCAATACTTGCAAAGGCTTCAACTATGAAAGGTATCTCGTCCAAATGGATTTTTGAGGATCCCTTCTCATATCTCTTTGTTATACTACTTTCATCAAAAAGATTTTCACGAGCAATCCAATCAAAATTCTTTTCAAAGGTATCATGCATTCCAACAAGCTTAAAGGGTATGGGTATTTTAAATTCCTATCTGGGCTTAGTCTTATCAGAAGTACCCACAACATCTACACTTGAGCCTAGCATATTGAAACGCTCAAATACCTTTTTGGCTTCCCTAGCAACATCATGGAATTATTTTAATAAAGTTTCAAGGATGAATTCTCTCTTTTCAGCATTATTTTCTTCTTTTAGTTTTAGGAATAAGAATTGTATGAAGGGCTTAAGGCTAACAAACCTAGCCTCCAATATATGAACTAAATAAGCTGCAACAATCTCATAATTAGGATCAAGCTCTGCTATAGATTTATCCTCAATATCCTCATGCTTGCTAACATGATTAAAGAATTCTTCAATATTATCTTTCCCCATTATGGAGCCACTACCTATCGCAAGATCTTTCAGGGCGAACTTGGGGAGCAACATGGTGAGCTAGAGCAAGGTGGCAACTACAGTAGGAACTATTTTTTTTTGTGTTTTTGAATAAAGAAAGCAAACCGAACTATACTATTTTTGAGTTTTTTTTAGAAAGAGACAAACAAAACCAAGCAAAAGAAACAAAGCAAACTAAAAACAAAGTAAAGAGAAAGGAAGTGAAGGACTCCCATAGTGAAGACGTCCTTAGCCTCCCCGGTAACGGCCCCAGAAAATAGCTTGATGGCGCCCAACACTTGTCGTGGGACGCTTCGTTGGAAACCCCAAGAGCAAGGTATGAAGCAACACAGCACCAAGTTTCCGTTAGTAAGAAACCGAGGTTATCGAACCAGTAGGAGGAAGGAAACGTCACACAGGTGTTGAAAGAAACGCGGAGACCTGCACAACACAAACTCAAGACTTTGCCCCAACGAATCAGTGAGGTTGTCAAGCTCACCGGTTTGCTGTAACAAGGGATTAAACGTATGGTGTTAAAGGTAATGGTTTGCAGCAAGTAAATAAGTAACAGTGGAAGATGCATCAATGGTAAAGATTGGACCGGGGTCCATAGTTCACTAGAGGTGCTCTCCTTAGATAAACAACATGGCATGAAGGGTAAACAAATTACGTAGGACAATTGGCGAGGCGAGCAAGGCATAACAATGCAATTACTAGTCAGAAAGATCCTCTGAGATTCGATTGGGAAACACAACAAGATACATAGACCGCCATCCAACTACATCTATGACTATAAGTCCACCTTCAAGTTATCATCCGAACCCCCTCCAGTATTAAGTTGCAAGCAACAGACAACTGCTTTAAGCAAAGTGTGTAAGGTAAATAGTCCACATGTTCCATGAACAAGAGACCGTTGTTTTCTCCCTAGTAGCAACAACACATCTACACCCGAAGATATTATTGTCACTTCCCTTGGAAACTAGAGGCATGAACCCACTATCGAGCATAAATACTCCCTCTTGGAGTCACTAGCAACTACTTGCCAAGATAGTTACTAACAACGGAGAGCATGCAAGATCACAAACAACACAGACATGATAGAATTATAAAGACAAAACCATTAATCAAACCAACATAATAATCTCAATATCCATCGGATCCCCGCAAACACAACATGCATGATTACAAATAGATTAGATCTTGGTCATGAACGGAGCTCACAAGATCTATACATGAAAGCATAAAGAAGGAGATACAACCATCTAGCTACTACATGGACTCATAGTCCAAGGTGGAACTACTCACGCATCATACCGGAGAGAAGTCCTCCGGGATGATCTCCCCTCCGGCAGGGTGCCGGGAAGAACTTCAGATCCCCCCCAATCTAGGGACGATGGTGGCGGCGGCTATTTACGGTTTCGTGGAGATTTGATCGGGTGCTTAGGGTTTCTGCATCGGGGCTTATTATAGGTGAAGGGGGAGTCCGAGGAGACGGCCGGAGGTGCCACACCCCTCCTAGGCGTGGGCCCACCCCTGGCCGCGCCTAGGGGGGTCTGGCTGCCCTGGCCTGCTTATCCGTCTCCCCTATGGACTTCTTGTTCCCCACAGAAAGTAATTGACTTTGACGTTTGTCCCGTCCAATTCCGAGAATATTTCTTTACTAACTTTTCTGAAACCAAAAACAACAGAAAACAGGCAACTGACACTATGGCAACTTGTTAATAGGTTAGTACCAGAAAACATGTAAAAAGCACCTCAAAGCGTAGACAAGCAAAGCAAAGTAGATACTAAACAAGCATGGAGCATAAAAAATATAGATACGTTTCCGACGTATCAATCGCCCATCTATTGTACCGGTGATTCCACGTGACAAACAAGCTAAAAAAATCTATATGGAGGACACTGAGGAGGTGGCACACGATATCAACAGCTGTGACGCCGGCAACTCCCTTGCCCTCCACCGATGCCCCACTAGTCGCACCATGTCTACATTCCGTGTTGCTCTTGTATATCCCTCCAGCATCATTGGTTTCATGCTCGTGTAAGCTCCATCTCAATCCAAGTTCACTTGTTCGTGTTCAAATCGATATTAACTGAGGACTTAATGAACATGTTCAACAATGTAACACCCTCAGAATCGACCCTATGCAAGTTTTAGCGCTTCCCGCCAAACCCGCATAGAAACGATTCAAAGGTGCCCACCAGGCACTTTCGTGCGGGTGGAAAACGAAGTAATAACATTACACAACAGTCCTCGATGGGACCCACAGAACAGATATGTATACAACACGACTCCATGAGTCAAGAATACAGATATACAGAACAAAGATCCACATCACCTTGAAAACGATAGAGCGTCCAGCTACGGACAAGATGCAAATGGGGCTAAGAGCCCTGAAGAATAACCAATGGCGTCCATAACCTGCCAGCCAAGCCGGAAGTGTAACCTCGCTAACGACGCCGATCTCAAAACCGCTTAAACAAAAGGGGTGCCGACAAAGGGCAAAGGAAAAAGAGAGGCGGTCAAGATCGAGGCCAAGACAGCGAGGCTAGATTCGGCGGTCCTCGCCTACATAGGTATGGTGGATCAAGCGGCAAAGATGCACTAAACAACCTATAGAGACTCGTTACAATGGCGGATATCGAGAGGGATAAGAAAGACCTATTTGGAACCAACTGATTCTACCATCGACAAACCCATCCCGGTGTTTCCCTCGAGACCAAACGAGGAAGTCGAGGAACTCACACGCTGGCGCTTTTATTTATTCGATTATCGCGCAAGTACTCGGCGTCCGAGGAGTACTTGTCGATCCGTGAAGGAGATCATGTAGGTCCACGGTCGGGCTTGGCCGTGAAGGAGTACTTGGCGTTGCCGAGCGGAAGTCTTGATGATCCTCGGGTCCGAGAAGATCTTGTCGCACGGTGTCCGGTTAGGAGAACTTGGCGTATCCGCATCGGTGATCTTGGCGTTCGGGTTCTCGATTTCGCATCCGGGTCGGCGCGCTCGAGGTCTCGGCCTTCGGAAGATCTTGAGGTACCGGCGGGTTCGTTGTCGGTGGTCCTTGTACCACTTAGCGTCTCGGCCGGTCTTGTCCGACAGGAGATCTTGACGACAAAAATGGAATCGATGCACTTGTGTACGGGGTCGGTGTTGTGTCTCTGGATCAGGATGTCCCGGATCAGCAGCCGATGAACTCTTGTATCCAGGTGGCCGAGCACCCGCAGGTCGGTTGCAAAACCAATCTGGACCCTCACAGCAGTACTCGGCAGATACAAGACGAGCCGCCCCAGGAGGTTGGGAAGAAAGATGCTGACGCCGTGGGAGAGGTCGACGGGGAACGCGTGGCCGCGCGCGGGCGACGGCGACGCGGAGAAGGGCGACCAGAGGTCCTCGCGGGGAGGAGGCGCTGCAGGACTCGGCGAGCAAGGTCGCGGTTCGACGGAGCCGGCAGGGGCGGCGGAGGCGGGCGTGGCGGTTACTGGCGCGAGCGGCTGGCCGGGCGGAGCTCGAGGAGGCTGGGAGGGTACCCGATGCGGTGGCGGTCGACGAAGGAGGCGCAACGTGTGCCGTGGTCCCATCACGGTGGCGAAGGAGGACCAGGGCGGAGATGGGCCGACGAGAAGCGAGGCGGGCTCGAGCATGCGGAGGAGCGGCGTCGCTGCAGGCGAAATGGCGGCGGGCTCGGCGGCCTCGGCTAGGCGGGGACGGGAGGCGGTGCGAGCTCGGGCGTCGAGGCCAGTCGGCTCGGCGTGCGGCAGCGAAGGAGGAGGCGGCTGCGGCCCGAAGGCGGCGGCGAGTGCGGCGGAGTTGAAGCGGCGCATGGAGAGGAGGGAGGCAGCGGAGGCGAGCTTCGGGGCCGGCAGTGAGCTCGGGCAGCGGGAGGAGCATCAGGCTGGGAGAGGGGGGTGGCGAGAGGAGGAGGGACGGCCATGGTCGGGGCGGGCGGAGGTCAGGGACGAGGCGGGGGAAGAGGAAGGAGAGGAGGGCCATGGCAGGTGAGGAGCAAAGTCTGAGAGAGAGCGGGCGGGCGGGGAGGGAAGAGGTGGGGTCAGGGGTGGGGCAGCAGGGAGCACTGAGAGTTGGGGTGGGGCAGCGGAGATGGGGTGGGGCCAGTGTCGGGAGAGAGGGGGTAGGTGGGGGTGAGTCGTGTGCTAGGACGAGTAGTCTTGGGTGGGCCCAGGCGGAGTGGGGAGTGCAGGATTGGTGAGGTGAGGAGGAGTGATGAGGTGGAGGAACGGTGAGGTGGCGGGCACTGGTTGGTGGGGGTGAGGTGGAGGGGGCTGGGTAGACTAGTTTTAGGTAGAAAAGGGTTTAGGTTTTAGGTTTATTATTCTGTAAGATACTTATTTGTTTTGTTTTAAATCTGTTTAGCAAATAATTTTTAGTTAAATAGTTTAGCAGATAATTTTTAAACTTTGTTTCGAAATAAAAGAAGGGGTAATTTGAGAAAACAAAAATAGGCTTATTGAAAATAGTTTCAGACAAACAAATGCATGATGATGACGATGCTCAAATGCAATGCACAAAAACAACGCGATTTTCTAGTAGTGGTTTTGCGGGATGCCACAATTCGACACCACTAACAATGGATCTCGCCCTCGAGATCCGCCTCATGGTACCGGAAAGAAGGTCGGTGATCTGCATCTTCTCGCTTCGTGTAGATCCTCGCGACACCACTAACAAGGGTTCTTTCTCAGCTTGTAAATGGCGACGCCACCAACAAGGATTGTTCCCCCGTCGTCGAGAGAACACTCCGGAGAAAAAAGATGAAGGTAAAGGTCTCAAAAGGGTAAGGCCACCTCTAACTTCCGCGGAAGGAGTATAACTGCAATGATTCATCATTCAAGGTGCAAGAGAAAATGCTAAGAGTAGTCGGATGGTGATCAGTCCATCGCGCACCCAAAGCATTACCCTGCACATGAATAGGAAACTATGCAACCAACTCTCGAAATTAGACTGAAGATCTCGACAATCGAGGTTCGGGACAAAGGAGTGATGCAGCCTCTGCATCGGATCTGGCGTAGATGATGTCGTATCGTCGGAAAACACTGGGAGGCACAAACACGGAACAAAGGATGGTACCACAGATAAAGGGCCACTCAGATAGCAGGTGGACCGGATGTAGAAACACCGTTACCAAAAGAGGAAGCGAAACCCTGAAGGTACGACGGAACCCAACCACGAGAAATCCTGGACTCGAAGAGAGAGAAGAGAGCGGATTCAAAACACGCAGAGGTAAGAGGAAAATAGCAGAGGGTAAGGAGTAAAAGCAGACCTAATCAGATCTATCCAACCGATTTTGCAAAATAGTTTTGACACTCTACTTCGGCCGTTAGCTAGGTTATCCTACAGTCGGACTTGTGGGTATCGCTGGCGAGCTCTGATACCACTCTGTAACACCCTCAGAATCGACCCTATGCAAGTTTTAGCGCTTCCCGCCAAACCCGCATAGAAACGATTCAAAGGTGCCCACCAGGCACTTTCGTGCGGGTGGAAAACGAAGTAATAACATTACACAGTCCTCGATGGGACCCACGAGCAGATATGTATACAACACGACTCCATGAGTCAAGAATACGATATCTGAACAAAGATCCACATCACCTTGAAAAGCGATAGGCGTCCAGCTACGGACAAGATGCAAATGGGGATAAGAGCCACAAGAATAACCAATGGCGTCCATAACCCCGCGAGCCAAGCGGAAGGGTAACCCTTAACGACGTCGATCTCAAAACCTTCTTAAACAAAGGGTGCCGACAAAGGGCAAAGGAAAAAGAGAGGCGGTCGATCGAGGCGATTACACGGCGAGGCTAGAATTCGGTCCTCGCCTACATAGGTATGGTGGATCAAGGCAGCGGCAAAGATGCACTAAACAACCTATAGAGACTCGTACAATGGCGGATATCGAGAGGGATAAGAAAGACCTATTCGAACCAACTGATTCTACCATCGACAAACCCATCCGGTGTTTCCCCTCGAGACCAAATGAGGAAGTCAACCGAGGAACTCACTGCTGGCGCTTTATTTATTCAGTTATCGTTGCAGCAATTACTAGTCAGGTATAGATAATCATCCTGATATAATAAGCAGTGGGCAATTTTAGTTAACCATTCCGTTGTAGTTGCAACAATTACTAATCCGATACAATTAGCATGAGATATCCCAAAAACCCAGCAGTTGTTGGCACTTTTATTTAGCCATTCCGTTGTAGTTGCAATACTTACTAGTCAGATACAATGGTCGCATGGCAACCCAACCAAACAAGCAATTGTTGGCAGTTTATTTAGCCATTCCATTATAGTGAAGTCGATTACTAGTCATTATAAAGTCAAATTTATATCACTACTTTAGTTATAGTTGTCTATGATCGAGATATGCTCCAAGTCGTCCATAAATCGGACACGGCTTTGAAAGTTTTACCCTGCAGGGTGCACAAATAGCAACACACTCGATCAACCTCGGAAAAACCAAATCAAAACCCAACGAGGCTTTCACGACAAAGCAATCACAAGATTCAGAAATATCTGGGGGCCACCCCAGTACACCATAGCAGTTAATGACTCGAGACGGACTCAAGGTTTGCGCCCGGTGGAACATCGGGAACCCAAAACTGGGCTTGTCGATACCGCGAAAACACTCCGCTTTCCTAAACAGTACATGTGCTCCTCGAACAATCGTAAATTAAGCAGTAAAGCATGGCATAAGTACAGGATAGTAATAAAACCTCAAACTAGTTTGTGGCCCCAAGAAATAAGAATGAATCAAGCTCTGGCTCAGGGGGGGGTCCCATAATCCTCCCGGATGTGGATAGTGCGAATATTCAAGGAACAGATATCAAGTACTCGGGGTCCTACGGGACACAAGTGGACGGTTAACAACCAAATAACATCTATTGCCCACCTGTGCCTCTTCTTACCTACTTCAATTTTAGTTTTAAACAGTAATTAAAGTAAACGATAATGAAAGCCATGATCATCTCCAACCTTAAACAGGCGGCAACACTCCAACAACTGTGGTACTGTACGACACGCAACAGCACTTGAGCAAGCGACTATGACGCGCAAGTCCAACTATCTACCAAACAACAGGTAATAGGATGTGTCCAAGGCAATATAAGGCTGCAAGGGATATCACGGGTACGAAAACTAGAGCATCGTAAAACAGATAGCAATAGATCAACAGGAGGGAAATAAATACTATAAAAGTAAGATAGGTAGAAAGGGGGAGGTGCTCGCCTGAAAAACATTGCAAAAGGTTCAACCGAAGATCGGGGCGAAGCTCACATCAACTCAACGGCCTTATCCGCGAAGAAGCAAAACACTAGAATAAACACCGGATGCAATATTTACTACTACGGCAAAATATCGGGCATGATGCATGTATGATGTATGACATGGCAAGGGTGCAATGCAATTGGGCAATATTAAGTGGAACCGGGGTCCCGACAATTAATTAATAGGTTCATGTTGTTTGGATACCCCACAATTTAAATGTTTTCTTAACATTGCAAAAGATAGCACCGGTTCGCTACACCAGTTTAAATGGGACCAATATTAGACTAGATTTGCCCGCATATGGCCCCATATTTAATTATATGGTGAATCGGCATAATGCCCCCAAACCACAGACAAGTATGCATGCAAGATGAACAATTTAATATGCAACAATTTATATAGATGGCATTTATAAAAATAGGGTTCTCGGATAAGGGTCACAGATTAGGGTTCGGAAGAACTTGGTGTTCGCTGTGGTTTGGGGCTCGGTCTCAGGGTTCAGGGTTCGACGGGATCAGGGGGATCGGATACAAGATGGAGAACTTGTCGTTCAGGGTCTCGGTGTCCGGGGTGAAGTACTCGGCGTCCTCGAGGGAGTACTTGTCGTATCCGTGAAGGAGATCATGTCGGTCCACGGGGTCGGGCTTCGAAGCCAGGAAGGAGTACTTGGCGTTGCCGAGCGGAAGTCTTGATGATCCTCGGGTCCGAGAAGATCTTGTCGCACGGTGTCCGGTTAGGAGAACTTGGCGTATCCGCATCGGTGATCTTGGCGTTCGGGTTCTCGATTTCGCATCCGGGTCGGCGCGCTCGAGGTCTCGGCCTTCGGAAGATCTTGAGGTACCGGCGGGTTCGTTGTCGGTGGTCCTTGTATCACTTAGCGTCTCGGCCGGTCTTGTCCGACAGGAGATCTTGACGACAAAAATGGAATCGATGCACTTGTGTACGGGTCGGTGTTGTGTCTGGATGTCGGATCGATGTCCAATGATGAACTCTTGTATCCAGTGGCGAGCACCGTAGGTCGGTTGCAAAACCAATCTTGACCTCACAGAAGATCGGCAGATACAAGACGAGCCGTACGGAGGTTGGGAAGAAAGATGCCGACCTTGCGTGGGAGAGGTCGACGAGAACGTGGCTTGTGGCAGCGGCGACGGGAGAAGGCGACCAGAGGTCCTCGGGGAGGCGCTGCAGACTCGCGAGCGAGGTCGCGGTTCGACGGAGCGAAAGCAGGCAGCGAGCGGGCGGCGGGCGAGGCGGCACGCATGCGCCGGGCGGAGCTCGAGGAGGGCTGGGGAGGGTACCCTGACGGTGTGATCGGCGCAAGGAGGCGAACGGCGGCCGGTCCCATGCGGCGGAGCCGGGACCAGGAGGAGGCATGAGATGGGCGCCGACGCGCCGAGGACGGGCCGCCGAGCATGCGAGGGAGGCGTCAGCAGAGGGGCCGAGCGGCGGGGGCTCCGGCCCTGCCAGAGGCGGACGACGGGAGGCGGTGCAGGCTCGGGAGGGGCGAGCCGAGGCACGGGTCGGCCCGGAGGGGCGTACAGAGGAAGGGAGCGGCTGGCGGCGAGAGGAGGCCAGCGAGCGGCCGGAGTTCATGGGCGCATGGAGGAGGAGGAGGCGGAGGCAGAGCTTCGGGACCGGGCGGTGAGCTTGGCCAGGGAGGAGCAGGCGCTGGGGGAGAGGTGGCGAGAGAGGAGGGACGGCTGGTCGGGAGGGCGGGGCGAGGTCAGCAAGGCGAGCGGGACAGAGCGGAAAGAGGAAGGAGAGGAGGAGCCGGGCCGGTGAGGGAGGAGGCGTCAGGGAGAGAAGCGGGCGGGCGCGGGAGAGGGACGGTGGGGTCGGGGTGGGACACAGGGAGCACTGCGGGGGAGAGAGTTGGCCCGGGGTGGGCAGCGGAGATGGGGTGGGGCCAGGCTGTCGGGGAGAGAGAGAGAGGGGTGGTGGGGCTGTGTGGAGGCGTGTCTTTGGGCAGTAGTGGTGGGTGGGGCCCAGGCTGTGGGGAGTCTGGGATTGGTGAGGTGGCTGAGAGGAGTGATGAGGTGGAGGGAACGGTGAGGTGGCGGGCACTGGTTGGTGGTGGTGAGGTGGAGGGGGCTGGGTAGACTAGTTTTAGGTAGAAAAGGGTTTAGGTTTTAGGTTTATTATTCTGTAAGATACTTATTTGTTTTGTTTTAAATCTGTTTAGCAAATAATTTTTAGTTAAATAGTTTAGCAGATAATTTTTAAACTTTGTTTCGAAATAATAGAAGGGGTAATTTGAGAAAACAAAAATAGGCTTATTGAAAATAGTTTCAGACAAACAAATGCATGATGATGACGATGCTCAAATACAATGCACAAAAACAACGCGATTTTCTAGTAGTGGTTTTGCGGGATGCCACAAACAATGAGCTAAGTTCTCTTGTGATTGTATCTTAGGATTTATATACTATGGCATGACACTATGTGCTTATTTTTTCATGTGCCTTCTTAGATGCTCAACTTTGATCAACTAGGTCTTATACTAATTAGTGGTTGTTATGTAAAGTCTCTTGCCATTCAGTTGTGTGATCTAAATAATTTACATCTTAACAAGGTGTGTCTATTTTTGTGTTGTGGCAACTTTCTATTTATTCAATGTTCAATCTATGTTGCTACGTTTCCCCTCCCCATCTTCATATATTGTTTAAATTTGTATTTTCATTTTGATGTTCCTATGAGAAGCTTGAGGTGGAACAATGTAAATGGTGTTTTTGTTCAATTATTCTTTCAAATTCCTGGGTGATGCATTCATACCTTCCTTTATAGTATGTCTAGCAATTTTGTATTATCTAGTTGCGACTCTCTAGTTGCTAATTATGATTTTGTCTATCATATTATGATTCTATGATGTTAGCATGTTATATTGATACCTCATAAAATCGGTAGTACCACGATGAATCATATTGTAAATGATTTCATAAATGATACTATAGTTGTCTAGTAGATCTTGCTGTTTACTAGGTTTAGTGATAATACATAACTTAAATGGCCGCTAAAAGGCCAAAATCCTAGAAAGGAAAAGGTTGCATTGTTGGGTTTGGCCCATGCAAAGCACCGAACTAGACCAACGCTCGATATGTGACCAACTAGTTTGGGTCACAGAAACTTCATAGATGGACAACTATGACCTTTCAGTGACTAATATGAAGGGTCACATGATAGCACATTTCTTGTAGTGTTTACGCCTTATCCTCTTCGTGACTGCTTTATTTTTGGCAACTCCTAGGGATCATCATACCTAGCAAACAAAGCAAAAAGGGTCAACTCGAATGTGTTCAGGGCCTTACCTACCCGACCTTGTCAAATACAATCAGTAAAACCTACTAAGGGGAGCAATAGACCCACTCATGTTTAGATTACTGGACGCAACAACTTTTTGACACGCAGTGATGTTAATCTCCTTGATTTTGGCCTCGTCACCGATCACGCTAGTGGGATATAGAGAGGAAGAGTGCAGGAGAGGTGAGACGAGCTGTACCACAGACAAATAGGGGTCATGTGAGTGAAGAAGAAGAAGAAGAATGATTAGTAGTAGAAGAAGAATATTGAGTGGGGGATGTTGCGCGTCTTGGAAGGAAAGAATCACAATAGAAGAGAGTGCACATGCTCATAGATAGAGAGGACTAATCGGTCGTTACGAACCTATACCCGTGATGATGAATCGAGATAACTTTAGAGTCAATATTATGGGCCTTAAACCTATCTACGGTATGTGAAAATATCAGAACACATGGAAAACAATAGATACCGTCCCCTAACCCGCACTTTTGGAGCCCGGGGACGCACCTTCCTCATATCTGATCGTTTATTGTTTGCTTTGCGATCCGTGCGCAACGTAACATTAATGTATCAGAATATAAATAATTGAGAATACACATTAAATAGGCTTTTGCTTGCCGTCACTTGAACACGTGGTACAGGTAACGTCAGCTTACCCCTGCTGCGAGAGTAAATGGAGATTAAATTTGCCTCACTGTTGAAATGTCTACAATTTTGGGAAATTAATTTTCTCCCTGCACCGGAGTTCTTTACCTAGAGAGTAATTCTGTCTAGCCTGCTGTGATTCTCCTTCCAGTCAAATGATGCATCTAGAGAAAGGTTTTAAATTTCGGGTGTTATACTTTTGTTCCGAAGAACCTTTAGTATTTACTTTATGTTGCTAGTTTTGACAAACTAATGTAGCAATCAGTCATAAAATATGGTGTTTTATGCTTCAGGTGTACATTATCTGCTAACAGAACCAGGGATCGATCACCTTCGTGTTTTAAAAATCTATGAAGGTGGGATCGCAGCCTTGCAGTCCTAACAATGATTGTTTTAGCAAAACTAGTACCGAGCAAGTGAACCCGTTACTAAAGGAAAAAAAAAGAAAAAACACTAGGACAGAACAAGTGAAAATGATACAGTACTAAAATGTGTCCCCTTGGATTTATATATCGATGTGCTGCGGTAGAACGGCCCATCCATATCGTGATCGTGGTACCAGGCGCAGCACCACGATGCCGGCCCAACCTAGCGGCCTTCACTTCACGCAGTTCGGTTCACAGAGGAAGTTGGGCTTATGGGAAGCCGCTTAGCCAAGCCGGTCCAGCTACTAGCCTGACTCCAATCCAATTCAATCCAATCCAATGGGTACCAAATATTGCCAGGATGTCTGGCAGCGGAAAAAAAGATGACATTGCCAGCATAATACTGTACTCCAGCAGTTAATGGCAGGCAACAGTTAATCCAATGCATGAGGGCATTTGCTTAACCATTAACCACCAACATCAGGGTAGTATATTACACTCAATCCAATCAGGATAGATATCTCAAATTTTTCATTTTTTTTAAGGTAAACATAGTATATATTAGACAAGCAAGTCGTCGCATTAAAAACCTATCAGTCCTCTTAGATACCCTGGTAAGGAAAAGAATGTGTCTGGAACTTGTTGTCGCAATCAAAGTTTGGTTACATCGTTTGGAATGATCGCCGCCACACAGGACGTGGCTGCATTACACAAAAGCTAAGCCATGCATGGCGACATTGTATGAACGACCAACTTTTACTACTGTGATGCCACCATAAACCCTGAAGATGTCCTGTGCCTCTAGATATAGGCTCCAGCAGCTAGATCTCTTTTTCCCTAAATCATTAATAGCCTGAACAGGTAAGCAGTCAGACTTAAGAACACCTTGCCCCCCAAAATTCCTAGTTAAATGCCCGAGGCCCTTCAGGCAGGCTCAAACCTCCGCTTCTTCTGCACTCGCACAGGATTGTATGAATTTCCATTCTGACAATAACATTTGTCCTTTATGATCTCTCGCGATAACACCAATTCCAGTTCTCTTCGTACTTGGGTCCCAGCCGGCATATACATTGATTTTTACAAGTCCATCAGTTGGTGCTGACCATCCGGAAGGAGCATCAAACCCATTTGGTTGCGGTTCAGAGAGAACATGTGCTTTTCCTTTCGATTCTTGTGACACTAGTTGTACCCCCGCCTCCTTCGAATTATTCTGTGGAAGCTCAGAGAAGGTTTGCAGGTAGTTAGTAATAAAACTCGACGAGGCCACAATTGACGCCTTACCGTCACCATGAACGATATTGTTTCGGTGGTGCCAGACTCTCCATAACAAAAAAATGATTTTTGATCTGGTTCCGGGCGATGCATGTTGTAGGAGATTAAGAAGACATTCGCGCCCCCCTGCAAGAAACGTTTCCTCCGAAGGTAAATGCCACACGTGCCTCATCTCTGCACGTGGTGCCCAAGCCATAGTGCAACAGACTAATGCGTGGTGATCGTCTTCAGCCTCAGTGCCGTAGATCGTGCATGTAGGATCCACATCGCTCATCCCGCGGTTCAATCCAACACGGACGGCGAGTGTAGTGGTTGCCGCCTTCATGCAAAAACACGTAGCTTGTTAGGTAGTTTTGGATTTCCACACAAGGTTCCACACACCTCTGTCACCGGTAGGTTCTCAACTCGACTGTTCAGAACTGAGTGCCGCTACAGATGGTTGCATGTCCAATCTATACGCAGATTTTACGGAAAAAAGATCGTTCTTCTCATGTAGCCAGGCAACAAAGTCATCACATTGCCGTTGGGGGAGGGTGATTGCCAAGATGGCTGACGCATCCCAAGCAGAACAGCATGAATGGACAGCCTCCTCATTCCAGGAGTGTGAGTCATGATCAATTAATTCTGAGACCCAACGACGCCTTGATCTACCAATTCGGACCTCAACTTTGGGACCATCAGGACGGGGAAGCCAGTTATCTCTGAAAATGCGAACATGTGCACCCGAACCGATCCTCCAAATAATACCTTTTTTCAGCAACTCAAGACCATGCATAATACCCTTCCAAGATTACGAAGTGTTCTAAACAAAAGCCGTATCAAAGAGATTACCTACATGGTAGTATTTTGCTTTCAAAAGGCGAGCGCACAAGCTATCTGGATTATGAATGAACCACCATGCTTGTCGCGCAAGTAGTGCTTGATTAAAAATCCGGTGATCACGAAAACCAATTCCTCCTTGTGATTTTGGTCTGGTCATTTTCTCCCAAGACATCCAATGAATACGGCGTCGATTTTCCTCGTCGCCCTACCAAAAGTTTCTGACTATCTGGGAAAGATCATCCACGAGCCATACTTAAAACTTAAAAATACCCATAGCATATGTAGGAAGGGACTGCAGAGCAGCCTTAATAAGAATCTCCTTAGCTGCACCAGACAGATACTTCTCGCACCAATTATTTGCTCTCTTGGCGAACTTCTCTTTTACTGATTTAAGTCTACTGTTTTTCAACTTTCCTTCAGAGACTGGTAGACCAAGATATTTCTCTTCAAAACAGACCGTCTTATAATGCATGATACTTTTTTTATCTCATCCTATATCTGAGGAGAACATTGATCCCAATAAAGAACTAAACACTTGCCAAGACTAACTAGTTGTCCCGTGCTCTTCTCATACTTATCCAAAATTGATTCTACCACAGCGGCCTGCTCAACATTGCCTTCAAAGAAAAGGAGACAATCATCTACAAATAATAAATGGGAAATTCTCAGGCCACGCCTATATATATGAAGCTTGCGCAAAGCTCCAGAATCCACTTCTTTCCTGATTAAGGATGAGAGACCATCAGCAACAAATAAGAATAGATAAGGTGAAAGTGGATCACCTTGGCGCAGCCCACGAGTTGGTGTGAAGGAGTCCAACAAATGTCCGTTAAAGCGAATCGAATAGCGCACAGTGGTGACACACGCCATCACCCACTGTATCCATTGACTGTGAAAGCCCAACTTCGCTAAAACCCCTTTCAAAAAACTCCAATCCACGCGGTCATACGTCTTGGCCATATCCAATTTATAAGCACAAAAATTCTTCCGAGCCTGAGTCCCATTCTGAATAGCATGAATACACTCAAAAGCAATGAAGGCATTATCCGTAATTAACCAACCTAGAATAAAGGCACTTTGCATTGGTGATATGATATCCTGAAGCAGAGGCCTTAATCTGTTCACTAGGCATTTAAAAACCACCTTATAGATCACATTGCAAAGGCTTATGGGACGATAATCCTTGAGCTCCTTCGGGTTAGTCTTCTTCGGAATAAAAAAATAGTTGTATCGTTGACATCCTCTAGCATAATGCCATCTGCAAAGAAGCGCTGTACAGCCTGAACAACATCATCTCTAAACAAGTCCCAGTTTCGCTGTAGGAAACGAGCTGGGAACCCATCAGGACCAGAGGCCTTCAAAGGGCCAATTTGGAATAGAGCATCACTAATTTCCTTTCCAGAGAATGGAGCACAGAGCTTTTCATTGTCACCATCGTCAATACACTGATGGAGCGTGTCAATAATAATACTAGGATCAACATCATCTTCAGACGTGAATTGCTTTTGAAAAAATTTCTTAGTCATGCCCTCCATCTCACCCGTGTCCATGGTCCAAGTGCCATCTGGCCGTTTAAGCTTGGATATACGATTCTTTTTCCGACGCCAGTACGCCCTCCTATGGAAGTATTTGGTGTTGCAGTCACCCACACAAAGCCAAGAAATTCTAGAGCGCTGTAACCACATTATTTCTTCCCTGTATAAAAGTTTATCCATCTCCTTATTAAGCTGGGCTTTCTTGGCCATACTTTCTTCATCTTGGAGAGCTCCCAGGTTCTCCAATTCCTTCCTCTTTTTATCCAATTCTTTCGGAACCGATTTAAAATGAATTGATTTCCAATTATAAAGGCTGCTCATTATAGATTTCATTGATCCCGCAACATCACCAAGATCCTGGACAACAACACATTTCGACCATGCTTTCTCTACAGCCGCTGCGAGAGAAGGTTCTCTCTCCCACATCACCTCATACCGCCGCTGCGGCCTGCCATGAGGCGCGCTAGTATCTCTGTTCACTACGAGGAGAAGTGGGCAGTGGTCTGAACGTGACGAGGTTAGGTGGTGCACACGCATGCTTGGGAACAGAGTAGACCAGGCCGGGGACGCCACAGCTCGATCCAGCCTTACCTTCACATTGCGATCACCTTTTTGCTTATTGTCATAAGTCCATGGAACTCCACAAAACCCAAGATCATGCAAGTCACAATGCGACAACACTTTCCTGAAGTCCTTCATCAATCTTTCAGACCTTTTTGTCCTTGATAAATGCTCCTCTTGCCACATAGCCTCGTTAAAATCCCTTAGCATCAGCCAAGGTTCATTAGATCGAGGTTTTAGATCTCTCAGAAGCGTCCACATAAGATGCCGATCACTAGGCCCCGGTTCTCCATATACAAAGGTGCCCCGCCATTTGGTCTCAAATGAACCACCGCTAATGTTTGCATCAATTTGTCGCTCACCATAGTATAGCAAATCAACAATAATGTCCTCTTGGTAATAGAGAGCAATGCCACCTCCTGACCCTCTACCTTTGACATGAAAACAGTGTTTCATGCCTATTCGGAACCGTAGATTCTTCACACGCACCTCTGATTGCCTAGTCTTATAGATAAAGACCATGCTTGGCTTGTACGTCTGCACAAGGCAGACTAGCTCTTGAGCGGTCGCGGGTTGCCCTACTCCCTGGCCGTTCCATCCTATAATACTCAGTGGGCCCGGCGGTCCTCCTCGTAGGAGGCCGCCGATGGTGCCAAAGGTTTTTTAGAATTGTTGGTTTTCCTTAGCTTTGTCCTGTCCTTATTCTTCACATACACAAGAGGCATTGGAGGAACTGTAGGGCCAGTATCCCCACCTTCAGTTATTGTAGCCCAATTATTTGTGTCCTCTATCATACTCTCGAATTCCAGGTTTTCCCGTGCTAGCGATTCCCCATCATGTTCCTCGGTAGGCTCCTTGCCCCCTCCTATAGCATTGTCATTAGTTTTTATCGGACTCACAGCTGTGTCCGATAGGTCGTCATCTTTGTCCAGGTTTGCATCACCCGATGATCTTTTCCGTGGGGTGGAGAACGGGTTGTTGTCACTCCTGCCGCGCCCTCGCGCGACCTCCCCTTGTCAGAAAAGAGCCTCCGAAGCTCGGTAACGTATTAGACTGGGACCTCCTCTTTGCTAACACCCACTTCCCAAACTATAAATCTACCGGTTTATGCACACCATCACCACACTCCTCAAGATCATGTCGCATACATCACAAAAATAGCCAATTTTCTCATACTTAACATGAAGCATTGTGCGCCCTGTACCTGCAACATCCAGAGGGGTCCATCGGATTAACGGATCGTTGACATCAATGATATTAGTCGACTTAAATTTGTAAATTTGGATGAATCTAGACACTATTTAATATCTAGATTCATTTAAAATTTAAAAAAACCAAGACATCTATTCATAGACGGAGGGAGTAAAGTTTGGCCGTTGGGACAAACGCAAGCAAGATCCAGGTCGCCGTCGAGCATTCAGTCATTCTTCAGGGTTGGCCTTGGCAGTCGACGGGACTCGTATGGAGCACGACACACGCACTCATGGCGCCTACCCAGAGAGCTGAAACAGCAGAAAGCGCACCTGGCCCACGTCCGTGGCAGCCGACCTGAACACCATGACACCATGACTGGTGGCGCTGCAGGATCGGTGGGTTCAATTCGGATCCAACCACCGCCACCACCACCATCCCCAGACGGGCCCCGCTCCATGTGCCACCATCTGCTCTGCTCTGCTCCGCTGCATGCACGTACACGTGGACCGGAGGAGTAGTAGAGTTTATAGCTGACAAACCGCCAGTGGTTCTCCTCCTCGAGATCTCTCTCTCTCTCCCGCGCGCGCGCGATGCAGATTCAGATCTCTCCCGTGATCCGCTGCACCACCCGCCCATTATTATGGGCCTCCTATTCTCTTGCTTGCGTTCGCAAACTCCGTCCGGTCGGTGTGCCGCGCGCACGGCATGTGACGGCTCCACGGATCCAGCCACCTCGCAGCTCCAACGGACGTACCGTGCCGGGACGACGACCAGTGGTACACACCTCGCAGCTGGTTTTGCCGCGCCATTCTTCGGAGTTCAGGCTGAACAACACAGGACCGAGAGGAGAGAGAGAGAGCCACACACAAGAGAAACCACGTGACAGGGTGACCAGAAAGCCTCGCCGACCGGCAAGTTGTTGTGCGTATCATTTAGACAGCCACCGTACATGCCTCATGATTCGTCCGAAACCACTTGACAGGGAAAACACGGTGCAGCATCCGATCCGACGAGCTTTATATAATAATAATAACCAAAGCAGACGAGGTTTATATAATAAGCAAAGCAAAAAATAATAATTAAACGCCTGCTGCAGCTGTGTTTCGCGAGTGGGAGAGGAACGGCGTCCATTCATGAGTTCGACGGGTCCTCGGCCCGGCGTGATGCGCGAGGCGGCACGCCGCGGCTGTTCAGACTTCAGATGCACCGTGACCACATGCGCCGCGTCACGCAGTTCCGTGCCCAAATCATGCTCCCCCTCCCGCTGCTCATCTAGAGCACCTCCACTCGCCTTCTCTGCATGGCGTTTTCAATACGTTTTTTGTTCGGCAATACTCGTGGTCCTAACAACACGAGTAGAAAATTGCTTTACTCGTGTTTTTAGGACCACGGTTTCATTTAAATTTTAATTAAATTTGATCCAGACTTTCTAGTCCATTCTCAGGGCGCAGGGAATGTCCTGGAACGCCAAACGAAACGAATTCAGCGAGAAAAAAACCGTTCGGCCGTGTGGACCCGCCCAGTCCGCGAGAGAAGACGAGTCGTCGACATCCCCCACCTCGGAACCCCGCGACGGACCGCAAGACATTAACTATCCGTCTCGTCGACCACGCGTCGCCGTCATGGCGCGCCATCGCCGCCTCGTCTCTCGCGACGAACCAGCGGGCAATAACTTCCCGTCGGTTTCCCATTTTCGACACTCGCATCTACACCCCTCCCGTCCTTGCCGCCAGCCTTGGCCTATATAAGTCGTACCCCTCGCCGGCTCCCTTCACACTCTCGCAGCTTTTTCCGCTCTGCCAACTCCGACAAACTCCAAACTCCGGCGAACTTTGATCTCATAGCCTTGCCACTTCCCCATGGCCGAGAGGTTTCAATGATCCGCTGGCGGCGAACGGCTTGTTCACGTGACGCCCAGTGGAGGCCCGGATGCTTCAAGACGCGGGCTACATGACATCGCCGGACAACCGGGTCCTGTCCGGCTGGAAGCTCAGCGCCGGCGGGATCCCAGTGCTGCCGGTGCCGGCCGATGAGGAGCTCATCGACGAGATCCAGGCCACCATCGCGGCCATGGAGGACCTGAATCTCGCCGAGGATCCGGACAACTTGCATTTCTAGGAGGAGTTCTTCGCCGAGAGGCGGCTCCGGGTGCTCGCCCGCCACGAGGGACCGCCAGGGTCACCGCTGAAGCGCAACAACGCGGCGGTGCGAGGACGATGGTGGAGCGCTCCTGTGCTGGAGCACATCCACGCCGGCAACAACCCTCGCCTCGGCTTCCACCGCAACCCGACGCCGGCAACAAGGGCAAGGCGCCATCCTCCGGCCAATTGGCTGGCGAGGAGGATGGCCAGCCTCAGCACCCCCTCATCCGTAGCCTCGGCCTCCCGCTCCACCGGGTCCGCGCCGGCGGCGTCACTTCCACTCGACCGGTCAAGCGGGTCCGCTCGCCCCCGAGGACAAGGGCACGGGGCATCGTCATCAACGAGCCTCGCGCGCCCTCGACGCCCACTGGCTGTCTCCGCCTTTGCCAGCCGAAGCCGGAGTCGGCAGAATGGGCGGTGCCCATCGACGAGGATGCCTTCGCCATGAGAATGGCGATGGAGCAATCCCTCCGCGATGCTACGCCCTCGCTGGAGCCTCCGGTCGCCGGACATACTTGCCTCGCTCAGCATGGGTGGGAGGAGGAGGCGTCGTGTCCAAAGACCAAGAAGAGGCGAACGCGAGGCCTAGGTCAGCTGGCTTCCGCGGTAGCGCCGCTCGTCGTCCTCGACAACGATGAAGAGGCTGGCCCCTCCTACCGTCCCTAGAGGTGCGACGACGAATGCTAGGACAGCACCCGCCTATCGCAGCCGTCGAGTAACGATGACCGCGAAGACGACGGTAAGGCCGACCCCGGCTACGCCGGCTTCTACAACAACTTTGGCATGTATAAGCGGCGCCCGACATTGGCGGCGGCGGCGGTCTTTTTAAGTTTTTGTAGTTTAAATTCGGGTATTTTCCTGAATTTTATGTAATATTTAAGAATTCGCCCTAAATTGATGAAGTACGCGTATATTAGCCTAAATTTTGCCAGATTTGATTAAATTTACCCAAACACGGGAAGTCGGTCTGAAGAAAAGTTAGCGTTTCCATGCCGAAAACTACTTTCCTCCAATCCAAAATACGTCTAGATTTCGATCTAAGAAAGGCCAACGATGAGTGGAGATGCTCTTATTCAGTCGCTTGCTCACACGTCGCCGCCTCCCCTTTATTTCCATGCTTTGTGTGAAACATACTCACCTCACAGGCAAAGGCTGGCCGGCCGACGCAGCTGATTCCGTAGGCAGGACGCAGGCCTGTTCCGTTTCGCACAGGGAAATTGCTACGGACAGCTTTCTGAAATTACGCGGCAGCGGTCGAGCCCTCCACGGCAAAGCCGCTCCCCGTCTCGACCGCCCAACTCTCCACCCCAGCTCCAGAAATAAAACTACTCATATGACATGAGCACGATAATACTACTAGAAGTAGTATACTCCAAGAAAATATCGTCGACATTATTGCACGACTAGACGTCGACCCGTCAATGACCCGTGGAACAATCCCGAAGGCTCCGCGCGGCAGAGCAGAGCAGACGAGCAGCCACGTCAAGCTCGGTGCCCTACTAATAAATAAATAAATAAATAAACACAAGAAAAAAATCGCAGTCAATTTCCCTCGCACTTTCACGTTACGCTTAGTTATTTCTCAAGTGCCATTGACAAACTAGCCGTCGAGCAGCTTCGGCGACAAGACCTCCTATTTTACAACTTCAAGCCTTCAACAGTCAATATCTTCGCAACATACTGTAGTAGGAGTACTAGTTTCGACCAACTGTCATTTATCGCTCTTTCCAAACAGAGCATTCAATTAATTTCCCACGATATGCTAAATATATTTCCACGACAATATCGCGAGAAGCTCGCTCGGTGCCTCTGCGTGACCTCACGAGGACGGCAAACCTGAATATCTTCCTTAAAAAAAGCCTGAATATCTTGCGGTATCCCAACATCTGCACCGAAAATAATTGTGTCAATTTGCAGGATGCCTTCGTTTTACGGGTCAACCTTTCCAGCCTGAATTATCCATTTAGTACATGTTTTTTTCCTCGGGAATAAACGTTGGCCATTCTTTTTCTAAAATAAAAGGTACTATCTAAGACGGGCACCAGAAGCTTCTGATTTCGACCCCCATTTCGTGTGGACGGTTGAATCGTGGGATGGTGTGGTTTTTCCCCCTTATTATTATTCGGCTTCGTCACTTCATTAGGTCAACGTCCAACGTGTAGGCACCGCATCAACTTAAGCATTTCCTTCCACGCGACAAATCCGGCATCTACTTTTGACTCGTACACTCGTCTTCTCATTTCATATTTATTAAGTATTCCGGTTCGCCAAAAAAAGGTGGTGGGACAAGTTCGAATAACATATGGAGAAACTTCTCCAGGAATTTCCTGAGATGTACGTAAATCTTTTTTTCCGACTTTTTTTAATGAATTCATGCCCTTTTTTTTTCCTTCTCGCTCCATACCAAAGGAGTATATAGTAGTAAAACATTTCCCAGGTTTTACTTCCACATCGCATTTTTTTTAACCCTTCCTTCTAGAAACTTTACATCCAAGGTTAAAAAAAGGGGTAGCGCTAAGGTTAGCCAACGGCGAAAAAAAATAACACAAAAAAATAAGGCTAACCATCCGCCGATCAGACGGCTGGCATGGTCTCCTGGCGCAGCGCGGCGAGATCCGACGGCCCGAAGGAGTCGTCCGTGAAGCCGAAGAGGCCGGCGTCGAAGCCGTCGTCGCCCCACTCGGCGGCGGCCGCGGCTGCCGCCGCGGCAGCCTCCGGCGAGGACGTGACGGCGCCGAACCCGTAGTCGGCTGCCCCGTCGATCTCGTCCTCGAAGCCCCAGATCTGCGCGCCGAACACGGCGGCGGCGTCCTCCGGCTCGCCGGCGCCGGCGTAGTCGTCGGAGGAGGTGTAGGAGCCTCCGGCGGGCGGCAGGCCGAGCTCGTCGTCGGATGCCTCGAGCAGGAAGCCGAGCTCCGGCTGCGGCGGGCCGACGTCCAGCTCCAGCTCGCCGGCGGATATCTCCTCCTCGAGGCTCCGCATGACGGAGGCCAGGTCGCCGGCTTCGGCGGCGTCCGTGTCAACGACGTCGTCCAGCATGTCGAGCAGGTCCTCCGGCCTCAGCCTCTTGGCCTCCGCCTCCGGGACGTCGTCGCTGGCGAGGTCGGCTTCCCTGGCCCGCTTGCTGCTGCCGGGGTAGGAGCTCAACAGAGAGGTAGAGCTCTCCATGACGAAAGCTATTCGTATAGTAGAGTTTGTATAGTACGTGCGCTCTGATGCGGTGCGATGCGGACGGACGGGTGAGGAAACGCGAGGGGCGCGCTGCTGGGTGGGAGGGAAAGAAGAGGGTAGGATAAGAAAACACGGTGGGGTGCTGTGTTGGGCAGCGACGCCGAGTTGGGTGCCGGGTTATATAGCGCTGGCCCCGGTGGTGCTTTCTTGAATAACCGGACTCTCCAGGGGTTGTTTCCGCAAAACGAGGAGCTCCTGCGCTCGCGGTTTCTTTTCTTTGTTGGGTGAGGATGAGGGAGGAGTGCGGTGCGGGTGGCGCGGCGCGGCGCGGAACTGCCCGCATGCCTGCCTGCGCGGTACGACCGGGCCCGTGCCCCATGTGGGCGGGCGGGCATATACGTGCGTGCGCGTTGCTTTTCTCCCTCGCTAACCTACTCTTTTTTTGACAGGAACACTCGCAAGCTAAGCCTCTACGTATTTGGGGGTGGGGGATCACGTTTGGTGGCATGTGGAGGAGGCGATGCGGTGTGGGGATTTCGTCGCGTCGTGGGCGGGGCGTGTGGTGCGGAGGGAGCGGTGCGGGCGTGCCGTTGGACGGATGGGGGTGGATAGATCGGGCCGCGCGCGTGAGGTGGTGCTGTTTGAACGGCGACGGCTAAACCTGACCTGATATTTTCCTGCCACCAAAATAAAAATACTCCACTAATATTTACTATATCTATCTGGATGTGTTGGCCATGGCCTGATTGGGCGAGTGCTGGCCTTTCGACGTGGCTCGTTTTAGTTAAGCAGAGAGATTTGCATCTGCCTGGCTCTAGTTTATCCAGTTGTCTCCGAATTTGCTGGTGATTGACTTTTCTAGTCCTGTTTATTGGATCTCAAAAAATGTCTTGCTTATTGGTATACATGTTGTTTATATTTCCCCAAGGTATACTCTTTTTAAGACAGATTCCAAATTTGTGAACCACCCTCCACACACACACACCGGCGTCTCCCTCGGGGGTGGGAACCCTAGCCACCACTAGAACCCCGTCCCTCCTCAACCACCTCCCTTCGTCGCCGACGGCACACGCCGCACGACAAAGCCCCCTGGCGACGGCAAGGATTGATCCGCTACGGGTTGACCTCCCATTGAGTGATATCGGTGTACTTGGTGAAGTCTAAGTTGACTCTCGCATACTGCACTGATTGCTCATTTCATAGTGGCTCTCAAGTTCGAGGCCAAGAGGAGATGTGGCGGTCATCTCGGTGCAATACGACACTTTCGTAGAATTGGCGGCTCTCGGGGCCGCTACGTCGCCTCGGCGGTGTGATGCCCTCCGCTAGCGCCAGCGTTTCCTAGTTCCGCATGGTGTAGAGTGATGCTGGGCAAGCAGGATATTCTTTTTTATGAAAATCGTAGGAGATTCGCGTGTCTATGTATTAAGATAGAGGGGTTCGAAGTACAACTCATATGTTCCACAAGTTGGCCGCTCGATGATCCACAGTTGAGCGCACAACACTAGCAAAGAAGGGCGCATCACCGATGACGTCACGTCAATCCGAAGCGCAGCCATCTCTCCAAGTAGCTCAGAGCGATGTGATGACCACCCGTATGCCTAGAAGAAGTCAGTGAGTAGGCGACAAGATTCGATCGAACCTAAAGAAGACGATGCCTTATAATTTTCGACATCAAAATCCAAAAGCCCATGCCTTGGAAGTGGAACACACCAACTCTGGCAGCCACATCGGATGACTCGTTGAGTAGCAAATGCAACGCCTCTAACAACAGAGCAACGACAAGACATTGACGTCGCCTGGTCCAGCAAACTAGACCTAGGATTACTCCTATTGTTGAAGGAAGCGAGTGCCTGTCCCGACAATGACGACGCCTTCAAGAAGGGGATGCAACCCATGGTGTAGGCTTCTCCAGACCGAATTAGGGGTTTCTCACCTGCCAACCAGTACTCCCTTAAGGTCCAACAAAGGGCTATCAAGAAGTTGGGGAGATCACCACCGCGAAGAGGAGACGTGCATGTCGTCGTTGAAGAAGAATGGAAAGCAACTCCATCTCGCATCCGTCGTCTTAGGGTGAACCGCGAGACTTGGAGGCCGAGCATACTGCTGCCAATGATCACCTTGCAGACGCCACCGCGCAAGGAGCCGTTGCCTGTATCGCACCACTAGCTACATGAAGTGCCTAGTACCAGCTCCACAGGGCCGCAAATCAAACCCTTCTAGACCAAATCAGACCCCCATGTGTAGTCACGCCGATGCCCTAGCGGCTACAGCTGCGAACCCCACTTCGTTCGTTGTTCCTGTAAGTGTCGACCACTCAGCACCGCACCGCCCGATGTCGTCAGTGAACGTCACTTCTCCATCCTGAAGCGGCGTTGTGGTGCACCATCTTCCGCCCTCCGTCTTCCATGTCCTAGGTTCCACCACTAGCACGGCCAACGGAGCATTGTTTGGCGGGTGGAAGGGTGTAGTTCCTAGGGTTTGAGGGTCACCGGGGCCGCTCGAGCAAGAGAAAACCTAGAGGGGTTTGTGGAAGAGAGCCAAGTGGACATGCAGTTTGTGGTTGGTGTGGGCAAGCGGGAAGATGAATTTCTGCTTCTTCCGACTTCAGGATTCACGTCGACCAATCCAACAACACTCTTTCACACTCTCTTTGGTTGGTTCCCGTGGTGTTGGGTGCTAAGTGTATGGCTTTATGATGTCTACGACATTGTGTGAGACCGTTGGCGCATGGCTCAATGGGATTAATTGGAAACTCATACCAACAAGTTGTAACTTCTTTTCCGGAAGCTCATTCAAGAAGAACTCTAAGGTTAAGCATGCTTGACCTAGAGCAATTCTAGGATGGGTGACCGATCGGGAAGTGGGTACCGGGTGCGGCGAGTGATGACAAAGTGCGCAGAAAGGACTAGTGTTGGTCTGTGGAATTAGTCTAGAGATCCTATTAAAATTGCCGAGTGACAGCGTCGGTCGGAGTGACCGGGGTGTTACAAATTATCGAGCCGACCCTCGCGGTTAAGCGTGTCTTGGTCGATGGCGGACATGTGGCGTATGGCGTGTGGCGGAGTGGACACGACATGGCACATGTCAAACGCTGAGCCAGGGCGTGTGCCAAGAGGGGACGTTCCTGGCTTGTGGTTGATCGACGAGGACGTCAATCTTCTAAGGGTGAGTGTATGTGAGACCCTGGCGCATGGCTCAATAGGATTGATAGGAAACCCATACCAACAAGTTGCAACTTCTTTTTTGGAAGCTCATTCGAGAAGAACTCTAAGGTTAAACGTGCTTGGCCTAGAGAAATTATAGATGGGTGACCGATCGGAAAGTGGGTACCAGGTGCACACGAGTGAGGGCAAAATGCTTAGAAAAGACTAGTGTTGGTCTGTGGGGTTAGTCTAGAGATCCTATTGAGCTGCCAGAAGTGACAGCCATCGGTCCGGACTGACCGAGGGTGTTACACATTGCTAGTTCCCAATTTCTTTTCTATTTTAGTTCTTTTTTAGCCATTGTGTTTATATCTTCTTTATGCATCTAATGGGTAGCATTTGGGGAGTTCCCCTAGAGATGCTTTAAGTGTAATGCTCTGAGTTGTCTATGACTTTGTTAGTTCCTGATTTTTTTATTTCTTTGGTAGTTGTTGTGTTTTAGTGATACCGGAAAATGGTTCAGGCAGTCTTAAAGCCTACCTTAGGGTGTGTTCGGTTCTGGAATTTGGAGGAACGGAATGGGTCCGTTCCGCATCTAGCACTTTGTTCGTGTTTATTTGGCCGAAAGCGAACCAGTGGTTCCGGAGCGAATATACCGAAGATGCGGAATGCACCCGTCCGGCCAATTCGGTCAAATCTAGAGGAACGGGCAGGCTAACCATCGTCGCCGGATTAAAAGAAAAATTAATCCTATGCTTACCCCAAACTGGCGGGGGAGAAGGCGAGAGCCTTGACGTGGCCACGGGCACAGCTGGCAGTGGGCATGCATGGGCGGCCGGGCACACGTCTTGCAGGGGCACCGCCTGCAACGGCGGCGGCCGCTTGGCCGAGCAGCAGGCGGCAGTGCATGGAGGCGGCGGCACAGCATCTGACGGCAGATTTTGCTTTGATTTTGGTTTCTATCCTCTGAATTTGATTTCTATACTCTGATTTTGCCCTATCCTGTACTTTGATTTTGTAATCACGGTTTGTTAATTATGATTTAAGAAGAATATTTGTTTAGGCTCAAATTAACAGAATAATTGGCAGTGTTTTGGTTCTACGTTTTGCTTTTCAATTCCTTCAACCGAACAGAAAATAAAACCATTCTTTCCAAACCGAACACAAGGTCAGAACCGTTCCATGACGTCCGAATAGAACCATTCTGTTCCGTCCTCTGATTCTAGAACCGAACACATCCTTAGTTGCCAAAAGAAGTCGAGATGGGGCAGATCTGCGGCGACGACGGTGGGAGACGAGTATCCCTAGTCGCATGGCTCTCTCTTGGAGGAGGCGAATGGGACGATTTTGCGGCAGAAATGTATATAAAGGAAATTAGTTCAGGCCGGCTTAAATAAAGCCTACCGTGTACTAGTAGTTATCAGAAAAAATGTTCTAAAAAAGTCTAATAATAGAAAGCAAGTGTAAGCCATACAACCATTGACGTGATGCCATGTCCTCCACTTTAACGCCGAATAAACCAAGTTGATGCCTTTGCTTGTGACCAACAAAGTGCCAGTCGCTAATACGGATGCTACTCTAACCGAACTTCTCTGGTCATGGACAGGGCTAATTAATTACCACCAGTTGTTGATGCGGCGTTTTTCCAAACCAGCAAGTGTCAGCGTACAGTGGGGATGTACTGGACTGGACGCAACGCCTGCCTACCTAAAAATACCCCTGCCTCTCGCCGAAATTTTGTTTCCCACGAACAACATCTCATTAAACGCCGTACGCAAATACGGGTGGGCCAGCCGCGGTGGGGACGGACGGGGAGAAAGAGCGCCAGCCCAACCACCTTCGTTTGGGAATTGGGACGGATCGGCCACGCTCCCGAGGAAGCACCAAGCATGTGAATGTGACCCCAACCGTCCAGGCTGTCCGCGAGAAACCGGAGAACTCCAGGGCCCTGGACGCAAAAGGTGCACGTGGGGCCACGCGGAGGTAGGCCTGCAATAGCTAGGGAATCTTTTCCTCCCAGAGCGTCTGTTCGCGGTGGTGTAAGCGTGAAAGGTGCGGAGGGTGGGTCGGGGGCCATGCGGTCACGGGCGTGTCGCCTTTTCGCAGCTCTCTCTCTCTCTCTCTCGGTTTTATTTTCCCGGATTAAATTTTGGAGTCCGCTATCCGCTGGGTTTCATGCCCGGGGCTGAGGAGTTTGGAGTCCGCCAGCCCAGCCGAGCCGATAGCGAGTCTTCCCTGGCTCTAGGGGCGGCTAGAGCTGCTGGGGTTAGCCGGCTCTTCTGTCCGGTGACGTAGTACATAGTACTATGGCGTATATATATACTCCATACTGGCAGTGGCAGTAGTTTGGTTTGGGTAATATCTACTCCAGCTTGTACTATTTGACTTTTTGATCGGAGTAGTGAGTACATTTTTTACATGTTGCACCGTAGATACATATGGTTTGCCAAAGCTTACAAGTTGCAAGTTGGCGTGCTGTCACAATACTACTACCTGTGAGTTGCTCAGCCTCGGCCAGCAATCCGTTTAGCTTTGGAATGGAGGAGGAGCACTCGTGCAAGCCGCAAACTGTTGACCTTGTCTGGAGCAAGGCACATCGTTGGGTGCCCGAGCAGTGGGCCCTGATCTTTAAGTAATGAAACAATCATCGTGCTACTTCAAAGATATGTTTCGGTGTTCCCCGCTCACGAAAAGTCTTGGGAAAAACTAAGCACGGGAAGGACTTTTTCTTGTTGGACGTAGTACGTCGTCAATCCCTGGACTGGAGTACGCGTTATGCAATGGCCTCCGGCCTCCAGGACGACCGTTAACCAAACGCGGACTAGGTATGGAAGCCAAGTACGTAATGATAATGCAATTAGCTAGTGCCACGCTGGTCCACGGAAAGTACGGCTAGAGCTTTTTTGCTGGTGCTTGTTTTTAGATATCCGTGAGTTTAGTTGAATACTAATTTTTTTATTCCCTCTCCGAATCGGATGTCATAGATTCACACTTACCTAGCTATTTATTAATTTGTATTTAAATACATGTATATCTGAACAAATCTGTGAAAAATAATTCATGACAGAGGAAGAACGCCAGGCTTGCAAGTTGCAACTAGCGTGCTATGCCAGTACTACTTCCGAGTTGCATGATCTCAACGATCTGGGAGATTTATTTGGTGTTGTATATGTTGATACTATTTTCTATATACTTGGCCAAAGTTTACACGGTTTGATTTTACCTAAAATCAAGGCTAACTGCATTTTGGCATAGAGCGAGGGAGTATCTTACTTACCTCTGATTTGATTTAGGAGACACACGGCAGTGCGCCCTAAGCTTTCAAACCATTTCAAATGTGCCTGCGCAAAGTCTCTTCTAGAGTAAGCATGGGAAAGACGGACTTTGTTTGGCACGTCAACTTGTGTAGGCGTTATTATGCAGCGACCTCCGGGGACGGATAACCAAACATGGACTAGGTATGGCAGCTACCATGCCATAACACAGTTTCGTATTTTCCGTCCATATTTTTCTTTGCCACGAGTCATTGTCGCCCTTTTTGCCTGGACAAAGTTAGGACTAGAAGCAGACAACTTTTCCTTGTGACTTGTTAAAGGGGACATGAAACCAAATCCAAGTATCAATGCAATTAATTAGATTTAACTATCTCCTCCGTGGTAGCACCAACCATAGTGAAAGTTACATCCCAAAAGAGGAACCACATGGAAGACTAGACTAAATCAACTGTGTTAGCCGCAGCCCATGACACAATCCTTGACTCGTAACAGAGAAAAGTGTTTTCTCCGTCTGAGAAATAAGTAAATTGAACAAACACATACATAGTGAAAATAAAACCCTGGCTTTAGGGCTTTGTAATGAAAACGCCGGCAATTGAGACCAAATGTACTCCTAATCTATGCTAATATTCAATGATTTTGTTTACAAACGCATATAGTCATGCTTTTCTTACAACAACCGTGACAAGCATGTGTTTATGCAGTTTCTCCAAAAAAAGGATATAGAAAATAGATAGCACTAAAATTATATAACACTTTTCTTTGCGAAACAATGTCTTTATATATTAACTAGCTCGATTAAAATCACTCGCGAGAGTGTCAGCAAGAAAGACCGGGTTATAGTTGATCCAGAAGCACCTCCTCCTATCACTACTAACTTGTTTAGCACATAAATGAGCAGCAATGTTTGCGTCACGCCCAACGCTAAATCTAGAAAAGGTCCTCCTAATCTCTCTAATATCTTGACTGATTGCCCTTAATTCTAACCTATTATCATCGTCAAGGTTATAAAAACTGATGGCTAACGAAGAGTCACTCTCAATGATAATTTCTGGATATCCTATCTCCTCTGCTAAACTCGCTCCTTTGTGGATCGCTATCGCCTCATTTGACAAGGCACTCGCAACATGTTTAAACCATAAGATTTGATTTATGATCATTGTCCCAAACTAATATGGTACCACCATTCCCATACTTCATGACATAGAGTCCTTGTGGGAACTAGCATTAGTATGTATTTCGATCATCCCTTCATCAGGTGGTTTCTACCAATCCTTCTTCTCCGGTGCCCTTCGTAGCTTCTCTCGACCTGACTAAGCAAAGTCAAGGCTGGTCCGCAGAACTCACCGAACCAAATCGGTCACACCGCGGCCCCTTCCTTAAAGTTCACAATATACATATAATTTCAAAGGCATGAAGTATATGTACACTAATGAAGTAGCAACTTTTATTTTTTTTAGGACTAGGCATGTTTAGGATTGACATAGGAAGATGATTATTCCAACTGGTGGCTACTCGGCCACGGAAGGGAAGTAACACGAACAATCATCGCCACATGAGTTTCCGCATCTAATACGCAAGTTCTAGGCCACCATGTCTGGCCACTAAGTCCCCAACAAAGTTCGGCTACCAAAATAACATATCACGTGCACAGAGATCAAATAAAGGGTGGCAACACCTTCTTTACATACAGCTGCTCCATCACCTTCTTCGTAACCGTCAATTTTTGCTGTTGGCATCACGAAAGCCGCCAATGTCATTGATGCTCGGAAGCTTGGGAAACCTTCACATCGCGGGATTTATCATGTACCGAGAGTTGGCTGACTTGCTGGCCATCAACTTCAACTTCTTCAACCAGTCCTTCATTTGGCCAGTGCAATGTGTGGCGGGTCGCTCTCGTCAATCTCGGGGTTGAAGAACCCAGATTGCAAGCACGACGTATCCTCGTAGCTCTCGTTGAAATAGGCCGCCGAACACAACGAGGTGGTCCTTGAAGGGCTAGCGGTTGTGCTCCCTTGGGTTCCTCCGTTACCCGCGACACTCTGACCTCCTCGGCTTTGCGTTGGGATGCGCAAAATCCTTGGCTTGCAACCAACTGTTGGTGACGCCGCTTATGGCGGCCCTTGCGGAAAAAAACTGATCATTCCACTAGGCCAAATCCGTCACCCAGGTATCATCCGCCATCCCCTCCGTTGTACCTTTTACTTTCTTCTTGTGTGGCTTTTTGATGACAGGGGTAGGGTTTTTAGTTGTTTTGCTGCCTAGGTGCAGTGGCCATTAGATCATATGTAGATCTCCTCCAACCGATCTGCAACTTCGAGGAGCTCTCTGATAGCAATCGCGCTTAGGTCAGGGGGTGACATCGTGTAGCCAGGCTCCCGCTAGGCCTTCTCGCACCCGGCGGGTCGCGACCGCGATCGCCGGGACCACTGCGAAGAGGTTAGGCGCATCGTCTCTGATGCGTCCACATGGCAACCACTTGTCTGTCCAGAAGAAGGTAGATGTCCCATCTCCAAGCACCGAGGTTGTTGCTGCCTCGAAAAGCTGTTTCGCAAGCTTAGGTACCCGGATGTCCAGATCATGCCATGGCTTATCCACGTTCACTCGCTTCAAGCATAGCCACCTGACTCTCAGCGCGACGTTCAAAAGGCACAGATTGGGGATGCCAAGTCCACCAAGCTCTTTGGGCATACACACCGTGTCCCATGCCACCAAGCAGTGCCCGTCATGGACATCCTTTCTTTCTTTCCAGAGGAAACCATGAATGATCTTCTTGATGGCGATGATCTCTCCGAGCGATTTTAAGGCGCCGTTGTATATGCTCTTACAAATATTTTGTTGAATGCTTGGATGTTGAATACTACCGTTGTTGCAACTAGGTCGGGTGTGGCAACCATTCTGATAAATTTCTCTAGGTTACCATATTTTTCTTGTTTTACTAGTTTCGTAACCATATACTCCTATTTTTTATGGTTTCATTGCTACTACTACTACTTTCCTCCATCAAACTGTACGTAAATAAGGAAAGTGAGCAACCACTGCAAGGAGTATAAGCGTTGATGGTCGACCTTGAATTTCCCCGTGGTGTAAGAGCAAGTCCAGCAGGAGCCCAACAGCGTCCCCGATACCACATATTGGGGAGAGAAAAAACTCGGAGGACCCCTACAGCCTCACGATGTTTCCGCCTCCGACCCAGCCTCCATCCCCTACGAATCGGGGCAGCAGGCGTCCCAATCCATGGATTGCTCATATGAAGACTCCCTCACCCGCCACCACAGTTCAACACGAGTTCATCGAGTCCTCTTTTTTCCAAATCAAGATCAATCAGCAGCCATGGCGGCGGACGCATGACATGGCCGTGCGATGAAAGGCGGGAGGCACCTCGTGGCGAAAGGAGGGCACCTCGTGTCGGCGAGGGAGGAGGGCAACTCACGGCGGAGCCATGGCTATGTCGGCTAGGAGAAGGGGAGGGGCATCTGCTTGGCGGGCGAGCTTGGCGAGCCGCCTAGGGGATCTCGGCGTCAAGCCGTGTGGGGCAAGCTTGGCGTCGCGCGGTGGAGCTCGATAGCGTTCTTGGGTAGCTCAACACAGCCCGAGCAGGTCTGGATGCATCGCTGGAGATTTCCAGCTGTGCTACTTTCTCTGTGTTTGCTAGCCGATGAGCAAATTGTTTCCTGTTTTGACTGATGTCCAATTGCTGTTTAAATTACATCAAATATATGTCCAATTGCCCATGCCAATTGCTATAAACTTCATCAATTTTAAGTCAAGTGTATATTGGTATGATGATCTTACAATATTGTTGATTCTTGTTTGTTGTTCTGCAATTTTGCTAGCTGAAAAACTATCCACAAATGTGATGTATATACGAAAAATTTTGCAGTGTTTTTGGACATCATGTATTTTTAATACACAACGATTCGTTCCGTAGTGTATGAACTAGTGAGACATGTAATGTGCTGTATGAGACATGCTCTAGAGACAAGTTGCTCGGATGTATTGAAAAGATATTTTATAAACTATTTAGAAAATTGCGTTCATCATATATTATTTAAATTACAAAATAGATGGACTATGGTACAGGGCCATACAGAATAGATGGAGATAGTCATTTGAAATATCACGGTTATAAAAATAATCATTTATAAAGTTAGTTATGAAATATTGATAAAATATATGTAAATGTGATATAGGGGAGAGTATATAGGAGAGCTGCTGGAAATAGACAAATTATAGGGGAGGTATCTTTTTAGGGAAAGCCCCTATAGAGAAATATAGGGGGATAATTTTAGGGGAGCTGCTGGACTTGCTCTAACCCCTATAGAGAAATATAGGGGGATAATTTTAGGGGAGCTGCTGGACTTGCTCTAAGCAAATGGATGGACATGTCCAACCGACCGTGGCTGCTTGTTTAGCAGGCTAGGTCAACCACCAGACGTATAAAAACGTAGCATCAGGGCGGTCTTTTTCCCGTGTGGGTGTGGCGTAGCGCAACCCCCGTTGTGACTGTGTTTAGTCAAGTCTACGGCCCAAGATTCTCATCGACTTGGAACGGCGGGCAAGGCTAGACGCGCGACCATTAACCCGAGCTAGCTAGGTATGGTCCGGCTCGACCTAGTCGCGCGCTTGGCATCGACTCCACCAGTCGTCTACTAGTCCCGTGCGTACATACTGTACGTACGTACGTGTAGCGTGTTCCATGGAACCGGTCCGGTTTTTTTGCCTGCCTTTTCACGCTGGGCTCGACCTGCCTGCCCGCTCCCGCACGACGGACGAGATCCGCGTGATCGCACCGACAGGTCGGAGACGAAGAAGAGTCCTCGTCGTGCACGCACGCACGCACGTATACGTACGTGCCGGGACGGTGTCGACGTCGTCCACGCAAGCAAGCGATAATTCCGTGTCGCCGCTGCCGGCCGGCTGCTAGAGTGCTAGAGACCCTGTCGCGTTTCCGGCAACTTGGACGTGTCTCTCTCTGTGCGTAGCTCGATCGCACCATTCGTTTGCCGTGACGGAGTGTGTGGCGAGGCGCACACGGCACCGCCGTGGAAATGGAAAAGTTCCTCGGCTGAATTGCCTGGAGTCAGTGGCGCACGAGCCGACGCGTCGTAACTTGGGACCTGTACGATTCAAACGGCACAGGTGGGGGCCGGGGAGTACTACAGGTGGGGGCCAAAGGGCATGGCGTGGCGTGCACCTCGGGTCGGATCCAGATCCGGCGCGAGGTTTAGGTATCCATACTTGTCGCTGCAGCAGCGGCTCGCTCGGGCACGGGCCACGCACTTGCAGAGCCGAGGTTAGCCGAGACGGTATGGCCTTCGACCCCACGTGTCGGCCCACACGCCAGCCGCATCCGTGAGTCACCGCCTCGGGAGCGAGACGTGGCCGCTGCCGTGTGGGCCCGGCTCCTAGTACGCCGCGCAGGGCATCCAAGCGTGGGACCCGCCAGCCGCGGCGGTGCCGCGCGCCGTACTAAATTCCGGCCCGGGGTTTCCCTTGTCGTCAAGGAGACGCGAATGACGCCTTGGCCCTCACGACGCCCTTGCCAGACGTCCACGTTGCGAGGGCGGTTCCGTCATATTCTCCGCATGACGACGAGACGAGACGAGACGAGACGAGGGATGGTTCTTCTGGGCCGGCACGGTGGGCGGGCAGGCAGGTCGATCTCCCCTTCCCCCTTCTCTCTCTCCACTCCAACTCCACGGTCGCTGCGCCTGCCCGGCCGTGCAGCTGTTGAGCTATTCCGCAACATGGCGCTGTCGGGGCCGTAGTAGTTTATGCGTGCTCCAGTTTAGTTTATTCGCCTCTGCACGCACCCACGACGTGACGTGGCTCCGCACTAAACTAGCGCTAGAGGAGTGATGGCGATTAGTACGGCTAAGCTAGTCGGTGATCGGTGCTTGAGTAGAGGAGGTCCACGTGAGCCGGGCGCACCAAGGGAGGTGAACCTCGGTGGTGGTGCCGCACCGCATTAAATAAATTAAACATGGAAGCACGGGCCGGTCGTACTCCGGAGGAGACAGACAGCAGGGGGCAGTCTCGTCATTTCCGATTGTGCGGCTGCCCGTGGGGGACCGAGGCGGGCCACATGGATGGAATCGTGTCATCGCGGGCCGCCGCGCCTGCCTCGTGGTACACGTCCGGACTTAACTCGTACTCCTACATAATGCACGTGGGTCCTGGTTGTGCGCTGGCCCGCGTGTCAGTAGGGAAATAGAGATGGGTACGGTGATGGGTTGGGTTGGCGGGTGGCGGAGGAGGAGGATAGAGCGGGCGTCGTGCTCGGGTATCCACGTCAGTCCCTGTGGACGGGACTAGAGGAGATGGGATCTTTCGCTCTGTTTTGTTGTTTTTTCTCTCGCGCGCGCGAATTGGCGTGGTAGGTCCGCCGCCTCCTCCGTCGACAGACAAAGTTTCCATGTTCGGACCGGAGTAGTTTCATCGTCCATCCATCGAATAAAGCAAAGCATATTTTTCCCGCGGAATGATAAAGCAAAGTGTTCCTGCCGAGTAGTACATGCAACTTGTTTTGTCCCTGGAGTATAGACGGGGTCCAGGCTACTTGCTTGCGTTATTCATCCTATTGATCCGTCGAAACTTTTCAGCTTTTCTACTAGTTTTCCTGCCGAGTAGTGCTAGTAGGAGCATATCCACTCGTATATTCGGGACGCCGATAGACCGAATTCGGTTGGGCGTTGAAAATTGGTCGGTCATATCGAACTGTTTTGTCGTGGATTAGCGTGTTTTGGTCCCCTCACGAGCCGGGCAGATCACCAAGAGATCTGGGGCGGACGAAGCAAATTCGGAGAATGGACCTACCTGGTCATCATATATTCGCCTTATTCATCCAAAGTTCGCCCAAAGTTTGCCCGTATTTGTCCAAAGTTCACCCATATAGACCATATTCGTCCAAACTTCGTTCACGTAGACTATATTCGCCCAAAGTTCGCTCAAAATTCGGGCATATTCGCCCAAAGTTAAATCGTATCATATTAGTCAAATTTCGCCTAAAGTTGTCCATATAGAGATTAAACCCAAAATTGGTGCATATACCATATTCCCAAATTTCATATAGACCATATTCGCACAAAGTTAGCAAAATTCGGACATATTTACTCAAAGTTTATGTATCGCCCATATTAGCCATATAGTTAGTCCATATCCCATATTTGCCAAAGTTAAATGCATATCGACCATATTAGCTAAAGTTCCCAAAACCGCTTATATTCATCCAAAGTTCGTCAAGTTTGCCACAATATTTATTAAATTTTAGCCAAACACGGAACTTCGTCTGAAATGCTGAGTGAAACTAGGCGTACCAGCCGAAATCAAGCTCCGTCAGACCAAAAAAGCACGGATTTCGGCTGGTGCGCCCATTCTTTCAGCGCTCTTTCAATACCGAGGGCGAAATCCGGATCTTTTTCGGCGGACGGCGTAAGTTTTCGGCTGGATCGATTTCCATGCGTACCGGGCGAGTACCTAAGCGAACATAAAGCGGCGAGATATTTGAATCTTTATCGTTAAAGCTCGGCCACAAGGTGTTCGAATCGCCACAAGATCGTGACGATTTTTATTACATAACGAAACTACTCTCGATCGATAGGGATGGGCTCTGCGTGGCGTGTGGCGTTGTCGTCCGTCTCGCCGGCGAAGGCCGCCGGATCGGAGGAAGTCGAAGCAGAGCTCGGCATGGGGGCATTCGGCGCAGACACGTTCGGCACAGAGGAAGGGGAAGTTGTGATCATGCCCTGCAGGATGGCCTGACATTGCGCCATGTACCAGGCCTTGACCGGCGAGCTCATCTTCGACGTGTCCTCGCCGCCCATGAGGAACTTAAGGTCCGTGGTGCGCTTCTTGGCGGTGTAGTTGGCCTTCTTCTCGGTGAGGTTGACTTTCTTCTCGGCGAGGTTGGCCTTGATGAGGGCCACCTTTTCCCCTTGTGTCGATCGGCTTCTTCCGGCCTTCTCTTCTTCGCCCTCTTCTTGGCACTAACCCTCGTGTCGTGATGCATTTCTTGCTCGGAGGTCCGACGGCCTTGAGCATCTTCGCCTTTTACGGCGAGCTCGGGTCTTCCTTTGGCGGCCAGAAGGGGGTTATGAGCGCCATCCTTGCTCTTGGAGAGACTCAAGTGAGTGTCCCGCCACTTCTCGCAATGCTCGATTTGAAGGGAATATACCCTGAGAGGCAATAATAAATTGTTTATTATGTGTATTCCAAGTATATGATAGATGTTTATTTTGCATGCTATAATTGTATTAATCTGAGCGTTAATGCATGTGTGTTTAATAAACAAGCAGAAAGTTCCTAGTTAAGCCTCTCTCATAAACTAGCTCGTTGATTAACAAGATGATCAAGGTTTCTGATCATGGACATTGGATGTTGTTAATAACGGGATCACAACATTAGTGTAATGATGTGATGAACATTCATCCAGTATAGCATTATGATCAAAGTCATTGAGTTTATATTGCTATAACAACTTACGAAGTGATCCTAATCCTTAGACCATGAGATCATGTCAATCACTAACAGGAAGAGTTTCTTGATAACATCAAGCGTCACACCGTAGCAGGTGATTATAAAGATGGATTGAACTAATAAAGTGTTATGTTGAGGCTCATGGATCGAGAGTGGAATTTGTTCATCGATGGCGGATATATACTCTGGGCCCTCTCGGTGATATCACATTGATTAGCTTGCAAGCAAGTGATTTGATCACTAGAATGTTATATCACGAGGAGCGAGAAAAGTGCATGTCGATGCGAGATCAAACTAGGTATGGAATACCGATGATCGAATCTCGGACATGTAATATATCGTGAGACAAAGGGATTAAGATACTAGCGTAAAAGGTTAAAGCGATCACAAGAAAGTCATCGTTGAATGTGTGGGGAGTCGATATGGGTCTCGGATCCGCTCGATTATTGATACGAGAGGGTCTCGATCATGTCCGCATTATTCACGAACCATAGGGTGACACACTTAAGAGACACCGACATCCAATTGGAGCAAAAGTTTCATGCAGAAAGAATAAACAAGCGAGAATTTATTTCACTAGATCTGAAACAGGTTTTGGTGAAATTGCATAAAGTGGTTATGCATGTGAAATAGAATTCTAGCAAGGGTTATTGTGAATGTTTGTCATTAAAGTAATTGACAAAATTCTGAATAAAATAAAGAGTTTTATTTAATGAGAGATTGCATTAAATTTGGTGGAAATTTAATGGGATTTTGAGTGGACTTTTGAGTGGAGAATTTGGAGGAGTTTGTGAGTGGAGTGTCCACCCACATGAAGAGGGAGGCAAGGGGCAGCCCCATGCATGCCACCCCTTGGGGTTCCCCTCCTCCTATAAAGGCCCCTCCTCTCACTTCTCACTCCACCTCCTCGTGAAGGATCTCTCTCCCCTCTAATTTATCCCCATGGTCTCGGACTAGCGAGATACATGTTCCGGTGGCTATTCGGCAAGAAAGAGTTGTGCTTCCGCTGCATCGCTGGAGCGAGGCGGAGGTTGCTCGGTGCCTCGAGCGTGTGTGCGAGCACGGATCTTGTCTGATTTGCGGCGCTAGGACTTCCTCTCGATCTTGAGATCGGCAAGAGATCGTCTACATCAACCACGAGTTTGGACTCGTTAAGCTGTCGGTCTTCAAGGGTATGTTCTCTCGGATATACATCCGCGTTGTTTGTATCTAGTATAAATAGATCTTGGTATATAGTTCACATCGTAGGAAAATTTTTGTTTTCTATGTTGCGAACCCTTGATTAGTATCGAGCGGATCTATGCGTAGATACTTTACGGGTAGTACACATATGAGTATGTGGTGATGATGATCATGTTGTTGCTCCTTTCTTGTGATTTTGGATATTGGTGGCATAGTGGGATGAGCGGCCCGGACAAACTTTACATGTCCTCGCACATGAGACTGTTCCAGCTTGACATGCAACTAGTTTGCATAAGTGGCTAGCGGTGTCTGTCTCTCCTACTATAGTCAATATCTATTTTGCAAGCGAGTTGTCAACAATTTGATTATCCTCGTTGTGGTTCATGTTCGTAGGTAAACGGTTCTATCTCGAAAGCCCTAAGCCACGTAAAACTTGCAATGGATAAATTAGGCGTCTAGTTTAGATTGTTCTTTGGGCTAGTGTTATGATATGGTAGTGTTGTAAGTAGAAGTATGAGATGATACTCTTACAACACACATAGCGTGTAAAATCCATAGTCTTTGGATTTACACATATAGGTATGATAGTGATCATACCACGATGCACATGATAGAGATCATCTGCGGGAACCATATAATTTCACTAATAAACATATGATGTTTGATTACATCTTATATTGCTTGTTTAGCGCTTTGTTAAGCATAATAAGATGATCCCTCATTTAAATATCAAGATAAGAATGTGTTCTTCCTTTAGTATGCACCGATTATGTTTTCGTCGCTCCAAGACATCACGTGATGATCGGGTGTTCTTGGATCCACGACCATACTTCGGGTGTAAAGCAGTTACACATAAATACTAAGGTTCTAACTTGGCGAGCCTAGCATGTCAGACATGGCCTCGGAACCTGGGCCGAAAGGTTAAGCATGAGTCATATAGTTGATATGATGCCCATTTGATGCTCGCCTTTGAAGCTATCTGGAGCTCACGTGATGATCGGACTTGGTGTAGTGGATTTGGTTCATGTAATCACCAAAAGGACACGAGGATGTAAGCTTTTGAGTGGGAGTTCATTCGTAATATAGATTAGTTGAACTCAATCTATCATACACTTAGTCTAAACTTTACAAATTACATTGTAGATGGCACCACACCTTTTAATTTCAATGCGTTCATGGAGAAAGAGAAACTAGTGACGGTAGCAACTTTCTTGAATGGGCCATGAATTTGAGATTCTCCTCTCTTGCACAAAAGCAATATGTGCTAGAAGCGCGTTAGGCCCCACCTTTGATGATGCCTGACGAGAAGAATGTCTATCGACTCGTCGGGAGGACCACAACAGTTCATTGCGGCATATTGTATGGGCTAGGCGGAACTTGAAAGCGTTTGAAAGCGGCAATGCATTTGATACAATGGGTGAGTTGAAAATGATTTTCGACACACATCTTTCTTTGTGAGAAACTACAATGCTTGAGAAAAGTTCTTTAGCTGCATGATGGAAGAGCACTGACTCGTTAGTGAGCATGTACTCAAGATGTCGATTCTGTAGATAAGCTTGTGTCCTTGGAAATAACGATTCCCATTGACTTAGGCATCCATCGTGTTGCGGTCTACGCCACCTAGCTATAAGAGCTTCGTGATGAACTATAATATGCAAGGCATGAAGAAGTCTCTCCCGAGCTTTTGTCAATGCTTAAAAGCTGAAGTGGAGATCAAAAGGAACATCAAGTGTTGATGATCAATAGGAACCTTGGTTTCAAGAAAGACAAGAAGGGAAAGCGGAAGGAAGTAAGGCGGCAAGCTGTTGCAGCGCTGAAAAAACCCGAGTTGGACCTAAGTCGATACCGAGTGCTACTATTGTAAGGGGAACCCTTTGGGCATATGCCCCAAGTATCTGGCGAGAAGAAGGCCGGCAAGGCAAACAAAGGTATATATGATATACATGTTATTGATGTGTACTTGACTAGTGCTCGCGGTAGCACTGGGTATTGATACGGTTGGGTTGCTAATATTTGTAACTCGAATCAGGGGTTGCGGAACAAGCGACCGCTAGCAAGGGGTGAGGTCAAGATGCGTGTCGGCAATGGATCAAGCGTTGATGTGATTGCCGTCGGACCGCTGCCTCTCCACTTACCATCGGGATTAGTCATAAACTTAAATAAATGTTATCGGTGCACCTGCTGAGCATGAACATTATCTGGATCATGTTTGATGCAAAGTGGTTATTCATTTAAGTCGAGAACAATGGTTGTTCCATTTATATGAATGAAATCTTTTATGGTCATGCAGATGATGAATGGTTTATTTACATTAGATCTCAATGATAATGTTACACATATTCATAATGTTGATGCTAAAAGGATTAAACTTAATGATGATATATCCGCATATATGTACTTGCCGTCTAGGTCATATTGGCATTAAGCATGAAGAAGCTCCATTTGGATGGACTTTTGGAATCACTTGATTATGAATCATTTGATACATGTGAGCCATGCCTTATGGGCAAGATGACTAGAACGCGTTTTCGGTTCAATGGAGCAGGCGACAGTTTATTGGAAATCATACATTACGATGTATGTGGTCCAATGAGTGTGTCGTGAGGTGGATATCGTTATTTTGTTACTTTCACGGATGATTTGAGTAGATATGGTTATATCTACTTGATGAAACACAAATGCGAAACCTTTGAAAAGTTCAAGGAATTTGAATGAAGTGGAAAATCATCGTAATAGAAAGATCAAATTTCTACGATGCGTGGAGGTGAGTATCTAAATTCTGAGTTTAGCACTCACATGAAAGAGTGTGGAATTGTTTCACAACTCACACTGTAGGAACACCACAATGAAATGGTGTGTCGGAGCGTCGTGTCGTACTTTATTAGATATGGTTCGATCTATGATGTCTCTGGCGGACTTGCCGTTGTCATTTTGGGGTTATGCACTAAGCTGCTGCATTCACTTTAAATCGGGCACCATCTAAATCCGTTGAAAAGACATAGTATGAATTGTGGTTTGAAACAAACCTAAGGCATCATTCTTAAAGTTTGGGGTTGCGATGTTTATGTGAAGAAACTTCAACCGGATAAACTTCGAACCCAAAGCGGAAAAATCGTCTTCATAGGATACCCTAAAGAAACTATTGGGTATTCCTTCTATCACGAATCGAGGCAAGGTTTTTGTTGCCAAGAATGGATCCTTTCTAGAAAGAGTTTCTCGCGAAAGGTGTGAGTAGTCGGAAGGTAGAACTTCGAAGAGGTTGTGGAACCTTCTCTTCAAAGTATGGTATGGCGAGTAGCGCGGAAGTTGTTAGGAGTTGGCTCCACATTGAAGAGGAACTAATGATAATGATCATGAAACTCCAAAGAGTACTACGAACCTCGCGGTCAAGCAGGGCGCGTGCGGCTCCAGCTGTCGGAAATCTGTCATAAATTTCATGGTTGATGAAAATAATGACCTGCGGCGTATGAAGAAGCGATGATGAGCAGTTCCAACAAATGGTTAGAAGCCATGAAATCCGAGATGGAATCCATGTATGAAAATCAAGTTTGGAACTTGGTGGAATTACCTCACGGCAGAAAGGCCGTGGAGAACAAATGGATTTTCAAAGGAAAAGCGATCTTGATGGTAATGTGACCATCTATAAAGCTCGACTTATGCATAAAGGGGTTTCGACAAATTCAAGGAGTTGACTACGATGAGACTTTCTCTCCGTAGCGATGCTAAAGTCGATTAGGATTATGTTAGCAATTCTGCATATTTCGATTATGAAATATGGCAGATGGATGTCAAAACCGCGTTTCTCAATGGTAATATTGAAGAAGAGTTGTATATGATACAACCAAAGGGTTTTGTCGATCCTAAGGATGCTAACAAGGTGTGCAAGCTTCAGCGATCCATCTATGGATTGAAGCAAGCATCACGAAGTTGGAATCTCCGCTTTGATGAGGTGATCAAAGAGTTTGGATTTGTCCAAACTTATGGAGAAAGCTTGTATTTACAAGAAAGTGAGTGGGAGCAATGTGGCATTTACGATATTATATGTGGATGACATATTATTGATCGGAAATGATATAGAACTTTAAGCAGTGTTAAAAGTTATCTAAGCGACAAATTTTCAATGAAGGACCTAGGTGAGCGTCATACATATTAGGCATAAAGATCTATAGAGATAGATCTAGGCGCCTAATAGGGCTATCATAAAGTACATACCTTGATAAGATTTTAAAGAAGTTTAAAATGGGCCGGAAGTAAGAAGGGTTCTTACCTATGTTGCAAGGCAAGACATTGAGTAAGACTCAAAGTCCGGCTTCGGAAGAAAAGAGATAATGGACAAAGTCCCTATGCTTGACCATAGGCTCTATAATGTACGCCATGCTATGTACAAGACCGGATGTGCACACGCTATTAGTTTGACTAGTAGGTACCAATCGGATCGAGTTGAACCTTTGGATAGCGGTCAAGAATATCCTTAAGTACTTACGAAGAACTAAGGATATGTTTCTTGTATCTGAGGTGAAGAAGAGCTCGTAAGCTAAGTGTTATGTCGGCTAGCTTTGACACCGATCCGGATGACTCTAAGTCTCAATCCGGATCGTATTTCTCATGAATGGCGGAGGCGATTAGTTGGAGGAGCTCCAAACAACTTTGTGGTAGCGGGATCAACAACGGAGGCGAATATGTTCTTTGCTTGAGCGGCTCGGGAAGCGATTTGGATGAAGGAGTTCATATCCAAACTAGGAGTTGTGGCAGCGTTGGACCCAATGGTGATCTATTGTGACAACAATGGTGCCATTGCCAATGCCAAGAGCCAAGGTCTCACAAGCATTCCAAGCATATTAGCGCGGTTTCACTCCATCATGAGCATGTCAAGGATGGAGATATAAAGATTGTAAAGTACATACGGATCTCAATGTAGCAGATCCGTTGACTAAAACTCTCCTAGAGCAAAACATGATCAACACGAGAACTCAATGGGTGTTAGATATATCACTATGTAACTAGATTATTGTCTCTAGTGCAAGTGGGAGTGAAGGGAATATGCCACGAGAGGCAATAATAAATTGTTTATTATGTGTATTCCAAGTATATGATAGATGTTTATTTTGCATGCTATAATTGTATTAATCTGAAGCGTTAATACATGTGTGTTTAATAAACAAGCAGAAAGTTCCTAGTTAAGCCTCTCTCATAAACTAGCTCGTTGATTAACAAGATGATCAAGGTTTCTGATCATGGACATTGGATGTTGTTAATAGCGGGATCACAACATTAGTGTAATGATGTGATGAACATTCATCAGTATAGCATTACGATCAAAGTCATTGAGTTTATATTGCTATAACAACTTACGAAGTGATCCTAATCCTTAGACCATGAGATCATGTCGATCACTAACAGGAAGAGTTTCTTGATAACATCAAGCGTCACACCGTGCAGGTGATTATAAAGATGGATTCAGAACTAATAAAGTGTTATGTTGAGGCTCATGGATCGAGAGTGGAATTTGTTCATCGATGGCGGATAGATATACTCTGGGCCCTCTCGGTGATATCACATTGATTAGCTTGCAAGCAAGTGATTTGATCACTAGAATGTTATATCACGAGCGAGAAAAGAGTGCATGTCGATAGCGAGATCAAACTAGGTATGGAGATACCGATGATCGAATCTCGGACATGTAATATATCGTGAGACAAAGGGATTAAGATACTAGCGTAAAGGTTAAATCATCAGAAAGTCATCGTTGAATGTGTGGGGTCGGTATGGGTCTCGGATCCGCTTCGATTATTGATGCGAGGGGTCTCGATCATGTCCGCATTATTCACGAACCGTAGGGTGACACACTTAAGAGACACCGACATCCAATTGGAGCAAAGTTTCATGCGAAAGAATAAACAAAGCGGGAATTTATTTCACTAGAATCTGAAGCAGGTTTTGGTGAAATTACATAAAGTGGTTATGCATGTGAAATAGAATTCTAGCAAGGGTTATTTGTGAATGTTTGTCATTAAAGTAATTGACAAAATTCTGAATAAAATAAAAGAGTTTTATTTAATGAGAGATTGCATTAAATTTGGTGGAAATTTAATGGGATTTTGAGTGGACTTTTGAGTGGAGGAATTTGGAGGAGTTTTGTGAGTGGAGTGTCCACCCACATGAAGAGGGAGGGCAGCCCCATGCGGCCACCCCTTGGGGTTCCCCTCCTCCTATAAAAGGCCCCTCCTCTCACTTCTCACCACACCTCCTCGTGAAGGATCTCTCTCCCCTCTAGAATTTATCCCCATGGTCTCGGACTAGCGAGATACATGTTCCCGTGGCTATTCGGCAAGAAGAGTTGTGCTTCCGCTGCATCGCTGGGCGAGGCGGAGGTTGCTCGGTGCCTCGAACGTGTGTGCGAGCACGGATGCGCTGCTGATTTGCGGCGCTAGGACTTCCTCTCGATCTTGAGATCGGCAAGAGATCGTCTACATCAACCACGAGTTTGGACTCGTTAAGCTTTGTCGGTCTTCAAGGGTATGTTCTCTACGGATTTACATCCGCCCGTTGTTTGTATCTAGTATAAATAGATCTTGGTATATAGTTCACATCGTAGGAAAATTTTTGTTTTCTATGTTGCGAACCCTTCACGATTTGCTCAAAGACATGATGGAACTTAAACTCCATCTTCATGTCCTCTCGAAACAGAGCAAGTGCACGACGCAGCTGCAAAATGAAAGTGTGTCAAGTTTGTCAAAATGGAAGAGAGTGCACGACAAAGATAGTGTTCACGAGTACCTTGTTGTCCATGTTTTCCCAGGCTTGTGTGGTCGACCTCTTCCACGTTGTGCCACTTTTGCATGCATGCACTGGATGATCGCCCAATGGTTGGTTATTGCCTTCTTCCCTCGCTCCATGTGGATCTTGCGATACTTTGGGTCGGACATGCTTCGCTCGTCGAATGCTGCCTTCACGCGCCGCCAATAATTGTCGGAATTTTGGTTCGCACCGGTGATCGGATCCATGCTCACTGTCTTCCAAGCTTCGAGGTGGCAGGTGTCCTCGGCCACGGTCCATTTGAGCGTCCCGAAGTGCAGCTTCTTCTTCCCTTCTTTCCTTCCCGCCTCGATCTCGGCGTACTTTGGCTCGTCTGCCGGCTGCGTCTCCGGGCATCGATGTCGGCGAGGTCTGACTCGATGCGGCTCGGTGTCGGCCGTGCGCTCTTTCGTGAAGAAGGAGGGTGGTTGGAGGCAGTCTGCGATCAAGTCCTCCATGCCTCGGGCGTCATGTCGGTAGGAAGTGCCCGGCATTCGCCGAGCAAGTTTGCGTCGGCCTCGCCGAAATCACGATGGTCCGCGACGCTTGAGCGGGCATCGTCTGCGGAGAGGTGGAGTAGGGAGGTTGATGTCCACGCCAAGGCCAAGGAGAAGGCGGGGCGGACGAGGAAGATCACGTTGGGTTGAAGCCGCCGTTGAACTCGGCGACGAGTACCTCTGCCGGCTGGCTGGCTCTCCCGGAAGCCACCGGAGAGATCGGCGAAATCCGTGGTGGTGACGCCGGCCTGGGGCCACGATGTGGTGGATGCAGACGGCCATCAGCAACGAGCAGCGTCCTGCTTCGCCTTCACCATCGCCGCTTTTGTTCTTCATCGCCATCGCGCCATTCTCCGCTTGTCGTTGCGGAGCTTCGTCCTCTCCTTCATGTCCTTCCGCCACCGACGAGATCTGCGCGCTGCCTTCTTATCGGGGCCGGAGGACATGCCATTTTAATTGTCGGCTCTCGCTTTTCTCCGCCCAACCTTCGCCGAGGATCGATGGGTTGAAGCTCTTGGCGACATGTCGGTGAGGCTGGGCGGCGAATGAAACGGGGAATGGCCGGAAGAAAAGGGCGGGGAGCAGTGATGGCGGAGTGGTGCCTTCTCTGCCGACAGAGCTGTCCCACGCCGGTTTGCTGAGTCAGCGTTCTAGGCGTATCTGCGGGATCACCGAATGCCTGGCGCAAATACGCCAAAATCCGGGAACGAATGACCAAATGCGGAAGAATGATTTCTTGGACGAAAACGGCGAGTGGAGATGATCTAACACAGCCTTGTTCTTTCGCCGACGACACCCAGCACCCCCTGTTCAAGAAAAGAAAAAAGAAACACCACCAGCCAATAGCAAATCCCAACATAGCAAATCAGGATCTTTTACCGCGAGCTCATTTTTTACGTTTTCGCACGCAGGGTGCGGTGCTCCGGTTTCCCTTCCGGAATCCGACGCGAGGCGCGCAAGCCGATAGATGCCGCGGCGCACGCATGCAGGCGCTACAAGCATACAACGCCACGGCCGGCCCCGCACCGACGGCAGCCGGTGGCGCACGCGCGCGCGCCAGGACGAAAGCCGGCTCCATCCGCCATCTCCATGATGTACAGGCAGGCGCAGGCGCAGGCGCAGGCGAAAACGACTAGTCACCCTCTGCATACGAACAGAGAGGGCCAGTATCTTGAGACGATTCTACGTGCCGCTCACAGACCTTGCTGGCCAACTGTCTGTCCCAGCGCGGTAGCTAGGACATGCAGCTCGTATGCGAGAGCTGTCCTGTCTTCCGAAGCGCTGCGTGCCCACGTACGGGTGAGCCGGAATTACTACATTTCCGTGATCAAGTTCGTTCCAAGAATTAAAAAAAAAACGTAATTAAACAGACGCACCTGTAGTTCTTGACATTGCTTTTCGATCGGTTTCCAATCCACGTACGTATATATATCAAATTCAATTCAGGGACGTGGGGCCTGCCGCCTGATCGTGATCGATGATGCTCCCGCCCGTCGCATCCACCAGCCAGCCACCGGTCATACAATATCACCACATTATTAGCTGCACGTCCGAATGGAGCCACGGTGTTGAAAACGAAACAGACAAAAGTTCCCGATACGCTCAAAATCAGGCATTTAAAACCGCTGTCTGTCCGCCTACAATGGCCGCCGGGCCCCGCCTCGATCGATCCAAAGCGAGCGTTCCCAGCCGCGCCGCGTCGACTCGATTAATTATGAGTTTGTTTAATTATTTGCCAGGCGCGATCACAAACTTTACTCGCCTCATCGGTGCTTTGAAACCGGCGACGGCAGTTCAGCGTCACAGCCATGACTCGCCCATATTTGGTCCTCATCTACGTCCCTACGTCTCGCCGCCGCCGTCCCTACGCTTTGCGAAGCCTAAGGTGACAGAGTTTGTATCATGCATGCCATGTTGGCAAAAAATTTGATATGGCATAACAATTAATGAAGAACAAGATGATTAGAGTATCATAGTAGATACCGTATCATAGCACGTAAAACTAGAAAATCTGCATACAAATAAATCTTGTACACAATTTTATATTAAGATACTACAAATTATTAAATATAGTTCTAGTATAATACTAGCATATGATACCATGCACTATGAAGATAATATCATACACTAGTATTATACGCAATCTTAGTAGAATGACTCACTAGACAGTCTAAGGCTGGATAGTGCAAGTAACTTCAAGAATAATTAAAGGTCCAACTCAGCTAAATTGCTTATTTGGCACTGAATTAATGAAGAGAGAAGGATGGAGTAACATATTTAGTCACTATAACATCACACATAACAATGCAAGATGAATCTATCACCTAATAAATAATACTTTGCATGACATCATTTATACGTTACTCTCCACTATGAAGGTAGTAACATAGAGTAGTAACTTGTGAATGTTACTAGTCTATGTTACTCTCCACTATGACCAGCCTAAGGGCATGTCTACCGGGAGACATATATGGACATGCAATTCTGCCGTTTGGGTCGTGCCACAGACGATTTGGATCTGTGGTCTTGCATGTTTGGCCGACCGCGCACAACAACGCAACACAAAACGGACGAAAACGGATAGACCAGTCCACGAACGATTTGTGCGTCAGCAACTGGGCTAGTCTGTGTCCGCATCTGGACAGATCCATCTGTCACTCATATTTGGGTCACGGATGGGTCGGTCCGTACGATTTAATCTGGATGGGTCTCCCCGTTGAGGCGCAGCGCACGCCCCGCGCGTCCGTGCGGACTATTTCACATATTGTCCACTTAACTCGAACGATTTTGATAATGGTATATCCTCCACATCCACGCTAATTTGACATGACATAACCAGGTTTCATCAGATCTCAACACATTCTTAGGACATTCATCAACACATGACAAAATTGACTTATGAGTGTTGTGCATACACTTTTTGTTTATTGCCTATACAAAAACCCTTATTCATTTTTTCCTATCGATCACGGTTCTATAGAACTTAACTAATTCCTCCTACCACAGGAGATCCATGCATGCTAGATAAGCATTACCCATTTGTAAATGACTATATTTTGTCGCAAATGTTCTAGAATAGATGTGCAAATATCCTTCATGACAAATGATATAGAAATTTGGAGATAGATACTGTGAGACAAGATACTAGTATGTGTTGAAATAATTAGCAGTTGTCGTATTAATTTAATCCAAGTATAAATCATGACAAAACAATTTCCAAGACTAACTAGCATACGCGTATCACCATACAGGCAAGTGAAAACCTAGCACATCTGCGCATACTGCAATACTAGTGATCATCATAGGAAATAGCAGGAGGACAAAGATCACGTACGAGTTCGTCGACGGTATGACCAATGGCGCAACAGAAGTGGAGCCACCACCAGCGGCAGCGTCTGCCGACATGGCGATGAAGTCGAGGAAGAGCTTGAGCGATCGCGTCAGACGCCCAAAACTTTATCGCCTCTCCCAAGGCAGGATCGAGAGACGGGTTCAAGGCCTGCTCCGGACGCATGCACGCAATTGTGGCGGATGGAGTAGCAGAGGGCAACATGAGAGATGGAACAGCGATCGCGGTAGGCAGATGCAAATGCAATCTAATTGCTGGTAATCGCTACGGTTTGTGTTTTGTCTTACATCTAATATCGCTGCAGCGGCGCGTGTGGCGGACGGCATCGGAGGAGGAGTGCGCGAGGGCTTCTCTTCTTCTCACACCTTAGTGAGTGGTGCAACACTCTACTATATAAGGTGGTCCAACTCCCCTTCCACTAGCATTGTGGGACTAAAATTTGGCACCACTAGCACACATATGAGCTGCCATGATAATGGGCCAAAGAGAATTTCAGAATTTGTGTTTGTTATGGAACAAAAACCCAACATCAAATATGCCTCAAATTCCAAGAGTATGTTGGTCCATACATGGCACCAATCCAAAAGTTCAGGGGTGCCATATGTCCCCATGAAACAAAGATGATCTATGGCATGGTTAGGCGTGTCATAGGAAGAGATAGGATAATATTCGTGAAAATGTCTTATAGACTTCCCAATTATGCAATACTTGGTTTGTAGATCTTTTTCAGTCATAGTTGTTCGGCAAGCCCATGCAAACTGCTAAATGAGGGAATGTTCACTGATAATTTTATAAATAAGTTTACTTGTATGGCTCCATTTGTAGGTTCTAGCTAAGATTTACGAGCTAGCACATAAGATATTACTAATACAAGTAGTATCTATTATTCATACAAAATATACAAGAGAATACATGATTTAAATGATTCACACAAGGAAATTGTTGATACAAATCATCATAAGAAGAAAATAATTTTTCTCTTTACCACAATAATTTAATATACAAGATTATATGTTGAACCCTACACAAGGAAAACATAAGATTTATCCATATGGTTATTCTAATTTATGCTTGTAATAGATGTATTTACGTATTCATTAGGAAAATAATACATTGACGCTGAGGAAATCCATAACCCTTCAGGAGGAATCCTTTAACCAACATAACATTTTCTGTTATTAGACCGATAGTAGTGTAACTTATTGGATAAAGAGTATATTCGACATATATTCTTGTAATAAGCTTTTGAATATGATTTGCGGTGTGATGACTACTTGCAATATGATGTTTGAGATGCAGAAGAATCATCTCATCCTCTGTCAACTTTATTACACTATAACTTGTATTCTTAAGTCCATATTATTGTTGGATTGATCTGTAAGTTAAATAGATAAAAGGATCAAGTCAAATAGAACATTAAAAGCGAGGCCTGAGACCAACGTTTGGGACCTCACCGTCGTAACAAACCACGCCTTCATCGGGGGTGCCTAACCAACTCATGGTTCAGGTCCCTAATCGTGCAACATTAGAATAAAGGGGGGAGGGAGTCCCCATTGCAAACGATTCACCGGTTGACGTTTTTTTCCATCCCAATATTCCCAATCCACCCTATTGATATAGGGGGAGCGCAAAATCGGCAGGTCCATGCTAGTCCAGGTGGCGGCCGGAGGGGATCAGTAGAATCCCTAGTTCGTCTGCAACAACCTCTTCATCAAAACCACCTAAGATGTCAAGTTTAATCACTCATAAGTCGACCCTAATCTCGCTTCTAATGATCATTAGGTACAATGTTAGGTGATCAATTATGTTTAAGATGAACTAATGCACAAATCAAATCTAATAATTATGTCACATCATTCCATATATACCTGGCAATGTCACTGGATCGGAGTGTCAAAATGTTTTCATAACCAATTAATAATAAACAATCCTAGATTTGGCATGTCGCATGTGCTTCAAGACAGAAGAAACACAATCATCCGCGTTATAACAATGTGAATATGATTTCTGTCAAATAAGAAGTCTCGTTACGAACGAAGAAATTTTGGTCTCCCCTCAGATCCGATGGTTGTTGTGTCGGTAGTTGGATGGGGGAACCCGGGACGTTGTCCCAACTGTGTTTAGTAGTTTATTGTTATTGTAGGGTTCACAGCATAGAAAACAAAAATTTCATACGATGTGAACTATGTACCATGATCTATCTATTAGATACAAACAACGGGCGGATGTATATCCGTAGAGAACATACCCTTGAAGACCGACAAAGCTTAACGAGTTCAACTCGTGGTTGATGTAGACGATCTCTTGCCGATCTCAAGATCGAGAGGAAGTCCTAGCGCCGCAAATCAGCAGCGCATCGTGCTCGGTTACACACGCTCGAGGCACCGAGCAACCTCCGCCTCCTCGCTCCCAGCGATCCGGAAGCACAACTCTTTCTTGCCGAATAGCCACCGAGAACATGTATCTCGCTAGTCCGAGACCATGGGGGATAAATTCTAGAGGGGGAGAGAGATCCTTCACGAGGAGGTGTGAGTGAGAAGTGAGAGGAGGGACTCCTTTTATAGGAGGAGGGGGGAACCCCAAGGGGGTGGCCGACGCATGGGGCCTGCCCCCTTGCCCTCCCCTCTTCATGTGGGTGGACACTCCACTCACAAAAATCCATTCATATGCCTCCACTCAAAATCCCACTCAAACTTGCCATTAGATTTCCACCAAATTTAATGCAAACTCTCATTAAATAAAACTCTTTTATTTTATTCAGAATTTTGTCAATTACTTTAATGAAAAACATTCACAAATAACCCCTTGCTAGAATTCTATTTTACATGCACAACCACTTTATGCAATTTCACCCGAAAACCTGTTTCGGTATCTAGTGAAATAAATTTCTGCGCTTGTTCATTCTTTCGGCATGAAACTTTTGCTCCAATTGGATGTCGGTGTCTCTTAAGTGTGTCACCCTACGGTTAGTGAATAATGCGGACATGATCGAGACCCCTCTCGGATCAATAATCGAGCGGGATGGAGACCCATCTTGCTCCCACACATTCAACGATGACTTTCTTGTGATCGTCGAAACCTTTACGCTAGTATATTAATCCCTTTGTTTCACGATATATTACATGTCCGAGATTCGATCATCGGTATCTCCATACCTAGTTTGATCTAATATCGACATGCACTCTTTTCATTCGTGATATAACATTCTAGTGATCAAATCACTTGCTTGCAAGCTAATCAATGTGATATCACCGAGAGGCCCCAGAGTATATCTATCCGTCATCGGGATGAACAAATTCCACTCTCGATCCATGAGCCTCAACATAACACTTTATTAGTTCTGAATCCATCTTTATAATCACCCTGTTAAGGTGTGACGTTTGATGTTATCAATAAACTCTTCCGGTGTTAGTGATTGACATGATCTCATGGTCTAAGGATTAGGATCACTTCGTAAGTTGTTATAGCAATATAAACTCAATGACTTTGATAATAATGCTATACTTCGGATGAATGTTCATCACACCATTACACTAATGTTGTGATCCCGTTATTAACAACATCCAATGTCCATGATCAGGAAACCTTGATCATCTTGTTAATCAACGAGCTAGTTTATGAGAGAGGCATAACCAGGAACTTTCTGTTTATTTATTAAACACACATGTATTAATGTTTCCGTATTAATATAATTATAGCATGCAAAATAAACATCTATCATATACTTGGAATACACATAATAAACACTTTATTATTGCCTCTCAGGGCATATTCCTTGATCTCCCACTTGCACTAGAGACAATAATCTAGTTACATAGTGATAAATCTAACACCCATTGAGTTCGGTGTTGATCATGTTTTGCTCTAGGGAGAGTTTTAGTCAACGGATCGCTACATTGATATCCGTATGTACTTTAAATCTTTATATCTCCATCCTTGACATGCTCGCGGATGGAGTGAAACCGGCGCTTAATATGCTTGGAATGCTTGTGAGACCTTGGCTCTTTGGCATTGGCAATGGCACCATTGTTGTCACAATAGATCACCATTGGGTCCAACGTTTTAACCACTCCTAGTTCGGATATGAACTCCTTCATGCAAATCGCCTTCTCGAGCCGAGCAAAGAACATATTCGGCCTCCGTTGTTGATCCCGCTACCACAGGTTGTTTGGATCTCCTCCAACTAACCGCTTCGCCATTCATGAGAAATACATATCCGGATTGAGACTTAGAGTCATCCGGATCGGTGTCAAAGCTAGAGTCAACATAACACTTAGCGACGAGCTCTTCTTCACCTCCGTATACAAGAAACATATCCTTAGTTCTTCGTAAGTACTAAAGGATATTCTTGACCGATATCCAGTGTTCCGAACCTGGATCTGATTGGTACCTACTAGTCAAAATAATATCATGTGCCACATCCGGTCTTGTACATAGCATGGCGTACATTATAGAGCCTATGGCTGAAGCATAGGGGACTTTGTCCATTATCTCTCTTTCTTCCGCCGAAGCCGGACTTTGAGTCTTACTCAATGTCTTGCCTTGCAACATAGGTAAGAACCCCTTCTTACTTCCGTCCATTTTAAACTTCTTTAAAATCTTATCAATGTATGTACTTTGCGATAGCCCTGTTAGGCGCCTAGATCTATCTCTATAGATCTTTATGCCTAATATGTATGACGCTTCACCTAGGTCCTTCATTGAAAATTTGCTGTTTAGATAACTTTTAACATTGTTTAAAAGATCTATATCATTTCCGATCAATAATATGTCATCCACATATAATATCAGAAATGCCACATTGCTCCCACTCACTTTCTTGTAAATACAAGCTTCTCCATAAGTTTGGACAAATCCAAACTCTTTGATCACCTCATCAAAGCGGAGATTCCAACCGTGATGCTTGCTTCAATCCATAGATGGATCATGAGCTTGCACACCTTGTTAGCATCCTTAGGATCGACAAAACCCTTTGTTTGTATCATATACAACTATTCTTCAATATTACCATTGAGAAGCGCGGTTTTGACATCCATCGCCATATCTCATAATCGAAATATGCGCAATTGCTAACATAATCCTAATGACTTTAGCATCACTATGGGAGAGAATGTCTCATCGTAGTCAACTCCTTGAATTTGTGAAACCCCTTTGCGACAAGTCGAGCTTATAGACGTCACATTACCATCGGCATCAGTTTTCCTTTGAAAATCCATTTGTTCTCCACGGCCTTTCGGTCGTGAGGTAATTCCACCAAGTTCCAAACTTGATTTTCATACATGGATTCCATCTCTGATTTCATGGCTTCTAACCATTTGTTGGAATCCGGGCTCATCATCGCTTCTTCATACGTCGTAGGGTCATCATTTTCATCAACCATGAAATTCATGACAGGATTTCCGTACACCTCGGGAGCTGCACGCGTCATGCTTGACCTGCGAGGTTCGGTAGTACTCTCTTTCGGAGTTTCATGATCATTATCATTAGTTCCCTCTTCAATGGTGGAGCCAACTCGGAACAACTTCCATTGCGCTACTCGCCATACTTTGAAGAGAAGGTTCAATAACCTCTTCGAGTTCTACCTTCCGACTACTCGCACCTTTCGCGAGACACTCTTTCTCTAGAAATGATCCATTCTTGGCAACAAAAACCTTGCCCTCAGATCTGTGATGGAAGGAATACCCAATAGTTTCCTTAGGGTAACCTATGAATACGCATTTTTCCGCTTTGGGTTCGAGTTTATCCGGTTGAAGTTTCTTCACATAAACATCGCAACCCCAAACTTTAAGAAATGACAGCTTAGGTTTGTTTCCAAACCACAATTCAAACGGTGTCTTTTCAACGGATTTAGATGGTTTCCGATTTAAAGTGAATGCAGCAGTTTCTAGTGCATAACCCCAAAATGACAACGGCAAGTCCGTCAGAGACATCATAGATCGAACCATATCTAATAAAGTATGATTACGACGTTCCGACACACCATTTATTGTGGTGTTCGTGGCGTGAGTTGTGAAACAATTCCACACTCTTTCATGTGAGTGTTAAACTCGTAACAGATACTCACCTCCACGGTGGATCGAAATTTGATCTTTCTATTCGATCATTTTCCACTTCATTCTGAAATTCCTTGAACTTTTCAAAGGTTTCGGACTTGTGTTTCATCAAGTACATATAACAATACCTACTCAAATCATCCGTAAAGTAACAAAATAATGATATCCACCTCATGGCAAGACACTCATTGGACCACATACATCGAATGTATGATTTCCAATAAATCATGCCGTTCCATTGAGCCGGAAAAGCGTTCTAGTCATCTTGCCCATAAGGCATGGCTCACATGTATCAAATGATTCAAAATCAAGTGATTCCGAAAGTCCATCGAATGGAGCTTCTTCATCGTTTAACGCCAATATGACCTAGGCAGCGATTGCCACATATGCGGATATATCATCATTAAGTTTAATCCTTTTAGCATCAACAATATGAATATGTGTAACATTATCATCGAGATATAATAGAAATAAACCATTCATCATCGGTGCATGACCATAAAAGATTTCATTCATATAAATGGAACAACCATTGTTCTCGGTTAAATGAATAACCACTTCTCATCAAACATGATCCAGATACAATGTTCATGCTCACAGTGTGCACCGGATAACAATTATTCAAGTTTATAACTAATCCGACGACAAATGGAGAGGCGTTCGAAAGCGATCACATCAACTCTTGTTCCATTAAAACACGCATCCGGACCTCACCTTGCTAGAGGTCGCTTTCGCAGCCACGATTCGAGTTACAAATATTATGGCGAACCATATCAAATACCGGGTGCTCCGTAAAGCACTAGTCAAGTACACATCAATAACATGTATATCATATATACCTTTGTTTGCCTTGCCGGCCTTCTTGTCTGCCAAATACTTAGGGAAGTTGCTCTTCTAGTAGCCAGTCCCCTTACAATAGTAGCACTCGGTATCAGACTTAGGTCCAACTCGGGATTTCTTTTCAGGCACGGCAACAGGCTTGCCGCCCTTAATTCCCTTCCGTTTCCCTTCTTGTCTTTCTTAAAACCAGTGTTCCAATTGATCATCAACACTTGATGTTCCTTTTTTATCTCCACTTCTGCAGTTTTAAGCATTGACAGAAGCTCGGGGAGAGACTCCTTCATGCCTTGCATATTATAGTTCATCACAAAGCTCTTATAGCTAGGTGGCAGAGGCTACTAACGATGGATGCCTAAGTCAATGGGAATCGTTATTCCCAAGGACACAAGCTTATCGGCGTAACCCGACATCTTGAGTACATGCTCACTAACGAGTTGTGCTCTTCCATCATGCGCTAAAGAAATTTTACGAGCGTTGTAGCTCTCTCACAGACATGTGTGAAAATCATTTTCAACTCACCCATTGTATCAAATGCATTGCCGTTTTGAAACACTTTGAAGTTCGGCTCTAGCCCATACAATATGCCTAATGAACTAAGTTGTGGTCCTCGACAAGTCGATAGACATTCTTCTCCTCGTCGGGGCATCCTCAAAAGGTGGGGGCCTAGTGGCGCTTCTAGCACGTGTTGCTTTTGTGCGTGAGAGGAGAATCCTCAAATTCATGGCCCATTCGGTAAAGTTACTACTGCTCGTTGCTAGTTTCTCTTTCTCCATGAACACATTGAAATTAAAAGCGGTGGTGCCATCTACGAATTTGTAAAGTTTAGACTAAGTGTATGATAGATTGAGTTCAACTAATCCACATTACTTAATGAACTCCCACTCAAAAACGACATCCTCGTGCCTTTTTGGTGATTACATGAACCAAATCCACTATACCAAGTCCGATCATCACGTGAGTGGTATAGCTTCAAAAGCGAAAGCATCAAATGGGCATCATATCAACTATATGACTCATGCTTAACCTTTGGTCCATATTCGAGGCCATGTCTGTACATGCTAGGCTCGCCAAGTTAAAACCTTAGTATTGGCGTAACTGCTTTTACACCAAATATGGTGGATCCAAGAACACCCGATCATCACGTGATGTCTTGGAGCGTGAAACATAATCAGTGCATACTAAAGGAAGAACACATTTTTATCTTGATATTTAAATGAGGGATCATCTTATTATGCTAACAAAGCGCTAAACAAGCAATATAAGATGCTATCAAACATCACATGTTTATTAGTGAAATGTTATGGTTCCCGCAGATGATCTCTATCATGTGCATCGTGGTATGATCACTATCGTAGCTATATGTGTAAATCCAAGGTCTATGGAGTTTACACGCTATGTGTGCTGTAAGAGTATCATCTCATACTTCTACTTACAACATCACCATATCATAACACTAGCCCAGCAACAATCTAAACTAGACGCCTCTAATTTATCCATTGCAAGTTTTACGTGGCTTAGGGCTTTCGAGATAGAACCGTTCTTACCTAGGAACATGAACCACAACGAGGATAACCAAATTGTTGACAACTCGTTGCAAAATAGATATTGACTATAGTAGGAGAGACAGACACCCGCTAGCCACTTATGCAAACTAGTTGCATGTCAAGCGTGGAACATGTCTCATGTGCGAGGACATGTAAAGTTTGTCCGGGCCGCTTCATCCCACTATGCCACCAATATCCAAAATTACAACAAAGGAGCAACAACATGATCATCATCGCCCACATACTCATATATGTACTACCCGTGTAAAGCATCTACATAGATCCGGCTCGATACCCTTTGTAGGGTTATGACATAGAAAACAAAAATTTCCTATGATGTGAACTATGTACCAAGATCTATCTATTAGATACAAACAGGCGGATGTATATCTGTGAGAGAACATACCCTTGAAGACCGACAAAGCTTAACGAGTTCAACTCGTGGTTGATGTAAACGATCTCTTGCCGATCTCAAGATCGAGAGGAAGTCCTAGCCATAAAATCAGCCATATCCGGGAACACCACGAACTCTTTCTTAATAGCCACCGGACATGTATCTCGCTAGTCAGGAGCCATGGGGGATAAATTCTAGAGGAAGAGAGATCCTTCACGAGGAGGTGGAGTGAGAAGTGAGAGGAGGATCCTTTATAGGAGGAGGGACCCCAAGGGTGGTCGCACATGGGAAAAATGAGATGGGGCCTCACTCTTGTGGGTGGACACACACTCACAAAATCCATTCATATGCCTCCACTCAAAATCCATCAAACTTGCCATCAAATTTCACCAAAAATAATGCAAACTCTCATAAATAACTCTTTTTATTCTAGATTTTCAATTACTTTAATGACAAAATTCACAAATAACTTCCCCTTTAGAATTCTATTTCACATGCATAACCACTTTATGCAATTTCACCGAAAACTTTGTTTTGGTATCTAGTGAAATAAATTCGCTTGTTCATTCTTCGGCATGAAACTTTTTTGCTCCAATTGGATGTGCGGTGTCTCTTAAGTGTGTCACCCTACGTTAGTGAATAATGCGGACATGATCGAGACCCCTCTCGGATCAATAATCGAAGCAGGATCCGGAGAACCCATACCGACTCCACACATTCAACGATGACTTTCTTGTGATCGCTTGAACCTTTAACGCTTAGTATATTAATCCCTTTGTTTCACGACATTACATGTCCGGAGATTCCATCATCTGCATTCTATTACCTAGTTTGATCTCTGCATCAAATGCACCCCCTTTTCTCGCTCCTGATATATGTATCAAATCACTCTTGCTTGCAAGCTAATCAATGTGATATCACCGAGAGGCCCGCAGTATATCTATCCGCCACGGATGAACAAATTTCCACTCGATCCATGAGCCTCAACATAACACTTTATTAGTTCTCAATCCATCTTATAATCACCCATCGTTGGAGACCTTTAACGCTAGTATATTAATCGCATTTTACGATAATTACATGAGATTGATCGCCGGTATCTCCATATACCTAGTTTGATCTAGATTCTTTGAAATACTCTTTATAAGTTCATGATATAAGTCGATCAACGCGCAAGCTAATCAATGTGATATGCAAGAGAGGGCCAGTATATCATAAAGTCATCGGGATGAACAAATTCACTCTCGATCCATGAGCCTCAACATAACCTTTATTGAATTCACAGATCCATCTTTATAAAGAAAATCACCTGTTGCGGTGTGGCGTTTGAGTGTTATCAAGAAACTCTTAGGTGTTAGTGACATGATCTGTGGCATGGATTCAGAAACTGGGTTCAGTTGGCTGTTATAGCAATATAGCTCAATGACTTTGATGTTAATGCTATCACGCCCGGATCAATGTTCATCACACCATTACACTAATCGGCTGTGATCCGGTTATTAACAACATCCAATATCCCGCCAATCGGAAACCTTGATCATCTTGTTAATCAACGAGCTGATTTGTGAGAGAGGCATAACTAGGAACTTTCTTTTGTTTATTAACACACATGTATTAATGTTTAGTATTAATACAATTATAACTTCACAAAATAAACATATCATATACTTGGAATACATAAATAAACACTTTATTATTGCCTCATCGGCATATTATTAATGTTGTGACTCCATCGGTAGTTTTTTGATGATGTCAATGTCATCGTGGAATGGTATATTCATATTCCTTGTTCCATCTTGACGACACCCTAAGAGGTGTGCTCGAGGAGCTTGTGAGGGGACTTGTCTTCTGGTGCTCATTTGAGGCGATGATTTTGGTTTGCCTTTGTGTTGACATAGGGTTAGCAGCAAAGACAACATCTCGGTTTTCTAATCTCTGTCTTAGGCTTGCTCCAACAATGGTGCCGATGATGCCAATGAGCATCATAAATAATGCACATGAGTCGAGCATGCAGAGGCTCTTTCGTGCGGCGCCGCGCCGATGGTAGGTGGTGGCTGGATCCTTCACCGCTTTATATGCATGTTTCTCCTCCGATTTCGTTGATCAAGATGGATTGTAGCCTCAATGACTTCCCAACCTATCGCAACAAAGTCAAGCGTCAGCTTGGCTCTGATAGTGCATATGCCGTGGCTAGGAAGTTATTGACCCGTACTAGAGGTAGAAGATGATAAACTCCTAAAGAACCTAGATGAAACTATTTTGTCTCGAATATATTTTGTAATGTCGGCATAAGGTTAATGAATATGAATGAGGTGAGAGATTGGGTTTTAGCGTCGTAAAGTATAGTGGAAAGTTATGACGAAACTTCTTGTGTCCCGTGCTACGGTGACCCAGCATACCACTTCATGATGTAGTACACTATAGTCGTTGACATAACACCAATGAAACACCGTTCACTATTATTACATCCCTCAGAGTGGTACAACAGAAATACATCAGGTCCAAGTCATGACTATAGGTTACAACTCGACTCTTTACATAAGATCCGGAGAACATTCTAGGTCAAGGAGAGAGAAAGAAACTCCTTACAAAGAAGAATCAGGAATAACCAACTCATAACTAATACACTAATAGACTAGTATCTGAACTAATGGGGCTTGCATTGTTGCTATTGCAATACTCTACAGAAGTAGGTTTTATGGCTGGAGATTATATTCATATCTAATCAGCAACTTCGTCTTCACTTGAGTTGATGTATATGTTGACTTCCTTGACTTTAATGAAGAGCTTGAACTTTTGATGAAGATTTCCTTGAGCATAAGTTGATATAGACATCGTCTGTATTGGCTTCAGAATCTAGCAAGGGTTAAGAAGATACGTTGAGTACGAGCGTACTCAGCAAGTTCAATAGAAAGGAGTGTTTGATGAACTATATCTACAGCCACAGACCATAGGTCGTAGGCAATGCAAGTTTTCGTAAATATTTCTTCAAAGGTTGCTTTTATTCTGAAAAGGCATGTCAGTCTGCCTTCACGGGTTTACCAGAACTTTCATGAACTTCCTTTCCCGCCGCGTTCGCAACTCCTTCCCGGAACAGGGAGTAATAAGTTATAGTTCTTACACTCTGCAGAGGTGCGTTACTTTACCCATGAAAGACCTTATCCTTGTTGCACAACCAAGTCATGACCTTGTCCATACTTCCTTGGTATGGGGCCTAGTCTAAGATCCAAGCCAATCACTGCCCCCTTCGTGACCCCGCATGTCTCCTCGTGTACTTCATGCCCACCCATTGAATTACGACAATGGTTTGTACAGACCGTTAGATGCCAGAACTATCTTGGGATATTGAGGGTTCCCACCCATATGATGCATATCCTCTACGAATTACCAATTAAATGCACGCTACGAGGATAACAGCCACGACCTGCACATCCGGTTACATGCGAGAGGAAGAAGATACACCCGAATTCTCTGTCCCATTCCAAATATCATGGTTAAAGCGTGATATACGGCGCAGGAATCACTAGTGACATTGGTTGTTAAGTCCTAGATAATATGTTCCTTTACCACCAGAACTTTCATAGTAGGTTATTACCTCATGGTAAATAACCTATAATCACATTATTATGAAAATAGTGTTATCTGACCTTTTTAAAATGCAGGTGATGACAACACTGGATTTGCAAAATACTTTACAGAAAATAACCAAAGGACATGAGCAGGTGTGGACTTGACTTTTGTGATTGCAAGATTATGCACTCACGGTCTTCGAGACAATATAAGATCCAATATCTGAAATCAGCATCATTGGTCTGATAAGGACTAATGTTTAAAGAAGCAAGATGCTATTGTGCATAGTAATGTAATGTAATTTGATAAACTCGAATCCCCGGAATAAGCGTTGATCTAGGGTTTGGATGCTGGAAATGGTTCCTGTAAAATGTGTTATACTTTTAGATAAGTTTCACATTTGTGCTTCTTATTAAGGCTTGTGAGTGTGTGTGAAACAATATGTAATTATAGTATCATACAATAATAAGATACCCAAATGTGGAATGCTACTCAAAGACTGCTTATATAAGAATTGTTTTATCTTCACATTTTACTTTACAAGTAATGACATTTGTAAGGAGGTTAAGTGTTAACAATCCTAAGTACTCCCTCTGTCCTGAAATACCTTGCATTATGGGTTTTGTCAAGGTCAAACTTTGTAAAGTTTTACCAAACATATTGAAAAATTTATGTACACCTATCATACAACATAAGTACCATTAGAATCGTCATAAAATATATTTTCATAATATATACATTCGATGCTATAGATGTTTATAGTTTTTTCTATATACTCTACCAAACTTTATAAAGTTTGACTTTGACTAAACCCAGAATGCAGGGTATTTTAGGACGAGGAGTATAAATAAAGTTTAAAGCAATGTGATTATGATTAATTGTCATCTGTTCACTATGATGAAAGTCCTTGACTTTAGTTGTTAAGAGTTAAAGATATTAACTTTAGATTTGTTGGTCGAAGTGGCAGAAAGAATAACATTTGAAGAAAAGTTTCTTTACTAAGGTTTAAGCAATCCTGATAGTTTTAGAATATGATTGATAGAATGTGATTGATGTTGTTTACGCTTGCCTGGATAGTTTGGATTTGATATGCTTTACTTCTTAATTAAAATATACCAAAGTTAACTATAAAACATATAATAAAGTCTTTAGCATTATATTTAAAATCCTGTAGACTAAAGTTAACTTTAAGAACATTCATGGACTTAAGATCTAATGCTAATGGTATTTGTACTTTGTTCTTTTCATAATGTTTCTTTAAAGTTAACTAGGGATGGTACTACTTTTATTTGAGTAGTGTTTTTCCAATATTATAATGGAATAAAATCATTTACCTTTTTACAAATGAGTGGTTATAGTTTGTAAACAAGGAAATAATATTACTTAACTACTTATGGATTCACTATAGTGTTTTGATATGTTTATAAACTTGTGGTTGAAGTAATGGAAAAGATTTTATTTAGTCACAAATTATTCTTGAAGATTTTATATTTGATAAGGATCTTTTTAGAAATAATCTACATTTATGATTGAATGATAATCCAATAAAATTGTATTTAAAATGTGTTGAACCATTTTGACTTCGTATTATCAATATTTAAGACTAATACTACTTATTAGACTCAATTGGCTAATTTTAGAAATATTAGCAATTTTTATTTACCCTTATATGAATTATCAACTAAGGAAATAGGTTTAAATTCAAGTTATTAAAGTGTTTAATTTTTATTTACCTCAAAAGTTAAATATTATATTTTTAACATGTAGGTATTATTTTTGTGATCATTTTGGTATGTTACATTTATTTTTGTGATTTATAAATAATAAGATATGATTTTTACAAGGTTTATTATTCTATAAACACTTAATGAATAAAAAATATTTAGTTAAGTGATATAATAATACATGATTATAGTATTAAATTTTAGTTCTTATTTTTCTAAGAATTTTGATATATTATTTGTGTTTTATCACTTACCAATATTTAAATATGAATTTTCAAAGTTTTATTACTTTAAAATCTTTATTAAATAATAATAATTTAAATAATAAGGTTATTTTTGTGACCATTTAAATATAAATTTTTGTGATCATTTAAATATGAATTTTTGTGATCATTTAACAATGTTTGATAATAAGGTTATATTATAGATTTTTTTTTGAAAATTTTCATATATTAAACAATTTTTTTCCGAATTATAAAACAAAAGTTATTGAATTTCGAAGGTTTAATCATTTTATTTAATTTCTGGAATTAGTTTGTGTTTGAATGTATATTGTTTTATTTATTTTCTAAATAGACAATGACCTTTTTATACCGCACACACACCTAGGCCGAGTCACTAACTGGTGGGGCCTTTGCCATGACATCTCTAATGTTTTTATTTATTACACAAAACATTAACACAATTTCTAAAATGATAAAAATAGGAATATGACATCAGCGTGATGTCACGCTGACATCATCCATGGATGATTCTCAGATCATGACTGAATCCGTGGATTCGTTGCATGCGCGGAGCTGTGGCTAGGTGCGTTAGAAAGAGCACGCGATGGCGATTTGAACTATAGAGGAAGAGAGGAAAACAACGGAGAGGTGCCAGAGCACCATGAGCTCACCAGGATGCCGTTGGTGGGCTTGGGAGGACTCGGGGTGGCGGAATCAGCGAGCGTGACGGAGTTGGGGCGGAGGTGCCAATTACGGCCTCGAGGCTCCTTCCGGCTCATGGTAGAACAAGCAGCGAGTTGAATGAGGCGAAGCTTCTTGACATCACGGCGAGGCTCGAGACGACTCTAAACGTCGGCGACGGACGTCTCTGACCGGAGCTAGGGTTTGGGCAGAGAGGAAAATAGGGAGGATAAGAAGATAAGGCTCTCCGGCGCGATGGTGGTCTTCTTATAGGCAACGAACAGCAGCGGCGCGGATCTTGGCGTCTGCGGGCATCGCGGCGACGGCGGACGGTGAAGAGACGGCCATCGAGGTGCTTCCAGTAGGCGAGGAAGACGATGACCGCAATTTTGTAGAAAACCCACTAGAAAACATTCTGTCTCAACTCGGGATCCCTGGCAGCGTCCCAGCCATCAGTCACTGTGGTGACGAGCTGGGCTTGCTATTGGGCCAAAGCGGGCTGCACGTGGGCGGTAGATAATGGAGAGGAGAGATGGGTTGCGGCCTGGTTGCGTTTTTCTTTTCCCCCAAGATTTTTTTCTATTTTCTGTTTTCATTTCTATTCTTGTATTTAAAAAATTGTTTACAACTTTCTTTGTAAACTTTATTTGTTAAATAGCTGCAATAATAACAAAGTGTACTTAGATTCATTTTGGGAGCTTTTATTATGTAATGTTATAGTTCCTTTATTTTCTTTTTATAAGTACTTCACCTTTTACTATTTTGTAATAAGCTTTGTGATGAATCTTCTTTCCATAATAAACCATGGATTTATTATATGATATTTCTATTTAATTATAAAACTTACTTCTAGTTAACTTATAGTTTGGAGGGAAACTTTTATATATAATGATCCTATATCATTATTTGATGCATGATATTCTAAGGAATCAATATGGTTAATATCATTCCCATGAATCTAGGAAATACTAAGGTTTATATTTTATTATAATCAACGTAAGAGTTAGGATTCGAATTGTCAATACTTACCATAAGTTTGTAGGAAACTTAATACACTCATATTCTTCTATAGGCATGGATAGAATTTAATGGTTAAATCATATGGTCTTCATGCTTGTGTTCTTGAATGATATCACCATCCAAAATACAATAGTGGGGTTAATCACTAGGATGGCTTAAGAGATAGAATTGATAATTATAGTTTCTGGGCACATATGATTTTAATGTTTTGAAGTGGCAAGATATTCTTAAGTGATTTGCTATAGGAAAATATTCCTATAAGGCATTGGGAAATAAGATGATTTATCCAACAGACGAGATAGATATTAAATTTGATTATAGATTTAAGGTTGAGTGTTTACCAAGAATTCCTAGCTTCTATCCTTCATAATTCTAGACTTTTAATTAAGGAATTTATTTCCTAGATATACTACTCCTTCATATCCATCATCATGTGTTAACATGACGAGCTTTACTTCACAAGAATACTCTTATCAATAAATTCTCCTCCTAAATCCATTTGTAAATCCAATGAGCTTGACACTAAAGCTCTAAATACTGTCCTCATATGAATATCTCCCACTTCTAGAATGCTTCTAATAACTCCAAATCCATTTGAATAATCATTTCTCTTACTTCACACATTACTTTGTAATCTTACTTATAAATCTTAGAAGCTTGTCACTGAAGGTTTTCATGATATTTTCATTCCTATACTGAGTCAGACCAACTACTCTACTGCTGATAACCTCCAATCCAACAAGTAGTTACTTCTAACTCCATTCATACTCTTCCTTAATCATCCAATCTTGATGTATATATCAATTTCTGCTTCCTTCAAGTGTTTAATATTCTCTAAGAGGAATATTACTACTTCAACAACTTAATGCTTCTCTAGCAACATCTTATTCACAATATCTTATCTTAACTTAACTCCAGTAACTCATACTCCAACCTCACATTATATTAATGTGACTTGTCATGACTAATCTAGAATTATATATCTATACTACGGTTTAATTATATTCTATCCACCAATGTCACTTATACATGATATAATCTTTCACTCTTAGTGACTTCAACATGATCATTATAATCGCTTGATCATTTATAGCTTTGGTTTCCAGTTGGCTAATCAAGACTTTATCATTATAACATTACAGTTGTATATAATTATCTTATGAATATCTCTATTGGATTAAGAGATGTCATTCATTGATTATGCCTACTTGATCCAATAGGATTACTCCTGGTAACTAACTTCAATATTTATCCTTATGATCCTCTTTGTTACCATACAAATATATATTCCAGATAACTCTTCTATCATTTCAGGAGTGAGTTAACTCCATCAGTTATCACATGGTTCTTATTCACTTCCAACACTCCCATCCTAAAGATGATATCTAAAACTAGGATTACTACTTACCTCTTCTTACTTCTTTATTTGTAGGACCTAATTGAATGCTATGATAAGTACAAGAGTTGATAGGTCAAGAATTGATAGATTAAGAACTGGTGAATCAATAGTTGATTACTCAACATTGATGAACAACATATATTAGAATATGATTCAATAGAGATGATAGGAGTGATATGGAAGGAAAGATATATGGTAAATGGTCTTGACCTAGTTACCTTCCTACTCCATATAACCAAAGAGTTAGAGTGAAGTATTACCATGATCCTCATGGTAGAAATAGATAAAGATAAAATAGGTCAAGAGTTAGTTATTACATTCTTGTTACTTGAATTATATCCATAGCTTGGCATTTATGGGTTGTTGTAATGAACACTATGATATGATCAATTAAGGATTTGATATTAATCATTAAGCATTGTATTAGGGTTTAATTTTATTACATTTAATCTACCCTTAGATCAAATCTCTATTACCCAAAATAAGGTTTTAGCAGAGGTCATATTGAAACTTATTGCAGTCAACTTGATGATCTACTTCAATTCCATCAAGGTAAGAGAAACTTTAATCACTTTGACAAGTTTTGTTCAAAAGCGCGAAAATTATTCGGATTTTCTATGCATGAATGCAATGCACACATGTGTGTTTAGCTTATTTCTAAGCTCTAATGCTCGGATGTTACACGTGCTTTCAAGTGCACGTTGCGAACGATGGAGGCTGACTGAATGGATACCGCCAATTTGATGGTTAACATTTGGGATGCTTTATGAAGCGTACCATGCGATGTAGCTCAAGGGATTTTTGACTCACTAGAGTTTGTTTAAAAATTTGTGGGTAACAAAAAATGCCCTCGATGGCCTTTACGCAAAAGAAAAAGGGAAACGATGGCAATCCCCCAGACGATGGCATCATCCGGGTCGCGCCTTTCTTCCGCGTGGACGCAGCTCCACCACACAGGCATGGGCCCACCCACGTGTGCGTTCCTTTTCTTCTCCCTTCCTATCTTATCTCTTCCTGCCAATTCCCAAGACCGAGCTCCCTCCACCCGCCATGGAGCTTGCTTCCAGCGCCGAGCACCCTCCACACGCCATGGAGTTGTTACCCCAAGCACCCATGGTTGAAGGCTGCGGCGACCTTCTTGCCTGGCGGTAGTGGTTGCTACCAGCAGCGACTGAACTTGCTTTCCAGCGGTGTCCGAGCTTGCTTCCACGGACGGTCAAGCTTGCTTCCAGCGGCGGCCGAGTTCGCTTCCATGGCTAGCTTGGTCGCCGCCATGACGTCCGAGTTTGCTTCCAGCGGTGGCCAAGCTTCCTTCCATGGCGCCTTATTTCACGCCATGGGCGGCCAATTTCGCTTCCATGGCCATCTTGGTCGCCGCCACCACGGCCGAGTTTGCTTCCAGCGGTGGCCAAGCTTGCTTCCATGGGCAGCCTTGGTCGCTGCCATGGGCGACCGTGGTTGCTTCGAGTGTCGGCCGGCTTTCGTTACAAGTTTACCGACGAGGTCTTCCGGCTAAATTTTTCCGGCGATGTCTCTGACGAAGTAGGGTTTTGCTACATTAGAAGAACTTTTTTGCTACAATCGTCTTGTGGTTTTGCTATAACAGTGTCAAGTATTTGCTACAAGATCTCCGGCGAGAGTCACCGGCGAGTTTTTCCGACGATGTTTCCGGCGAAGTTGGTTTTGCTACATTAGAACATTTCTTTTGCTGCATGGTGTGCGACGAGATCTTCGGCGAGGTGTTCTATTTCTGAAACGAATCTTTTTTTCTTCGAAAACAAAAAGGAACATTTATAGCAAACCGAGGTGTTTTGCAGCGACACAGGGTTAAAGCCGGTTTTAGGGATACGTAGCAACAGCTAGAGCAGGATAATGGGGTCCCATCGAGGGCTGTCCAAAGAAAAATGATATTGTCTAGAACGTATTTGTTCCGTCTCCGGACGCCACCCTCCCGGTATCAACATCTCTCGTTATAGTTGGCCAGTACGGCACCCCGGGGATTTTGCTTTCGAATCCACACACACACGCAACTTGCGTAGCTAGATGCCATGCCGCCCGCCCACTTGCGCACGGAGCATGCGCTGCCAGGGAGGACGGAAGGTACGGCGCCAACGCAGCCGGGCGCACGCGCGCGCGCACATCGGAAAGCCGGGCGGAGCGGCACCGGCAGGCTGCCACCGACGACGACTCCCCACCCACCGGCCGCCGTGGATACTATATTTCGCCGTTCATCGGACCCCGGAGATGCACGAGGCCATGCGCCACACAAGCACAGTGCAAACGTCGAGATCGTGCCGTGCACCACCCTGTGCGCGTTGGAGATGAACACTGAAATGGGATTAGCTCGGTGGAAGAAATTTCTCAAGTTTTCATTGAAATTTGAAACTTTTCGATCCGAAGCTAGCGAGCGTTCCACACCGTGCCACGTCGCCACGCTTCCTTTTTAGACGTGTCACAGTCTCTCTCATACCTACTCTCAGAAATATATGCATAGCAAATTCATGTATTTTAGTGTATAGGTTCGTAAAGATTTAGAGTAAGCCTATACACTGCGAGACGTGTAGATACATTCATTTTATTAATCTAAAATGTCTTATATATTTCGACAGAAGTAATACTTATAGTCGCAAAATAAAAAAGGTCTCTCCGAATAAAATTCCTAGTACTACATGAATTTGCGGTGCATGCTCGCAACATCATCAATTCACGTACTTACTTTTATCCAAATTAATTGACTTAAATTTGACTAAATTAAATATACCTAGTATTAAAATATGTCTAAATATATCTGAATCTAGACAAATTCAAGTCAAATAATTTAGAACGAATGGAGTGCTCCAAGAAAAAAACACTATGGCATTAACTGTTTTCAAACCGACGAGCCATGTCGATCGACAACGGCATCGACGTCAAGGCCCTGCCATGCCCATCTTCGATCCAGCTCTAGTACGATAGGAGTAACGTACGGCTGGTAGTAACGCGCATTATGAGGAGATCGACCGGCCAGTGCACGGTACGTAGCACATTGCTTGGCAAAAGGCACCGTATACACGCCACTAGGTTGGTTTGATTTTGTAATCTTGGATGACTGTTTTACTGAAATAGGAAAAAACATAGAAATCCTATAAACATGGTCAAATCAAAGTCAAAACCCATGAAAAATAATTTGGATATTATTATAGCACAAAATGCCTCAAGGTTTTTTGTGTGTGTGCATAGGAATTTGAAAACAAGGTGCAATTGAATCGTTAAATTTTGTGTTTTTCCTATGGAGCCGAGACAAAGGAGATTTTTCTATGCTATTTTTCTGCTCCATTCTTTTCAACTAAATGGATGAATAGTGTCATCATACGAAAATTTCTGTTCCTATGTCGTTCGTCCACTCTCCTTGAAAGGAAATGTAGCCTAAGAGTATTGAAATAAGCTCCGTCCCAAAATATATGTTGTCTAAGGTTTAGTCAAAAGTCAATGTTTTATAAGTTTAACCAAAATTATATATAAAAATATAAATGTTTACAATACCAAATCGATATCAATAGATGTATCATAAAGTTTATTTTCTTAATATGTCTATTCCATAACGTAGATGTACATGTTTTCCCCTAAATATTTGGTCAAATTTGGTAAAATTTGACTTTTGACCAATCCTTATACGACTTATATTTTGGATCGGAGTACATAACTAGAGTTATACACTACAACTAAGTGCAACTAAGTAATAGAGTGACAAAAGCTACAAACAACTCTATATTTGTTCGCTGGACTAGAGTTGATGAACCTACAAACCTAGCCTGTAATTTAAGTGAGTTAGTACCTTTTTTAGGGCTTGGAGTTTTGGGTGCCGGGGGCATATGCTCCCGTTAAATTCGAAAATAAGTAAAAAAAATCAAACTATTGTTTACTTGTTTTTGGCTCTATGGTCTAAAATTTAATGTAAAAAATCTACATGTATGTTTCTTCAATAAAAAGACAAAGTTCAGTGCTCTTGAAAATCAACGAATTATCACTCAAATTGTTTTTAACATAGGTAATAATTTATATGTTTTTCATAAAATTTTGTAGACAATCAAAGAGAACAAACACATACTCTCTCCGATCCATAATAAGTGTCACTGATTTAGTTATTATGGATGGGAGGGAGTACATGTCTAAATATATTGTATGTTTTGTTATTCAAAATCATTTTTCGCATGCAGGAGCATATCGCTTAGGGGCGAACTTTATTTCTGCCCTTTTAGAGAGCATTATTGTCTGTTTAAATGTGGCCACTTTGCTGGCCATACCTTTCTTTGAAGTCAAATTTGGTAATCACCAAACTTGTAGTAATTTTTAGGATTTTTTGTACTGCTGTTGATGAATATTAACAAATCGGTGAAATTTCGCAAAAAGAATTCATAATCACCAAAACCCATATTTTTTTACTTCAGATGTTTTCTCTCCGGGAAGAAATACTCGAGGCTTCTTTTCTTTGAACAGCACGGGAAGCTCTTGATGTCAGTACTTCAGCTGAAGAACAGGGAACAAATATCCACATGAAAAGTCAAGTTGCTTCAAGAGCGGTTCAAACTTGAAAAGTAGCATGCATGACCCGGCTGCTTCCTGCTGGAAAACATGTTCCGTCCGAATCAAACATATGGGTATGCATGTTCAGCCGCGAGCACACGCATCAGGGGTGAAAGTGCGTCAGACGATCAGATCATACGCCTCACCGGCTCCCCAGTCCGAATCAGCGACAACAAGCAAATAAACAAATCAAAGGAGTTAAGTAAAAATAAAATAAACAAATCCAACGAGTTGTTCTATCAAAACTTACTTTATCCTTCGACACGCCTGCACAAAAATGTCTCATTCACGGTCATTACACGTGATGCCCGGAGCTGGGAAAAGTTTGCAAAATAATGCGCCGTCTCCCTCGTGTATAAAAGTCGTAGCGCTCCTTCAAAGTCCGGATCGACGTGATCTTGGACGTCCCACGCGGCACAACATGTATCTACCGCGTAAGCCTAACAAGCAGACACCAAGTCGTACATACGTCCACATACAGGGAAGTTTGCACAAGAAATTATTACTATACGATACAAGTTGTTGTTTGGGTTTATTGCTTGAAAGCAGAAAGTTACACGTCGACGGCTTTATCTCTAGAATTACCGCCAATTATCTATGCACAATCGTGGATTCCAGAGAGAGAAATGCAGGGCGGGAAAGCGATAGGTGGTTTGTGGATATAAGATCAGGAGGAACGTTTTGCAAGCAAGTTAATTATTCAAAATCAATGGACAACACATGTTGCCTTTTTCTATTTCTCAATAATGGAGGCTCTACTGTTTGCGCTGTCTACATCATAGATGCACGTGATCAACTTTTTTTCTTATAGATTCCCTTTGTTTTTGCGTTCTGAGTTTAGTCTAATATCAATATCTAAATTATCAAATGCAAAAATAAAAAATAATCATGGTAATTCTGATATATATTTTTGAGTAACTTTGTTCTATATATTTTCTTGAATTTTACAAAGTTTGTTTTTAACTAAACTCAGAATGCATGGTACTAAGAAAACGAGGGCACGAATCAAAGTGCTAGTAGATATAATTTTCTTCGTCTTACTAGTCGTTTCTTTGGTTGTATTGACCTCACTAACAAAATGTGGTAGTGTTATAAAGTTGTAGATATGTCAAGTGCACGTATCTACTCTAGTGTCCCTCAAATAATTGAAATCACTAATGTGAACCGAAGTTGTCTTTCAGCGGTGATCTAGAGCCGAACGAAAGTAAGGAGTTGGCACCGTGGAAGAGCAACAACAATATAAGTAGGCTCGTGACTTTTTCTTGACGAACTTAGAGATGATTCTACTACTCTTTAAATTAAAATATAAAGGTACATAATTACAGATAGATCCTTATACCATTTTTGGTGTAGGATAAGTGAACCAAAAAATTCAGAGGCGACTCTAGTATAAAGGCAACACGAAATTCATAGGGGCCAAGACTGAACACTAGGGGGATATTTTTCAAAGTAAACACTAATGTTGCTTCCATATATTCCAACCCCCCAAATAACCACCTCGATGGATAACGGCTTGTCCCAATCAATATTTGCTAAAACTAACATCTCTTGGAGAGTCAAGTTCAAGCCCCATTGATTCCCAATGACATCCCAACAATAGGCACCGATACAACATTCAAATAAGATGTGGCATCTTGTTTCGTCTTGAGCTGGTGCATATAAGAGACCGTTGAATTCATTTCAATTGAATACATTTCGTCGCTATAGCATGTCTCACATATATAATCCATCAGCTAACTTTGTGTTTCATTATGCGCCTAGACTTTCAGATCGGCAAATGCGGCAAATTGATCCTTGTTGACCCGAATCTTGCAACGTTGTGATTTTCCGGCACAAAACTGGTCCAAATTGCTACAATAAAGTACATGCTTTGCCTGTGCCTTTATGGAAATTCGATGAAGGAGAAAAATACCAATTATATAGACAAATAATATGAATATCAGATAGAAATATCTAAATATGCAAATGTATGGAGATCGAGGTTTGGCCATTAGAAAAGAAAGCGCTTTATTCTATATTTCCTACTTTCTCGACATACACACTAATCGAACATGAAAGAACAAAGAATTAGATGACACGGGCAACTATAAATGCAAAATTTACAATAAGGGTAGTGCATACATTCTAATTTTCCTTCTTGTGAATCCAATTTTCCTTTGTTTATCAAGCTTGTTCGAAAATTTCACGAATATATGCCGCTGAGCACTATCCAATTACGGATGACTAGATTTTCCCATAAAGGTTCTAGATTAAATATATAGATATACTTGATGATTAATGGGGAAAAGTAGATATAAGATATTTATATAGACTACACCAATATAAAGATAGTTCATATTACATGTTTTGATGGTTGAAACATTACACTATCCAACTATATATAGGGTTGTCATCTATTTGCAAGAATCATAGAAAGCTACTATGTATGAGAGTCCTAGATTTGGCCATGATTGTGCAATAGTCATAGATAAGGAAGGCATCAAAAGTGTAATAAAAACTCCAAGTCATGTAATGCTTGGTTTGCGACACCATTTTCCAACCCTACTTTTAAGCCAATCGGATTATGAGCACTTGAATTGATGGATTAGTGTTCATTAATGCCTAAAACCAATGTTTTCGTGTATTTGTTACGATGTTCTAGGATCACTATGCTCTAGTATTTTTTTAACTCGTAGAAAACAATATATAAGCATAAAATGATTCATATAAAAGGTAATTGTTGATACAAATAATGAAAGCAAACTACAGTTTTGTTCACATCAAGTGTTTGATCACTAACAATTATGAATCTTAGAGTGTTAAAAAAGATCTAGTGTAATAATCTGATATGATTTAACATAATTTAATCCTGTAAAAAACATATTTAGACATTTTTATTTCATTTCCGTGTTCCATACCTGGATTGTGAAATATATCGTGGATAAAAAAATGATATAGGAAGCACAAACCTTAGCATTTTGATATTTGACTTGTCCTATTTATTTTATGACAAGTTTTACAATTTTTTTATTTTTTATTACACAAGTATGATAATAGTAAATGTTTGTTTTACATTAAAATTGTCGCACTCTTCATTTTTAAACATTAAAGTAAGGCCTAGTTTCAAGATCAACTAAAAAGTGGCGGTTTCTATCAAAACTTACACCTATCCGCGATTGCAAATTTGAATACAATACTCTGTCGAGTGCCTTGACATAACACTGGACAAACACTAAGGGGTGCATATTTTTTCCAAGTGTCTGAGTGGAACACGCGGAATACATGAACACGCCATCAACCCTCTGTAAACCAGGTGAGAAGGGACATGCGGCAAGGCTCTTTTTGGAGCGTCGCCGGTCAAAATCTCATCAAAGTGGCGGCTATGCCGAGTGTTTTGCATTTAACACGTAGGCTTTACCGAGTGTTTGACAAAATACACTCGATTTAGGATAGCGGTTTAACTAATGTGTGACAACATATACTTGGCAAACATTTGGACGTTGGTAAAATGTAGTTTCTGGTGGTGCCATGGAGTGACCATACAAATTAAAGGGATTAAAGATCATCGGTATGCCTGGGCTGACCGACTACTATCGAGTCTAACGGAGACAACAACAACAACAACAATCATAAAAAAATATAAAGCAAATCAAAGAAATTGTCGCCCCATCAAAGCTAGGGTGTCAAGTGAAGTACCGTCAAAATTTGAACTAGATTTGGCAAATAAATTAGAAGTGGGATTTTGGTGGGATACCACTTGACACCCTAATCAAAACCGAGCTCTTGTTCTTCTACACGCCTGCAAACACATGCACGCAAAAGTCTCATTCATCACGGTCAGTTCTAGCTAGCGTTGCTCAGCGCCGAGAGGAGAAAATATGAAAAGTAATCGGCCGTCTCTTTCGCGTATGGAGGTCTCGCGGTGTTCGTTCCACATGTTCGAATCTGCCGCGACATGCCAAGTTGATAGGATTGATCGCCACTACAGTAGCTTATAGACATTATATTCCTACATTTCCCCTTTCTTTTCTTGGGTATAAGATCATACGGATTAGACCGTGGAATTCTCTTTTCTTTTGTGACGTTCTAGACATGCATGCCAAGTGCCAGAATCTGCTCCAATGTTTGCTCTCCAATAATTTAGGCCACTGATGTGGACTGGCTTTGTCTTTCACTAGTGATCTTCAGGCACTCCAAAGCCATGGCCCGGCACTTGCGGAAGATAGACAAAGAAAGGCAGGCGGCGTCAGGATTTTTCGGACCGGAACTGATCTGAATTGATCTGGTAAAAGTGCATGCAATCATGCTCGTGCATCTGCAGATAAGCTAGCTGAAGAAAGATGGAAAAGTGTCTTGTGCTCTACACAAAAGTATCTGGTGAGTGGTGACAAAACAAAACAGGATCGAGCACCCGTGAAACACATAGAGGAAAAAGGAGCGGCACAGGTTAAAGGCACGGTATCAGGTGATAGATGCTGCCCCAGCCCTGTAATTTAGTCATCTGGAGAGATTAATTGAACAGCCTTTTCTAGTGGATCAGTCTGCTGTCTGATCATAGACGGAAAGATCTTCGGTAAGCCTTGTCTAGATATGCATCAGCGCTGTCAGCATAAGTTCTTTTTGGACATGATGGAAAAAAAACTTAGTTCTATATCAGTACTTATATGACGAATGAAAGCACTAGTATGTGCTTGCCAAGGGAGCCCTGGTTTTTCGAATAGGACGGATACCTACTTGACCAACGTAACCTACTGGCTACTAGTCTAACAGTACTGATTGCCTAAAGATGCCATGTTTGAGTTAAAACACAAGGTAGCGTACGTCATAGCATAACCATCGACAGTTTTACCTTTACATCCAACAAGAATCCAACCTACCTGAACTGATTGAATTTATGAACATTGTGGGAAGTTTAAAATAAATCGAGCATTCTTTTTTACAGACTACTGGTGGCCCTAAATGATTTTGATAAACATAACTTAGAAATATCAAGATAATTTTAACTACACTCAGCCTCTATGCCAACATAATATCAAGATATAGTCCAAACATTAACAATGCACAAAGAAAAAAAATCCTAGTGGTCAGAGACTCGCTGCAACATGAACAAAACACATCCATCGACAACACCTAGATTTCGAGAAAGGTAGTGCATGAACAAACCACCGCCATCGACAAGAACTAGATTTCGAGAAAGGTAGAGCACAACACTACTAGGAAACAACTAATCAGTGGCGCATATTGGATGCGCCATACCTCGCCACTAATTTTTTCTATGACGCATATTGATATATTGCAATATGCGCCACATAGTTTGTTTCAATTTTTTTTAAAGCAAGACAGATCTAGGTCGGAGGTGGGTCTCAACGGAGGAGGGCTAGGACGAGTGGGGGGGGGGGGTCATCGGAGGTGGTGGCTAAAGGAGGAGGAGGCTAGCGGAGGTGGAGGAAGGGATTGCCGGATGTGGTGGAGTAGGAGGAGGAGGTCGCCGGAGGAGGAGGCCATGTACGAAGGTGGTGGTAGTGGTGGTGGAGGAGGAGGCCATTGTCGGAGGTGGAGGAGGAGAAGGAGGAGGAGGTCGCTGAAGGAGGAGGAGGTCACCGGGGTGGTGGATGAGGCCATGGTCGAAGGTGGAGGTCGTCGGAGAGTGGAGAAGGGGAGGAGATAGGGAGAAGAAGTGGATGCGAGTAGAAGTGTGGAGGAGAGGGGAAGATAGAAGGAGAAAAGAGAGGGAGAAGGGTGCCGACGGGATTGAAAATTTGAATACTGCCCAAATTTATGTGGCGCATATTCAAATGCGCCACAGAAATGTCTCACCTTTTCTACTTTTTTTGTAGGAAAAATATTCTTTTTACTCTTTTCGAATTTGAGGATTCTATAAAATGTAGAACGACCTTTTCTACTTTCACTTTCTATGACGCATATGATCATCTCTTTGTGCGGTGCATATCACCATTGGAACTGGGTTAATCAAATTCTGTGGTGGGCCCCATTTAACTTTATGTGACGCATATTGTTATATGCGCTATAAAAAAAACAAATTTATCTGGCGCATTTAGATATATACGCCACGGAATGTTGACCATCCATATTTGGTGGCGAGATTTCTGTTGCGCATTCTATTGACGTACGCCACTATTCTATGGCGCATGCCACACAATATGCGGCACAGTGTAACCGTCTATGTATAGCTAGTTTTCTAATAGTGCAAGCATAACCCTCGTCTGATCTAACATCCTAGATTTCAAGAAATATAGTGCACAAACACTGTGATCTTTTGGTCTAACAACCATAGCTAGGTCATGGGTTTTTCTCCTCGAGAAGGTCGACAATTCTTAAAAAAAATAGATGGACGTGCCCCATTAACTGAGACACGCTGCTCGCTCAAAGAGCACCACCAGGCACCAGAAATTGGTGGCCCTAACTATCATGTCACGAAAAGAGAACCTATCCATCGGTCCACAAAGTAGATTCGAGCTGTACCTAAGATAAGATCCACTAGCCAAGACATATAGTAGCTAATCCAAGAGTGGCTTGCTAGTGCTTAGGGATGGCCCGAGACCAAAAATTATGGGCGACTGGGCCCATCGATGATCTATTATTCCGGCCCGTCCCCTTCACCGTCCCAACTACTGTAGATAGCTTGCGGCATACTTTGACATGTATCTCATGTGTCTTGCAAATGCTGCTGTTGTTGATTCGCTGAATTCGCTTGGTCCGGCGTTTTCAACTTGTTCCTGGCGTCCCGGGGTCGTTCTGGGAACTCCGGACCAAAGTTAGGCCAAATCTGAACGAAACCGGTGTCCTAAAAACACGACTGGGCTAATTTTCGGTGTTTGGACAAAAAAGTTATATGGGAACAGCCTGCTGAGAACCCGAGTAGAGATGCTCTAACAGTACTGATTGCCTAAAGATGCCATGTTTGAGTTAGAACACAAGGTAGCGTACGTCATAGCATAACCATAGACAGTTTTACCTTTACATCCAACAAGAATCCAACCTACTTGAAATGATTGAATCTATGAATATTGTGGAAAGTTTACAATAAATCGAGCATTCTATTTGACAGACTTTTGGTGGTCCTAAATAATTTTGATAAACATAACATAGCAATATCAAGATAATTTTAACTACACTCAGCCTCTATGCAACCATAATGTCAAGATATAGTGCAAACAGTAACAATGCACAAAGACAAAAAGAGAAATCCCGTCCAATCGGTTAGAGACTCGTTGCAACATGAACAAACCACCGCCATCGACAACACCTAGATTTCGAGAAAGGTAGTGCACAACCAGAACACTATGTCCGGTCTAACAACCTAGATTTAGAGAAACGCAATGCACAAGCACCGTCATCATCCAGCCTAACAAACATAGGTAGATCATGGGTTTTTGCCCAAGAGAAGGTCTAATCTACGGACAATGTTTTGAAAAAAAAAAAAAATAGATAGACAATAGACATTACCATGAACAACTAATGAAGATCGGACGTGCCCCGGAAACTGAGACACGCTGCTCGCTCAAAGAGCACCACCAGAAATCACACGGTTTGGTGGTCCTAACTATCATGTCACGAAAAGAGAACCTATCCATCGGTCCACAGAGTTTATTCGATCTATACCTAAGATAAGATCACTAGCAAGACAGCTAGCTAATCCAAGAGTTGCTAGCTAGTGCTTAGGAATGGCCCGAGACCAAAGATCATGGGCGACTGGGCCCATCGATGATCTATTATTCGGGCCCGTCGCATTCACCGTCACGCTTGCGGCATACTTTGACATTGTATCTCCTGTGTCCTGCCAATGCTGCTGCTGTTGTTGATTGTATCTGTATGCATCATCCGACCACTTTCCCCTTGATTTCTGTCGCCAAAAGCAGAGTGGTCGTCAGCTTCGGCCGAATGAGTAACACGATCGAGTTGCCTAGCCACTATCAAGCCTAGTCTCATCTTGTCTTAATAAGCTAACCCAACATTACTTTACCTGTTGACTACTAGTGCTAATTAACCCCCTCTGAAAACTGAAAAGACGTCTATCCTGGCCGGTTAGTGCTTACACATCCCCATCCAGCGCGGACGAACCTAATCTAGTAGAAAGAAAAGCCATGGACACTAGTCCCTGAAGCCTAGCTGAAACCTGCAACTTGGAATGGAACCTGCTGCAACTTGGTCTATAAAGTTGCTATGATGCTTCTCTAGTTTAGGTACAGTCAGCTCTTGCACCGATACGCCCTGAGCCACAGGTTTGTTTCAGCAATGGGGTTACAAGTGAAGAGACGGAGATACCTTGCCGCGCGGCAAGATCACATGGGAGAGATCGGTGCCATGGCAGATAGATGGTCAGACGCGACACGTCAGAAGAGAAAAATGGTGTACGTGTTGATCGGTCGCCGAAACAGGGGAACGGGTGTGTGTTTACACAGCAGCTGGATTACAAATTCAGATTGCTAGGACTGGTCGAGGCAGCAGAAATTAGGGAAGGCCTCATGCCTGTATGTAGTAGACTCTAGACTCTTGACTCTAGACCTAGCTAGTCTGTTCTGTCTGAGGTTGGGAGGAAACCCACCGCCGTGCCAAGACCAATTTGTGAGCATGGAGATGCTATCCGCCTTTTACATTGGCTAGTTGAAAGAGGTACGATAGCCGGACCGATCCAAATGTTTGTAGGGCGCGAACACACCGTCGTACGCTCCGACTAACACAATGAAATCCTTAGATCTGATGGGATCACACAATTCGACCTGCGCGCTTAGGGAATAAGCCACGGTTTTCCTTTGAGTTGCATTGGTTGCGACATGAAATGTTTTATGATATGGTCACAAAATAATGAAACGTCATAAATGATGGGCGTAAATCCTATGGAACGATGATTAAATAAAATACGCCATATGAGGAGGTGATTAAAACGGTGGACAAAAAAATTAAGTGGAAAATACAAAAAAGAAAGAAAGATTACTCTCGATCATTGATGATCTTGATGTGAAGGCCGAGAAAGGACCTTTGAGTATTGATGAGCGTGAGACTAAGGAATGATAATGATCGCATTACAAACCTTAGAAGAGATGAGGATACCAAATGGGCTCAACGAGCTAAAGTTAAGCATGTTTAAAAGGGGGGTGGAATAACACAAAATACTTCCATTTGATTGCAAATGGCTAACACATGAAGAAAAAAATCTTTCAGCTAAAACATGATGAAGGAACCATTGTAGGAGAGGATAATTTAAAAGTATATATTACTGAATATTATTAAAAGTTGTTTGGGCCGCCAACACCATCAAATATTTCGATGAGGGAGGATTATGTCCACGATATTCCGCAACTCACAGTGGAGGAGAATAGTATCCTTACAATCCTATTACCAAAAAGGAAGTTTATAAGGCTATCTCTCGGATGGAGCATAATAAGTCGTCGGGTCTGGATGGGTTTACGGCTGAATTTTATCAAAAGTTATGGGAAGTGATCAAACGTGATCTTATGGCACTTTTAATCAACTTTATTCCGGGGATTTACCCCTGTTTAAATTGAATTTTGGGGCCATCACTTTATCAAGAAAGAAAATGCGGTACATATACAACAATATAGACCCATATGTTTATGGAATGCCAGTTTTAAAATTTTCACTAAAATAGGGACTAATCGTATCACATGTATTGCTCCAAAGGCAATTAGACCTGCTCAATCTTCCTTTATGCCAGGGAGACATATACTAGAAGGAGTAGTTGTCCTTCATGAGACAATTCATAAGATTCATCAGAAGAAAATGGATGGAGTCTTATTTAAAATAAATTTCGAAAAGGCATATGACAAGGCTAAATGGTCTTTTCTACAACAAACATTGTGCATGGAAGGATTCACACCTGAGTGGTTCAATTTGATCGAGCAGTTTGTTCAGGGACGTAGTGTGGGCATAAGGGTCAATGATGATATTGGATATTATTTCCAAACTAGAAAAGGTCTACGACAAGGAGATCCACTGTCCCCGACGCTTTTTAATATCGTTGTAGACATGCTAGCCATCCTTATTGCTAGAGCAAAATAGGACAATCAAGTTGGTGGCCTCATCCCTTATCTTGTTGACGGAGGGGTTTCAATTCTACAATATACGGATGATACTATTCTGTTCATGGAACACGATCTACATAAGGCCGTGAACATGAAATTAATATTATGCATCATTGAACAATTGTCAGGGTTAAAGATTAATATCCATAAAAGCGAGATTTTCTATTTTGGTAAAGCAAAAGATGAAGAGCAGCAATATAAACAAATATTTGGTTGCAAGGATGGGTCATTGCCTATTAGATATCTGGGTGTACCCATCCACTATAGGAAACTTAAAAATTTAGATTGGTATCCAGTAGAAACTCGATGTGAAGGAAAATTGGGTTGCTGGAAGGGCAAGCTATTATCTTATGGGGATTGCTTGGTCCTAATCAATTATGTATTAACAAGTTTACCTATGTTTATGCTGACATTTCTTGAAATACCTAAAGGGGTAAGGAAACGACTGGATTTTAAAGGTCTCGCTTTTTCTGGCAATGTGATGAGAATAAGAAAAAATATAGACTAACAAAATGGAACATAATCAATTGAGGTGTTGGAACTCAAAAATAGATGTTTGTTAAGCAAATGACTTAATAAATTAATGTATGAAGAAGGTGTGTGGCAAGAGCTACTACATAATGAGTATTTAAGTCAGAAAACGTTATTTGAAGTCCAAGTGAAACCGACTGATTCTCCATTTTGGAAAGGAATTATGCGGGTAAAGAATGAATTCTTTGCTAAAGGTAATTTTAAGATCGGGGATGACAATAATACTAGTTTTTGGGAGGATATATGGTTGGGAGATACACCTCTAGCACAACAATATCCATCAATATACAATATTGTACAATGGAGAAATGTTACAGTGGCACGTGTATTAGCTCAAGTACCACTTAACATTGGCTTCACGAGGGTACAAGTACCACTTAACATTGGCTTCACGAGGGTACTTTATGGTAATAAGTGGACTGTGGGGTTACACTTATGCCAACGACTTATGATGATACAGTTGTCAGTTGAACATGATAAATTTATGTGGAAGTTAACCACGTCTAGTGTGTACTTAGTAAAATCCATGTATAAAGATCCGTTGAATGATCATACGGTCTTCCTACATAAATATCTTTGGAAATTGAAGATCCCTCTTAAGATTAAAATTTTATGTGGTTCCTTCAAAATAAATTGCTTCTTACTAAGGATAACCTGGTTAAGAGGAATTGGGTAGGATGTAAAAATTGTTGGTTGTGTGGATCGCTGGAAACTATAGAGCATATGTTTATATCATGCCCTTTTGCTCGTCTTGTGTGTCGTATTGTTAATTTTGCTTTTGATCTACCCGCTCCAACTAATATAACAAATACGTTTGGGAATTGGTTGAATGGATTTGATAATTCATCTAAGGATAGAATTCACATTGGTGTTTCTGCCTTATGTTGGTCTATTTGGAGATGCAGAAATGACATTATCTTTAATAAAATAACATGTTTCAATTTTTTCAGGTTATCCACATGGTGGCATATTGGGTACAACTATGAGAGCACCTATCTACACCCGACCAACGGGATACTATGGCTACTGGGTGCAGCCATTTGCTGACGATCGCCCACCACATTTTCGACCAGCCGTGTTGGCAGCCGCTTAGTTGACTACGAGATGATTAGTTTTCATATGTTCACTATTTTTCGCTGGCTGATCCATGTATCAACGCTAAGCGATCCATGGTTTGTAATTTTTGCTGAATGTTGGATGTTGGATGATTTTAACTAAATGCTGTGTGCATCAACTAATGTAGAGGCCGGGTCTATATTCCCTTTTCGAAAAAATCTAACGCTCACCATAACTGGGAGTCGTAAGGGTGGTCTCGAGAGACTTCAAAGCAAGTTGCGTGACATGGATCAGCCAAGACGGAATTTGCCCCTCCAACTCGGAGAGATATTCTCTGGGCTGTCTCATGTGATATGCAGGGCGAGCCCATAGGGCGGGGCAAAGGGGCGCTCGCCCTGGGCCCAAGGAGTTAGGGGTCCCGGTCCGAGACATATATGTGTATCTATATTTATTTCTACTCTTGAGACCCAACAGGGTAAAATAATTCTAAATAATATAGATTACCTAAGCTACAAACTACTATGTCTCTACTCCAACTTCTCTTTACACAAAAATACTCCAAAATATTGTATAATAAAGAGGGAAGCACAAGTTTTATTTAAAAAATCCATAGAGATGTATCATTTAGTTTTGATTGTGGGAAACAACATCAACATAATTCCCAGCAAATATTCTAACATTTATGAATATTTTTTCTCGGTGCCATCATTTGGTGGCCTCTCCAAATATGCAGAACAATACCAGCCCCCATGTGTCTCTACAAAGTTGCTAATGTTCATTACTGAGAATAACGACGCAAGCACATAACTATATCATTCCACAAATAATTGTTCACCAATTCCCAGCGGGTCTACTTCTCCCTATCATCCCTGTTCTAAATACTATTTTATTCTCTTGTTATTTTAGTGCCTAATGTGTCTATGCTTCTACTCATTTTCTGTACATGCATATGAATTTTTTACTTTTATAATTTTGTTCTATGATTAATTCTAGAGGTACATATGTATAACACGTGTACACAAGGAGCAATTAATAGGAATAAGTATCACGGTAAATACTTTGCTTGATCAATACAAATGAGTAGTTTTGAATCTCTTCACCGAGATTCCAAATATCAGGGATTTATCAAATGTACAGATTTTATTATTATTTAGAGGCCTAAGAATGCTAATTATGCTTAAACTTTAAGTAATACTAATTTTTAGCATATATATTAAAGATGTATTTAAAAAATATTTTTGAATTAGGGGGGCCATTGCCCCCTCCCCTTGACTCAGTGAAACTTCTCCACTTTAAATGAGGGGTCCTTGGTGTCATGTTGCCCTAGGTCCCCTCAAATCTATGGACCGACCCTGGTGATATGATTCAGAAACATGACCATACGCTGCTCGATCAAGTGTTGGCTGACTTAGTGAAGCCTCGTGGGTGTCGCACCGTTTTGAATATGGAAGCACGAGCAAGTCGTACTCGTATTCCGCAGTCCAGAGGAGATAGACCGAAAGGGTACTCTCATCATTTTTGATGCGCGGTTGCCCGTGGGGGACCACTGTGGGCCACATGGATGGTATTGTGTCATCGTGGGCCGCCACGCTTGCCTCGCGGTACACGTCCGTACTTAGCCGTGCGTGATAGACGTGGGTCCTGCTTGTGTGCTGGCCCGCGTGTCAGTCTTGTAGGTGAGAATGGTTTTTTAATGGAACACTCGTATTTCATTAAGACATGGCACAATCATCGATCACCAGACGGGTTACAGAAGTAGGGTAGCCTGATGTCGACAGAATATGGTCTCCCTGAGCTACACTACCACCCAAAGCTGCAAGCTCATGAGCAGGCTTATTACAACCCTGTGGGGCGTACATCACACTGGTGTCAATGAAATTAATAGATAACTAATACCTCAAATCACCGAAAGGATACCTAAAGGACTGAGGTCATAGTCCAAGCTTATCATGACAGTCTTCAAATTAGTGCAGGCTATTTCAAACATAACTCGCCCCACTCCCATTTGATCTGCAACCAGGGGTGGACGCACGTTAGGCTCAGTGTGGGCACTGGCCCTCACTCAATTTTCAGTCTTGCCTATACATGTCAGATAGGATTAAGGTGATGCCCCTGGTCAGCCCAGTAACCATGCCCCCGGTCAGCCCTGTCCTATGACCGGCCAGAACTTGGGGACCTCATCAGCCTCACAGTTTTAAGTTTCCATACAAGATGATTGGGAAGAAGAATAAGATAAAGAGAAGATTTAATCCTCATTGGTTTGATCAGTATGCTAATTGGATAGAGTACAACGAGAAGACGGACAAAGCCTATTGCTTATGTTGTTATCTATTTAGGGACAATGTTAAAGACAATCATCATGGGCATGATGGATTTGTAGTAGAAGGATGGAACACTTGGAAGAATTCAGAGAGATTGGTGACTCATGTTGGTGACCGCAATATCTTTCACAATAGGGCACTAAAGGACTGTGATGATCTATTAAAACAAGAGCAATCTATCCATGCAGCCTTGCATAGACAAAGTGAAATGGAAAAGAATGAGCATCTCATCCGCTTAAATGTTGCAATTGATGTTTGCCGACACTTGTTGCATCAAGGTCAGTCTTTCCGTGGCCATGATGATTCAAAAGATTCCGAAAATAAAGGAAATTTAAAGGAGATTATTGACTACACTATTAAGCTGAATGATGTTGTTTCCAAGGCTTTAAAAAATTCTCCAGATAATAATCAAATGACGTCTCCAAAAATTCAAAAAGATATTGTTGAGTGCTTTGCAAAAGAAATGTTGGGTTATATGATGGAAGAAATTGGCAATGGTTTGTTCAGCTTATTGGTAGATGAGTGTCGAGATGTTTCTGACAAAGAACAAATGGCAGTAGTTCTCCGGTATGTTGATAAATGTGGGTTGGTCCAAGAAAAGTTTGTCGGTGTTGTTCATGTGGAGGAGACAACAGCTTCTCATCTCAAGTCTTGCATAAATTTATTATTTTCAGAACTTGGTTTAAGTCTAAAGAAAGTTAGAGGCCAAGGATATGACGGGGAAAGCAACATGTCAGATGAGTTTAATGGTTTACAAGCAAAAATTATGAGTGAGGACAAATCAACATATTATATACATTGTTTTGACCATAAACTCAACTTGGTTGTTGTCGCTATTGCGAAGAACATATTTGATGTCAGAGATATATGATCTCAGTTTTGTTGAATGTTGTGGGAGCATCTTGCAAGAGAAAAGACCAACTTAGGGAACACCATCGAGATGAATTAAGGAAAGCAATTGGTTGTGGAGAGATTGGTACATGAACTAGACTAAATCAGGAGCTATCACTTCAAAGACCAGGCGAAACTCGATGGAATTCCCATTATAGAACATTGTTGGGTCTTCCAAGATGTTCTCATCGGCGGTTAAAGTACTAGAATATGTTGAGAAAGATGGTACATATTCCGGAAAGAGGCGTCAAGCTAATGGTCTTCTCAAATACTTCCAAACTTTTGATTCTGCATTTTCTTACATATGATGATGATGATATTAGCTTTCGCAAATGGTCTATCAAAAGCCTTACAGAGAAACGATAAAGATATTGTAAATGCTATTTCAGATGTGGAATCCACTAAGTGTGAACTAGAAAAGCTTAGAACAAATGAGGGGTGGAATTCTCTTATGGAGAAGGCAACCCGCTTCTGTGAGAAGCATGACATCTCCATACTCGATATGAAAAATGACTATGTGAACCCAAAAAAACCAAGACAGAAGATCGACATTAACAATGAACATCATTACCGTGTTGATTGTTTCTTTGCTGTTTTGGATATGTTAGGAAAAGAGTTTGATGATAGATTCAACGAGGTAAATTCCGAGTTGCTTCGATGTATGTCTGCTTTGAGCCCAAGTGATCTATTTGGTCAGTTTGATAAGGAGAAGGTGTTGAAGTTAGCTAAGTTTTATCCCAACGACTTCAATCACAAAGAGATGGCGACTCTCGAGCATGAACTTGCTCTATATATAGATAATATACTGCATGATACAAGGTTTGCTAACCTGGACAGTATTGGTGATTTAGCTAAACTCATGGTTGATACAAGGAAGCATCTCTCATATCCTTTGGTGTTTAGGCTTTTGAAGTTTGTACTAACACTTTCTGTTGCCACTGCCACCATAGAGAGATGTTTTTCAGCTATGAAGATTGTGAAGAATGCTTTGGGTAACAAAATTGGTGATGATTATTTGAGCCATAGCCTGATTTGCTATGTGGAAAAGGGATTGCTGGAGGCCGTTACTAATAAAGTGATTGTTGATCGTTTCCATAAGATGAAAAATCGTAGTGGGAGAGATGAAATGTAATGATTTAATACCTTACACTTTGTCTATGTTTATCACCTCCATTAATATTTGCATAACTTATCCTAACATGTGCGTTCCATTTTCAGGTAACAACATTTATCTGGAAGACAAATAATATTTACCATTTTGCAACCTATGAATTATTTGGATATCTGTCTTTTTGTCCAAAAAGGTTTGTTTCTTGTTTTAGTGAACTTGTCATATTGCTGTGGGATGAAGTATTGTATGCATTATACGAAGACTGCTATATATATATACCATGTTTGAACATGTATATCTGGTGATTTTTCTTTCTCAATTTTTTTGGTCATTTTTATATACATGTGTGCCCCCAGTCCCATTTTTGCCTGGGTCCGCCACTGTCTGCAACCTCGTTGGCATTTGACAGTGCCAAAGCTTCAGCATGGAAATCATTCTCTATATTTGTCAAAGATCCTGCTATGGCAAAGCAGACGTTCGAGGAACTGTCATGACATATTGCACCCCAATTAGGTTTTTCTTTTTCTGTTAAAAAAATTAGGTTTTTTTTTTGAGAATGGGGTTGGGTGGTGGAGGAGATAGGGCGTCCGACGCACATCCACGTCGGTCCCAGAGAACATGGGCAACGTGAGACGGGATCTTTCGATTTTTTCTATTCTCTCCAGGGAATTGGCATGCATGGTAGGTCTGTCACCTCCGTCGACAGACAAAGTTTCCTCGTCCATCTCGTAAAGCAAAGCATATATTTTCCCGCGAAATGATAAAGCAAAGTGTAGTGTTCCTGCCGAGTAGAGGCTATTTGTTGTGTTCGTGGAGTAGATGTGGGTCCAGGCATAGGCGGATCCATAGGGTGGACAGGGTGGTGCTTGGACCACCCTGAAATTTTGGTTCGGCCCATATGCCCGCCAGAAAAAAATGGAAAAAGCCTATTTTTATAAGACGTGAGCAACGAGTCGATCCAACGGAAAATACCGAGTTGTACTCTTGGTTGATACCTTGAGTAGTTTGTTTCTACCTTCCTCTATTCCTGTTTGATACAGACCAACAGAACCACTGCCCGTCGCCCCGCCTCGTCAACTCTCAGCGGCTGGCGCAGCTCCTCCCCATTGCTCCTCCCTCACGCGGTCCAGCCTCCGGCACTCCCCCAGGCTCACAAACTCCATTCCCCTTTCCCATTCCCTGCTTGTCTAAACCTAGGCCTAGAGTAGGGAGGGCGGCTGCGGCGCGGCTCCCTCCTGCTCCCATCGTTTCCCCAAGACACAAAGGTGAATTCGATCAAAAATTATACAAATTTGACATTTGAACTGATTGATTGTTTAGGATTGATGTCCGACTGTAGCCAATTACTAAAATAAATTAGACAATTTTGTTGTAAAAATGTTGAAGAATGAAGAGGGCTGGAGACATGTCGACGATTGCTTCTCTTTGTCGGAGACATGCGGCAAATATGATGGCTTCTTCATCTCCTTCCTAAGCAGCGGATGTGGTGGAAGAGCGAATTGAAGATGTTGTGATGGAAGACCAAATTGAAAAATAGATGCAACAGGGAGTTATTGAAGAAGTTGTGAATCTCATGCCATCTTCTCTACCGCCACCATTTTATGATATTAATCGGCTTCCACAAGTTTCCGTGGAAAGAATACCCATCATTTCAAATATGTATCTTATGCAAAATTCAAACTTTACTGAGACTTACTACATGTTGTAAGACCATAGTGTTATAGTTAAATTATATGCTAGTGTTTTGGCCTTGTTGTAGTTGTGCTAAAAGAATTGAAGCAGGTGGACCACCCTGCGTCAAAATTCTGGATCCGCCGTTGGGTCCAGGTTACTTTACATGCGTTCTTCGTCCTCAATTCACTGATACTACTTTCTCTAAAAAAAAAACAAATTCACCGATACTTTTCCTCTCTTCTATAGTAACACGGTTTTGTTCCTTTGCCGAAGACACCACCCTGATATGAAATCATGATCTTTGTTACTGCTAGCTCAGGCTTTTTTTTTAACCTTTTGGCTTGTACGGTAGGAGCTCGGGTTTCCAGCTGGGAATCCAACGCAGTCACGCAGACACGGGCACGCAAGCCGATAGATGCCTGCCGCGGCAGCACTCGCGCGCACGCATGCAGCCGCTGCAGCGCCTGGACAAAAGGGGCAGGAACTCCATCCACCATCAGCATGCTGTACTGTACAGGCAGGCGCAGGCTGCGACAAGGACTGCTCACCATCTGGATTCGAACATGGCGCCAGTATCTCTCGCAACGATTCTGCGGCAGAATGGACGACCTAGATGTTAAAAAAATTCACAAACTCGGGGCAAAACTATTTTACCTAATCCACCCCTTCTGAGTAGCTCACAACATAAATATTCGCTCGCCTCTCCCTTGCAGCGTGGCACGCGGATCAGACGTTACGGTTCAAGGAAAAAGCGCTACTCTACTTATTTTATCTATAATAGTTAAAACCTTGTCTTAGCTGAGTTGGTTTGAGACATTGGTTAACTTAGATTAGATTAGATTGATGATGCATTCGACTCTCCACTCCACCAATTTTTGCTTTTTTGAACTGCACCAATTTTTGCTGAACGTAATTGTGCACGGTGTAGGGCCTTTCACTTGGACACTAGTACAATACTTATTATTTTGATTGAGGCCTTTTCTAGTCGCGTAGTTGGTTGAGGCCTTTCTTTCAACTTGTTAGATTAAAGGGTTTGAATCCGTGGAGCATACGCGTTTGGCGCGTATCTTGTCGATTTTGCGCTACTGAGCTCATCACGAGCGTCGTAGTTGCGGCTGCTCAGCCGTGGGCTGCGGCGTCGTCGCGACCTGTGGATGGCGGATCGTGGATCCCCGACCGGTGGTTAATTTATGAGCATGTACGTAGTCGATGCTATAACCACAGCCTACGACGTTTTGGACATCATGTTGCGAGTCCACTAACATGAACGATAGGTTGAGGGCCTTGATGGCCTCGCGTCTTGTGTCTGGGCCCATGCGCTCTAGCGTGAAAAAGAACAAACTTGTGTTCATGCTGGATGATGTTGCTTCCATATTTCCTACAGAAAACTAGAACATTACCATCTATTCCCCAACTTTACTATTTATTTTCGTTTCAGGCAAACCAGATCTGTTTTCCTTGAAGAAGTTTAGGAAGATGCAATAAAGCAGAGAGGAAAAAGTTTCATGATACTAACCAGGGTATGTTTTGGAAGCTCCTGCACCGATTTCATCTGAATTCGAACCCCTGGATTCCATCACTATTCATGATTTTGATTTCTTGTTATCTATTTGTTCCATGGACTTTCTTTTCTCGACTAGGAGGTGGCTGTCGAGAGGAAGGAGAAAGAAGGGAGGAAGAGGCTGGGGTAGTTTCGTCAGGTCCCAGCTGAATCTTGATGCTTCTTCCAGATAGAAGACAAAAAGCCCAAAAAAGCCCAACAAAACATACAACAAAAGTTTCAACACAAAAGTCCCAAAAAGAACAAGAAAAGCCTAAAAAAGGATTAAGACAAGGAGATCCCCTATCACCGACACTCTTTAATTTGGTTGCGAATATGTTAGCCATCTTAATTGCCAGAGCCAAGGAAGATGGTCAAGTGGAGGGACTCATAACTCATCTAGTCGAGGGAGGAGTCTATTTTATAATATGCAGATGATACGATTATCTTCATGGAACATGACTTGCAGAAAGCTCTAAACATGAAATTAATTTTGTGTATTTTGAACAACTATCAGTTATAAAAATTAATTTTCATAAGAGTGAGATCGTTTGCTTTGGTCAAGCTAAAGAAGCACAAGATGATTATATGGAGCTTTTTGGTTGCGAAATTGGATCTTTTCCATTTAAATATTTAGGAATTCCAATCCATTTTAGAAAGCTAAAAAATGGGGAATGGAAACCTGTAGAAGATCGATTTGAGAAGAAATTAGCATGTTGGTTAGGCAAATTATTATCATACGGAGATCATTTGATATTAATTATTTCGGTATTAACAAGTTTTCCAATGTTTATGTTGTCTTTCATGGATATTTCTAAAGGTGTCCGAAAGAGACTAGACTTCTTTCGGTCCCGCTTTTTCTGGCAGAGTGACAAACATAAAAAAAATACCGTCTAACTAAGTGGAATATTATCCGTAGACCGAAATACCAGGGAGGGCTTGGTGTCAAGGTCTTAGAAATTAAAAACAAATGTTTGCTCAGCAAGTGGTTGTTCAAATTTATGAATGAGGAGGGAGTTTGGCAGGAACTGATAAAAAATAAATAGCTACACTCCAAGACATTATCTCAAGTCAAAGCTAAGCCAAATGATTTGACTTTATGGAAAGGCCTTATGCAAGTAAAAGAGGATTTCTTTGCAAGAGGGTCTTTTTCTGTTAAAAATGGGGAGAACACGCACTTTTGGAAAGATACTTGGATAGGGGATAGTCCTCTAGCGGATCAATATTCATCTCTATTTAATATTCTGCAAAGAAAAGAAGTTACGGTAGCACATGTTTTGGCGCATAATCCGCTGAATATTTTCGTAGATCCCTTCTCGGGCCAAGGTGGTCTAGATGGTTGCATCTTGTTAATAGACTGATGGATTTTAATTTAGTTGATGGTGAAGATCATTTTAAGTGGGATCTGACATCATCTAAGATGTTCTCGGTGAAATCTATGTACCTAGACTTGCTTAATGGGAACACGAGGTTCCTGCGTAAGTATATATGGAAAATGAGGTGCCATTAAAAATTAGGATTTTTATGTGGTTTTTATATAGGAAAGTCTTATTAACAAAGGATAATTTAGCAAAAAGGAGATGGCAAGGTAGCCAAAAATGCTGTTTTTGTAATGATAATGAGACGATCCAACATTTATTCATTGATTGCCCCTTTGCGAAAATAGTTTGGCGCATAGTACATATGGATTTTAATCTAGCTCCCACAAAAAATATTAAGAACTTGTTTGGTAATTAGCTTAATGGGGTCGATAAATTTAAGAGAGTTCAAATACGAGTGGGTGTTTGTGCTTTACTCTGGGTAATATGGCATATTCGAAATGACCTGACTTTTAACAAATCAACAAACACTTCTTTTATGCAGGTTATTCCTTTAACTACACACTGGATTCGTATGTGGTCTCTATTTCAGACGGAGGAGCGCAGGCCGGCCATGGCTATTGGGTGCAGCCGTTTGAAAACGGTTGCATGGGATTTATTCGGCTGATACGGTTGGCGTTTTGATAGTAGAATGTCATGTTTATGCACAAGATATTTTTGATTCTTGTTTTCTTTAGATGGTTGGTACATGTCTTAATCTTATGCGACCCATGAGCTGGGACTGTAAGAACTTTTTTGTAATAAACTCAATAATGCAATAAAGGCTATATGCATCAGTCGAGGCGGCCGAGGCTTTTATTCCCTTTTTGAAAAAAATAAACAGGGTGGAAAGCGGCTGTAGCGATGGAACTGGGCTGGAATTCTCGGTGTGAGGCGACTGAGATGTAGGCACGCCCTTTACTAAACGTTTGACTAAAAACACTTGCAAACATCAGGACGTTGGAAAAAATGTCGTTTCCTAGGGCGGTGCCATGCAGTGACCATACAAATTACAGGGGTGAAAGATCATCGGTAGCCTGGCCTGATCGACTATCGAGTCTGATTGAGCAACCACTAACAATCATATAAACTGATCAAACGAGTCGTCGCTCCATCAAAACCGAGCGTTCTTGTTCTTCTACACGCCTGCAAACACATGCACAAAAAAGTCTCAGTCATCGAGGTTAGTTCTAGCTATGCTCAACGCCGGGATGAAAAAAAAAGCAAAGTAATCGGCTGTCTCTTTCGCGTATGGAGGTCGTGGTGTTCGTTCCACTTGTCCGAATCGATCGTGATATTCACGGGCGGCCAAACATCCGCTGCGACACGCCAAGTTGAAACGATTGATCACCACTACAGTAGCTTGTAGACAATATTCCTGCATATTTTACCTTTCTTTTCTTGGATACGATCATACAGATTAGCGCGTGGAATTGTCTTTTCATTTGTGACGCTCTAGACATTCCAAGCGCCAGAATCTGCTCCATGTGTTTGCGCTCCAATAATTTAGGCCCCTGACGTGATCTACAGGCAGAAGATAGACGAAGAAAGGCAGGCGGCGTCAGGATTTTTCGGACCGGAACTGATCTGAATTGATCTTGTAAAAGCGCATGCAATCATGCTCGCGCATCTGCAGATAAGCCGAAGAAAGACAGAAAAGTGCGCTTGTGTTCTTGACAAAAGTATCTGGTGATAAAACGGGACGGAGCACTACTGAAACACCTAGAGAAGAAAGGTAGCGGCACAGGTTAAAGGCACGGTCTCATGGTGATAGATGCTGCCCTGGCTCTCTAATTTAGTCATCAGGAGAGATTAATCGAACTGCTTTTACTAGTGGATCAGTCAGCTGTGTGATCATAGAACGGAAGATTTTCGGTAATCCTTGTGAAGATATGCATCAGCGCTGACAGCACAAGTTCTTTTCCTAGCTGACGGGAAAAAACAGAGTACGTGATTACGTGTGTTTTCCCATGACAGTATGATTTGGGCCCGCCCCATTCGTCGTTCAGAAAAGCTTGACATCCATCCCCTGTGCGTTGATGATGCATCATCCGACCAATAATTTCCGTATTGATTGCTGCTTCCACAAGTAGAGTGGACGCTAGCAAAGCCTGAATGAGTAACATGAGTGCATTGACTAGTGCTGAAAAGCCGCCAATCCTGGCCGGTTAGTGCATACACATCCCATCCCGCAAGAACCTAATCTAGACAGAAAACTCATCGACTCTAGTTCCAGAAGCCTAGCTGCTTTGTTCTCCCTCTCACCGTGGAATCTCTTGCTTTATCCATATTCCCCATTGGTTGTAACATGCTGCAACTTGAGCTCGGAATTCTGATGCTTCCGTTTTAGGTACAGTCAGCTCTTGCGCGAAAACATTGTGAACTGCACGTCTGCTTCAGCGCGATTCGGGCTCGGGGTAAAACATATACCCCTCCGTCCTAAAAAAAAGATGTTTTAGCTTTGTTCTAAAATTTATACGTGTCTGCACACTAAAACATGTCTAAATTCATTCAAATTTTCGTAAATTTGCGATATCCCTTTTGGACGGAGGGAGTAGGGAGTAGTATATGTGGAAGAAACACGGAAACCTTGGCGCGCCGGAGGTAAAAATTGTTGCCGCCTGTTAGATCAGATCGAGGCTAGGAAAGATATCATGAGAAAATATACCATCGAGGTGGCCAGGTCGGAAAGATTGATATGACGAGCAACGGGGATGCATGAGTGACACAGTGATCTCGGGTGCTATGTTCCTATGTAAGTTGCAGGTAAAGCTTTTCTGGCTCTGTATCTTTTCCTTTGTTGCTAATCTCTCACTTTTGCTTTCATGGGCTCCTTCTTCGATATTTGTTCTCCGACGCTGCAGTATCTGGGGCATACATGTTGACCGTTGGCCTCCAACGTGACAGCAGGGACGAAACATGTGTTTTTTTTTATCAGCGGAACATGGAGGTCTCACTACTACAGATCAAGTATATACTAAAAGCATCTCTACTCGTTGGGTGAGCCGAAATCCGATTTTTTGCCGACGGAACGCGATTCGGTCCGAAAGACGTCCCGCTTCATTTCGCGTATCCGCGCCGAGACAGCTGAACACAAAATGACGATATATTTGAATCTTTATCGTTCCCGCCAGCGAGTGCTCGGCCACAAGGTGTTTGACAGGTACGCCCACGAATTCGACGGCTGATTTTTATTACAAAACAGGGGAAATGACTCTTAGTCGTCGATGGGATAGGCTCCTGCGGCGTTGTCGTCCGTCTCGCCGTTGATGGCCGCCGGGTTGGAGGAAGTAGAAGCAGAGCTCGGCGTGGGAGCGTTCGGCGCATGCATGTTCGGGCGCAGGAAAGCGCGTGATCACGCCTGCAGATGGCACGGCGTTGCGCCATGTACCAGGCCTTGACCGGCGAGCTCATCTTCGACGTGTCCTCGCCGCCCGTTCAGGAACTTGAGGTCCGTGTTGCGCTTCTAGGCGGCGTAGTTGGCATTCTTCTCAGCGAGGTTGGCCTTGATGAGGGCCACCTTTTCCCCTTGTGTCTCGATCAGTTGCTTCCAGCGCTCGTCGCTCTTCTCATCCCTCTTCTCGGCCCTCGCCCTCGTGTCAGCGATGCATTTCTCGATCGAAGCCTGGAGACGCTCGGCGGGAGGTCCGGCGGCCTTGAGCATCTTCGCCTTCTTGTGGCCGAGCTCAGGTCTTCCTTCGCTGGCAGCAGCGGCCGGGGCCTCGGGGTTGTAGACGCCTTCCTTTCTCTTGGAGAGACTCAAGCGAGTGTCCTGCCACTTCTCGCAATGCTCGATTTGCTCGAAGACATGATGGAACTTGAACTCCACATTCATGTCCTCTCGAAACAGAGCAAGTGCACGACACAACTGCAAAATGAAAGTGTGTCAAGTTTGTCAAAATGGAAGAGAGTGCACGACAAAGATAGTGTTTGCGAGTACCTTGTTGTCCATATTCTCTCCACTGGCTTGTGTTGAAAGGGTTTCGCAGCATAGTAAATAAAAAAATTCTACGGATGCGAACAAGAAAGCCAAGATCTAATCTAGGAGATTCAATCAACGAGAGAGATGGATGGGATCTTCATACCCTTGAAGAAATCGCACAGCGGAAACGTTCAACAGAACGTGGTTGATGTAGTCGTACTCGTCGTATCCTCCTTGCGATCCAATCCGATCCTACGCCGCAAGTGGCGGCGCCTCCGAGAGATGCACACGTACGGTGTCACGACGTCTCCTCCTTCCTTGGTCCAGCAAGTGGGGTGGAGAGATGGATTGGATCTGCAGCACGACGGCGTGGTGATATGGTGGAGAGTTTCTGCGGCAGGGCTTCGCCTACGCGCAGTCGGGAGAGAGAGAGGTGGAGGGTGCGCCCCTGCCCACCTTATATAGGGGGGTGGCCGGCCCCCTTGGCCCCTCCTCCAATCCCTAGGGCGGCGGCCCCAAGGGTGGAGTGGGGGGCAAGTTTCCCCTTCCTTCTAGAAGGCTCCCCTAGGGTTTCCCCTAGGGTTGGCCGGTTGGGCCTTTGGGGCCTTGTGCCCCTGGCCCAAAGCGGCCACGGCACTTCCCCCTAGGCCCACGCAGGCCTCCAACAAGTGGGCCCACGTTGGTCCCACTCCGGAACCTTCTAGAACCTTCCGGTACAATACCGATAAACTTCGAAATGATTCCGAAATCCAAAAACTGCTTTCCTTTATATGAATCTTATTCTCCGGACCATTCCGGAACCTCTAGTGATGTCCTGGATCTTATCCGAGACTCCGAACAAAAACTCATAAACCAATTATCCATTCTATCCTAGCGTCGATGCACGTTAAGTGTGTGACCCTACGGGTTCGAGAATATGCAGACATGATCTTCTATCAATAATCAACAGCGGGATCTGAAAACCCATATTGACTCCCACATACTCATCGATGATCATATCGGATGAACCACGATGCCAGGATTCAATTAATCTCATATATGTATTCCCTTCGTCACGCGATATTTTACTTGCCCGAGATTCGATCGTTGGTATCGGCATGCCTAGTTCAATCTCGTTCACAGCAAGTACTTTACTCGTTCCGTAATCCGATATCACTTTGTGATTAACTCCTTAACCACGTGCTTGTAAGCGGTGTTGATATCGATTACCGAGTGGGCCCGAAGTATATCTCTCCGACTCGGGAGGGACAGATTCCATCTCGATACATACAACCCAACAAGTACTTTCCGATCACCTGAGAGACACCTTTATGATCACCCTCACAGAGGATGACGTTTGATGACCTCAAAGCTTTCTTCCGATACCAGGGAGTTGTATTATCTCATGGTCTAAGGAATACAAGACTTGACATAGGAAAAAGCTTCGCAAAGATGAACACGATGACACGATCTAGTTGCTCTGCTTAATTTGGGTCTGTCCATCATATCATTCTCCTAATGACATGATCTCATTATTAATCGACAACTCATGTCTATGGTTAGGAAACCTTAACCATCATTAATCATTGAGCTAGTCCATAAAGGCATACTAGGACACGGTGTTGTTCATAAACCACACAAGTATCAAAGTTTCCACTTAATATAAACTTTATCATGAACAAGAATTATAATAATAACATCTTTATTATTGCCTCTAGGGCATAATTCCAACAGTCTCCCACTTGCACTAGAGTCAATAATCTAGTTTACATCTGGCAACAATCTAACACCCATGGCATTAAGATGCTGATCATGTTTTGCTCGTGGAAGAGGTTTAGTCAACGGATCTGCGACATTCAGATCCGTATGTACTTTGCTAATCTTCAGATCTCCATCTGCTATATAATATCGAATTATATGAAAACGGCGGTTGATGTGCTTGGTCTTTGGATGATATCTTGGTTCCTTAGCCAATGCTATGGCGCTAGTGTTGTCGCACAATATCTCCAGTGGGTCCAAGGCACTTGGAACCACACCAAGCTCAGTGATAAAGTTCCTGATCCAAACTCCTTCACTTGACGCTTCTGAAGCAGCCATGTATTCCGCTTCTGTTGTAGATCCCACGATCACGCTTTGCTTGCAGCTTCTCCAGCTCACAGCTCCTCCATTCAAAATATAAACGTATCCTTTCTGAGATTTAGAATCATCCGGTGTGTCGAAACTAGCCGACGTAACATTTCTGACAGTGTTCATCACCTCCATAGACTAAGAACATTTCTTTAGTCCTATTTAAATACTTTAGGATGTTCTTTACGGTCCGGTGTTCCACTCTAGATCACTTTGATATCTCGTCACAAACTAAGAGCATTGGACACATCCGTATAGTACACATCATGGCATACATGATGGAACCTATGGCCGAGGCATAAGGCACTTTGCTCATAGCTTCCCTATCATTTCTTGTCGGACACCGAGCCTTGCTCAATATCTTACCCGACAACATAGGCCTTTGAACCTTTCTTTGACTTATCCATTCGAACCTTTTGAACTTTGTCTAGGTATGTACTCGCTTAAAGCTATAAGGCGTCTTTGTCTATCTCTATAGATTTTGATGCCCAATATATAAGCAGCTTCACCTAGGTCTTTCATTGAAAACACTTGTTCAAATAACTCTTCACATCGTTAAGCATGTTGATGTCATTTCCAATAATCAATATGTCATCCACATATAGTACCGTAAGCGTCACCGAGCTCCCACTCACTTTCTTGTAGATACAAGCTTCATAGCAATTTGGAACAAATCCAAAGCTCTTGATCACTTGATCAAAACGAAGGTGCCAACTGCGAGATGCTTGCTTCAGTCCATAAATGGAACGCTGAAGTTTGCATACTTTACTAGCATCCTTAGGATCGACAAAACCTTCGGGTTGCATCATATACAACTCTTCATCAATGTTCCCATTGAGGAAAGCAGTCTTGACATCCATCTACCATATTTCATAATCATGAAACGCAGCAATTGCTAATAAAATCCGAATGGACTTAAACATCGCTACGGGAGAGAAAGTCTCATCGTAGTCAACACCTTGAACTTGTCGAAAACCTTTTGCGACAAGCCGTGCTTTATAGACGGTAACATTACCATCCGCGTCCGTTTTCTTCTTGAATATCCATTTGCACTCAACGGCCTTTCGGTCGCTAGGAGGGTCCACCAAAGTCCATACTTGGTTTTCGCTCATGGATCCCAATTCGGATTTCATGGCTTCTAGCCATTTCTTAGAGTCTGGGCTCATCATCGCCTCCTCATAGTTCGTAGGTTCACTGTCTTCTACCAACAAGGCAGTCAAGACAGAGTTGCCGTACCACTCGGAGGGCACGCGACCTTGTCGACTGCGACGTTCAAGAGCGACATCGTCAAGCTTCATGATCCTTGTCATTAGCTTCCTCTATTGTTGGTGCGGTGACCTTTGGAACAATTTCAGTCGCGCTACTCTCCAATTCAAGAGAAGGTTCAATAACCTCGTCTAGCTCTACTTTCCTCCCACCCACTTCTTTCGAGAGAAACTCCTTCTCAAGAAAGGAACCGTTCTTTGCGACAAACACTTTGCCTTCGGTTCTGTGATAGAAGGTATACCCAATAGTTTCCTTAGGGTATCCTATGAAGACGCATTTCTCCGCTTTGGGTTCGAGCTTGTCCGGCATCAACTTCTTGACGTAAGCTTCGCATCCCCAAACTTTAAGAAACGACAACTTAGGTTTAGCATCAAACCACAGTTTATACGGTGTCGTCTCAACGGATTTAGATGGAGCCTTATTTAAAGTGAATGCAGCGGTTTCTAATGCATAACCCCAAAATGATAACGACAAATCAGTAAGAGACATCATTGATCGGACCATATCTAATAGGGTTCGATTCCGGCGTTCAGACACACCATTGCGCTGTGGTGTTCCGGGTGGCGTGAGTTGCGAAACAATTCCGCTTGCTTTAAGATGCGTGAGAAAATCATAACTCAAATATTCGCCCCCACGATCGGATCGTAGAAACTTAATCTTTCTGTTACGATCGTTCTCCACTTCGTTCTGAAATTCTTTGAACTTTTCAAACATTTCAGATTTATGTTTCATTAAATAGATATACCCATATCTACTTAAGTCATCGGTAAAAGTGAGAAAATAGCGATATCCACCGCGCGTCGAAACACTCATCGGTCCGCATACATCGGTATGTATGATTTCCAACAAGTCCGTTGCTCGCTCCATCATACCGAGAACGGGTTTTGATCATCTTGCCCATGAGGCATGGTTCGCATGTGTCAAATGATTCAAAATCAAGAGACTCCAAAAGTCCATCGAATGGAGTTTCTTCATGCGCTTTACACCAATATGACCTAGACGATTGCCACAAATAAGTAGTATTATCACTATCTACTTTGCATCTCTTAGCCTCAATGTTATGGATGTGTGTTTCATCCCTTTCGAGATTTAGAAGAAATAAACCATTCACAAGAGGTGCATGACCATAAAAGATGTTACTCATATAAATAGAACAACCATTATTCTCCGATTTAAATGAATAACCGTCTTGCAATAAACATGATCCGGAATAATGTTCATGCTCAACGCAGCACATAATAACATTTATTAAGGTTTAAAACTAATCCGAAGGTAAAACTAAGGAGGCGTGCCGACGCCATCACATCAACTCTTGATCCGTTGCAACGCCAGCATCGTCACCTCATCCTCGCAAGCGCGTCTATTCCGTAGCTCCTGTTTCGAGTTACAAATATTAGCAACTGAACCGGTATCAAATACCCAGGCACTACAACGAGGGCTAGTAAGGAAAACATCAATAACATGTATATCAAATATACCTTTGATGGTGCCATCCTTCTTGTCCGCCAAGTACTTCGGACAGTTACGCTTCCAGTGACCCTTGTCCTTGCAATAGAAGCACTCAGTGTCCGGCTTGGGACCAGACCTGAGCTTCTTCTCAGCAGGGGCATTGCGCTTGCCGCCGCCCTTCTTGAAGGGCTTCTTTTCTCCCTTACCTTTCTTAAAGGAGGGCTTGTTGACCATCAACACATGATTATCCTTCTTGATGTCCACTTCCGCAGCCTTCAGCTTTGCGAAGAGCTCGGTGATCGTATCAGTGGAACCAATCTGATTATGAGTCACTACAAAACTTTTGTAGCTAGGAGTGATTGCAGAACCACAATCTTGAGCTCCTCCGGAATCGTGCATTCTAGTTGCTCAAGGCGTTGAGTGTAGCCCGACATCTTTATGGCGTGCTCACTAACGGAACTCCTTCCTCCATCTTGCGCTTAAAGAACTTCTCGGAGATCTCATATCTCTCGAGCGGGCTTGAGTGCGAAACATGGTTTCAGCTCCTCGAGAATCTCAAAGGGCCGGGATAGGTTTCAAAGCGATTTTGAATCTCGGTTCCATAGCAAACAACATGGTGCTCTTAATCACACCATAATCATCTTTGCGCCGATTGATAGACAACTTTCTCATCAGCGATTTGCAGTAGGGTCACCTAACGCTTTCCCAAGGACATAGTCCTTTGTCCGCCAGAGAATGATTCTTAGATTGCGGAACCAATTGGTGAAGTTAGACCCATTGTTTCTAAGCTTTTCTTTCTCAGCAAAAACGTTGAAGTTGAAGTTGGACTTGGCCATTGGATCTACAGTATTTGTAAGTACAATTTAGACTATGTTTATGATAAATAGTTCAACTTAATCAAATTACTAGATGAACTCCCACTAAATTCAACATCCCTCAAGTTGTTTAGTGAACACGATCCAAATTCACCACACCTAATCCGATCATCACGAGAAGAGATGTGGTTTCAATGGTGGACAACAAACTGTCGATCATATCATTTATATGACTCATGCTTAACCTTTCGGTTCTTGTGTTCCGAGGCCATGTCTGTACATGCTAGGCTCGTCAAGTTAGACCGAAGTATTTCCGCGTGTGCAAAAACTGGCTTGCACCCGTTGTATGTGAGCGTAGAGTCTATAGCACCCGATCATCACGTGATGCTTGGAAACGACGAACTTTCGCAACGGTGCATACTTGGGGAGAACAGTTTTATCTTGATCTTTAAGTGAGGAATCATCTTATAATGCTACCGTCACGATCTAAGCATAATAAGATACATAAAGGGATAAACATCACATGCATATAACTTTATGTGACATGGTATAGCCAATCTTCGCGCAATGATCTCCATCTTGTGCGTTCCGGCATGATCTCCATCCCTCCACCATGATTGCCTCCACCACGAATAGCAACTACCACTATTGCTAACTACTTAGCGATAAAGCAAAGCTATTACATGGCGTATAAGAAGTTGACTCGGGTCATACACAATTATAAAGACAACCATATGGCTCTCGCCGTTGTGTACTCATCGACATGCAAGTCGTGAAACATTACAAAACATGATCATCGCATACAATATACACATCACATCTTGGGCCATACCATATCACGAAAACACTCCTGCAAAAACAAGTTAGGCGCCTCTACTTTGTTGTTGCATGTTTCACGTGGCTTATGGGAGTAGATGCTAAGAACGATTCTTACCTACGGAAAGCCACGGCGGTGATATTATGGTTGCCAAACTCGTGTTAATCCCATGACAACTATAGTGAGAAACCGACATCCACCGGCCGCATGTGGAACAAGCCACACGTCAAGTGCGGAGCCGGTCTCGAACGGCGTCGTAAGGTTGGCTGGACCGCTTCAATCTCACTATCCCGTCATAAGAAGAACACAAACAAGAGGTTTGCAACAGAAAACATCAACACCCGCAACAACCATGTTGCGTTCTACTCGTGAAACACATCTACGCATAGATCTAGCTCTGATACCACTGAAGGGTTTCGCGACATAGTAAATCAAAATTTTCTACGGAGCGAACAGAGGGAAAGCCAAGATCTAATCTAGGAGATGCAAACAACGAGAGAGATTGGATTAGATCTTCATACCCTTGAAGAAATCGCACAGCGGAAACGTTCAACAGAACGTGGTTGATGTAGTCGTACTCGCCGTCTCCTCCTCGCGATCCGATCTGATCCTACGCCGCAAGTGGCGGCACCTCCGAGAGATGCACACGTACTTCCTTGGTCCATCAAGTGGGGTGGAGAGATGGATTGGATCTGCAGCACGACAGCGTGGTGCTATGGTGGAGAGTTTAAAGGTGGCTTCGCCTCACAGTGATGGGAGAGAGAGAGAGGTGGAGGGGCAGCAGGACGGCAGCTAGGGTTGGAGGAGTAGGGGAGGGGGAGGGTGCGCCCCTGCCCACCTTATATAGGGGTATGGTCGGCCCCCTTGGCCCCTCCTCCAAGCCCTAGGGCGGCGGCCCCAAGGGTGGAGTGGGGGGCAAGTTTCCCCCTTCCTTCTAGAAGGCTCCCCTAGGGCTGGCCGGTTGGGCCTTTGGGGCCTTGTGCCTCTGGCCCAAAGCGTCCAGGGCACTTCCCCTTAGGCCCACGCATGCCTCCAATAAGAGGGCCCACGTTGGTCCCACTCTGAAACCTTCTAGAACCTTCCAGTACAATACCGATAAACTCCAAAACCATTCCGAAATCAAAAAACTGCTTTTCTTTATATGAATCTTATTATCCGGACCATTCCGGAACCTCTTGTGATGTCCTGGATTTCATCCGAGACTCCGAACAAAAACTCATAAACCAATTATCCATTCTATCCTAGCGTCGATGCACGTTAAGTGTGTGACCCTACGGGTTCGAGAATATGCAGACATGATCTTCTATCAATAATCAACAGCGGGATCTGGAAACCCATATTGACTCCCTCATACTCATCGATGATCATATCAGATGAACCATGATGCCATGATTCAATTAATCCCATATATGTATTCCCTTCGTCACGCAATATTTTACTTGCCCGAGATTCGATAGTTGGTATCGACATACCTAGTTCAATCTCGTTCATAGCAAGTACTTTACTCGTTCCGTAATCCAATATCACTTTGTTATTAACTCCTTAACCATGTGCTTGCAAGCGGTGTTGATATCGATTACCGAGTGGGCCCAAAGTATTTCTCTCCGACTCGGGAGGGACAAATTCCATCTCGATACATACAACCCAACAAGTACTTTCCGATCACCTGAGAGACACCTTTATGATCACGCTCACATAGGATGACGTTTGATGACCTCAAAGCTTTCTTCCGATACCAGGGAGTTGTATTATCGCATGGTCTAAGGAATACAATACTTGACATAGGAAAAAGCTTCACAAAGATGAACACGATGACTCGATCTAGTTGCTCTGCTTAATTTGGGTATGTCCATCATATCATTCTCCTAATGACATGATCTCATTATTAATCGACAACTCATGTCTATGGTTAGGAAACCTTAACCATCATTAATCAATGAGCTAGTCCATAGAGGCGTACTAGGGACACGGTGTTGCTCATAAACCACACAAGTATCAAAGTTTCCGCTTAATACAATTCTAGCATGGAATATAAACTTTATCATGAACAAGAATTATAATAATAACATCTTTATTATTGCCTCTAGGGCATAATTCCAACATGTGTGCGGTCGACCTCTTCCACGCAGCTGTGCCACTTGCTACAGGAAGTCTGAATGATCGCCTAATGATTGGTAATAGCCTTTTCCCCTCGCTCCATGTGGATTTTGCGATACTTTGGGTCGCACATGCTACGCTCGTCGAATGCTTCCTTCACGCACCGCCAATAATTGTCGGAATTTTGGTCCGCACCGGTGATCAGATCCATGCTCACCGTTTTCCAAGCTTCGGCGAGGCAGGTGTCCTCGGCCATGGTCCATTTGAGCAGCGTCCGTCAAAGATGCTCTAAGACTTGATCGTACGATGATGCATCATCCGACCAATTTCCGCCTTGATTTCTACTCCCTCCGTTTGGAAATATAAGATGTTTTAGGTTTGTGAATAAGATGTATCTAGACATATTTTAGTGTCTAGATTCATTTGAACCTATACACTAAAAGATGTCTAGATACATCTCCTTCACAAACCTAAAACATCTTATATTTATAAACGGAGGGAGTAGCTGCCTCCACAAGCAGAGTGGACGCTAGCCACACTGAATGAGAAACACGAGTTGTCCAGCCACGATCAAATTTTCTCTAGTAGCTCGCCTTTTATTTTCATTTCTCTTCGACTATCGATACAATATTTTTTTTATAGTGTACATATTCTGCCACACGGAGCATGCATGGCCAAAGACGATAGGGACCTACTCTATTTGTACTCAATAGTCGATGCATGTACTCAGTCTCAGTTTTAGCAATTTGGATATCCCGCTTGGGTGGCAGATCCTTCCCTTCCAGGTGTTGGGACAGGAGCAAGCACGTCTTGGATACGTGTTTGACTCGCAAGCACAACTCGGCCACTGCACGTATTCTAGTTGGACACTGCGGACGCGTTTGGTAGCTTAGCATGATAGGCTGGTTCACGCGACCTCCATGGCTACCATCATGATGGCCCCGCCCCCGTGTCTGCCACCACCTCTACCCGCGCCATCCATCTTCACGATCTCAGTGAAAATTGCTCGCCCTGTCTCGTCTCCCCAACAATCCTTGGAGAAGCTATATCTCTGTGAAATAGCTAGGCAGGCGGCCTCCACCCGCAGGGCGACGACAGTGATCCTCCGGCGAGAACCTCCTTTGCTCCAAAGAGATCTCTCCTCACCCACACTAGTAGCCCCGATGAAAGAACCCTAGATCGAGCAGGAGCTGGATGCCATGGGATTCTCGAGACTTGTGTGACAGCTGCACCGAGAGAGAGAGGAGGCGTACTCCGTGAATACGTGACCACTACCCCCTCCCGTGGATCCATTCCATGCCATGGATAGCGACAAGTGTGACGCATCTATGATTGACAGGGGCGGACCCAGAAAATAGTTTGAGAGGGGGCAAATGATTAGACCGGGGGCATTTCTTGTATAAATTCACATAATTTGAATATTTCTCTACTAAAAATGACCAAATTTTATTGAAGATTCAAAATTTGAGCGGAGGCCTTGGGCCCACTAGCTTCTACTTGGGTCCGCCCTTGATGGTTGATGCGTGACAGACACGGTGTGTCGTTGTGCAGTGGGGCTCGTGTTTTTGGAAAATATATCTCCTTCACGCTTCGTCTCCGATTCCTTTCCAGGGCGGCGACCCTGGCCCACACATCTCGTCGGCGACAGTCGTTGCTGGCGGAGGCACTCTGCCTCGGTCTCTCAGCCCCTCCAACACCACACCCCCGGCCACCGCCTCCACGTAACTCCTGTGAGTACTCCCGCGCGAAAAGAGACCGGATGCGGCGCTCCGGTGACGATTTGGCCGGAGAGGTGAGGAGATCGATCATGTGCGCGCGTGCTATCGCAAGAGCCTACGGTCCCCATCTCCAATTGTTAGCTTGTGTTGCATCCACAGAGTCCAAATAGGTCGAATTGTATTTCATCCTTTTTACAGATCATTTTGCTGTTTATATGTGGCCACTTTGCCCGTGCATAAGTTTCTTTAGCAAGCTCTTGATCTCAGTACGTCAGCCGAAGAATAAGGAACAAATATCCACATGAGGTGTCATGTTGCTTCAAGAGCGGTTCAAACCTCAAAAATAACATGCATGACCCGACTGCTTCCTTGTGAAAAACATGTTCCGTCAGAGTCAAACATATGGGCATATGCATATGTTCAGCCGCGAGCACACGCATCAGTGACCAAACAAATTAAAGTGACGAAAGTATGTAACATGATTAGACCATACGCCTCACCGGCTCTCAGAGAGTCTGAACAAATCCAACGAGTTGCTCCATCAAACTTACCATATCCTTCGACACGCCTGCACATACCCACACAAAAAGTCTCATTCATGGTGCCGGAAAAAGTTTGCAAAATAATGTGCCGTCCCTAGTGGACGGCATGAAGATTATAAAGTAATTGATGGATATATTCACAACGGATGACATAATAGATTATAGTTGGTTAGAATAAACCGTTGAACACGGTGAGCAGGGTTGCCTACTCTAAACTAAGCTACTGCTAGTGAGCAGAGCTATCCAGACTACATCAGTTTATACTAAATAGGGGGACGCTAATTCTAACATATACCCATCCTTCTACTTCTTGAGTTCTTCTTGTCCTTGATCTTCAGCTGCACTGCGAAGGTGAGGATTGCTCGACCATATATAGAACTTCGCCTTCCAGACCGGTGTCATCATCGCCCTGTGCTTGTCATACATTGTACATCCAAAAACATTCATATGGAAATAATAATATCTCAAGATAAATAAATAACACGCGTGCACAAAGATGCATAAAATCTAGCTATGCCACCCGGGTAGTGAAGAAAGACAACAATTTATGAAAACAACTACACCATACCAGAGATTTTGCGGGAGCTATAGCTTAGTACCTTATCCAAATCACTACATACGATTTTCAGTTCTGGCTTAATCATTTGAGATAAGAACCGCTGAAGTCAATTGAACAAAGAGTAGATGGCACACAATCTAGTGTGAAGCACAGTGACTTATTTAAACTCTGATGAAATCAGAGTAATCCACCTGAATAAAATTCACGACAACACATCAAGTAATTCAGCTTGCATACTTGTCCCACATATTACTTCAACACAATACAATATGTACCATCTTCAAGGAAAATTTCACCAATTAGTGGAGAAATCTAGAGGTTGAGATTTGACTTATCAACACGAACCCAGTTGGCAAGAACACGGAGTGCTAAAAAGAGCTATTCTTCTCATAGAGCCTAAAAATAGCTAGAGTTCTAAGCCATATGGAGAAAAACAAAGTAGGAAAATTAGAACAACTTTAGTCGAATCCTAGTTACTAATCCATTTATGCTATTTTAATTTAAGAGGTGCCTCTAAACAATCGGTATCTATCTTTATGTATGCTATTCACATCAGTTTCTCTATGGTAAGACAAAGATTTTCAATTACAGAGAATAAATGAAAATGAAATAGCCCTTTAGTTGGGAGTCTTGGACCATCCAAAGTCAAGTGTTCTTGGCCGATTAAATTACTAAAAGGGGCTACCAGAAGATATGACTTATTCACATGAAGAAGGGTTAGAAAGTGACAAACATACCTCGAATAATTTACACTTCACATAGAGAAACATTTTATAGTGAAGACTGCAGAACACATAATAACCATTCCATAGCTATAAATAGCTTCAGCCATCTGTGAACTCTGTAAAACTCGTGTTGCTTACATCCACTCCTGGAGAAAAGATTTGTCCCTATAAATAACAGAAGCATGAGCCCTGCTAATGTCGCCTCTCCACAATAACTTCCAAACTATAGGAGTAAGCATATAGATTCATCTGTGTATATGGCAAGCTATGACGTTGACATGAGTTCAAGCAGTTTTTGGATGCTAGCCAACACACGCATATAACAGAAGTAGTTCACATATTAACACACGCTTGTACAGTAGAAATATATGTCTATTTTAATTTGCTAATCAACATGTAAGTTACATAATTTACTTTTTGTTTTACGTATATATAATCGGCATCAAATAAAATAATCTCGTTTGCTTAATCTAGAAAACATTATCTTTCTCAGGAAAATTTCTCCTTTGTAGCCAATCTTCAAGAATTCAGAGGACCAGATATTGTCACGTAGACTTCTACAACATGATCAAAATTATAGAAAATATACACGTATGAACTCTTAAATTAAGCAAAACTTCAGGATTCTGTGAAATTCTTATGCACAAAATATTTGAAGTCATTCTTAGCAATAGGATACATTCAGTGCATTTGGCCTATTGTGGATTGGGTTAACTAACGTTACCCTGACATGCCTCCTTGCCGAACCTCTGGATGCACAAAAGAGCCAGCTAAAGTTGCAAAGCCGATCTAGACAGCTCGCTATGGATTGAAGCTTCTACAACATGATCAACATCATGGAAAATATACACATATGAACTCTTAAATTAATCAAAACTACAGGATTCTGTGAAATTCTTATGCACAAAATATTTGAAGTCATTCTTAGCAATAGGATACATTCAGTGCATTTGGCCTATTGTGGATTGGGTTAACTAACGTTACCCTGACATGCCTCCTTGCCGAACCTCTGGATGCACAAATGAGACAGCTAAAGTTGCAAAGCCGATCTAGCCAGCTCGCTATGGATTGAAGCTTCTACAACATGATCAACATCATGGAAAATATACACATATGAACTCTTAAATTAATCAAAACTACAGGATTCTGTGAAATTCTTATGCACAAAATATTTGAAGTCATTCTTAGCAATAGGATACATTCAGTGCATTTGGCCTATTGTGGATTGGGTTAACTAACGTTACCCTGACATGCCTCCTTGCCGAACCTCTGGATGCACAAATGAGACAGCTAAAGTTGCAAAGCCGATCTAGCCAGCTCGCTATGGATTGAAGATCAGGATGCTAAATTGAACCTGATGCTAGCCAAGAAAAAAAAACTGAACTTTATGCAAAACGAAGGTACAGAAAGTTGACACTAAAGATTGAAGTGAACCCTGAAATTTAACCAAGTGAGATGTCCAAGTTGGTATAAAATCATCGAAATCTTAAACCAAGTGGAGTCTGAATATCAACAGTGTCAATATATGCATAGTCCGCAAGTTACAAAAAATTCAAAATCTTAAGCCAAGTCCCCTTTACCGTTCTTGTTTAAATTTTCGTTGATCTGTTTCTCCATCAGATGAACTAAGGATGTCAGAGGCAAATTAAATACTCAAGCCTACAAAAGAAATACCAATAGATGAAAGTTAGCAAAATCAATCAACCTGAATTGAAGCTAGTTCATAATACCATGATCTGTGAGTGAGAAAGAAGTAAGAAGTGCCCAGAATTTGGAAAAAATATATATGTGAAAACATACAACCTTATTGTAGCATCTCAAGAAACAAATATGATTCAGTATTACTGAAACCAGGATCACCTACACATAAGAACAAAGATATCTAGTAAGTCTTACATGAAAGGAACAAAGAAAATCACAAAGCAGAAGAGAAAGAAACATACCTATCGAACTTGGTACCTGCAGAGACGAATTTCATGTCTCCGAGCATCCATACCAATGGAAAGCTGAGACGTGCATCAACATCTGAGGAAACAACCAAGATAGACAAACCGGCAATTCTGCAGCTGAGTCGGCAAGTGAACGGACGCAACACTCTCAGGAAGAACAGTCATATGACCTGCCCCGGACAATGGACGTGGAAGACATGCCACCACTGTCGAGCAGGAAAAAACTGGCCACCGCCCCAACCTGCACAAACAGACGGAAACTGGCCCCATCGTCCACATGGTCCCAGCAACACCGCTGGCACATAGGCCTACCACGCAAACCAGAAGAAGCAAGAAGCATACAACGCAGTTTTTCTTCCACTACGTGGGGGTACCGGGCTTATCTGCACCATACATATCACGTTTGAGATCCGTGTTGTCTAATTTGCACACACAACCTTGACATTGTCCACTTCCCTCCCTATAGGCAACATAGTGTACGGGTCAATCCTGCTTGCTCTGCTCAGCTCGTACCCCAACACATGTCGTCCGGTTTGTATCTTCGTTGATATCGCCGGTTCCAACCTCTTCCCCGTTGCTGCATCGCACTGACCCGTGCTCCCGGCCAGGAAGGAAGACGATGGGACAAACGGCGCCGATGGCCTGGTCCTGGGAGCTGCCGATGCTTGGGGCATCGACGACGAGGCGGACACCGCTGGATCAAGCACCACCACACTTTGTGGCCACATCAAGGCCATGGACGTCACCGAGGACCGCGGCATCAAGGCCTGTCTGTGCCCAGGCTCGTCAAGCTCGCTAACCAACCTGTGTGCAGCGTTTCCCCGATGGAAACCTTAATGTGCCTGTAAATTTGTGATAATAATAATAATTGATGATTTTACAATGAGAGAATACAATGGTTTATATAGGAGAGGGGGGAGAGGAGGTGCAGCGCACCGGCCTAAACCCTAACTTGATATGCAAGTAAATATAATCTAACATCCCCCGCAGTCTCAACCGTGGGCTCGACAACGTTGAGACTGAAACGAATCTGTGTAAATGGTGTAGTAGCAAGTCCTTTTGTAAAAATATCTGCAAACTGAGCCATAGAAGGCACATGAAGAACACGCACTTCTCCCAAAGCGACCTTCTCTCGAACAAAATGGATGTCAATCTCGATATGCTTTGTCCGCCGATGCTGAACTGGGTTTCCAGACATGTAAACAGTTGAAATGTTATCACAATATACCACTGTGGCCTGACCAATAGGTCGATGTAACTCAACAAGTAACTAACCAAACTAAATCAACAGAATCGTGAGCAACAACATGGTACTCAGCCTCTGCGGACGAGAAACCGTAGTGGCTTCGAAGACCAAGAAATTAAATTATTGCCAAGAAAAACACAGTATCCTGAAGTGGATCGACGAGTGTCTGGACAATCAGCCAAGTCTGCATCGGAATATGCTGTCAATGATATGGGTGATGAGTGGTTGATATGCAAACTATGATCTAATATACCTTTGAGATATCTAAGTATGCGTTTGACATGGTTAAAATGCGGGACTCGTGGATCATACATGTAAAGACAAGCTTGCTGGACAGCATATGATATTTCTGGACGTGTAATGGTGAGATACTGAAGGGCTCCAGTTAAGCTAGAGTCGGATCAGGAAAAATATCACCATCCGAGGAAAATTTAGAATAAGTATCTATAGGTGTACGGGATGGTTGACAATCTAACATGCCAGCCCTAGTTAGGAGATCAACAATCGGCGTTGAGAGAGAAAAGACCAAGAATCACGAAAGACTATACCTAAGAAGTGATGAAGGGAACCTAGATCAGTCATAGAGAATTCAGTTTGTAGGAGAGAAATAATATGAGTGAGAAAAGTTGTGGAGGAGGCAGTAAGAACTATATCATCAACATAAAGTAGGAGATATGCAACCTGGGTGTTAGAGTGGTAAACAAAAAGAGAGTAGTCAGAACGAGAGAGAATAAATCCTATAGTTTGAATAAAGGTAGAAAAACGTTGAAACCAGGCTCGGGGTACTTGTTTGAGGCCATAGAGAGATTTTTGGAGAAGGCAAACCTGATCAGGAAAAGAAGAATCTTCGAAACCGGAAGGTTGTCGAGAATAGACGACTTTGTTTAAGGAACCATGGAGGAAAGCATTTTTTACATCGAGTTGATGAATGGGCCAGGAAGAGGAAACGACAAGACTAAGAATGGTTCAGATGGTGCTAGGTTTAACTACGGGAGAGAAAGTTTCATCGTAATCGACACCATGTTGTTGAAAGAACCCACGACAAACCCAACGCGCTTTATACCGAGAGAGAGTGCCATCAGAATGAAATTTTTGACGGAACACCCACTTTCCAGAAACAACATTTGCATTAGGAGGTCGGGGAACAAGTTGCCATGTGTTATTGGATTGGAGTGCTTTAAACTCATCGTGCATGGCAGCGGACTAGTTTGGATCAAGAAGAGCAGATTTGTATGTTTTGGGAAGAGGTGAGAGAGTTGGAGAAGCATACAGATTGAGGCGCGTTTTAGGAAGTCAAAAACCAGACTTGGCACGTGTGCGCATGGAATGGTCGTTGTTAGGTGCGATAATGGGAACGGCATGTGAAGGAGGTGCTGCTGCATCTGGCGCGCGGAGGAGGAGGACGCAACAGCATGAGGGGCAGAGGATTGGGTAGTTTGATTGTCGGGGGCAGGAGTTTTGGGGCGGCGAGCGTAAACCTGGGTTATGGGTGGTCGAGACACGGGTGCTGATGGGGCTGTCGGGGCAGCCGAGTCGGCCGGGGCAGGGTTAGGGACTACCGTGGCAGGAGAATCGGGAGCGGTATTGGTCGAGGCAGGATAGTGGACAGCCATGGCAGGGTTGTAGGGCTGGTTAGGAACGAAAAAGTGAGGTTTTATGGAATTGGCTGGGCGAGGGGTGGATGTGGTGGGAGTATATGTAGGGGTTCTAGTGGCGAAAGGAAAGGTGTTTTCATCAAAAGTGAAATGCCTAGAGATGTGAATGTGACCGGTCACAAGATCAAAACACCGGTAGCCTTTGTGTTCATCTGAATAACCTAGGAAGACACAAGGAAGGGAACGTGGAGAGAGTTTGTTTGGGGAAGTTGCATAGACATTGGGAAAGCAAAGGCAACCAAAAGCGAAGCTTCGATGTAGTTTGGGTGAGAGAGAAAAGGGAATAGAAAGGTGTGGTGTTTGGGTTAGTGCTAGATGGTGAATATTGAGGAGATAGGTTGCGTTCTAAGAGCTTGAGCCCAAAGCGTGGAGGCATAGATGATTGAATGAGGTGTGTGTGCGAACTATGTCATTGATGGTGCGAGTGATCGCTCAGCCTTGCCATTTTGTGGGAAGTGTAAGGGCAAGAGAAACAAAGGAGAATGCCATGTTGGAGAAAGAAATTACGGTTTGCAAAGTTGTTAAATTCTTTTCCATTGTCACATTGGATAAATTTTATGGGTAAAAGAAGTGTGTGTTGACATAGGTTTTAAAGTTGATAAAAAGTGAGTGGACATCATTTGTTGCGGAAAAGTCCAAGCGAAGTGTAAAATCATCTAAAATAATTAAGTAGTCTTTGAAACCGAGAGACTCACAGTTGGAGAGGTCCATAGATCACGGTGCAAAAGTTCAAAGGGATAAGTACTATGAGAAGTAGAATCGCAAATGGTAAGCGAACATGTTTTCCTTGTTGACAAAACTCACAAGCGGAGGAATTATGAACCTCTTTATTACAAGGGATCGAAAAATCACTAAGTAGAGAGGATAAAGTGGCTTTATTCGGATGGCCTAAGCGTTTATGCCATAGATCTACGGAGGCGAGCATGGATGATGGAGGCGAGGCGCGGAGCGCCATGAGCAGAGTAGAGGTCGCCAGAGCTATCGGCGGCGATCTCCGCCTTTGGTCATGAAATCCTTCAGACAAGCCAAAAGGGTCAAATTAATGAAACATAGTTGTCTTTGGTGAAATGACGAACAAAGATTAAATTTTTAATGAGGGCTGGTGCAACTAAGACATCTTTAAGTAGGAGTGGTTTGGAAGTGGAAGATGCAAGGTTTGTATGACCGACACATGAAATTGGTATGGAGGAACCATCGCCTAATGTAATGGATGAAAAATGAGATGGTATGCAAGTTGACAATGATAGTATTCGATGCAGACATGTGACTAGAAGCACCAATCGAAAATCAATCAGTACTGAGTTACCTTGAGCAGCAAAATTATTCATGGCTCAGAACGCAGCTTGGTCCCAGCTCGGAGTAGAGGGAGTCGGTGATTGACGAGCAGATCTGCTGAGATGGTGGCGTGCAGCATGAGTCGAGTACATGGTGTATGGCAGTAGTAGCCTCGGATTATAAGTGACCGTGCCGAAGGGCCAGGACCCATAGCAAAGGGCATCGGCAAGTGCATCGGCGAGGCATAGGGAGCCGGTGATGGTGCAGCATACATGGGCGGTGAAGGAGGCGTAATGAGCTTGTGCAGGAACCGTGGTGCAAGGAGGCCGTGAGCCTATGAGGATGCACGCCGGGCCACGAACCAGTGTAGGCAGGTGGCGCGCCAGCAGAGAGGAACGCAGTCCAGGGCATTGGCCAAGCCTGAACCATGCCACCAAGGGTCTGAGAAGATCGCCAAGCTGGTGCTGCAGTGGAGCCGGTGGTGCCGGGCAGGTGGAGGAGTCGGTCTGTTGGAGGAGGCGTGGTGCGGCGACCGATAGATAGGCCGGTGCCCCTATAGTTGGGGCTAGGCGCCAACTTTGGAGGTGGAACAGCAAGCGGGCGCCGAGGCGGTGGTGCAGGAGGCCGTGGAGCAGCAGCATAGGCCCGAGGGCGAGACTTTTGAGTGGTCATGGCGTGGTGCCCAGGAGAGCATGGGCGGACCGCAAAGGAAGGAGACGGCGTCATGGGGATGAAGGATCGCTGCTTGTCGGCGCTGATTGAGGCCGACGAGGAGGATCTTGATGAGCTGTTTGTCCTCAACGGGATCACCGAGTTCACGGAGTTCATCGGCGATGGTGCGGAGGCGGCAATATACCCCACGGGCAAGTCGCCTGGCGGTGTTCAAGCTCCGTGTTGGCGTGTTGACGCAGGCGTCGGCGTTGTCTGAAAAAGTCGACGGAGGGCTGCCCAAAGGCGGCAGCTGGTGGCAGCCCCGAAAGCGAGATTGAAAATCTCGGTGCTCACCATTGGTAGATCCATATCACAGCGAGATCATCCTTGACCCAGCGGGGATCCGAGGGAGACGGCGGGATGTTGGGGTCGACGTGCGCCATGAGGTTGCAGCGGCCCAAGTGCACCTCAAAAAGATGCCTCCAATGGTAGTAGTTGTGTTTGGGGAGATCTAAAGTGATGGGAATCAATGGAGTAACGTCGGAGATTGTATCGGCGAAGTTGATGGTGGTGGCGATAGGAGGTGGGGCGGATGAGGTGGATGGTTTGGCAGCCGCGACGGCGGCCATGGCGGCGCGCCACTCGAAGAACCCCGGAGGGGGCGGCGGCGGGGTGGGAGGCGTGGGAGCCATGCCCTAGAATCTAACCTTAATCTGATACCATGTAAATTTGTGATAATAATAATAATTGATGATTTTACAATGAGAGAATACAATGGTTTATATAGGAGAGGGGAGAGAGGAGGTGCAGCGCACCGGCCTAAACCCTAACTTGATATGCAAGTAAATATAATCTAACAGTGCCGATGGGACCTCGCCAGATCCGTTATTGATTAATTTTCCTGAAGGATCTTTCTTGATTGTTCTTCTTTGAATTGTTCTGAAGGAGTTGTTGTACATGAATCCGTGGTCCAGATCCGTACATGGACATGTATTGCTGCAGAAATTGTTGTTGATTTCTTCAAGCAGATCCTAAATTTTCTGCTTCAAAAGATAGATTACGTAAAGTCAGGAGGGCTTGCTAACAAGAAAGTAATATAGTCTAGGGAGCTTGTTGTAAATAAGCAACATGAATCTCAAAGTAAAAAAGAGGAAACGAATGGCTGTAATAAGCCCGGAAAACCCTCATATATGTAGAGTTGTATTTTCGAGAAGCATGCCACACTCTAGAGACCAGCGACATCCAGCAAGCCACGGATCGATCAGACACGTACAACCACGTATGAACAACCTATAGACAAAGACCAATACATAATCGAAAATATAGCCAGATATCACTACAGGAAATGTTGTAGGCGCCGATGGCCGGTATGTTATGCCAACGGCCAAAGGTCGGGGCCGTCGGCGTAGCTGCCTCCCCAGGCCAGCCCCCCAGCCAGGCCGTCAGCGTAGAAATGGCCGCCGACACAGTAACATGTGCCGACGGTGGCTCTCGGCACAGCCACGCCATCAGTGTAGTAGAGAATGATATGCCGACGGTGACCCTCAAGACGTTTGGCCCTCGGCCACGACTCGTATTACTACCGCCTTGCGCGTTTGGTGGCAAAATGCCGACGGCCGGCCGGCGAGTCCTATCGCCACATGCTCCCCCTGAATTTGGGTTGTGCGGCATTTACTGCCGGTCGGCGTATCTTCAATTTTTTCATGTACTACAGGGTTTGGTTGGGCTTATCCCTTCAAATTATTTTTTTCCATTTAATTTTAGTCATATATTTTATACTAATTTATTAATTACTCCCAATAATTTAATGTTGATATATATTGTTTGTATCGCCCGGATAGCAGTATTCATCTCTTTACCCGGGTACATCTACCCCCCTTCATATGGTTTTACATCATCATATGACCTAAACAAACACAAAACAAGAGAGTGCTACTCCGGGCTACCCCTGTCAGAGGGACGTCTAGGGGGGGTAGACGATCCGATGCCCATAGATCAGGGTTCCGCGGGAGACCATGCTCCGGGGCGTCGGAATACCTCAAGGACTTGCATGTGTCCCTAGCACATGCATGGAAATGTGGTGCTATGTTGAAACATGCAAAACCTAGTCACCGGGTGCATGTGTCCCCCTTCTCATGCGTGCGCTAGATGTAACCTAAAGCTAAGGTTCTGGACAAGGGGGAAACTCCCCGTTCAGGTGAAACCGGGTAGGATAGTGCCCTCCCCTTGTGAAGCACCATGGTTTTACATCATCATATGACCTAAACAAACACAAAACAAGAGAGTTCTACTCCGGGCTACCCCTGTCAGAGGGACGTCTAGGGGGGTAGACGATCCGATGCCCACAGATCAGGGTTCCGCCGGGAGACCACGCTCCGGCGCGTCGGAATATCTCAAGGACTTGCATGTGGCCCTAGGACATGCATGGAAGTGTGGTGCTATGTTGAAACATGCAAAACCTAGTCACCGGGTGCATGTGTCCCCCTTCTCATGCGTGCGCTAGCTGTAACCTAAAGCTAAGGTTCTGGACTTATATAAGGGGGAAACTCCCCTTTCGGGTGAAACCGGGTAGGATAGTGCCATGCCCTTGTGAAGCACCATGGTTTTACATTATCATATGACCTAAACAAACACAAAACAAGAGAGTGCTACTCCGGGCTACCCCTGTCAGAGGGACGTCTAGGGGGGTAGACGATCCGATGCCCACAGATCAGGGTTCCGCGGGAGACCACGCTCCGGGGCGTCGGAACACCTCAAGGACTTGCGTGTGGCCCTAGAACATGCATGGAAGAGTGGTGCTATGTTGAAACATGCAAAACCTAGTCTCCGGGTGCATGTGTCCCCCTTCTCATGCGTGCGCTAGCTGTAACCTAAAGCTAAGGTTCTGGACTTATATAAGGGGGAAACTCCCCGTTCGGGTGAAACCGGGTAGGATGGTGCCCTCCCCTTGTGAAGCAACATGGTTTTACATCATCATATGACCTAAACAAACACAAAACAAGAGAGTGTTACTCCGTGCAACCATGAGGTCGATGAGACTGCCTTGATCATGACGAGCCACGGCAAGCCACATGGCCGTTTCAACATTCTTGATGGGGTAGTCCAGCCTACCATGACCCTCACACGAGTCAAGGCTATCCTCACCCCCGATCACCCCTCTATCGCGCCTCGTCCTCGGCCTGATGCCTCCACCGCTGATGTGAGTGTTTCTCATTTCCATCTTATTTCCGCAATTTGATCCTAAATGGCTAAGCTGACGAAGATTCGTTATTTTTGCAATTGTAGCGTGATTTTGATGATGCCTACAAGGCCCTTCAGGCCGATTATAACAAGGAGTATGATGCATGGATTGCGCTGAGGGCAGAGTGCGATGCGTACACTAGGAAAGTGACGGCTGTAAGTTTCAAACTTTACTTTTGCAAATGATGATAAGTCTCACTTCCTCTAGTTTGAACCTTTGTTCCTGCAACGGCCGACATATAACTATCACAGAGGCGATGAATCACTACTTTATCACTAGACATGGGTTCCGGTGGAAGGTGACCAGCCACGATCTTTGGGATGCCGCTGCATATCGAGGGAAGATTTCGCTGCCACATACTACAGAGGGACCCCGGTAAGTTCTTTGCCAAACCACTTGTTACCACTTCCATATGCCTCGGAAGTTGCTAAGTTTTTGCTCAAACATGTAGGGCACAGGATGCTCCAGGAATGTTGGACCCTTTGGTCGTGCCTCGGTCTCGCCTAGTCCGTCGCGTGCTGATGCACAACTTCGTATCATGGCGCCCGATGGTGGTTCCGCTAGTGGTTCTACTTCCCCGATGGCCCGACACCTGCGAGCGTCTCCTGAGCTCGGAACGGGAAGCCTCGGGCTCCTTGACACACCGACACATACAGCGAGTTTCGGACCATGAGCATGGACATGGTTAGAGCTAGAGCTAGTGGATGCACTTGTCATATCTTCTATGTGTATGCACTTGTGATGAGTTTATATGTGTAACAAATATGTTTTGTGGATGATCATGTTGTTGTTTGGATGACGATGGATATTGCAATGTCATGGTTATTTGTTTGGATGCTCAAATTATTTTGCTGATATTGCAATGCAATTAAATTACTTTGCGTGAATTTTGGATGCTCAAATTGAATTAGAAATGGAAACAGAGAAAAGAACTGGAATAAGCTACGCCGACGGCATAGCCGTCGGCACAGCTCTATGTTGCACAGCATATGGCAAGGCTGTGCCGACGGCAACGGGGCGGGCTATGAGGGATGGCCTGTGCCGACGGCCCAGCCGTCGGCACAGACAGGCGACGTGGCAGCTCGAGGGAGGGCCTGTGCTGGCGGCCCACCCGTCGGCGTAGGCGGGCACGTGGCGGGCTACGGTGGTTCACAGGCTGGGCATGTGCCGACGGTCCGGCCGTCGGCGTAGCTCTCTGACGCGGCCGTTAGCACGGACGGATGTTGCTGACACGCGGGGCCCACAGGGAGATGCTGCGCCGAGGGGGAGAGGTTGTGCCGACGGCCGTTTTACGGTGCCGACCAGGAGATATGCCGAGGGGGCTACGCCGTCGGTTACCGTCGGCACAGCCTGTGCCGACGGCTTCTAGCCCTCGGCGTATCTGGCGTTTCCTGTAGTGTATCAATATACTCTGAATGAAAAATAGCGGTTTAACACAAAACTGGGAGAATTATTTTATAGTGGCTAAATTCATAGACTGTCAAAATAATTTAGGGAGGCTTTCAGTTGCACGGACATCGTGCAGTTAAATTCTCTGCCCAGTCTAAAGAAAGGGAGGACCCGGCATGTAAACCAAAGAATATTAGTTTGGTGCAAATTCAGTAGAAAGACCAGTGCATAGCAGAATGGCAATGCAATACCTTGAGGTAATCATATCCATCTTTCCACACTCCCACCCATATCTTTCTCCGCTACTCTGTAATCATCTCTGACCATGTGTCTGCATTAGCAACTAATTCCAACTAAGAAGGATAGTGCACAAATATATTGGACATGGTTGATTTTAACACTCCTACGTAAGTTCAAGAATTTGAGTCCAATGAATGAGAAGCGAAGAATGATCATCGGTGTGTCAAAGCAAACAAAAACTAAACTGCACAATATGACCCCCAATTGACGACCACGGCGGCGAGCAGCAGTACCTTAGGTGGCTGGCCAAGAGATAGAAGGACCATCCTGTCGGCTCTGGCGCAGCCTCGGGGGACGGTTTCGTCTGCCTCTTCCAGGAATACGAGCAGGAGGTCGACGATAAGGATTGGCGGAGGGAATCGAGACCACCCTCCTCTACCATGAGCATTGGCGCGAGGTCAACGACAAGGATCAGCGGCATCGACTTCTAGCTTTCCTTCGGCGTCTAGGCTTTCCCGCTGCTCTCCGCCGGTGTCGCGGCTCTCTCGTTCCTCCTTCTGATGGTGTTGGCAGGCGGCGTGGAACAGCTGGATGGTGCTTGACGTGGAGCACTTCTATGGAAACCCTAAGAGCAAGGTGTGATGAGCACAGCAGCAAGTCTTCCCTTGGAAACAACACATCTATAACCGAAGAGATTATTGTCACTTCCCTTGGAAACTAGAGGCATGAACCCACTATCGAGCATAAATACCCCCTCTTGGAGTCACTAGCAACTACTTGGCCAAGATAGCTACTAACAACGGAGAGCATGCAAGATCACAAACAACACAGACATGATAGAATCATAAAAACAAAACCATTAATCAAACCAACATAATAATCTCAATATCCATCGGATCCCCGCAAACACAACATGCATGATTACAAATAGATTAGATCTTGATCATGACGGAGCTCACAAGATCTATACATGAAGCACAAAGGAGGAGATACAACCATCTAGCTACTACATGGACCCATAGTCCAAGGTGGAACTACTCACGCATCATACCGGAGAGAAGGGTGCCGGGAAGAACTTTAGATCCCCCCGATCTAGGGACGATGGTGGCGGCGGCTACATACGGTTTCGTAGAGATTTGATCAGGTGCTTAGGGTTTCTACATCGGGGGCTTCTTATAGGCGAAGGGGGAGGCCGAGGCGGCGACCAGGAGGGTCAAACCCTACTCCGCAGCCCACCCCAGCAGCGCTGGGGGGGGTTGGTCGCCCTGTCCTGCCTCTCCTTCTCCCCTCTAGACTTCTTGTTCCCCACGGAAAGTTATTGACTTTGACATTTGTCCCGTCCAAATACGAGAATATTTCTTTACTAACTTTTTTGAAACCAAAAACAGCAGAAAACAGGCAACTGGTACTGTGGCAACTTGTTAATAGGTTAGTACCAGAAAACATGTAAAAAGCACCTCAAAGTGTAGACAAAGCAAATCAAAGTAGATACTAACAAGCATGGAACATAAAAAATTATACATACGTTTCCGACATATCACTGGACAGAGGCCTAGAGCTTGTCGGACGACCTGGAAGGAGGCGTATATCCAGCTCAGGCATCGCCTCCACTGCCGGAGAAGAGGAGGATGTCGTATTCCGCACGGAAAACTGCCTCGGGAGATAAGGACGGGGGATGGCAGCGGCGACGGAGAGGTGGTGGAGGAGGGAGTGCCCTAGGGGTGCCATAGGTGGCGGGGGAAGGATTGTCGTGGGAGGGGAAAAGCGGCCTCGGAGTTATCTGGTCAAAGCGCTGGGAGGACCAAGTGCCTTCTAGAGATTTCGATTTAATTGGATAAAACTACCACAATTGGGGCTGTCGGTACGGGGTCAGTACCACTTTCGGTAATTTTGTCACATCAGTACCAATTTTGGGGTACAAGCGTTGCAAATCGGACTAATTCACGACTAAGAGCACTTTGACACGCTTTCTGATGGCTCAGGCCCAGCTGTAAGTGCTGAGTTGGCGCCACGTATCTAGGAGACGCTGAGGTGGAAGCAGGGCTGTTGGAGATATGCCCTAGAGGCAATAATAAATATAGTTATTATTATATCTTTGTGTTTATGATAAATGTTTACATTCATGCTATAATAGTATTAACAAGGAAACATTAATACTTGTGTGATTTGTAGACTAAAATAAGAGTCCCTAGTAAAGCCTCTATATAATACTAGCTTGTTGGTTAATAGATGATTGTGGTTTCCCTATCATGAACATTGAGATGTTATTAACAACAAGATCATATCGTTAGGAGAATGATATGGTGGACATACTCCTATAGATAAGTGTAGCATAAAGATCAAGTCATTTTAATAGTTCAATTGCTATATGCTTTCTGATACATAGTAACCTAATTCCTTCGACCATGAGATCATGCATATCACCTTTACCGGATGGATGCTTTGATGACATCAAACACCACACCGTAACTGGGTGGCTATAAAGGTGGCATTGAGTGTTCGGAAAGTCATGGATCAAGAGTGGGATTTGTCCATCCATATGACGGATAGATATACTCTGGGCCCTCTCGGTGAAATGTCATCCAATTAGCTTGAAAGCATGTGACTAGCTCACAAGAGATCACATATCACGGGAACGAGAAAAGAGTACTTATCGGTAACGAGGTTGAACTAGGTATGCAGAGATACCGACGATCAAAACCTCGGATAAGTAAACTATCGTGAGACAAAGGGAAATTGGTATCGTATGTAAGTGGTTCATTCGATCATAAAGTAATCGTAGAAATATGGAGCCATATGAATTTCTAGATTCCTCTATTGGTTATTGATCGAAGTGTCTCGATCATGTCCGCATAATTCACGAACCGTGGAGACACACTTAAGATTCGACGTTGTTTGAGTAGTTATGGAATGATGAGAAAGAGTCGAATGTTGTTGGTCTCGAATGGGATTCGGGATATCACGAGGAGATCCGGAATGGTCCGGAGAATAAGATTCATATAAGGAAAGTCCCGTTTCGGAGTTGGAGAATGGTTAGGTGTTTTCATCGGAATGTTCTAGAAGGTTCGGAATGTCCGGCACTCGGAGGAAGGGTACATGAATGTGTTATATCAAGTTGATATGATTGCATCATATACTAAGTGTCATCTGAACAAAATAGAGGATTAATTCAAATCCTTGTTTGAAAAGTCAAACGCCTAGTTTGAAAGTCAAACGGCTATTTTGGGAAGTGGAAAGGAGGAGAAACCGAGGTTGGGAGGAGTCCCTCCTCCCGCATGATGCACCACCAAGACGAGTTGGGGAGGGACTCCTCTCCCTCCCCTTGGCCGGCCGGCCCCTCCACCTATATAAGGAGGGGCAGGGCTCCCTCCTAGACACTCACAAGATCCTCTCCTCCAAACCCTAAGCCGCCGCCGCCCTAGGGAAAACCGCCGCCGCCTCCTAGCAACCCTAGCCACCGGCCTAGCCCCCTCCTCGGCGTGTCTAAACCCTGGATCGTCGAGGACTCTCTCATACTCCACCATACTCGCTCCGGCTTAAGGCGAAGCCCTGCGAGATCTCCCCTATACTTCCGGTATCACACCGTTGTGCTGCCGAAATCGCGAGGAGAGTGCTACAACCTCCGCTGCCTGCTGGAACAAGGGAGAGCAAGGTCTTCGTCGAATACCGAATGTGTGACCGACTGTGGGAGCGCTGCAGGAGCGCTTGGAAGGATCGTCTCTGCGATCTTGAGATCGGGAAAATGCGACTACATCACCCACGAGAATCCGCTCTCGTTAAACACTTTGGAATCTTCGAGGGTGAGTTATTCTATCAACTCGTTGCTACAATCTAGTAGATAGATCTTGGCTTGTTTGTTTGTATGCGGTAGAAAATTTTTGTTTTCCATGCTACGAAACCCTACAAGGGCACCTGTTAGACATATCTTATGTTATTTTTTATTTCTCTCTCCTATTTTACTATTTACTGCCAGTGGGTTCCACCCGTCAGCCTTGCTAATTTTCCCCATCCACCCGTGGTCGTTCCCTCTCCTCGTCGGCGGCGCATTCGTTCCACCATGGCATGCGGCGGGACTGGCGAGGAGTGGTGCTCCCTGCCCGCCGACCTCCTGCTCTCCATCTTCGCGTTGCTCCCGGACGACGCCGACCGCGTCCGCTTCAGCGCCGTATGCGGGAGGTAGGCCGCCGCTGCCGCGACCTGGCACCCACGACCATGGCTCGTGGGCTCCCGCACCGACCGCTCCGGCCAGGGCGCCGCCATGTCATCCTTTTGGCTCTCCCAGGCTAGCGGCCTCGTCCTGTTTGCCGTCGCCATGACACCCGTCCTGGAGTACCTCTCCTCCTCCCACGGCTGAGTCTTCCCCATGGCTACCTCGTGCTCTCCGACCCTAGGGCCACACCCAAGGCTATCACACTCCTCAACCCCGTCACCATCCGCTGTGTCCCGCTCCTGCCTATCGGCTTCTTCAAGAACTGGCACGACGTTGCCACCGTCGTGCTCTCTACCGATCCCACCACGATGGCCGCCGGGTTACCAACCAACTGCCTCGCATACTACAGCTTCGCGCCGGAGCATGGATGCCCTGCACTTTAGCGCCTCCGGGTACGCCGGCGTCGAGCACTACGGGGGCGCTTCTACGTGGCCTTCAAGAACCGGATCTACGTCCTCTAGGAGCTCGAGTGCGGATCCCTCTCGAGCATGCCGACGGCGATGGCGATGGCAGCGACGGATCTGACGACGAGGATGTCCCTGGAAGCGGAAGGCGCGTCGTCGTCGACACACATCTGGTGGAGTGCGACCACGAGCTGCTGCACGTGTCTGTGCGGGACGAGGCGGAGTACAGCTCGGACAAAGACACGGGCTCCGGCGTCGGCAGCACGCGCGTGGTCAAGGTGCACAGGGTGGAGCTCATTGGGGACGACACGGTGTGGCTGGTGCGGGTGGAGAGCCTCGGTTGCCATGCGCTCTCGCCGACGGAGTTCCCGGCATGCCGCGTCAACCGTGTCCATTGCAGTGGCAAAAATTAGTGAGGCTGATGGATGGGACCCACTGGCGGTCAATAGTAAAATAGGAGAGAAAAATAAAAAATGAAATAAGATATGTCTCACATGTGGGCTCTGCTTCCACCTCGGCTTCTCCTAGATACGAGGTGCCAACTCAGCACTAACAGCTGGGCCCGAGCCGTCAGAAAGCGTGTCAAAGTGCTCTTAGTCGTAAATAGTCCGATTTGCAACGCTTGTACTCCAAAGTTGGTAATGACATGCCAAAATTACCGAAAGTGGTACTGACCCATCCCGACAGCCCCAATTGGGTATTTTATCCAATTAACTCAGATATTTCTAGGACATGCACGCATGTAGCGGTTCAGTTGGGAGTTGAGCAAGAGAAAAAACACGTTGTGGAGACCGGTTACTGTAGATGAATCTACCGTGCAATGGTTGACGTGGCTTTGACGTGGCTGTCGGACCGATGGCTGGAAAGCTTCACTTTCATATATCTAAACTAGTAGTATTATCTAATACAGCGAAGTTGGTCTGTATGATGCGATTATCCAACGCTTTACATTAATCCCATCTTTATCGGGACTTATTGTACGAGCGGACAATCCTGGATGAACCCCGACGACCGCCCCACGACTCACATTCTTCCTCAAAGAAAACCTACAGTTTCAAAACAATGACACCATCCAGCCACCATCGGCGCTGCCGCAGCAGCGACTCCAGCCCCGCCACCCAAGTCCCCGTAGGTGCTGCCACAACTGCGGCTCTAGCCCCTCCTGATACGTCGAAAACGTATCTATAATTTTTGATGCTCCATGCTTGTTTAGTATCTACTTTGCTTTACTTGTCTACACTTTGAGGTGTTTTTTACATGATTTCTGATACTAACCTACTAACAAGTTGCAACAATGCCAGATGCCTTTTTTCTGCTGTGTTTGGTTTCAGCAAAGTTAGTAAAAAAATATTCTCGGAATTGGACGGGACAAACGTCAAAGTCAATTACTTTCTGTGGGGAACAAGAAGTCTACAGGGGAGCCGGGGAGGCCGGCCAGAGGGGCCAAACCACCCACAGGCGTGACCACAGGTGGGCCCGCGTCTGGCTAGGGTTTGGTGCCCCTGGCCGGCTCCTCGACCTCCCCCTTCGCCTATAAGAAGCCCCGGATGCAGAAACTCTGAGATCCGAGAAACATCCACGAAAACCTCCACAGCGCCGCCGCCACCGAAGGGGAGATTCGAGGGACAGAAAGTCTATGTTCCGGCACCCTGCCGGGACGGGAAAGTGCCCCCGAAACCATCTCCATCGATCTCCATCGCCATCTTCATCACCATTGCTGATTCCCATGATGAGGAGGGAGTATTCTTCCTCAGGGCTAAGGGCTCTTCCTGTAGCTAAGTGTTCATCTCTCCCTATATGCATGATCTTGTTGTGATCATGAGCTTTGTAATCTAGCTGATTACCACTATGCTATGTTTTCTGTATGTGAAACAAACAAATGTTTTTCAATGCATGTTATTCATGATCTTTGTTTGTAGCTTGCCATGTTGCATGCATAGTTACTATGTCCTACTGTTAGAACTCCATTCTTTCATGCAGATGTTTAGAGTTCTTTGATCCCAGCTTTCAATGCTTGCAAACGGTTGGATCTTTATTGTAAGGGTGCATGTTCACCTCAAAAATTATTCTGTATATCACTTACCTACTCGAGGACGAGCAGGAGTTAAGCTTGGGGATGTTGATACATCGGAAACGTATCTATAATTTTTTATGCTCCATGCTTGTTTAGTATCTACTTTGCTTTACTTGTCTACACTTTGAGGTGCTTTTTACATGTTTTTTGATACTAACCTACTAACAAGTTGCAACAGTGCCAGATGCCCGTTTTCTGCTATTTTTGATTTCAGAAAAGTTAGTAAAGAAATATTATCGGAATTGGATGGGACAAACGTCAAAGTAAATTACTTTCCATGGGGAACAAGAAGTACAGAGGGGAGCCAGGGAGGCGAGCTAGAGGGGCCAACACCCCCCCTCATAGGCGCGACCACAGGTGGGCCTGTGTCTGCCTAGGGTTTGGTGCCCCTGGCCGGCTCCTCGACCTCCCCCTTCGCCTATAATAAGCCCCTGATGCAGAAACTCTGAGATCCCAGAAAAATCCACGAAAACCTCCACAGCGCCGCCACCACCGTAGGGGAGATTCGGGGGACATAAAGTCTTTGTTCCAGCACCCTGCCGGGATGGGGAAGTGCCCCCGGATCCATCTCCATCGCCATCTTCATCACCCTTGCTGATTCCCATGATAAGGAGGGAGTAGTTCTTCCTTAGGGCTAAGGGCTCTACCGATAGCTAAGTGTTCATCTCTCTCTATGCATGATCTTGTTGTGGTCATGAGCTTTGTAATCTAGTAGATCTACCTTGCTACTCAAGTCTTTCAATAGATCTCTGCTCTCCCCATGTGTGTGAAAGTGACAGCGTGCATGCCATGATGACACTTAGGCTTGAGTCTACATAAATACTCTTTGTGCTTTAATAGATCTATGCTTTTCCCCACGTGTGTGAAAGTGACAGCGGGCATACCGTGTGTGGCACTTTGGCTAGATTGAATATTTTTTATGAGTTATATTTGGAGTTGGATGTCTTTATGAAATCGTCGTGTTTGTTGGAACCATCTAGTGCTCAAGGTGACAGTGTGGGGTTATCTAGATTGGGAAAGGCGGACTTTGAGGTGTGTTGTTATAGCCCTACCATGGATTAGAGTGTCCAACCGGAGAGTAGTTGAGAGTAGTATGATGAAGAGAGGATATTTATATGAGAGAGTGTTTACTAGTGAAAGTATGATCCATAGGCCTTGTTTCTAAGCATTGAAACACCGTTTGCTACTAGATCTGTTGCATGTTTGCTTGCTTCCTTCTTGTTGCCTTTAGTCTTTGCCTCAATTTCAAGCTCTTTTCTCGCACCGTTACCACTTGTATTTCACTATCTCTTCGTCGAACTAGTGCACCTATATTGGGTGTGTTGGGGACACAAGAGACTTCTTGTATCTTGATTGCAGGGTTGCTTGAGAGGGAATATCTTTGACCACTTTCTCCCTAAGCTCGATAAACCTTGGGTAATCCACTTAAGGGAAACTTGCTGCTGTTCTACAAACCTCTGCACTTGGAGGCCCAACAACTGTCTACAAGAATAGAAGTGCGTAGACATCAAGCTCTTTTCTGCGCCGTTGCTGGGGAGGAAATGTAAAAAGCACTCACACACCTTACCCCACGTCAGCGATGGCCAGAAAGATCTTTTACGGCCGTTCTTGGGAGGTAAGGTAAAAGGTACTCACATCCTCTGGTGTGAGTGCTCGAAGTTATTTCCTTTAGATTCTGCAATTTTGTATTTTTGTTTCTTGTTTTCACTAGTTAGGCTTAATGGAAAACAACAACAAAATTAGAGAGCTTTATAGTATTTATCTTGAGTTAGTAGATGAAGTGTTTGAAGAGAAAATTAAAAAACCTATGAAACTTTATTTGCATGCTAATAGCAATGTTATTAGTATGAATTCTTTGGACACCATTATTGCTAATGCTATGGAAAAGTCTAAGCTTGGGGAAGCTGGTTTTGATGAGCATGATATTTTTAGTCCCCCAAGCATACAGGAGAAAATTTTCTTTGATGATAGTTTGCCTTCAATATATGATGATTACAATGATGAGTATGATATTTTCAGTCCACCTACTATTGAGGAGAAAATTAATTGTGATTAAAATATGCCTCCTATATTTGATGATTATGGTGATGACAATAATAATGATAGATATTTTGTTGAATTTTCTCCCACTACAATTAATAAGAATGACTATGCTTATGTGGAGAGTAATAATCATTTTATGCATGTGGCTCATGATAAGAATGTTTTATGTGATAGTCATATTGTTAATTTTATTCATGATTCTACTGAAAGTTATTGTGAGAGAGGGAAACATGGTTTTATGCATCTCAACAATATTAAGTTTCCCCTCTTTATGTTAATTTTTTTGAAGTTGCACTTGTTTTGCTTTCCTATGCTTGTTGTTTTGTGCTTTCATGACTTATTTCTTTACAAGATTATTATGCATAAGAAGTGGATTAGACTTAAATGTGTTTTGAATTTGATTCTTGATGCTCTCTTTTACTTCAATTCATATTTCTTATGAGAGCATCTTCTCAAACTATCAAGCCTAACTTAAAGGCATTAAAGAAAAGTACTTGTTGGGAGATAACCCAAGAGTTTTCTTGAGTCTTGGAAGTTATTACTTCTGTTATAACCTCTCCTTATCCTTTTTGTTTGCCTTTTGTGCCAAGAATGACCTCTAATGAGAGGTAAGTAAGATTCGGGGAGTTGTTGTCCCGAAACAGATTTCAATCCTCCACCATAAAAATTCGCGAGGAGTCTCTGTAAGTCGGATTGAGCTGAAACTTTACGAATAAATCCCCCAGTATGTTAGCTAACTTTAGTTATTTCAACACCTTTTGATTTGAGCAACATAAGGTCTTCGACGAAATCGGTTTCTACCTGCTGGTCTGTTTTGACAGATTTCTGCCACTATTTGCATTTGCTTCTTATTGATTCCTTTTTTGGTTCTTTTTGGGAAACTGAGATTTGAAGGACTTGCTACAGTAGCTTGTATTTTTAGTGAAAATTTTGTTATTCTAAAGCTAAGCCCAAGGGTCTATTATCTTTTGAATACACTAATGTTGCTAATAAAGATTGTGTGAAGTTTTGTATGAAGGAAAATTTTCAGGTGTAGAGAAAGAATGATGTAATGAGATGAAGAATGGACAAAAGCTCAAGCTTGGGGATGCCACCCGGTGTCACCCCAAGAAATATCCAAGAGGTACAAGCATCAAAGCTTGGGGATGCCCAAGGCATCCCCTTCTTCATCAATAAAAATCTCAGGTCTTTCTAGACACTTCATTTTTATTGTTTCATGCACTGTTGTGTTGTTCTTGGAGCGTCTTAGTTTTCATTTTTGGTTTTTTTCTTACATTGCTTGAGTAAGTTGGTTGGATCACAACACACTTCTTGTGGAGAGAGACACACTCTGATTCGATTGCCTAGAACACTCTAGTTTTCATTCTTATTGTCTTGTGAGTGTTCTCTTTTGCTAGCACTGTCTTTAGCCTTAGTTTTCTTGTGCTTTTAGGTTAGAACTTTTTAGTTATTTTTTGTTGATTTGTGGGACAAGCTCACTGATCTTTATTGATTATTATCTTTGTGAGTTGTTTCAAATAAGTTTCTTGGTGTTGGAAAAGAGTAGAAAATTTCATGCTTATAGTGGTACAAAAGTGAGCTTGCTTTGACTGTGGCTTAGACTTTATCATGTCATGCTAGGTGTTGTTTCGACCTTATGATTAGTGATTATTGTTGTAGCATGACTTGTTCCAAACAATTAGGATTGCTTAATATGCCTTGAAGGAATCATGCGTTGTTTTAGCATACAAAAGCATAGTATTGTGGTATTCTCCTTTGATGCTTTGTTTGGGTTGATTTGGCACATGATCAAACCATGTTATGACTATGAACAAGTTACCATAGCCTCTATGATCATTTAGTCCTTGACTTGTAGTACCACTCTTTGCTTTCATTAGTATGCTCTGTTGCATTGCATGATTATGGCCATTATGCTCTCTTAGTTGGTTGCTCCCAGTCTTTTGCTAGCCTCCACTTGTATGAGTAAGTTATACTCAAGCTTCTAACCCCCAAGAAACCAAGTTTTTCCAAAGTATCCACTATAAACTCCTATGCATGGTGTGTTACACCATTCCAAGTATATTCTTGTTTTCAACTATCTTCCAATTAAAAACTATTTTGTTATGTGAAAAATTAGTGATTAAATCCCTCACGAACTTGATGGCACACTTTATATTCTTTGCCCCAATAAACTTGAACCATTGTGACAACTTTGTTGTATATGCTTGCACTTATAAGTTGGAATTAGCAGAACCGTGCTGTCACGGGGAACGTTTTCAACATTGCACTTGTACTTTGTACTCAGTTGATATCATGCTCTTTTGTCTATGGATGTCACCGGTGTGAAATAAAGAGGAAACCTGTAAGTCCATGGAGTTTGTATTCTGTGTTAGAGAAACGTCTGGGCCGCTAGCCTAAGCCATGCCTAGTCATGGTGGAAACTTGTAGCATCACCATAGTGAGCTATCTATGAAGCATCCTCAATAAAAAAGCTATGCACATAGTAAATAAAAAGATCACTGAGATGCTCATTGTCTGCTTTCCTTGTCATTTTGGTTATGGGATAGCTCCTGTACCATGTGCAAGGGGTACCCCGTTGGTGGTTCTCTATGATATGAAAATACTTACAATGACAAGAACTTACAGGTGACTAAAGTTGAGTAGCATGAGGTGTGGCCCTCGTATTCAAGGGACTTGAGATTGCCAACTTATACTTTGTCAAGCATATACTCCATAGTTTGTTCACTTTAACCTTAACCACTTCAAGATGCTTATGATAGGGGCAATGAGGGCTGAAAGCTAACAAGTACCATAATTTTTGGAAGCTCATTTTGAAACTTGTAATCCCTATTTCCTTTATAAAAAAGGCCTTTCTTCCACCATTATTTGAGTCTCCACCTTCTACCTTTAGGCACCATTAAGAGAGCATAGTTTTCATTCTGTGTGCAGTGTTCCAAAGCTTATTAATTGATGCATATTGTGTTACTACTTGTTCTTGTGCTATTTGTTTCTAGTCACCCATGTGAACTTTGAAGGTGTCCTATGCATCTACATTACTACTCTATGAGGGACAGGCTGATTACCACTATGCTAAGTTTTCTGTATGTGAAACAAACAAATGTTTTTCAATGCATGTTATTCATGATCTTTGTTTGTAGCTTGCCATGTTGCATGCATAGTTACTATGTCCTACTGTTAGAACTCCATTCTTTCATGCAGATGTTTAGAGTTCTTTGATCCCAGCTTTCAATGCTTGCAAATGGTTGGATCTTTATTGTAAGGGTGCATGTCCATCTCGAAAACTATTCTGTATATCACTTACCTACTCGAGGACGAGCAGGAGTTAAGCTTGGGGATGTTGATACATCGGAAACGTATCTATAATTTTTGATGCTCCATGCTTGTTTAGTATCTACTTTGCTTTACTTGTCTACACTTTGAGGTGCTTTTTACATGTTTTTTGGTACCAACCTACTAACAAGTTGCAACAGTGCCAGATGCCCGTTTTCTGCTGTTTTTGGTTTCAGAAAAGTTAGTAAAGAAATATTCTCGGAAATGGATGGGACAAACGTCAAAGTAAATTACTTTCCATGGGGAACAAGAAGTATAGAGGGGAGCCAGGGAGGCGAGCTAGGGGGCCAACACCCCCCCCCCTCATAGGCGCGACCACAGGTGGGCCTGTGTCTGCCTAGGGTTTGGTGCCCCTGGCCGGCTCCTCGACCTCCCCCTTCGCCTATAATAAGCCCCTGATGCAGAAACTCTGTGATCCCAGAAAAATCCACGAAAACCTCCACAGCGCTGCCACCACCGTAGGGGAGATTCGGGGGACAGAAAGTCTTTGTTCCAGCACCCTTCCGGGACGGGGAAGTGCCCCCGGAGCCATCTCCATCGATATCCATCACCATCTTCATCACCATTGTTGATTCCCATGATAATGAGGGAGTAGTTCTTCCTTAGGGCTAAGGGCTCTACCGATAGCTAAGTGTTCATCTGTCTCTATGCATGATCTTGTTGTGGTCATGAGCTTTGTAATCTAGTAGATCTACCTTGCTACTCAAGTGCTTCAATAGATCTCTGCTCTCCCCATGTATGTGAAAGTGACAGCGTGCATGCCATGATGGCACTTAGGCTTGAGTCTACATAAATACTCTTTGTGCTTTAATAGATCTATGTTTTTCCCCACGTGTGTGAAAGTGACAGCGGGCATACCGTGTGTGGCACTTTGGCTAGATTGAATATTTGTTATGAGTTATATTTGGAGTTGGATGTCTTTATGAAATCGTCGTGTTTGTTGGAACCATCTAGTGCTCAAGGTGACAGTGTGGGGTTATCTAGATTGGGAAAGGCGGACTTTGAGGTGTGCTGTGATAGCCCTACCATGGATTATAGTGTCCAACCGGAGAGTAGTTGAGAGTAGTATGATGAAGAGAGGATATTTATATGAGAGAGTGTTTACTAATGAAAGTATGATCCATAGGCCTTGTTTCTAAGCATTGAAACACCGTTTGCTACTAGATCTGTTGCATGTTTGCTTGCTTCCTTCTTGTTGCCTTTAGTCTTTGCCTCACTTTCAAGCTCTTTTCTGGCACCGTTACCACTTGTATTTCACTATCTCTTCGTCGAACTAGTGCACCTATATTGGGTGTGTTGGGGACACAAGAGACTTCTTGTATCTTGATTGCAGGGTTGCTTGAGAGGGAATACCTTTGACCACTTCCTCCCTGAGTTCGATAAACCTTGGGTAATCCACTTAAGGGAAACTTGCTGCTGTTCTATAAACCTCTGCACTTGGAGGCCCAACAACTGTCTACAAGAATAGAAGTGCGTAGACATCACCGCCGTGCAAGTCACCGTTGCAGGTGCCCCAGCTGCGACGCCCCAGCCCCGCCGCCCAAGTCCCGCCACCGACTGCCCTGCCCTAGCCCCGCCACCGCCCGCGCAAGCCCCCGCCTGCGACGCCCCAGCCTCGCCATCGCCCGCGCTGCCCCAGCCTCGCCACCACCGCCTTGCTGTGGTTGAAGCTAGTAGGACCTATGCCGCCTTGCCGGCCAACGGTTATGTCGTCTTGCTCACACCTTCCACTGCCGTCTCCGCCAGGATTTCGCGTCGTCTCCACTCCGCTACTACTAACGAAGGCTCAACTGAATCAGTTGATGAACATACGACTATAAGCATGGAAAACGCCTCCGATCTTTTAGATACACTCATATATACCTAGATGCTATTAATTATTATTTGTGTGCCTATATGACTGTGGATTTCAAGTAATGCAATAGAACCATGAACACGCTTCTTTCTTTTACTGACGGTGCTAAAAAGATTATCTGCTATTGCAACAGGGTAGTGTACCTCATAACTTCATCATTTCTCCTTAAGGTGGGGACACATTGAAATCATGCTGGTGTATGTATTTTTATCTTTACTTTATCGGTGCTCCTGCTATTTATTTATTTTCAAAATTTGGCAGGAGCTCTGTCGTTTCTGTTAGCCTGAGGAGAAAATTCACTATTCACAGGCCAAGAAGAGCTAAGAAGGAGGAGAAAGGGGAGAAAAGAAAGGAACTGCATAAAAAAAACATAAACCACAATCAGGATTGACTCTTGTGAATGCCCTTTTCCTTGATTGGACCTGATATTATTCTAGAAACAAGAACCATCAACCACCACCGTTAAACCTTGCTTCTAATAACCTTGTTGTAACATGCTATTAACTAGATCATGATCATGCAAGATGTTTTGAAGTATTGTTTTCCTACTCAGGTTGTTGTCATTTTTTCTTTTAGTTATGTATTACTCTACTAATTCTGAGATGGGTATAAAGTTAAACTAAGGATACTCAGACCTATAGCTGATATCACTAAAGATGTGCCACCGGCAGGTCATGCAATCAAAATGATGATATAATTCATCCCAGTTATTATCATCAAGCCAAGCTTAATATTTCTTCCCTCATGATCCTCCAATTGTAAGTTTTTGGTGGCTAACTGGTAATCCCCTGCAGCATTGGGATAATCATTCGTACTACCGATGCAGGTAAATTTCAATGGTTCGGGTCAAAAGATGGGCCACCAGACTTTCTAGAGCCAAGCCTATGGATTGACTACAGCTGTTATATAGGGCACCAGCAAAAACAACATTAATCATTCACATTCTTATAGCTCCAAGAGTGAGGAAAGGTTGCCCCCAAAATTGCATGTTTCAACGACCTCTCTTGTTACACAGTTCACATTTTTTTGTCATGGGCTGTCATGATTGAGTTTCTAGAAACAGTAATGTCAAAATCATTGCAGGGACCAAATTACTTAGGTCAACGACCTCTCTTGTTCTGTTGCTGCCTTGCTTGTTGATCCAAGGAAGATATATGTTATTGGCTCCAGGATGGAGGCATGAGTTAACCGGAAGGTATACAACGGTAACTGAATGATATAGCGGTACAATCAGCAATATGATGCTTTTCGAATTTGTCATATATTGGATCTCATAAATAATTTTTCTTATGCTCGATAGTCCATGGTCCCATACAAGTTATCTTATGTATTCTGTGGAACTTAAGAGAAATGTGTTGCCTATAATATTGTGTACCCATTGGAGAAGGTAAAAAGAAGGTCCCAAACAAGTTATCGTCTGTGTTCTGTGGAAGACATAGAAGTGTGCTGCATATAAGAATATTGTGTACCCATTGGAGAAGGCAAAAATAAAAATATTCCCTTTGATGATCAACTTTAATACATGGTTGCTTGGCCTGCAAAACTGCTCCAACTTTGTGCATACTTTTGGAACAGTGAAAGCTCTAATGCCACCGAGTACAAGAATCTGCATGGAGGGGCAACAATGGTGAGAGCCATATCCTGTTGAGACTTCGTTTTATATCTCCAGTGGTGCAACTTTGGAATTAGTCCTTTTCCTTATTTTGTAAATCATCATGAAGCAACATAATACATGTTTATTTACTTGATTTCATACTATGATACTTTTATTTGGAATAAATTCAAATTTATTTATGGGAACTATGTTTGAGAGTAATGAATAACTGACTGCAATATGTTTCATTTTACTAGATGGGAAGGGATCTTGTAGTATCTTAATTTTTTGCGTCATCACTCAGAGCTAGCCCTTTTTGGTATGTGCAGGTACGGTGCAGTGCAAAAATAATTAAAAAGATTTAGTTCCCTTGTACTCCATGCAAGAAAAATGGAGTGCTAGATAGGAAGGGATCATGACGTTCCTTGTGACACTGGAATATTTTCTCTACATAGATCAAAAGCTGAAACCTTGAAACCATTGCATGGTTTTGTGTCTCTAAAGTAAAATGTATACACATCATTATTATTTATTTTAGCTTGAAAATGAATCGAAAACAGTTTTATCTAATATGCACAATACTTTTCAGTGTGTTAGTCAATACGTGCATGTTCACCTGCCCCATTACTAGTATAGCTAGTAATGCGCGAGCATGATTGCATTCACTTTTACCATATCAATTCAGATCACTTCCAAAATCCGTTTCCGTGTTTAGTTTGTCTATCTCCGTTTCTGTCTTTCCTTTGTCTGTGGACTCTGGATCTTAATGAGCCCGTTTTGACCCCCGGTGAGTTGGTGGTACAAGTACAACCACACTCCTAGCATTTTACGAAACATTTTACCTTGAAGTTTGAACAGCTCTTGAATCAACATGTATTACCTTTCATGTGGTCTTTGTTTTTGGTTCCTTTTCCATCTTGTTAATGCGAAATCATGAGATCAATAAATACCAATATTTATTTTCTCCAAAATAAATAAAAAGATAATAGATGAGTTCTTGTACTTAAGAAACTCAAGGGCAGCATTGAGAGAAACATAATGAAAACATTGCCATTGGTACACCTCGGCAAGAGTAGTTCGACCTAACGAGCCCCATATCTAAGGCTCACTCGAACACTAGTTTCATGTCCGAAGCCCATCCCAAAATCATATAAAAGAAATCCTATTTTTTTTAAAGTGTGTTCCACCAATTCATTTATTATTAAAAATATTAAATTAATAGTACGTCCAAATGTGCAAAACTTGACATAAACCAATCTGGCCTAGGCTATTCACATGACCTGCCACCGTGAGCATTTACGTCGGTTCCTATGGTGTCTGCTAGCCCACACGACACTGGAAAATAGGGGAAACCACAAATCAATGTTGCATTATTGTATAATTTTCTTCTATTTTCCGTTGTCATGTCATTTCCTGCAACTTCTGTACCCTATTGGCATGAAAATCGTGGTGGAGATGATTTACATCAGAGAGTCTGTGATGCTTTTTCTTGAGCTTGGTCTCTTATTGTTTGGGGTTGATCATCTCACATATCATCAGAAATTGGCGATGGTGGCAATAAAAGTGATATGAAATAGGTTTTTGATTGTTTATTATACATATTTTTTGATGTTCATGTTGCCAAAATGATCTTATAACATGTCCAGTAGCAAATCAAGACATAGAAAACACCTAAATACGTCTATTACAAGCTTAAAATATGCTAAACTGTGTGAAATTATTACACTCCATCTTTATAACACTGTAACTTTAATAATTGTTAGTAACTAAACACTCGCCGTGAAAAAAATTGTCGTTTGTTTTGAAAATATGTATCAACAATATCTTATGTGATAGTTCATAATGCTTAGCGATCTAGAATATCGACACAAAGCCCTGAAAACAATGACTCCGAGCATTGTTGGATTGTAAGCCATCATGTACCAATTTGTACGATTTGCTAAAACAGTAGGGCTCGCGAATGGGTTACAAACTAATCATTCCATAAGTACGAAGTGCTTATTTCACCTTTGTGGGGACTACCTTGTCTCTGCTTATTGCACACTCATGGCTATATCTAGTAATCTCATACAAGGTGCCTCTTATATGCAAATAGATGGCAGGCCGATATTGTTGGATAAATGCCAGGTAACAAATCATCTTTACCTTATATTACTCTTTACAAATATCTGATCTCGGTAATTTTTTACCATTTTTCATCAGAGATATCTATACCTATATTCTAGAACCTTGTTGATGCTAACAATCTACTCATTCGTAAATGGATAGTGCTTAGCGGCATGCATGGGTCGAGGTTGACCCGGGCTTAGTTGCTAACACACGCCTTGGCATGCCGGGTAGCTAGAGTTCGAGACTTACCATCTATCTATCTATTATATACTAAAAGTAATATTCAGATATCTAATAAAGCCACCATGTTAAGCCACAACATTGTTCTGGACCTATTCATCCAGGATAATAAGGCCGATTCCCCCCCTCCCCTCCCCTCCCACGGCGTGCCCCAGGGCGCCGCCGGGGGCCCCCGCCGCCGCCGTCCAAGTTCTCCCTCCATCTCATGTCTCCCTTCCGCCGCTGTCGCCGGCGTGGCCGCGGTGGCGGCGGCCCCTGGTGTCGAAGGTGCTAGGGGAGGGGGGGGGGGGGGGGTGACGAGGACTTCGACGGGCTGCTGGGCGGCACCAGCGGATGTGCTCGGTTGCGTTGATCGGACGGCGATCTGGACCAGGCGGCGTCCATTGCCGTCCTTGGCTCGTCCTCTCGGGCGGATGAGGCTGGTCGTGGATCTCGATTCCCATCTATATCCGGTGCTTCTGTCCTCGGCCAGTTGCGGCGCGGTTGGGAGGCTAGTGCGGAGCCGATCTACACGAATCGGCGGAGATCCAACCGGCTGTGGGTGTCGAGAGGCGGGGGATCCGGTGAAAACCGGGCTCTCACTCGTTGACGGCGGGCGATGGCGGCGTTGTTCTGCCGTAACCTTGTTGGAGGCATCGACCTTGCAACCTTCGTCTCTTCGTCGCTCGAGCTGCTCCGGGGGGAACCCTAGATCTGGGCCTTCCCGGATCAGACGATGGCGGCGCGTTCAGCGTCGTCTCCCTCTTGAGGGCATCGTTCTTGGAGCAAGGGCTGGATGCGGAAGGAATAAGGTGGAGCGGTCTTTCATCGGTGGCATTGAAGACGGCGAGTCTCGGCGGCAAGGTGTCGCAGAGTCTCGGTGATGGATATGGCCTGTTGGACTCGCGCAGGTCGGTGGAGCTGTCTGACGTCGAGGTGGCGTCGATGGTTGGCCTAGCTTGGGCTATGCATTGATCTCTCCTTAAGATGGGATTGCGAAAGATGGCAGCGGCGACTACTGTGGGTCTGCCGGACCGGTTTGAGTTCCTTGCGCATCAATGGGCGGCAGGTTGAGCTATCGGTTTCTTAGATGAGGCGCGTCGGTGTGATGTTAGGGCAAATGACCCTGTTCATGGGCATCCCCCTCATATGTAAAGGTGTAGCGATGATCGCTAGGATTGGTGGATTTCGGTTTGATCCTTGTATTTCTCCTTGTAAGGTTTAGTGAATAATTAATAAAGCAGGTTGTGTGCATCGCTCGATACAGAGGCCGAGGGTTTTCACCTCCTTTTCAGAAAAAAAAGATCTATTATTTATGGTTAGGATTTAATGAAATTTTTATAGTTACATAATCAGGTAATTCCATTTGACAACCTGTTTGACACAATCGGTATTGGAACCCTTTCACACAGTCAGATATATGGTCAGGAAACCTGTTTGATATAGTCGGTATTATATATTTTTTAATAATACATTCGAATCTAGACAAATCTAAGTCAATTAATTTGGATGGGAAGAAGTACCAACATGGAAAGGCAGAAACATGGATAGCAATACAAGTGACGAGACTAATTCTTAGTCACGTGAAAATTAAACGCACTATTTTCTTATTATTCATCAATTAGTGGTTGATTAAGGTTTCTATCCAACCTATTAGTTATTAGTTCTTTGTAATATTTCAATGGCGCTGCGTGCTGCTTGCTGTCGTGGTGACACCTGCACATATTTTTTCTCTTGTATTGCAAGGCTGTGGACCTTATTTGCTTGAAGCAAAAGTAGATGAGACTCTACCACAATCATCAAGATGGACCGGGCACGCAAATCGATTGAGTACCTAATATCCGTAATAATTGGGAAGACAAAGAGCCCCAGTCTCCCTGATTACTACCTTTGGACTGTAAATCCTTTGCCTCCAGAATGATATAGTTTGTTAATAGTTCATCAAATACATGCAAGGTAATCATAGTATAGTATAGGATCATCTAACTTTGAGGCAACAAGGAGTCTATAATTTGTTTGGTCATTAAATTATATTAATGTTATTATGTACAATGCAGATATCCTTAAGGCTGGTCATAGTGGGAGTAGCATACTCCCTCCGTTCGCAAATAAGTGTACTTCTAGCTTTTGCTTAAGTCAAACATTGTCAAATTTGATCAACTTTATAGATAAATATAGTAATATACATTATATCAAATTGATATATTATAAAAGTAAATTTGAAAACATATCTATTAGTACCAATTTAGAGTCATAAATGTTTCTACTTTTTTTATAAAGTTAGTCAAACTTTACTAAGTTTGACTGAAGATAAGGCTAGAAGTACACTTATTTGCGGACGGAGAGAGTAGGTGGTAACATGCATGCCACCTAGGCAAAAAAAAAGTGATGTGGCAAATAATTAATAAGGTGAGAGACAACTAGAGTAACATAAGAGCAAGTTTAATAGTGTAGCCGGCTGTTGGCTATATTATTGCCACATCATCTATAGTCAGTCATATAGCTAACATATACAATAATTGGGCAAAATAATGTACTATTTTTATTAAAGTGTGGCACATATTTCCCTCTCACAAAGCACCTAGAAGCACGTGCTAAAGCTGGCTCTTAACTTACAGCCGACTTATCTTCTCTCTCCTCTCCTCTCCTCTCTCTTCCAACTCAGCACAAATGCTATATTTTATTTCTTATAGCCAGTTGACATGACTCTATTATACTTGCTCTTATATGTTACCATCACATCACACTTTTCAATACAAAATGAGTCTAAATGAAGCTTTCTATGTTATCACACATATGACACTCCCCATTATAAAGATGGTAATTTATACTAGTAATATAAGCATGTTACTAGTCTAAGTTACTCCCCACTATGACAAGTCTAAAGGGATAAAATTTATGGTAGGATTGTATGGTAGACATTGTGAGCCAACGTGTACAAGATGATGTAGCGATGCAGCTAAATAGTGAGTGTGACTAAAGAATATACTAGATATTTTTTTCTCGAATAGAATTTCGAGAATTCATTAGCTATCAAATATACAAAATAGAAATCGATGCAGGGGTTGCAGTAATGTGCCTGAAAATTCCTTGATAGGAGTCATTTAGTGAAATAACTCCTGGTAGTTCAAATGTAATAATGACGTGAGTTTTCTGATGGAAAAAAGCTAGGGCTTATAATGTTTTACAAAGTATCGGCTTATTCACATCATTTAAATTGCTTTAATACCTTTAAAATTCTCTTTACTCTCAATAATTTAGTTTATCTCCTAAATATTTCAATTTTTCTTAGAGAGATGGGGAGGTTATAATTTATTTCCCTATATAGAATGAAACTATCCCACCTTAACAAAATTAGTTGTACCTAATTTTGAATTAAGAAAAAAGGGAATGAAAATGTATTCCGTGCAATTACTGAAGCAACATAAATAATGAAAACACGAATTTCTAACAAGAAAAACCATGCCGATTAATTTGGTGGACCCATTTTATAGGTGAATCATAACTAATATATCTTCATAATTATATCTAAAAAACCATGAGAGTTGAAGTAAATACGTAAATATTATCCAACCTCCAATTCAAAATAAATTACCATCTAAAAATAAAGGAAACACAAATTTCTAACAAGAAAAAACATGCCGATTAATCTGGTGGACCCCTTTTATAGGTGAATCATAGACGATTTATATTCATAACTATATCTAAAAAATCATGAGAGTTGAAGTAAATACATAAATATTATCCAACCTGCAATTCAAAACAAATGACAATCTAAAAAACTGCACTCAGACTTCTCTCACTATGATTATAGGTATATAAACATATATTAAAATAGTACAAATGAAAATCATATCTTTTAATTAGTGCTAAAACATATTTTTTATGTTTAGTGGTACTCAGATTTATGATGAAGGAAGTCCTTGATGTACATGGAGAGCATTATGCGGATGACGTGGAACTCGATTTGCCTTAGTCATCTTCATATAGCTGATATGATATATATATATATTCATCAACGACCATGTAATTTCAAAACATTTCTTCCTTTTGATATGAATGATTATATGTATGCTTGCAAGGGATCTATTAATTATATAAATGCATCGGTGTATAGTGTATGTAGTAGCGTATAATATGTATACTGGAATATATGTTTGAATTATAGTGAAACACAAAACGAAAAAGGAACGAAATGTCAAAAAAAAAAAGGAAATACACAATCTCTGTCGCGGCAGAGAAATGTGTTTCTGCCACAGAAACCTTTAGTCTGGGTGATGTTACGCCCGGGACTAGAGGTTTCTGCCCCAGCTTGAAACAACCGTGGCTGTTATCGATCGCGGGCCGTATGAGCGGGACTAGAAGGGGGGCTCTAGTCCGTTTGACATCGGTCCCAAAACCGGGACTAGAGCCAGTTGCGGCCTGGGACTAGAAGCCCTTTTTCCACCAGTGGGTCAAAGGTGCATCTTGGAGCCATGTCAAAAATATCATGTATTTTGGAAAAGTTAGAGAACATCATGTACATTAGAACAAATGGATTAAATAAGAAGAAGAAAGGTCCAGAGAACCAAATAGAATTCCTATTCAGTTGCCTTTTTAAAATGATAGATTCTTTTCATTAACTCTATGGATCTAAATGGTCTTGCTACCCATTCCAAAGAGACCATCTAAAGTTGACCCGGCAATAGCTCGGATGGATCCTAACCATTACTTGGACCATGACATATAGATTTTGATAAATGCACTTATAATGCGAGGGATCCGCATACAATTAATTAATACGACTTAACATCACATAAAATTTATTGGGTACCTCAGAGTAGCATACAAATGGCATAATCATATTCACCAACAAAATCATGAAATGACTTAATTCTGTTCATAAACATGTGATATATTACTTAGCATTAATGTTACAGTGGTCGTGGAACTATATTCGTATTTCTTAAAAATTGATATCCATCAAAGCATAAATTTATTTCTTTGACATTTTGATAGAGTAAAGTGAGGCCCTCACATTTGCGAGGACCACCATGCTAGTTACCTTAATAAAACACAAAGAGGGTTCTGCTCCCGTTGGTTTGCAAAACACAAATAAAGCATGCATGGGTTCACAACTACTTGAAAAATTCATAAAACTTCTGAACATTCTTCATAAACAAAGGAAAAATGGTTTATCCGGAAGGAACAGAAGCATATATGTACGAGGCATTTGTTGATGCTAAAACATAAATGCATGTAAAAAGATCCCATGCCATCAGATTACTCAAAAAAATTAATTCGCTGGAACAAAGCTAGACGGAAGCATCGGAATTTACAGACCAAGTTGCAGCAGGTTCCATCACAATGGGGATATGAAAAAAGAAAAGAGAAGCCACAGCGAGAGAACAAAGCAGCTAGACTTCTGTCTACTTTAGGTCCGTGTTGGATCGGCCCGGGGATGGACGGCTTTTCAAACAAGCCTACTATTTTTGAGTTAGCAAAGCGAACTCGTAAAGCAAGTCTTATTTTTCTTTTGTGTTTTAGCTTATAAAAAGACTAGATCGGACAAGTGTGTGGTCGAAGATGTCTCTAGGCAGAAATCAAGGGGTGAATAGTCTGATAATGCATCATCAACGATCAGCAACAGCAGCAAAGGAAGCTCAAGTATGTCAGAGTTAATCAAGCAAACTGTCGACGAGCGGGGGATGGTCCCAAATAGAGTAAATGGCATCGAGAGTCACACAGCTTGTTTCGTATATATACTTAAGTCACAGAATTGCAAACTGAATAATAAGTCACACAACTTGCGAACCCGTGCACACGTGGTCATAAAACCGGTTAACTATGTGGTTTTTTACCAAAACCGGTCATAAATAGACTAAACTTTTACAAAGAAAATTCTAACCTTATATTTTTATGTTGTCAAGTGTATATGGAAGAAAACTCTCTTTGAAAAAAATATTAAAAAGGGCATTTATAAGACTCCAAAAAATCTGAAAATAATTAAGCACAAATATTTTTACATTCCTAAGGTATGCAAAAAAATTCAAACAAAAGAATGTTTTATTTTGTGAAATATAAAAAGGACAAATCTCTGATAGAAATACAGGGTTTTTTTATACGATATATAGCTGGGAATTACTTTTTTGTAGCCCAAAATAAAACGATTTTTTCACCGAAACTTGCCACATTCATTCAGTCCACACATATGTATTTCCGAAATTTTTTTGGATTTCTTTGAAATGAAAAGGTCCATATTTCAAAAATTCCAAATACCAAGCTTGGGAGCCACAAATCATCTCTTATGCGCACAACACATAAATAGTATTTGATAACAAAATATGTTTATTCTGGGATATACAAATTTGTATTATAGATCCACACATTTGTTATTTACTATGTGGATGGTGTGCTGATATTTATTTTTTACTGAAATTTGTACTTGTATATATTCCCTCCATTATTAAATTATGGTTATAATACTTTTATTGACTACATATATAAGATAGACCAAGTCTATAGAAAAACATGCTAACATCTAGTCTTACCTATATAGGGTGAAAATTTGTTCTGAATATGAGGGGGTTATTGTAAAATTTAGTCTACCTATGACCGATTTTGGTCAAAAAACCACCAAGTTAACCGATTTTATGACCATAGATGCACAGGTCCGCAAGTTGTGTTACTTACTAGTCCAGTTTACAAATTTTGTAACTTAAATACACATGTAAAACAACTCGTGTAACTCCCGATGCAATTTACTCATCCCAAATACCAACATGCTCCGGTCGCCCATATATATAATCTGGTCAGGTTCGTCTCGCGGCTATGTGTATTCGAGCAAATCAGCACGCCAGCACTACCTAGCTAGCTTCCTACTCCCTCTGTTCACAAATAAGTGTACGTTTAGTTTTGAAATTTATCCACAAAAGAGTATACTTCTACCCTTCTAATGCATTTTAAAGTAGAAATAACTGCTTCACGGAAATCAAGCCTAATAATATTTAGCAAATGATCTTTTTATTTTATACATGCATTTACCTCATTGGAGGTGGAAGAATTAAAGATGAGAGAGAACATGACTAACACATTTCCGATGCACTTTTTACTTCATTCCATAATTTGTCTTAAAATTTCTAAACGTCCACTTATTTGCGGACCGAGGGAGTAGTTATCTTAGCTAGTGATCTTTTCAAAGCTGTAGATCAAATCGACTTGGCCCACTTTTTGAACCGATGGTTTTGTCCGAAACTTCTTCTTTTGATATACTCTCTCTGTTTTAAAATATAAAATGTTTTATATTTATAATTTATAAAGAAAATAAATCTAGATTTTTTTTAGTGTATAGATTCACTTCAAAACTGAATGAATCTACATACTAAAAAAGTCTAAATACATTTATTTTATAAAACTAAAACATCTTATATTTTAAACCAAAGTGAGTAACTGTTTTGAAACAAGATTCCGCCCGCCCCACATATAAATCAGAACGGATGGACCGATAGAAAGTGATAAGGAAACTCTCTTAAAATAAATCAACGATAAAAGAAAAGGCCTCTAAAATTACTGTCCAGAGTGGAAAGTATGCCTCCATAAAAATTAGCACACATCGTTGCATCACATACATTGACATGTCGTCAGAAAGGATTCCCTGCTCTCTTGCTCTAGGCCAGTAGACAATAAGAACTGAGGACAGTGAAAACTAAGTTATGTTTATAAGATAGGAGACCTCCGATACTACCCAAGCCAGCTCTCCACCCGAGCTTGCCCACCAATGTCGACGTCGACTTGGCACTACGGGACACGCGCGCTACGCCGAGGGCAAAAGGCCGTCGGCGTAGGCCAAAATGCCCTCGGCGTATGGTACGCCGAGGGCAGCCTCAGTAGCCTCCTCGAAAGATCTCCTCGGAGCACACTCAAGCCGTCGGCGATCACAATACTGCCGACGGCGTTACGCCGAGGGCTTTGCTCCGGGCGTAGTGACCGTCGGCATAGCCTTGACTGGTTGCAAAAATATTTTTTTTTTTTTTTGAAAAATAATATTTTTATTTTTTTCTCAATTTTTTATTCTTTGAATTGTTTCACTTGTTAATCTCCTACTTTGAACATTTTTAACACTAATTATACTTACTATTTGATTAAATTCTAGTCTTAGTCAAACTTCCCAGTGGTCACCCATCCTAATACTAATCCAAATTTCAAAGACGCTTAACATCCTCGTTCGTAATCCGTTTCATAAAGTAATTCATACATTGGTGTCAATACTATGATATCAATCCTATTAACTCTTATATCATCATGTCACATGTTTGTATTTTTGAAATTACAAACAATTATTTAAGTAAATATAAATGAATAAGTAAAATATTATTGAATTCAAATAAAAATATAATAATTTTATTTTTTGTATTTTTTATTTAATATAGAATAATTAATATCTTTAAATCTGTAAATCGAAATTCAACAAATAATATGTTTAAATTGATCAGAAAAATGAGAGGAATCCAAATATGATATCCATATCAACTAATCACAAACCCTCCGTTTTTGAATTAGCTATTTGGTGGTTGCTTTAGAAATTTCCCTTTTTGCGCTCGGATAATGAAAAATGCCTTTTTGGTGCGATGAAAAGGAAAACTTGCATTGGATCTTTGATAAAATAGCATATTGTGAACCTAAAAATGATTTTTATAAAAAAACATGAGCATCAGATCATGTACCTGTAGTTCATATCTGACCCACATCCTACCGATTCGGCAGGAATTTGTCTTTTTCACCGAAGGTGGACGGAAAGGTTTCGGATCCCCCTGTTGGGACATTGTCCATATAAGTTGGTATAGTATTTTTGTAAAATGTGGTGGTAGTATTTTGAATTAGCCATTTGGTGGTTGCTTCACAAAACCGTCCGTTTTTTATGCTCGGAAAATAGAAAATGGCCTTTTGGTGCGACGAAAAGGAAAACTTCCTCCTGCAACACTGTTCGCCATCCCATGATGCATGTGTATGCATAATATGGGCACATTATCACAAACTATACCTTGATTCTAGCCATAACATTGGTCATTTGACCCGAAAGCCAAGAAACCTCGAATGAGATAGGTCATTTTGTGAAGGGTTTTTTGAGACATAATTAATATATCAAGTTTGCTATTTTTCCTTATAAATATGTCACATAACATGACACCACGCGAAGGTTTCGCATTGTTTCGATCATTTTTCAATTTTTTATGCCCGTTTTAAACTATCGTTAAACTTTGTCAAACGGCGGACATAAAGATTCTTAGCTCGGGGCCGAGCCTCGCTAAACTTTCATTAGATCTTTGATAAAATAGCATATTGTGAACCTAAAAATGATTTTTGTAAAAAAACATGAGCATCGGATCATGTACCTGTAGTTCATATCTGACCCACTTCCTGCCGATTCGGCAGGAATTTGTCTTTTTCACCGAAGGTGGACGGAAAGGTTTCGGATCCCCCTGTTGGGATATTGTCCATATAAGTTGGTATAGTATTTTTGTAAAATGTGGTGGTAGTAGTTTGAATTAGCCATTTGGTGGTTGCTTCACAAAATCGGCTGTTTTTTATGCTCGGAAAATGGGAAATGGCTTTTTGGTGCGACGAAAAGGAAAACTTCCTCCTGCAACATTGTTCGCCATCCCATGATGCATGTGTATGCACAATATGGACACATTATCACAAACTATGCCTTGATTCTAGCCATAACATTGGTCATTTGACCCGAAAGCCAAGAAACCTCGAATGAGATAGGTCATTTTGTGAAGGTTTTTTTGAGACATAATTAATATATCAAGTTTGCTATTTTTCCTTATAAATATGTCACATAACATGACACCACGCGAAGGTTTCGCATTGTTTCGATCATTTTTCAATTTTTTATGCCCGTTTTAAACTATCGTTAAACTTTGTCAAACGGCGGACATAAAGATTCTTAGCTCGGGGCCGAGCCTCGCTAAACTTTCATTAGATCTTTGATAAAATAGCATATTGTGAACCTAAAAATGATTTTTGTAAAAAAACATGAGCATCGGATCATGTACCGTAGTTCATATCGACCACTTCCGCCGATTCGGCAGAATTTATCTTTTCACCGAAGGTGGACGGAAAGGTTTGGATCCCCTGTTGGGACATTGTCCATATAATGTGGTATAGTATTTTTGTAAAATGTGGTGGTAGTATTTTGAATTAGCCATTTGATGGTTGCTTCACAAAACCGTCTGTTTTTATGATCGGAAAATGGGAAATGGCTTTTTGGTGCGACGAAAGGAAAACTTCCTCCTGCAACATTGTTCGCCATCCCATGATGCGTGTATGCACAATATGGGCACATTATCACAAACTATGCCTTGATTCTAGCCATAACATTGGTCATTTGACCCGAAAAGCCAAGAAACCTCGAATGAGATAGGTCATTTTGTGAAGGGTTTTTGAGACATAATCAATATATCAAGTTTGCTATTTTCCTTATAAATATGTCACATAATATGACACCACGAAGGTTTCGCATTGTTTCGATCATTTTTCAATTTTTATGCCCGTTTAAACTATCGTTAAACTTTGTCGAGCATGGACATAAAGATTCTTAGCTCGGGGCCGAGCCTCGCTAAACTTTCATTAGATCTTTGATAAAATAGCATATTGTGAACCTAAAAATGATTTTTGTAAAAAAACATGAGCATCGGATCATGTACCTGTAGTTCATATCTGACCCACTTCCTGCCGATTCGGCAGGAATTTGTCTTTTTCACCGAAGGTGGACGGAAAGGTTTCGGATCCCCCTGTTGGGACATTGTCCATATAATGTGGTATAGTATTTTTTGTAAAATGTGGTGGTAGTATTTTGAATTAGCCATTTGATGGTTGCTTCACAAAACCGTCCGTTTTTTATGCTCGGAAAATGGGAAATGGCTTTTTGGTGCGACGAAAAGGAAAACTTTCTCCTGCAACATTGTTCGCCATCCCATGATGCACGTGTATGCACAATATGGGCACATTATCACAAACTATGCCTTGATTCTAGCCATAACATTGGTCATTTGACCCGAAAGCCAAGAAACCTCGAATGAGATAGGTCATTTTGTGAAGGGTTTTTTGAGACATAATCAATATATCAAGTTTGCTATTTTTCCTTATAAATATGTCACATAATATGACACCACGCGAAGGTTTCGCATTGTTTCGATCATTTTCAATTTTTATGCCCGTTTTAAACTATCGTTAAACTTTGTCGAGCGGACATAAGATTCTTAGCTCGGGCGAGCCTCGCTAAACTTTCATTAGATCTTTGATAAAATAGCATATTGTGAACCTAAAAATGATTTTTGTAAAAAACATGAGCATCAGATCATGTACTGTAGTTCATATCGACACTTCCTGCGATTCGGCAGAATTTATCTTTTCACGAAGGTGGACGGAAAGGTTCGGATCCCTGTTGGGACATTGTCCATATAATGTGGTATAGTATTTTTGTAAAATGTGGTGGTAGTATTTTGAATTAGCCATTTGGTGGTTGCTTCACAAAACCGTCCGTTTTTATGCTCGGAAAATGGGAAATGGCTTTTGGTGCGACGAAAGGAAAACTTCCTCCTGCAACATTGTTCGCCATCCCATGATGCATGTGTATGCACAATATGGGCACATTATCACAAACTATGTCTTGATTCTAGCCATAACATTGGTCATTTGACGAAAGCCAAGAAACCTCGAATGAGATAGTTCATTTTGTGAAGGTTTCTTTGAGACATAATTAATATACCAAGTTTAATATTTTTCCTTCTAACTATGTCACATAATATGACACCACCGAAGGTTTCGCATTGTTTCGATCGTTTTTGAATTTTTTATGCCCGTTTTAAACTATATATAATGTTTTATATTTTACTTAATTTTTATTTATAAATGTGTAATATTTAAGTGTAGATAGATAGGTCTTATTTTTATGCAAATTTTGATATATTATTTGTATTTTTCCGAATTAGAATGATTTAGTTATGATTTTTCAAAGTTTAATGAGATAAAATAAAAAATAGCTACGCCGAGGGCAGCCGTCGGCGTATGCTACGCCGAGGGCAGCCGTCGGCGTAGCATAGAATATGCCGAGGGCAATTTTACGCCGACGGCTGCTTGGCGGGGCTGGCCTGAACGATGGCTACGCCGACGGCCCCGACGTTTGGCCGTCGGCGTAGCTTCCCAGTCCTGTAGTGTGGCCAAGACTAAAGAAACGGTCAAGTGTTTTCACCTAGAATCTTCGCATGGGAAACCACAACGCGTCTCTGAAAGGAACGCGACACCTAGAGGCATAGTCTTCGCTGCGCACAGGAGCACAAGGATTTTGAACAATATAACACTTGTGCCACACCTAAGGTAGAACGATCAACTTTTAATGATAAATTGTCTTCTAGCCTACAGTTTATCTACCGGAATACGGCTACTCTCCGTTTATGATCACCTATGTAACGTGTGGAGTTTCACGACTTGATTAAACGAAGGAATGTACATGATTAAAGAATATGGCGAGAAATATTTTTTTCTGACATGGATAGTAGCGTGATCTAGGGATTGACCTTCCATCTTTCTAGGCATCAGGATAAGCATACTTTGAGGTAACGATTGCTTAATTTTCTTGTTACTTTATTTTCACATATTTGTCAACCCTGTGCATCCTAGTTATGCAGAGGCCAGGTGTAATTGTTACAGTAACTAATAAAGCGCCCATCCCCCCCGCCCCCCCCCAAAAGAATGATCAACGCAACACCACCAAAACAGCAGGATCTCCCGCCACCCAATCCTCGACATCCATACAGTTAAGGAGAGAAGCCACTGACACCGCAACACCGCTAGCCTGAGTGGCGGCCGTGTAGTCCATCTTCCAGGGCATCCACCCTGGCATCCAAGTTCTTGCACCCGCGGGAAGGCACACACCACCACAGTGACCCCAATGGGACGGACATGAGATGCCACACGAATCCAAGCCCGCCTTGTACAGATCCGTTGAGGGGCGTGGCGCCGGAGAGACAACGAGTATGACGGGCGCGGTAACCTCCATAATGCCCGCGGTGCAACCAGATGAGGTAGGTTTATCACTTCAGTAATTCGAAGCGGGAAACGTAGGTTGGTGATCACTTTGATTTTTTTCTCTTAGTTCTAGGCATCGCCAACACACGACCTTGAAGAATGCGACACTTGTGTCTGTGTGTTCATAGGCATGTTGAAGGCGAACATCTTAGTTTTGATGGGGCGACTCGTTTGATTTTTTTATATGATTGTTGTTGTTGGCTCAATCACACTCGAGAATTAGTCAGGCAAACAATGTGATGATCTTTCTGTAGGGGTTCGCAACATAGAAAACAAAAATTTCCTACGATGGGAACAACTATGTACCAAGATCTATCTACTAGATACAAGCAACGGGTGGATATACATCCATAGAGAACATACCCTTGTAGACTGAGAAAGTTTAACGAGGTTGTACTCGTGGATGATGTATACTAACGCTTGTCGATCTCAAGATCGAGAGGAAGTCCTAGCGCCGCAAATCAGCGGCGCATCCGTGCTCGCACACACGTACAAGGCACCGAGCAACCTTCGCCTTCTCGCTCCAGGGATGCAGTGGAAGCAATAACTCTTTCTTACCGAAAAGCCATCAGAAACATCTATCTCGCTAGTCCGAGACCATGGGGGGTGAACTAGAGGGGAGGAGAGATCCTTCACGAGGAGGTGTAAGTATGAGAGGGGGAAGGGGTCCTTTTATAGGAGGAGGGGGAGCCCTTCCCCATGGCCGGGCACCATGGAGGGTGCCCCCTTCCCTCCTTCATTCATGTGGAGGGAGCTCCACTCGCATAAAGATGACCCCTCACTTCTCCACTCAAAATCCCACTTATATTCCATTAAATTTTCACCAAATTTATTGTAATCTCTCTTAAAATAAAAATCCTTTTATTTATTTATTCAGAATTTTGTCAATTACTTTAATGGACAAACATTCACATAAAACCCCTTGCTAGTATTCTATTTCACATGCAGAAACACTTTTAGCAATTTCACCCGAAATAATTCCGGTATCTAGTGAAATAAATTCCTGTGCTTTGTAAATCTTTTCGACAAGAAACTATTTGTTCCAAATGGTGTCGGTGTCTCTTAAGTGTGTCACCCTACGGTTCGCAAATAATGCGGACATGATCGAGACCCCTCTCGGATCAACAATCATAAGCGGGACCTGGAGATCCATACTGACTCCCACACATTCAACAATGACTTCTTGTGATCGTGAGAACCTTTTACACTAGAATCTTAATCCCTTTGTCTTGCGATATATTACATGTCCGATATTCGATCATCGGTATCTTTGTACCTAGTTTGATCTCGTTACCGACATGTACTCTTTTCTCATTCCCGTGATATAACATTCTAGTGATCAAATCACTTGCTTGCAAGCTAACTAATGTGATATCACCGAGAGGGCCCAGAGTATATATATCCGTCATCGGGATGGACAAATTCCACTCTTGATCCATGAGCCTCAACATAACACCTTTGTAGCACTGAACCCATATTTATAGTCACCCTATTATGGTGTGATGTTTAATGTTATCAAGATACTCTTCTAGTATTAGTGATTGACATGATCTCATGGTCTAAGGATTGGGATTACTTCGTATGATATTATAGCAATATAAACACAATGACTTTGATCATAATGCTATACTTCGGATGAATGTTCATCACACCATTCCAATAATGTTGTGACCTCGTTATTAACAACATCCAATGTCCATGATCAGAAAACCTTGATCATCTTGTTAATCAACGAGCTATTTTATAAGAGCGGCATAACTGGGAACTTTCAATTTGTTTATTGAACGCACATGTATTAACGTTTATGTATTAATACAACTAGTTGAATGCCCGTGCTTTGCCACGGGTATTTAAATTTTCATGTCATGCTCTATTTAGTTGTCATGGTCATTTTCATCTTTCAATTTGTCCAATATCTCTGATATGGTTCACTTGCTATTTTTTTTTTCAAATTCACCCTTTGGTTAAACCGACAACACAAGATGCTATCATTCTCTGTCTCTTCCCCTTTGCTATAGTGAAAAGGAGGAAAAACGGAGGAACTCTACTTCCCCCGCTCTGTAGCTAGCCAGAACGCCGGTCCCTCCCTCTACATCATCCACTTCATTGGTGGGAGAGTAGAGGGACCATAGATCGTGTCTCCTGCGTCTAGGTAGTGGTAGGGTTAGGGTTCTAGTTGTAATTTTTTGGGTGGTGGTGACAATGACGGTGAGAAATAATGTACTGCAGCTCCAGTCCCACTTTGACGGCTATGTTAAGTACCTATTAGCAGCGTCTTCATGCTTTCTCTTGGAGGGAGCGAGATTTGGTTCGCTAGGTGTGGGTGTCGCGGTTACGATATCACCCACACAACAACTTTTTTCTCCAACTCTGTCGTGGCGACGGCGCATCCTCCAGTGTCATGGAGTGTGTGAGACCCTGTATATGAGGTAGGCGCCAATTTTGCCTCCTTTCTATGATGTAGGAGTTGGAGGGGAGGACCTTAGTGCTGGTGGTTCTTCAACTTGATGTTGCTTTCTAGTGTTGGTATGGAGATACAAAAGTCGAAAACTTTGTGACAACGGGGATCCCATCTACAAATACAAAGTTCACGGTGACTCCAGGTAGGAGTGGCAGCGACAGGGAAGCACGGTGGACCTCATGTTGAGTTGTCTCCCAGGGACTTGGGAGTAGTATTTTATTTATTAGTGTGGTGTTGTGTACCAATTGTCCTCCTTAATAGACCTAGGGTCTAAATCGCAAAAAAACACGATCTCCAATAAATTACAGTGCTTGTAGATGTATAAATTTATTTTATAAAACACCTTATTTCAATCACAAATCAACCTTACAAAAAATTGCCTTCACAATACGTTACATACATTAGAACTCCATGTTGACTTGTTGAGATAAAAAATCAAGTTAGCACGGACAAAAGCCTATGTGGTTTAGTGTCAGGGTCTCATGGAGGTCAAAGATTTATTTTATTTCCAAGGTAAAATAGAAAATAAGTATAACTATGAGAAAATCAAGTGCCATTCACAACACTAGGAGATCTTCTCCTTCGGGAATCCAGCTGAGAATATGTTTTTTTAGAAATGAGGTCATCAGACCCAGCTTTATTACTCACTCGGATCCATATTAATGTTCTCAGATTTTTCTACATACATCCGAACCTAGACAAATATGATAACATTAATTTGGATCGGAGGGAGTAAGGGTGCGGTGTCAACCACCCTCATCGGCATTCAGTAGAGGCGACGATTACTATATCGTTCTCGTCGCTGCAAACCTTGGTTGCACACCTGTGGCGTCCGTCCGTAGAGATGATCGCCTCCGACACGACGACCACCACAATGATGGTCTTGATCTCATCGTTGTTGGACGTTCTTTTGCACCACCTGCTCGCACTCCATTGGAGCTCTGATCCTGGGGCGACGCGCCTCCTGGAGCTCGACAGAGATCGCGGGAGGACTGCGAGGGTGTGGAGAAGTCGCCCAAAATCATGCACCTCCCGCTGGCACTCCATTGGCGCTCTGATTCTGGGGCATCTGCGCGTCCTGGAGCTCAACGGAGACCGCGCCTCGTGACAGCGAGGGCGTGGATAAGTTGCCTAAAATCATGCATCTCCCGCTGACACTCCATTGGTGTTCTGATCCTAGAGCGGCCGCGCGTATTGGAGCTCGATAGAGACCGCAACCGGGACAACAAGGGTGTGGATCGTGCCTGCTACGCGGGTGAAGCCGAACTCCATTATTGTGGAGACGGTCGACATCCCGACGATGCAGGGAAACCGGCGTCGATAGAAGGAGAGATCCCCTCTGCAGCGGCAGAGGTGGGGAGGAGTGGGTGGGGTGGAAGATCGGGTGGACCGGGCTGGGTGCGTGATGTTGGGCTTAACCATTAGGTGCGTGCGGGGCGAGCGGAGCGACGCGCGACAAAGGAATCGACGTAGTGCGGAACGGCAGAAAACAGAATACCTTCTTTTTAGAAGATAATAGAGATAGATAAGATAAAGTTTGTTAGTCTTGTTAGTTAAGGTTTGTTAGTCTTTTTTATGGAGCTTAGGCAATTTGTTAGCGGTGGGATTTTATATAATTTTTGCATGTGTCACACCAGGCATTCACCACGCTTTTGAAATTAATAGTAAAGATTATAGCATGTAAAATAAACATCTATCATATACTTGGATGTTGGAGATATGCCCAAGAAGCAATAATAAAGTGGTTATTATCATATCTTCATGCTTATGATAATTTTTTACATCTCATTCTATAATTGTATTAACCGGAAACATTTAATACTTATCTAGTTTTTAAACATAAAAGAGTCCCTAGTGAAGCCTCTTATTAAACTATCTTGTTGGTTAATATATGATCATGGTTTTCTGATCATGAACATTGAGATTTTATTAACAACAGATTCATATCATTAGGAGAATGATGTGATGGACATACTCCTATAATTAAGCGTATCATAAGATCAAGTCATTTAAATATTTCACTTGCTATAAGCTTTCAATACATAGTATTATAAACCCTTCGACCATGAGATCATGTTAATTACCATCACCGGATGGATGCTTTGATGACATCAAACACCACTTCGTAACTAGGTGGTTATAAAGGTGGCATTGAGTATTCAAGAAGTATGTGTTGATGCACATGGATCAAGAGTGGGATTTGTCCATCCATATGCCGGATAGATATACTCTAGGCCCTCTCGGTGGAATGTCATCCAATTGGCTTGCAAGCATGTGACTAGCTCACAAGGGATCACATATCACAGGAACTAGTAAAGAGTACTTATCAGTAACGAGGTTGAACTAGGTATGCAGAGATACCGACGATCCAACCTCGGATAAGTAAAGTATCATGAGACAAAGGGAAATTGGTATCGTATGTAAATGGTTCATTCTATCATGAAGTAATCATAGAAATATGTGGGAACCATATGAATTTACAGATTCCTCTATCGGAGAAGGGTCTCGGTCATGTCTGCATAATTCACGAACCGTAGAGAGACACATTTAATGATTCGATGTTGTTTAGTAGATATGGAATGTGAGTAAGAAGACCGAATGTTGTTCGGAGTCTTGGATGGGATCCGGGATATCACGAGGAGATCCGGGATATCACGAGGAGATATGGAATGGTCCGGAGAATAAGATTCGTATAAGGAAAGTCCAATTCTGGAGTTCGGGAATGGTTCCGGTGTTTTTACCGGAATGTTCTAGAAGGGCCTAGATGGTTCACCGATCCGTAACGGGAAAGGTATATGGATGTATCATGACAAAGTGGAATGGTTGCATCATGTCCTAGGTTACTTGGCTGGACACTTGGAAGAGAGAAATTAAACTCTAATTTGAAAGTCAAAAAGCCAGTTTGAAAAAGTCAAACTGGAACAATGTTTCCAAGTGGAGGGAGGGAAGGATTCCTACCTAAGGAAGGAATCCTCCCTCTTCTTGCCTCCGGCCAAGCAAGGGGAGTTGGGGGAGGACTCTCCCTCCCCTTGCCGTTCCTTCCTCTCATAAATAGAGGGGAGGGGCGCCCCCTTGCCCCACAATTCCAAGCCTTAGCCGTCGACCTCCACCCAAGTCGCCGCCGCCCTAGTGCCCTCCTCCAAGTCGCCGACTAGGGCTAAACCCTAGCCCTAGCCTCTGGACACACCACCCCTCGGCGCCCTCTAAACCCTAGATCGCCGAGGCCCTCTTCTACTCCACCATACTCGCTCCGGCTTAGGCGAAGCCCTACGGGATCTCCCCTCTAAACACCGACACCACGCTGTCGTGCTGCCGGAATCGCGAGGAGAGAGCTACAACCTTCGCTGCCTGCTGGAAAAAGGGAGAGGAAGGTCTTCATCGAAAATCCGAGCGTGTGACCGATCAAGGGGCGCTGCGAACGAGCAGCGTCAGAAGGATCGTCTACGCCGGAACGGCACCATCGACCACAACTACAATGCCCTCACTCCCGGCTACATCGACATCGGCAACAAGGCGCTATCACCTCACTTTCGTCTTATGCTCTAGTCGGACCGTCCGCGTCACTACCGATTCGACTGCGGGGGAGTGTTAGAGTATATGTCGGTTAGAAGTTTCATATTATAATCTAGGTCTATCTCTATTAGACTTCTTGCCCCCCTCCCCCACCCCACCCCCAAGTCTTCTAATATTATATAAACAGTCTAATGACTTACAATGTAATCACCACAATCAATATCAATACAATCTTTTATGTAGTACTTGGTGTGTGCTTGCTTGGCTTACGCGATAGACGTACGGCGTGGTACGTCCAGGGTCATCACTACAGGAATGAGAAGCTACGCCGACGGCCGGTCGCTACGCCGACGGCCAAACGTCGGGGCCGTCGGTGTAGCCATCGTCCAGGCCAGCCCCGCCAAGCAGCCTTCGGCGTAAAATTGTCTTGCACCAGATCAACATCGTGCTTAATTATGCATTCAGTTTAAAATAAATTATCTTCACGCCGTGCCACATTCCCTAGTCTGTAGATAAGCCGAAGAAAGATGGAAAAGTGTCTTGTGTTCTAGACAAAAGTATCTGGTGACAAAACGGGATGCCCTAGCCCTGTATCTGGAGAGATCAATTGAACTGCTTTTACTAGTGGAAGTCTTCTGTCTGATCATAGACGGAAAGATTCTCGGTAATCCTTGTCAAGATATCGAATCAGCGCTGACAGCATAAGGTTTTTTCCGACCTGATGGGGAAAAAATTACTAGCTTGTACTCCCACCGTTCCATAATATAAGATGTTTTATCTTTTGTGAAACAAATATATCTAGCCTTCTTTTAGTGTATAAGTTCACTTCAAATCTATTCGCTAACAAATATCTAAATTTATTCATTTCGCAAAAATTAAAATATCTTATATTTTAAATTGGAGGGAATATGTTTGTACTTCACTACGAATAGAATTGGTACTTTTACGTGACTACTCCCTCCGTTTCAAAATATAAGATATTTTAGGTTTGTAAAACATATGTATCTAGACTAGCTTTAGTATATAGGTTCACTTATATTTAGAGTGAATCTACACACTAAAACAAGTCTAGATTCATTTTCTTTACAGACATAAAACATCTTATATTTTGAAACGGAGGGAGCACGTGTGTTTTCCGAATAGGACGGACCCCTGCTTGACCTACCGCTGCTAGTAGTGTGGTGCTGCTAGTACTGATTGCCCTAGAGATGTCATGTTTAAGCCAATGAAAACACAATGGCCATGGTGACGCACGCGGCACGTCATTGTTTAACCGTGGAAAATTTGGCCCTTTACATCCGAACACACTGGAATGTATATGTTGTGCACCTATTCTAGCGACAGCGACGTGAACACCGGCAAAAAGGCATAATGGAAATCAGAGATTACACTGTTTATAGAGGTTACCAATATAAATACATGAGCATCTCTTGAAGACCGATTCTGAGAGAATGAACTATCGGGTCTTGAGATTGATAAACTCTCACCACAGACGACTCGCTATCGTCGAGAATGTCACACCGGTGGAAAAATGGCATATATATAGTCTCGGTTTGTAAGGGTCTTTAGTTTCGATTTTGCACCCGGGACTACGAAATCGGGACTAAAGGCCCGTAACTCTAGTCCCGGTTTGTTATAATCCGGGACAAGAGGCCATCACATGGACGTTTTTGCATGATCTTTTTGCAACGGGGCACGAAGGACCTTTAGTCCCGGGTCTGGATTAAATATTTGTTTTTTCAATTTTTTAATTTATTTTTCGATTTTTTTTCTTGAATTTTCGAATTGTTTGACTCGTAATCCTCTTACTTGGAACATTTTTAGCACTAAGCATATTTAATCTTAGGTCAAATTATATTATGGTCAAACTTCCCAGTCGGTCACCCATCCTAGCACTACTCCACCATCAGTAGTACGGATGTTTTTGCGCGAAGCCCATTTACACCTTGTTGTCAACACTACCATATCAATCCTATTAGCCATATCAATATGCCATACATCTTTATTTTTTGAAATTATCAATAACTATTTTAGTAAACAATAATAAATAAGTAATAATAATATTTTAATCCAATGAAACTAAAAAAACTAAATAAAATAATATTTTATTCATTTTTTTGCCATTTATTCATTTAATATGGCATAAATAATATCTTTAAATCTGTAAATCGAAATTTGACAAATAATATATCCATAATTATTATAAAAATGTGAGGAATCCAAATATGGAATAAATAAAATTTCAAAAACAATTAATTTTTTAAATAACTTTTTTCCTTTTCGAATTTTAGAAATCTGAAATAGCCTAAGGCTGTTGAAATCGAACTCACTATTTTTTTTCGCCCATTTTGATAGGTTGTACATTTTTTTCGATATCGTACGCAAAAGATATAGCCATTTTAAGTTTTCCGTGCCGCAGCCCGCACCCCTTTAGTCCCGGGTCGTGATACGGCCCGGGACTAAAGGGTGTTGTCCGTACCTGAATCCCTTTAGTCCCGGGCCGTATGATGACCCGGGACTAAAGATTCAAAATGACCCGGGACTAGAATTTCCTCGGGTCCTAGCCACCGAACATGGTACGAACCAGGACTATTGCTCATACTAGTCCCGTTCCGTAACAAATCAGGACTATTGTTAGACTCTGGACCGAACCAAAGACCTTTTTTCTACTAGTGTCAACTCCCACTAAATAATATTCCGCCTTTAATAAGACACCAAAACGTCAAATTTAAGGTTTGTACTCTTGTAAATATACCTCAGCTAGGCCGTTCAAACTACAGGCTTGACATCCAATCCCTATGTCATGCCTCTGTTGATGATGCTTCATCCGACCATTTCGCCATGATTTCTGCCTCCAAAGCGGAGTGGACGCCAGCCACGGTTGCCTATCCACGATGCCCCTTGATCCCCAATCTAGTCTTTCGATAAAGCTAAAAACAAAATTATTTTTTGGCTTTCCTCACAAGCGCAAGGACTAGGTGCTAATTAAGCTTGTCTGAAAAGCCGTCCGTCGATCCCGACAGGTTAGTGCCAATCCAATACACGAATCTAAACTCGACAGAAAAGGCACCGGCTCTAGTTCCAGAGGCCTAGCTGCTTTGTTCTCTCAGCGTGGCATCGCTCTTTACTTTCCGCCATTATTGCAACTTGGCCTCTGAATTCCGATGCTCTCTTGCACTTGTTGATCACAAGGACAAGGTCTCGTGACTGAATGGCTTAGAACAGAGCCTACGAGAACCTCTCGTTTCCATTTTGCCGTGATCATCACAAAGGTATCATAACACATGAGCATCTGTAAACGTCGACATATTTGCCGCCTCCTTACAAAAGAATCCCACGAACGAACAACTCTCCATCTTTGTTTTGAGAATGTGTGCAAAGTCAGACAGATCTACTGACTATATGGCATCGATTCTAACTCAAGAGTCAGTCAGAAGTTTATCTGGCACAAGCAAGCTTTGCTAAAACCAACATCTCCTTAAGAGGATTCTCTCAAACTCTACTCAATCGGCTTTCAGGTGGAGTGAATTTTACTTGGATTTCACGTATGCCTCGTGGTAGATCCGGGGGCATCATGTTAGGCATCAAAGATGAGACCATGGAGGTCTTAGCAAGTTTGGTTGGATATTTTTATATCAAACTTCGTATCTGTAACAAGGCTGATGATTTTATATGGTCTCTAATTGTTATATATGGGGCTGCTCAGGATGTTTATAAATCTGACTTTCTCAGAGAGTTGGTTAATCTGGCAAAAGATAATTCGTATCCTATGCTCATGGGTGAGGATTTCAATTTGCTAAGATTCCTTCACGAGAAAAGTCCAGGACGTTTCGATGAACATTGAATTTGAACTCGGGTGGTTACTTCGGGATGGCTTCCATGAGATGGTGAAGGCATTTGAGAAAAGCTGGTTGGTGGTCAAACGCCTATACAACGATGGAATATAAATGTATGCTATGCGCAAATTCCTACATGGTTGGGCAAGATATACTGCTGGTATCCTAAAAAGAGAGAAAATATGCCTTTTATCTATCATTAAAGACTTAGACCATGTACTACATATGCTTAAAGCGAACCATAGAGCTTGTTGGTTCGATTCAGCACATAGTAGAGCATCGGTTCCATGTGTTAGAAAAAAGAAGCGAACCAATATGTTGGTTCGGTTCAAAGTGAGCTTGTGTCAGGATTAGGAGAAGATACCCCATATGTCATAGAGTAGAGAGGAGAAAAATACTATTTTACATGTATAAAAAGGTGCATGCATGCTGTCAGAGTGAGTCAGGAAAATATGACACCACATAACAGATAAATAGAAGCGAACCTTATCTCTACCACCTTTTTCATTGAACCGCACCTACATAGTGCATGGCCTTATAGGCTCACACGGAAGTCAGAGCATTATCCGCACATGAGGTTGAGATGAAAAGCCAATCGAATGCGGAATTGTGCAACTACTGTGAGAGGAGAAACGCAAGTGATATCAATGCTCTAAAGCAAAATTTTATTCTCGAACTAGATGCACATACAAGATACTTCCATGCTGTGGTTAATAGCAAGCACAAGAGAAAACTTATTCACCCTCTAACACTAGATGAATGTATGATTGAGGGACATGATCATCTCAAGTCTTATTTCACAAACTACAATAAATGCTTGTTCAGGACACCTCCGAAAAATTTATTTTCTATGGATGAATCCCAAACTGCGGACATCCCCTAGGTTTCAGAAGAGAAAAATAAGTTTCTAACCGCTCCTTTTACAGAGGAGGAGGTCAAGAAAGCTATTTTCCAAATGGAACATAACAAAGCGCCAGACCTTGATGGATTTCTCCTAGCATTTTATCAAAATTTCAGTGATGTCATCAAGGATGATTTGATGAATTTGTTTGTGCTTCTGCATGTCAGAAAATTAGATCTTTTTAGACTCAATTTTGGCAACATTATTTCACTGCCTAAAGTTAATGGCATAGAATGTATAAAACAAAATCGTCTAATCTGTCATCTTAATGTTAGATTTAAAATATTTAAGGAAGTTGATATTATTAGACTGAATTTTGTAGCTGACCATGTTGTCCGTTCTTCTCAAACTGCATTTATGCAAGGAAGAAACTTGCTTGATGGTGCAGTAGTTCTACATGAAACAATTTATAAATAACAATCCAAGAATTTAAATAGAGTATTGTTCAAAATTGACTTTGAGAAGGCGTATGATAAAGTTAATTGGTCTCTCCTTCAGCAAACGCTTCATATGAAAGGCTTTTCAGATGTGTGGCGTTCTCTCATGCAATCCTTTGTGTCAGGAGGTAGTGTTGCTATAAACGTCAATGTTAACACTAACAATTAATTTCATACTAAGAAAGGATTGATACATGGAGATCCAGTATCGTCTATACTATTTAATATAGTGGCAAACATGCTAGCAGTCCTTATCGAGATAGCAAAGGCTGATTGCCAGATTGAAGGTTTAGTTCCATATCTTATTGATGGTGGACTCTCAATTCTTGAATATGTCGACAATACAATCTTATTTATGGAACACGATTTAGAGAATTCAAATAATGTGAAATTAATACTGTCAGCATTCGAGCAGTTTTCTTGATTGAAAATAAATTTCCATAAGAGCGTCTTGTATTATTTTGGCGAGGCTAAAAATGAGACCCGGGCAAGGGCAATTTCCAATCAACTATTATTTGGGAAGTCCAATACATTATCGGCATCTCACAAATATTGAATGGAAGCCCTTGAGAAAAGAATTCAAAAACGTCTCAATAGTTAGAAGGGTAAATTACTATCTCTTGTGGGAAGACTTGTCCTCATAAATTTAGTACTCACTATTATGGTAATGTATATGATCTTGTTTCTTCCAATTGCCGAAAGGTGTCTTGAACAGTGGATTATTTACGTTGAAGATTCTCTGGGCATGGAGAGAGTGAAAAAAAAGAAATGTCAAATGGCCAAATGGAATGTGGTTTGCCGCCCGAAAGAAAACGGTGGACTTGGCATTCACGATTTGCAAGTTAAAAATACCACAGTTCTGGGTAAATGGCTTTTCAAACTACTTACAAAAGTTGGTGTTTGAAAAACCATTCCGTGGAGTAAATATGTTGGCTCGAAAGTTGTTCCTCAAGTGGTTTGAAAACCCGGTGATTCACACTTTTGGGCTGGACTAATGGTGTCTAAAAAGCATTTCTTCTAATTTGTTGCTTTAAATATCAAAGGATGGATTACGGATTAGATTCTGGAAAGATAGGTGGCCTGATCATACTACTCTTCACGAACAATATCCAGCTTTATATTTGATTGTGAGGCATAAGGAGGACACACTTTCCACCGTAATGGAATCTAATCCTCCGAATGTGGCTTTCAAAAGATATCTCAGCAGCCCACGATTAGTATCTTGGAATAATCTATTACTATAATTATCCACGATACAGTTGTCGTATGGTGTAGACGAGTTTAAATAGAAATTACTAGAGAGTGGTAAATTTTCTGTTGACTCGATGTATAAAGCTTTGATACGACCTAATATTCCGCTCGATAATAATAGTAAAATTTGGAAGATGAAGCTACCTCTAAAAACAAAGATATCCGCACTGTATCTTCGTAAAGGGGTTATTCTTATAAAATATAATCTTGTAAAGATGAATTGGCATCGAAGTACACAATGCGTTATTTGTCACCACATAATTTGGCATTTATTCTTCCATTTTAAATTTGCTCGCTCTATGTGGTCAATCATCCAAGTAGCCTCTGGTTTATCTCCTCCATGTTTCGTTGCCAATGTATTTTTTAATTGGTTGCATGAGATCGATAATAAATAGAGGAATTTTTATAGGATAAGAGTGTTTGCCATTATTTGGTCACTATAGCTCTATAGAAATAAGAAAAAATTAATAACAAATTGTCTTCTAACTTGCATGTTATTTATCAATTCACGTCTACTTTCCACTTATGGATTACTCTACAACAAGTGGAGTTTCGAGACTTTTTACGGAGGGATGTATGAGATTGGAGGATACGGCGAGGGATATTTTCTCCCGACATGAATAGCCACGTGATCTGTGTTGGAATTATGCCCTAGAGGCAATAATAAAGATGTTATTATTATAATTCTTGTTCATGATAAAGTTTATATTCTATGCTAGAATTGTATTAAGCGGAAACTTTAATACTTGTGTGGTTTGTAAACAACACCGTGTCCCTAGTATGCCTCTATGGACTAGCTCATTGATTAATGATGGTTAAGGTTTCCTAACCATAGACATGAGTTGTCGATTAATAATGAGATCATATCATTGGGAGAATGATATGATGGACATACCCAAACTAAGCGAAGCAATTAGATCGTGTCATCGTGTTCATCTTTGTGAAGCTTTTATTATGTCAAATATTGTATTCCTTAGACCATGAGATAATACAACTCCCTGGTATCGGAAGAAAGCTTTGAGGTCATCAAACGTCATCCTATGAGAGGGTGATCATAAAGGTGTCTCTCAGGTGATCGGAAAGTACCTGTTGGGTTGTATCGAGATGGGATTGTCCCTCCCAAGTCGGAGAGATATACTTGGGCCCACTCGGTGTCGATATCAACACCGCTTGCAAGCATGTGGTTAAGGAGTTAATCACAAAGTGATATCGGATTACGGAGAGTAAAGTACTAACGTGAGCGAGATTGAACTAGGTATGGCTGCATCGACGATCAAATCTCGGGCAAGTAAAATATCGCGAGACGAAGGAATATATATATGGGATTGATTGAATCCTGGCATCGTGGTTCATCCGATATGATCATCGATGAATGTGTGGAGTCAATATGGGTTTCAGACCCGTTGATTATTGATAGAAGATCATATGCATATTCTCGAACTCAAGGGTCATACACTTAACGTGTCTCGACGCTAGGATAGATTGGATAATTGGTTTATAAGTTTTTGTTCGAGTCTCGGATGGGATCCGGGACATCACGAGAGGTTCGGAATGGTGGAGAATAAGATTCATATAAGGCAATGCAGTTTTGGAGTTGAATTGTTTCGGGTTAATCGGTATTGTACCGGAAGCTTCTAGAACCTTGGAGGGGACCAACGTGGCCCCACCTTCCGGGAGGGGATGGGCCTATGAGGGAGTTCCTGGCGCATTGGGCCAGGCACAAGGTTCCCGTGAGGGCCCGGCCAGATCTAGGGCAAACCCTAGGAAAAGCTTCTAGAAGGGGAAACTTGCCCCTCCTCTCCTTGGGCCTTGCCTAGGGATTGGGGGAGGTGCTAGGGCTGGCGCCCACCCCTCTATATATAGAGGGCTGGGGTGCACCCTCCCCCCACACCTCCTCCATAACCCTAGCCGCCCTGCTGCCCTCCTCTCTCTCTCCCTCCCGACTGCACGTAGGTGAAGCCCTGCTGCAGAAACTCTCCACCACTTGCACCGCGCCGTCGCGTTGTAGATCCAATCCGTCTCTCTAACATACTTGCTGGACCGAGGAAGTAGGAGACGTCGAGGTGCCGCACGTGTGCATCTCTCGGAGGCATCGCCACTTGCGGTGTTAGATCGGATCGGATCGCGAGGAGGAGAAGCGAGTACGACTACATCACTCACGTTCCGAGCGTTCATCTTGCGAATCTTCAAGGGTATGAAGATCTCATCTAAGCCCCTCGTTGTTTGCATCTCCTAGATTAGATCTTGGCTTTCCGTCGCATCCGTAGAATTTTTTGATTTACCATGCCTTGAAACCCTTGATGGTATCGAGCTAGATCTATGCGTAGATGTGTTTCACGAGTAGAACGCAACATGGTTGTTGCGGCGAGATGTTTTATGTTGCAAGCCTCTTGTTTGTGTTCTTCTTATGGCCAGTATATTGAGATTGAAGCGGTCCAGGCCAACCTTCTGCGGCGTCGTCATGAGACCGCTCCGCACTTGACGTGTGGCTTGTTCCACACATGCTGGTGGATGCCGCTTTCTCTCACTATAGTTGTCATGGGATTTACACGAGTTTGGCAACCATAATATCACCGTTGTGGCTTTCCGTAGTAATAATCGTTCTTAGCTTGCTACTCCCATAAGCCACGTAAAACATGCAACAACAAAGTAGAGGCGTCTAACTTGTTTTTGCAGGAGTGTTTTGTGATATGGTATGGCCCAAAATGTGATGTGTATGTTGTATGCAATGATCATGTTTTGTAATGTTTCACGACTTGCATGTCGATGAGTACACAACGATGTGAGCCATATGGTTGTCTTTAGAATTGTGTATGACACGTGTGTCAACTTCTTATCGCCATGTAATAGTTTCACTTTATTGCTAAGTAGTTAGCAATAGTTGTAGTTGCTATTCGTGGTGGAGGCAATCATGGTGGAGTGATGGAGATCTTGCAAGACGCACAAGATGGAGATCATTGCGAAGATTGGCTATACCATGTCACATAAAGTTATATGCATGTGATGTTTATCCTTTTATGTATCTTATTATGCTTAGATCGCGACGGTAGCATTATAAGATGATTCCTCACTTAAAGATCAAGATAAAACTGTGTTCTCCCCATGTATGCACCGTTGCGAAAGTTCGTCGTGTCCAAGCATCACGTGATGATCGGGTGCTATAGACTCTACGTTCACATACAATGGGTACAAGCCAGTTTTGCACACGCGGAAATACTTGGGTTTGACTTGACGAGCCTAGCATGTACAGACATGGCCTCGGAACACATGATACGAAAGGTTAATCATGAGTCATATGAATGATATGATCGACACTTCGTTGTGCACCATTGAAGCCACATCTCTTCTCGTGAAGATCGGATTAGGTGTGGTGAATTTGGATCGTGTTCACTAAACAACTTGAGGGATGTTGAATTTTGTGGGAGTTCATCTAGTAATTTGATTAAGTTGAACTAGTTATCATGAACATAGTCTAATTTGTACTTGCAAACATTGTAGATCAAATGGCTAAGTCCAACTTCAACTTCAACGTTTTTTCTGAGAAGGAAAAGCTTAAAAACAATGGGTCTAACTTCACCAACTGGTTCTGCAATCTGAGAATCATTCTCTCTGGCGGTCAAAAGGACTATGTCCTTGAGAATGTGTTAGGTGACGCCCCTGCTGTAGATGCGCCGGCTGATGAGAAAGCTGTCTATCAGTCGCGCAAAGATGATTATGGTGTGATTAAGAACACCATGTTTTTTGCTATGGAATCAGACCTTCAAAGTCATTTTGAAGACTATCCCGGCCCTTTGAGATTCTTGAGGAGCTGAAAACCATGTTTCAGACTCAGGCCCGTTCTGAGAGATATGAGATCTCTGAGAAATTCTTTAACTTCAAGATGGAGGAAGGAGTTACATTAGTGAGAACCATAAAGATGTCGGGCTACACTCAACGCCTTGAGCAACTAGACTGCAAGATTCGAGGAGCTCAAGATTGACAGGTTCTGCAATCACTCCTCCCAGCTACAAAAGTTTTGTAGTGACTCATAATCGATTGGTTCCATCGATCGATCACCGAGCTCTTCGCAAAGTGAAGGCTGCGGAGGTGGACATCAAAAGGATAATCATGTGTTGATGGTCAAGCCCCCACCTTCAAGAAAGGTAAGGGTGCAAAGAAGCCCTTCAAGAAAGGCGGCGTCAGCGTGTTGCCCTCGCCGAGAAGAAGCTCAAGTCGGACCCAAGCGGACATCGAGTGCTTCTATTGCAGGACAAGGGTCCTGAAGCGAATCGTGTCAAGTACTTAGCGGACAAGAGGGCTGGCACCATCAAAGGTATATTTGATATACATGTTATTGATGTTTTCCTTACTAGCCCTCGTTGTAGTGACTGGGTATTTGATACTGGTTCAGTTGCTAATATTTTTAACTCGAAACAGGAGCTACGAAATAGACAATGACTTGCGAGGATGAGGTGACGATCTTGGCGTTGCAGCGGATCAAGAGTTGATGTGATGGCCGTCGGCACGCTCTCCTTAGTTTTACCTTCGGGATTAGTTTTAAACCTCAATAAATGTTATTATGTGCCTGCGTTGAGCATGAACATTATTTCTGGATCTTGTTTATTGCAAGACGGTTATTCATTTAAATTGGAGAATAATGGTTGTTCTATTTATATGAGTAACATATTTTATGGTCATGTACCTGTTGTGAATGGTTTATTTCTTCTAAATCTCGAAAGGGATGAAACACACATCCATAACATTGATGCTAAGAGATGCAAAGTATATAGTGATAATACTACTTATTTGTGGCACTGTCGTCTAGGTCATATTGGTGTAAAGCGCATGAAGAAACTCCATTCTGATGGACTTTTGGAGTCTCTTGATTTTGAATCATTTGACACATGCGAACCATGCCTCATGGGCAAGATGATCAAAACCCCGTTCTCCGGTATGATGGATTGAGCAACGGACTTGTTGGAAATCATACATACCGATGTATGCGGACCGATGAGTGTTTAGACGCGCGGTGGATATCGCTATTTTCTCACTTCTACCGATGACTTAAGTAGATATGGGTATATCTATTTAATGAAACATAAATCTGAAACATTTGAAAAGTTCAAGGAATTTCAGAATGAAGTGGAGAACCATCATAACAGAAAGATTAAGTTTCTACCATCCGATCGTGGAGGTGAATATTTGAGTTATGATTTTCTCACGCATCTTAAAGCAAGCGGAATCGTTTCACAACTCACGCCACCCGGAACACCACAGTGCAATGGTGTGTCTGAACGCCGGAATCGAACCCTACTAGATATGGTCCGATCGATGATGTCTCTTACTGATTTGCCGTTATCATTTTGGGGTTATGCATTAGAAACCGCTGCATTCACTTTAAATAGGGCACCATCTAAATCCGTTGAGACGACACTGTATGAACTTTGGTTTGGTGCTAAACCTAAGTTGTCGTTTCTTAAAGTTTGGGGATGCGAAGCCTACGTCAAGAAGTTGATGGGACAAGCTCGAACCCAAAGCGAATGCGTCTTCATAGGATACCCTAAGGAAACTATTGGGTATACCTTCTATCCGAACCGAAGGCAAAGTGTTTGTCAAAAGAACGGTTCCTTTCTTGAGAAGGAGTTTCTCTCGAAAGAAGTGAGTGGGAGGAAAGTAGAGCTAGACAAGGTTGTTGAACCTTCTCTTGAATTGGAGAGTAGCGCGCACATGAAATTGTTCGATCCGCTGCCAACAATAGATGAAGCTAATGACAAGGATCATGAAGCTTGACGATGTCTTCTTGAGCGTCGCAGGTCGACAAGGTCGCGTGCCCCTCCTGAGTGGTACGACAACCCTGTCTTGACTGTATTGTTGGTAGAAGACAGTGAACCTACGAACTATGAGGAAGCGATGATGAGCCCAGACTCTGAGAAATGGCTAGAGGCCAGGAAATCTGAATTGGGATCCATGAGCGAAAACCAAGTATGGACTTTGGTGGACCCTCCTAGCGACCGAAAGGCCGTTGAGTGCAAATGGATCTTCTAGAAGAAAACGGACGCGGATGGTAATGTTACCGTCTATAAAGCACGACTTGTCGCAAAAGGTTTTCGACAAGTTCAAGGTGTTGACTACGATGAGACTTTCTCTCCCGTAGCGATGTTTAAGTCCATTTGGATTTTGTTAGCAATTGTTGCGTTTCATGATTATGAAATATGGCAAATGGATGTCAAGACTGCGTTCCTCAATGGCAACATTGATGAAGAGTTGTATATGATGCAACCGAAGGTTTTCGATCCTAAGGATCTCGATAAAGTATGCAAACTTCAGCGTTCCATTTATGGTGAAGCAAGCATCTCGGAGTTGGAACCTTCGTTTTGATCAAGTGATCAAGAATTTGGATTTGTTCCAAATTGCTCTGCTTGTATCTACAAGAAAGTGAGTGGGAGCTCGGTGACATTTACGGTACTATGTGGGGATGACATATTGATTCGAAATGACATTAACATGCTTAACGATGTGAAGAGTTATTTGAACAAGTGTTTTTCAATGAAAGACCTAGGTGAAGCTTTATATATTGGGTATCAAAATCTATAGAGATAGACAAAGGCCTTCGATAGCTTTAAGCCAAAGTACATACCTAGACAAAGTTCGAAAAGATTCGAATGGATAAGGCAAAGAAAGGTTCAAAGGCCTATGTTGTCGGGTAAGATATTGAGCAAGGCTCGGTGTCCATTCTGATAAATGATAGGGAAGCTATGAGCAAAGTACCTTATGCCTCGGCCATAGGTTCTATCATGTATGCCATGCTGTGTACTAGACCTGATGTGTCTAATGCTCTTAGTTTGACGAGCAGATATCAAAGTGATCCAGGAGTGGAACATTGGAAAGCCATGAATAACATCCTAAAGTACCTAAATAGGACTAAAGAAATGTTCTTAGTCTATGGAGGTGATGAACAGCTCGTCGTAAAGGGTTACGTCGACGCTAGTTTCGACACCGACAAGGATGATTCTAAGTCTCAGACAGGATACGTTTATATTTTGAATGGAGGCTGTGGTGGAGAAGTCGCAAGCAAAGCGTGATGCTGGATCTGATGAGAAGCGGAATACATGGCTGCTGCGAGAAGCGTCAAGTGAAGGAGTTTGGATCGAAACTTCATCCTTTGAGCTTGGCGTGGTTCCAAGTGCATTGGACCCACTGGAGATATTGTGTGACAACATTGGCGCCATAGCACTCGCTAAGGAACCAAGATATCATCCAAAGACCAAGCATATCAACCGCAAGTTTCATATAATCCGAGATTATATAGCAGATGGAGATCTGAAGATTAGCAAAGTACATACAGATCTAAATGTCGCAGATCCATTGACTAAACCTCTTCCACGTGTAAAACATGATCAACACCTTAGTGCCATGGGTGTGAGATTGTTGCCAAATGTAAACTAGATTATTGACTCTAGTGCAACTGGGAGACTGTTGGAATTATGCCCTAGAGGCAATAATAAAGATGTTATTATTATAATTCTTGTTCATGATAAAGTTTATATTCCATGCTAGAATTGTATTAAGCGGAAACTTTAATACTTGTGTGGTTTGTAAATAACACCGTGTCCCTAGTATGCCTCTATGGACTAGCTCATTGATTAATGATGGTTAAGGTTTCCTAACCATAGACATGAGTTGTCGATTAATAATGAGATCATATCATTGGGAGAATGATATGATGGATGACAAACTAAGCGAAGCAATTATATCGTGTTATCGTGTTCATCTTTGCGAAGCTTTTCTTATGTCAAATATTGTATTCCTTAGACCATGAGATAATACAACTCCCTGGTATCGGAAGAAAGCTTTGAGGTCATCAAACGTCATCCTATGAGAGGGTGATCATAAAGGTGTCTCTCAGGTGATCAGAAAGTACCTGTTGGGTTGTATGTATCGAGATGGGATTTGTCCCTCCCAAGTCGGAGAGATATACTTTGGGCCCACTCGGTAATAGATATCAACACCGCTTGCAAGCATGTGGTTAAGGAGTTAATCACAAAGTGATATCGGATTCCGGAGAGAGTAAAGTACTTGCTGTGAAAGAGATTGAACTAGGTAATGACGGTATCGACGATCAAATCTCGGGCAAGTAAAATATCGCGAGACGAAGGGAATATATATATGGGATTGATTGAATCCTAGCATCGTGGTTCATCCGATATGATCATCGATGAATGTGTGAGAGTCAATATGGGTTTCCAGACCCCGCTGTTGATTATTGATAGAAGATCATGTCCGCATATTCTCGAACCCGAAGGTTGGACATAACGTGTCTTGGCTAGGATAGATTGGATAATTGGTTTATGAGTTTTTGTTGAGTCTCGAAGGGGATCCGGGACATCACGAGAAGTTCCGGAATGGTCCGGAGAATAAGATTCATATAAGGCAATGCAGTTTTTGGAGTTCGGAATTGTTTCGGGTTAATCGGTATTGTACCGGAAGCTTCTAGAACCTTCCGGAGGGGGACCAACGTGGCCCCACCTGTCGGGATGGGGCATGGGCCTATGAGGGAGTGCCCTGGCCGCATTGGGCCAGGGGCACAAGGCCCCATAGGGCCCAGCCGGCCAGATAACCCATAGGGCGCACCCTCCCCCCACACCTCCTCCATAACCCTAGCCGCCATGCTGCCCTCCTCTCTCTCTCCATCCCGACTGCACGTAGGCGAAGCCCTGCTGCAGAAACTCTCCACCACTTGCACCGCGCCGTAGCGTTGTAGATCCAATCTGTCTCTCCACCATACTTGCTGGACCGAGGAAGGAGGAGACGTCGAGGTGCCGCATGTGTGCATCTCTCGGAGGCATCGCCACTTGCGGTGTTAGATCGAATCGGATCGCGAGGAGGAGAAGTGAGTACGACTACATGACCCACGTTCCGACGAACGTTCCGCTGTGCGAATCTTCAAGGGTATGAAGATCTCATCTAATCCCCCTCGTTGTTTGCATCTCCTAGATTAGATCTTGGCTTTCCCGTTCGCATCCGTAGAATTTTTTTGATTTACTATGCTGCGAAACCCTTCAATCTGCGGATTGATCCTCCATAGCTCTAGGACATTTACTAAAACAGTGCTTGATGTAATGTTGGCCTAGTTTCTTTGTTGTTTAGTTTTGTGGTTGATCGGTTGTGCGCATCCTAGTTATGCAGATGTTGGATCTAATCGTTACTTTAATAAGTAATAAAAGTGCCCATTTCCAAAAAAATATCATTGAGAGGAGAGATCAATGTTTGGATTATACGGAATGGAACTGATCAAAATTTATTCGGTGAAGTACATGATTTGAGTATGCAACTATATAATTATAGTGAAGGAAAAATGCTAGTTCTCTAGACATATAATATGAATATTGAATGGAAATATCTAATACATAGGTATGATGATCAAATTGAGAGGTTTGATCATTAGAGAAGACCGAGATTTATTCTATATATAACCCACGTTCTCAACATAGACACCAATTGAACATGCCAGGATAATTGATGATATAACTTGGGTTATTTGTACATGCACTTTGGTTTTAGGATTAATAAGTGTAAAATTTAAGATGAGGTACTGCATACATTCTAGTTTTCCATGTTACAAAACCATTTCTCTACTGTTTATCAAGCATTGTTAGCAATTTTATGAATTCTTCATGTGGCAGGTGTTTCACGCACACGGTTAAGCACTATCCATTTACGAATGAGAAGATTTTTTTCCATAGGTTCTAGAATACATATATAGATATCCTTGATGCTAAAGGGAAAATCTATAAGATATTTATAAAGAGTACTCTAAGATGAAGATTGTTTATATTGCATGTTCTTGATGGTTGTAACATGACACTTATCCAATAATATAGGTCTGCCATCTCTTTGCATGAACCATATATTGAAGCTCTACCATGTATGAGAGTCCTAGGTGTGTCCATGAGTGTGGAATGGTCAAAGATAGGGTAGTCGTCAAGAAGTTTAATAAAAATACCCAGCTTATGGAATACTTGTTTTGCAACCTAGTTTGTCAACCCTATTTTCTAAAATCAAATCATGAAAATTAGCACTTGATGGATTAGAGTCCAACAATCCCTAAAATAATTCATTTGTGTCTTTGTGACAACATTCTGGCTCAGAACTATTGTGAGCTACCTCATAACATATTATGCATATTCATATATATGACAAATGTTGATACAAATTAACAAACAAAAATTCTTCACCTCGTGCTTAATCACTAAAAATTATGGATGTTAGAATGTTAAAAAGATGGACTGTAATAATTTCATATAATTGTGCATAATTAAAGTTTGTAATAGATGTATTTAGGTGCTAAAAATAGTATAAGATCAGCACACCAGCGGGAAACCTATTGCCTTCTCAAAAGAGAATGACTAAAAATATAAAAAAAATACCAATTTAATTTAGTGTATTGACTTGTCGCCACTCTTCTTTCCATGTGTAAAAAAGAGAAATTTGTTCTATTCCAATATGCATAATTGATAGGGCATCGGACCGTGGATATGGTCCCTTGTTGACGTGTGTGGGTCAGTGTTGCATCAGACCGTTTAGGACGACACATGACTCACTTGAGGTAGGTTTGAAACTATAATATTTTTAGGAGTAAACTAACCTAATTTAAATACTTTTTGGTACTATTGCTGCACTTTACTCTTTTACTTGAATTATTCATTATGAATGTTAAAATAAGGCCTATTACCAAGATAACATAAAAAAGTGTTGATTTTCATGAGAATTTACACTTAATAATAGTGAATGCAAATTTAAGAGTGATACTTTACCGAGTGCCTTTACAAAACACGTACTCAATAAACGTTGACGGCTGTATATTTTCACTAGTAGAGAAAGTCTTATAGGTGTCGAAGGGTAGTAGCGTGGCGGTAAAATATAACACCGTTTCTATTAGGGAAAAATATCAGCAGTGTGTCAATATCGTGAACACCACCGGTATGTGCGTAGCCGTAGCGTGGCGTAGTCGCCACTGGTCGGTGGGCCAGCCCGTGCCACCGCACCAGGTTTTACCGGTCGCTTGCAACCAAAATGGCACGCTATAGTTGACAACGCGCCAAATAATCAGGTTCTTGATAGGAGAGATATGTGGGAGGTCGCATCGGGCTAGCCGCAGAAATAGCCCGACCCTCCTGTGCCACTCCCACGAGCGGCTGGAAAAAAAAAACTAGCCCCGTTTCAGGCCGCCGCCTCCCCCTCCTCTCCCCTCGCCGCCGCCGGGGAACGCTGGCGGGCGAAGCCCGGTCGGCGTCAGCAGCGACGGGGCTTCTTCTCCCTCCCCAAGGTGGCGGTCCGTGCGGTGGTGGCTATGAGCGGCAACCGCTGGTGCAAGGTGGCGTGGGGCCAGGCGTCGTGGCGAGGTCGCGGCAGCTCGGCCAGCGGATCGAGGCTGCAAGGCGAGCGGAAGCGCGTCGGGAGGCGGCGTGGTGCCTTCGCGCGGATCTGGCGCTTCCAGAGGGCGGCGGCGGTGGCTGGTCTTCGGGCGGCGCGGCGTCGTTCTCCGGTGGCGTGGCAGGGAGGCCTATGGCTCGGCACCGGGGGAGCTGCGGCTTGCCCAGATCTGGGCCCTCTTGGGCCCGATCTGGGCCTAGGGGCGGGCCCGTCGTGTTGCTGGCATCCTCTGGAGGCGGGGAGGTTTGGGGCGTGTAGGACAGTGGTGGCGGCTGTGGCTGCGCTGCAGCAGCGTGGTGGAGAAACTTTATGGGACCTTGTTTGGGCCCGGCCGGGCCCGAGACCTGGTGTGTTTCTGCTACCGCGTCCGGAAAACAACCACCATTGGTGGTGGAGGTTGATCTCCTCCGCGCAGCTATGCCGCGTCGCCATCCTATCTCAACCTGTTCTTACCCCACCTTACAGGCCACGCTACGAACCTGGCGCGGGGGGTGCAAGTCCGGCTCTGTGGGTGCCGGAGCGGCGGCCTCGGAAGGTGGACAGCTACAACTTCCCTTCGTTGGAGGTGGCTCCGGGAGGTGACGTGTGATTCCCAGACCGGTGGCGGCCCGGCTGGCCCGGGGGAGCCCGGTGGCGTTGGTGCTGTTGCTTGGCGGCCGGGATGTGCCTTGATGGCGGATCCCTCGGTGGAAGGAGGTGTAGGGCCTGGGGCGGCGGTTGGCGTGTTCGGTGGCACCCTTGCTGCAGTGCGGCGGTGGGACTTCACGAGCCTCCACAGGCTCGGCCGGGCTAGAGGGCCTGGTTTGTCTTGCTGCTACATCCGGTCGGCTATCACCTGCGGGTGGTGGAGGTAGTTCCCTCCCGCGTGCTATTCACAGGCCGACCCTCGCCGAAGGCTCTGCTACCTCGGCCCACCGTCTTCACTTTGTGGCTCTCGGTGTGACGGCGGTGGTGACTTCAAGACCGAGATGGCGCGTGCTCGTGGGGGATGTGACTGGTGGAGCTTTTCAAAGTGCTCGAGTGGGTGGTTCTGGAGGGGTTGGGAGAAATCCTTGTCTGTTCACACTGGCACGGTGACGTCCGGGGGTATCACCTTCCTTCTTGAAGGGTGTCAAGGGCTTCCCTCCCCCAACCCCCGCTGCGTACCGGGGGAAACCCTAGGTCCCGGCCGGACATCAGTGTCGTTATCGTCACTCCCCTTCTTGGAGGTGCTGTTTTGGTACGCAGGCGCTTTGGACTGCGGGTGGTGTGGTGGTACTTTTCTGGAGGGCGCATCGGTTGCGAACCGTTTCCGTTTTTTGGCACACCGCCGTTATCGGTTTCCTTTTTCTTTTTGCTTTTCGCGTTGGGCTTGGGTTCTCTCCAGCTCGTTGTATCGAGTGATGTATCTTTCTTTGGGCGTTGTGCTGTCTGGCCCAGCAGCGGTATCACCTGTGTGTTTTATTTATAAAGCAGGACGAAAGCTTGTTTCGAGAGAAGGTCTGCGTCAGAGAGATCGATGCCTTGCCATGGCTTGTACAAGCGACACATCAAAAAGGAAGAAAAAAGCTTCTCTGCGAGGAGTATCTGTAGCTGTAGCGACCTGGTTTTGAATCATTCCATTTTTTGGGACTATCCTTTTTAGATGACTCCTCTTCTTCAGTTTGTTCTCGGTTCACGGCGTACGTGTTGACTGGTGACTAAAATGGGTAGAACTAGGCAACCGTTTCAATGTGCATCGCTTGATGCAACTTGAGCCCTAGTCTAATCTTTTTTTTAAGCTAAAAACAGAATTTACTTTTCGGCTTTTCTCACAAAGCGCAAGCAACGACTAGTGCTAATTAAGCTTGTGTGAAAAGCCGTCCGTCGATCCCGACCAGTTAATGGAAATCAGAGATTACGCTGTTTATAGAGGTAACCAACATAAATACACTACATGAGACGGGAGATACGCCGAGGGCTGGAAGCCGTCGGCATAGGTTGTGCCGACGGTAACCGTCGGCGTATCCCCCTCGGCGTATCTCCTGGTCGGCACAGTAAAACGGCCGTCGGCACATCGTATCCCCCTCGGCACAGCATCTCCCCGCGGGCCCCGCGTGTCAGCAACGGCCGTCCGCGCTAACGGCCGCGTCAGAGGGCTACGCCGATGGCTCGGCCGTCGGCACAGGCGCAGCCCGTGAACCGCCGCAGCCCGCCACGTGCCCTCCTACGCCGACGGCCAAGCCCTCGGCACAGCCCTCCCTCGAGCTGACACGCCGCCGGTCTGTGCCGACGGCCTGGCCGTCGGCACAGGCCATCCCTCATAGCGCCATGTTGCCCGCTACGCCGACGGCAATGCCGTCGGCACAGCCTTGGCATATGCTGTGCAGCATAGAGCTGTGCCGACGGCTATGCCGTCGGCGTAGCATGTGCCATTTTTTTTGGTTTCCATTTCTAATTCAATTTGAGCATCCAAAATTCACGCAAAATAATTTAATTGCATTGCAATATCAGCAAAATAATTTGAGCATCCAAACAAATAATCATGCCATTGCAATATCCATCATCCAAACAACATGATCATCCACAAAACATATTTGTTACACATACAAACTCATCACAAGTGCATACACATAGAAGATATGACAAGTGCATCCACTAGCTCTAGCTCTAACCATGTCCATGCTCATGGTCCGAAACTTCGCTGTATGTCGGTGTGTCAAGGCCGAGGCTTCCGTTCGAGCTCGGGAGGCGCTTGCGGTTGTCGGGCCATCGGGGAAGTAGAACCACTAGCAGAACCGCCATCGGCGCCATGATCTGAGTTGTGCATCAGCACGTGACGGACTAGGCGAGGCCGAGGCACGACCAAAGGGTCCAACATTCCTGGAGCATCCTGAGCCCTACATGTTTGAGCAAAAACTTAGCAACTTGCGAGGCATATGAAAGTGGTAACATGTGGTTTGGCAAAGAATTTACCGGGGTCCCTCCGTAGTATGTGGCAGCGAAATCCTCCCTCGATATGCAGCGAGGTGGCATCCCAGGATCAGGTGGCTGGTCACCTTCCACCGGAACCCGCTGTCCAGTGATAAAGTAGTGATTCATCGCCTACAAGATAGTTATATGTCAGTCGTTGCAGGAACAAAGGTTCAAACTAGAGGAAGTGGGACTTATCATCATTTGCAAAAGTAAAGTTTGAAACTTACAGCCGTCACTTTCCTAGTGTACGCATCGCACTCTGCCCTCAGCGCAATCCATGCATCATACTCCTTGTTATAATCTGCCTGAAGGGCCTTGTAGGCATCATCAAAATGACGCTACAATTGCAAAAATAACGAATCTCGTCAGCTTAGCCATTTAGGATCAAATTGCGGAAATAAGATGGAAATGAGAAACACTCACATCGGCGGTGGAGGCAGCAGGCCGAGGACGCGATAGAGGGTGATCGGGGTGAGGTAGCCTTGACTCGTGAGGGTCATGGTAGGCTGGACCACCCCATCAAGAATGTTGAAACGGCCATGTGGCTTGCCGTGGCTCGCCATGATCAAGGCAGTCTCATCGACCTCATGGTGCATGGGCTCATCCACCTCCGGATGCAAACCCTTGAGCTTCTCGCAGGAGGTGTTGAGCTTCTCCTTGGCGTTCTGCAATCTTGGGAAGCTGAGGCTGAGGCTGCTCTAGGTCGGGCTTCTTCGTCTTCATCTTCTCCCACACGACCAGGTCGGTAATAGGGCTATTAACCTCCCCCTCCATCTCCTCCTGCATCGGCAAAGAAATGTTAATTATGTGTGTCAACTAATAACATTATGGGAAATAAAATGAAGGTTGTTCCATGTATATATATACCAAGTGCTTCTTGAAGAGACCATGGTTGCGGCCTCCCGCGCTGTGTGTTCCCATGCTGCCGCGGTTTTTCTTGTTCCGCTTGCTCACGGCCTCAAAGTCAGGATCTTCCCTGATCCACCTACTAGCCAGCACCTCAAAAGCGTCTTCTTTGTGTTCACACCACATTGGCATAACCTGAAACCACAATACTCATTTCACTAACAGATAATGCAATACCAACTTAGCATCTATGGACCTTCTCATTGACAATTTACTTACCGTCATGAAATCAGCCACCGACATCTTTGGCTTGTGACCCCGGGCAATCTCATCCTTCCGTATCTTAAGGCCATGCTTAGCTTGAAAGTGATTGATCAACGTATTCTTGGTGTTGTACCATTGCTGTGTTGTCAAGTTCCGACAAGCCTCAACCAAAGTCGCATTCGCCGCCTCCTGATGCTCCGGTGTCACCTGATAGAAGACCTTCAATCATGCAAAAAATTATGGGAGTCATGAGATAACACGATGATGAGCAAAAAAAATTATGGGAGTCACAAGCCAAAGTATGACTTACCCAAAATCTGCTAATCACAGCATCAGCAGCACTCTCGAAGCCCGAGCAATCGGTGGAGGCCTCATAGTCCGACCAAAACCAGGCTAGCTTCCTTCGGCCGTTGGGGACTGTAGTGTACAAGCCCGGCCAATACTTCCTGATCAAAGATCCAAGCACACTATTAGGGTGGCGAACCCCCGCCGGTTTTAACCAGTTGCTGCACAATAAACAAACATTAGTACATGCCAAAATGTTATGACCAAAAACATGAGTTAGTCACTTACTATTTGCCGTAGGGCTCAATCGTAGGTCTCTCTTCCGGGCGAGGCTCCTTCTTAGGGACACGAGCCTCCCCAATCGACAACTTCTTGGCGGCGCCTCCGCCTCCGCCCATCCGACATCCCCAACTCCTCGTCTAACTCGGCGGTGAAGCCACGGTGCGAGCGGAGGTAAGTCAGACAAGCGGGCAACATCTTGCGGGAGGCAGTGGATCTGTGAATCGAGTCCACTTTTGCATTGATAAAGTAGCCAATTTAGCATGAAGACATAAAAAATATAAACGTAATTCATAAACAACGGGGGAGATGAGTATGTACCCGAGGCTGCACCTCCTCGTCCTCGTGCTGCACCTCGTCTTCCTCGTGCTGCACCTCGTCGTCCTCGTGGTGCACCTCCTCGTCCTCGTCCTTGTCCTCCTGCAGCGGGAAGTTCTCCCTGCGAGGGAGGTGGGTCCTCCAATCCCCTTCCTCGAGCTCCATCGTAGCGCGGGTTGGGACAAGGTACTCTTCTCCTTTGGGTAATCTTCTCTTGGGTCATCATATTGAGAAGGGAGGCCGGTGATTCCTTGCTCCCCCGAGGCATTGGTCAATCACCTGCATTATAGACATGTTGAAATTAATAAGCATAAAGACATAATGCAATTAAGAAGCATGTTAAGAAATAAATAGTAAGCATAAAGACATAAAAGACCCTCACCTCTAGTCATCACTATCATAAAGTACTTGGTTGTGGTGCATCGCGTTCTCATTTTCACTATCACTATCACTATCACGTGAGTAGTAAGGCTCGTCGCACGGTGGAGGCTCATCATTGTTGAAATTCGCCTCATGAAACTTGTTGAGCATATCAACGTCCTTTAAATCCACCACTGTCTCACCACGAGTTTGTGCATCGTTCTCGAGGTCCTCATGACCCACTTGTATGTCAAAACCCCCGAAGTTCTCTTCCTCTTGATAGAAAATTCCCTCGTATGTCACAAGGTCAATGTTGAGGTAATCGTTGGCGTTGGGCCTAGGTAGCTTACCATGTGGCGATACCTGGAAGACGACTTCCCAACCCAAAAGTTCCTCTTTCTTGCATGGGTAGGGCAAGTAATAAACTTTCTTGGCTTGGTGAGCCACTATATAGACATCGGCTCCGCAATAGGTGGTTGAAGGCCTAACTTCAACTAACCCAATGGAAGGGGTACTTCTCTGTCCATCGATGGGGTCCAACCAGCGACATTTGAACACAACGAGCTTGAGTTTTATGTTCGTCTCAAACGTTAGCTCGTATACGTCCTCTAATATCCCGTAGTAATCAACTCCATCGGTTCCTCCGGTGAAGACCCCGATATTTATAGTTTTTGCATTAGGCGATTGTTACGGTGAAACTACGTATGGGCGGTACCCATTAACATCGTACGATACCTCATGACTCTCTGGATACAACCATGAAACACATCGAATCTCATTCGTCATCTCAGCGTGCGATCGGCTCCTGCAAGTCATGGATTGCAAGGTAAGAGGATATGTGTAATAATAGGGACAAGTCACGGATTGCAAGGTAAGAGGAAATTACTTTGGCCTGAACCAAGCCACAAAATTTTTCTTTCGGGGCACCATCTTTTAGAAGAGTGTCCAGCTCCGTGACTGCAGGATCCTCGTTTCGACCACTTTGTTCATCCTTGAATTGGCTAAAAGGAGTAAACACGGATTAGACCAAAATCGAGTTACTAGTTGCAATAGTGTGGCATCCCGCAAAACCACTACTAGAAAATCGCGTTGAATTTGTGCATTGCATCGTCATCATCATGCATTGTTTGCCAAAACTATTTTCGAACGCCCGATTTGTTTTCCAAACGCCCCTCCTAATTCAAGCATAAAACCGAATTGCCGGATTATTTTGTTTTTGGCATGCGGTTTGCAAATGGTCCAATTAACACAAATAAAATTTATAATTATTCTAGTAAGGCGTCGAGCAGGCCAACCCGACCGAGCAGCAGATTTATAATCGGTCCACCTCCCTGCCCTTCTAATCCTAAACCCACCTAAAATCTACCCACCCCTACCTGGCCACATCACCCCACCCAATCCCCTAGTGCCACCTAACCCTCTTCCTCTCCCCCTCCAATCCCATCCTGACACCTAGCCCCCCCCCCCCCTCTCTCAAACCCACCACCCCCTCCACCACTCAGCACACGCACACCAGCGCACTACCACAGCGCCTCCCCAGCCCCCTTCCCCTCTCTCGTTTTCTCACCCTACCCCTCTCTACCCCCTCTCTTCCTGTGGGCCCCATCTCTGCCAGCCCCACATCAGACCGTTCCTCCCACCTGGCGCTGGGTCCCACCCCGGCCCCCATCCACTGTCGCCTCCCGGCCGCCTTCTTCCCCGCTCGCGACCATGCCGAGCCGGCCTACCAGCTCGCCTCCCCTTCGTTCGATCCGCCGCCAGCCCGGCTCGCGTCGGCCGCCGCCCGGTCGCCAGTGACCTCCCTCCCCAGCGTCCGGCGGCTCCGCCCGAGGCCAGCGCCCGGACCCGCCGAGCTCGCTGCGAACTCGCCACCGCCCGAAGCCTCGGCGCCCCGGCCCGGCGACCCGGCGCGCGCCGCCCTTCGCCTTCCTCCGGCCGACGAACCGCTTCCGCCCGCTGCGAGCTTCATGGCGCCCAGCGCGCTCCCCCCGGCCATCTCCCTCCCTCTGCCAGCGACTCCGGAGCCCGCCCGTCGAGCCACCCGCGACAACCCCCGCTTCCGGCCGCTCCACCTCGCAGCATCCCCGTCGCCTGCCGACCGTCCGCCGCCCCGCTCCGGCGCGCCGCCGCCGTCAACCGCTTTCCTCCAACCTCCCCAAGCCCGCGCCGGCGACCCTGCCTCCCCGCCTGTGCCATGTCCCCGTCGCCGCGGACGCGCGTCTCCCAGGGCCTCTCTGTCCCCGAGCACGCGCCCAACCGCCCGAGCCGCTACAGTGGGCTGCTGCCTCGCGCAAAGCCGTGCCACGCGTGCCACCGTCGACCGTCCCGTTCAGCTCTTGCCGCTGGCCGTTTCGCTGTTGTGCTGCGACCATGGCCCCTCTCTCCTGCTTCAACACGTCGCAAGTTACAAGATCGTTGTGAAGCCTCGACAAAGTTCTTCCCTGGTTCAAGGCGAAAAAAAAACGGACAAGTGGTCATAGGACCCGAAGTACTCGGACAAGGGCGGTCAAGATCTTCGTCTTGGGGCATGAAAATCTACCTCATGGACTCGAGGCCCCGTCGCCGAGACCGATGGTCAACCCCGAAAACCGACCCGATAACGTCAAGTTCTTCCTCCCGTGACCGTCAAGATCTCCGTCACCCGACCCTCGCGGCCTCCCTCCCGGAACACCGAGAACTACTCCCTGAACGCCAAGGTGGTCGACGCGGATGCGACAAGATCGTCCCTCAGGCGCGCCAACTTCTTCGACCCGAGACCCCGATGCGACAAGTACCCCCTCGAGGACGCCATGACCGTCTACCCGGACCCGAAGACCACGTGCGTGACAAGAGCTCCTTCCCGGATGCGGTACTCGAGAACACGGACGGCAAGGACACCGACGCAGAACGCCAAGTTCTTCACCCCGGACACCGAGACCCTGAACGACAAGCTCTCCTTCCCGGATCCGAACCCTGGCACCAGACCAGTTCGCCTTCAACCTCGAGTTCTCCTACACGGATACCCCGAGTTCGCCATCAAGGACGCCAGGACCGTCGCCATGACCCGAAGACCCCGGATGCGCCAAGCTCTACCCCGATATCCGAGGACAATCCCGACAAGATCGTCGAACCCTGAACCCCGAGACCGACCCCGAACCCCGGAACCCCAAGATCGTCGAGCCCCCTCTAATGTGTGAACCCTCTCCCGCAAACCCTATTTTTATAATGAAATACAAACTTGTTGCATAATAAATTGCCATTCCCGCATGCATAGCATTGGTTTGGGGGCCTTACGCCGATTCACCTAATAATTAAATATGGGGCCCATATGCGGGCAAATCTAGTCTCATATCGGCCTCATTTAAACTTGCGTAGCGAACCCGATACTATCTCTTGCCTTGTTAAAACAACATTTAATTTGCGGGGTAGCTAAACAACATGCACCACCTAATTAATTGTCGGGACCCCGGTTCCACTTAACTTGACCTAATTGCATCGCACCTTGCCATGTCATCCATCAAGCATGCATCATGCCGATCTTTTGCCTTAGTATTAAATCGTGCATCCGGTGTTTCTTCTAGTGTTTTGCTTCTTCGCGGATAAGGCCGTTGAGTTGATGTGAGCTTCGCCCCGATCTTCGGTTGAACCTTCGACAATGTTTTCAGGCGAGCATCTCCCTCTTTCTACCTATCTTACTTTTATAGTATTTATTTCCCTCCTGTTGATCTTTTTTTGTACGTATTGCGATGCTTTAGTTTCCGTACTGTGATTTCCTTGCAGCCCTATATTGCCTTGGACACACCCTATTGCTGTTGTTTGGTAGCTAGTTGGTCTTCGTCATGCGTCGCTTGCTATATTGCTGTTGGATGTCGTCATGTGCCACAGTTGCTGATGTATTGCCGCATGTTGATGTTGGATATGATGCTAGTTTTACTTATCGTCACTTTAAATTTCCGTTTAATAACTAAAATTGAATAAGCAGAGGCATCGGTGGGTGATAGATAATATTTGGTTTCGACGCCCACTTGTGTCCGTAAGACCCCGAGTACTTGATACTGTTCCTTGATTTTCGGCGCTATCCACATCCGGAGGTATGGGACCCCTGAGGCGAGCTTGATTCGGACTTATTTCTTGGGGCCACAAACTAGTTTGAGGTTTTATTTACGATCTGTACTTATGCCATGCTTTACCGCTTTATTTACGATTGTGCGAGTCTGCTTGCATCTTTGTTAGGAGTGGGACACGTTTCAGCGGTGTCGACAAGCCCACACTTCGGGTTCCCGGTTCCACGGCCGTCACCCAAACCTTGAGGCCGTCTCGAGCTTGTCTACTCCGTTCGGGTTCTACTCAAAGGTGGCCCCTGAAATATTCTGAATCTGTGATTGTTCGATCGTGAAAGCCTCGTTGGGTTTTGATTTGGTTTTCGAGGTTGATCGGCGTGTGTTGCTATTGGTGCACCCGGCGGGTTAAAACTTTCGAAAGCCGTGTCCGGATATGGGACTTAGAGCCGCAGTTTCTTGATCATAGACAAGCATAACTAAAGTTTTTGCTATAAATTTGACTTATAATGACTAGTAATTAGCTCTACTATAATGGAATGGCTAATTAATCCTGCCCACCATTGCTTGTTGGTTGTCGCTTGCGACAAATGTATCGACTAGTAAGTAATGCAACTAGCAATTGGCTGAATAAAAGTACCAACAACTCTGGGTTTTGGGTTTATCTCATGCTATGTACACGATTAGTAATTGTTGCAACTATAACGGAATGGTGAATTAAAGTGCTTGCTTACTTTATCGGGGCGATTATCTAAACGACTAGTAAAGTGCATAACTATAAGCTGAATAAGTAAAGCGCCAAGCTGTGTGAGTTCCTCGGTTGACTTCTCGTTTGGTCTCGAGGAAACATCGGGATGGGTTTGTTTGGTGCTAGCCGAGTTGGATCAGTTAGGTCATTCTTACCCTCTCGATAACCGCCCGGTTATCGAGTCTCTATAGGTTGTTTAGTGCATCTTTGCGCTGCTTGATCCACCATACCTATGTAGGCGAGGACCGCGAATTCTAGCCTCGCCGTGTCTTGGCCTCGATCTTGGCGCTCCTTCTTTGTTTTACGCTTGCCCTTTGTCGGCACCTTTTGTTAAGCAGGTTTTGAGATCGGCGCGTTAGCGAGGTTACCCTTCAAACGGCTTGGGCAGGGTTATGGGCGCCATTGGTTATTCTTGAGGCTCTTAGCCCCATTTGCTTCTTGTCCGTAGTCGGACGCTCTACCGTTTTCAAGGTGATTTGGATCTTTGTATATTATATCTGTATTCTTGACTCATCAGTCATTTATATATATCTGTTACATGGGTCCCATCGAGGACTGTTGTGTAATGTTATTACTTTTTCCACCCGCGAAAGTGCTGGTGAAACCTTTGAATCGTTTCTATCGGGTTTGGTGAATTTTGCCCAAACTTGCATAGGTCCGATCGAGGTGTTCTGAGTATCGAGCTCGGTTGCGATACCCCACAAGTCCAGCCTGTAGGATAACCTAGCTAACGGCCGAAGTAGAGTGTCAAAACTATTTTTGAAGAATCGGTTGGATAGTTCTGATTAGGTCTGATTTTACTCCTTACCCCTATGCTATTCTCCTCTTACCTCGACGTGTTTTGGATCTGCTCTCTTCTCTCTCTTCGAGTCCAGGAATTCTCGTGGTTGGGTTTCCGTCGTACCTTTAGGGCTTCGCTTTCTTCCTTCTGTAACGGAGATGCTACGATCATCAATCTGCAACTTGTCTGTTGTACCCTTCCTCCAATCTCTTGTTCTTGAGCTCTTTATCCATATGTGTTCCTTGCCGGATATCAGTGTCGTTGAAAACATATGAGAAGGACGAGCTTTGGTGAAGTTGGAGTCGACCCTGAGCATGTGTTGTTCATGCCAATGGAACCATCATGAACCTAATCGATGTCTTTCATACGATTCTGCGGCATCATATCTTTGTTCGGATACCCTATGAAGATCTTGATCTAATTCCGAGAGTTGGTTGCGTAATCCGCCTATTCGGCGTGCGAGTAATGGTTTGAGTGCGGGATGGATTAGCTACCCTACCCTTTGCTCTTATCATTCGCTCTTATGCGTCGGGCGGTGGATCCAGCAATTGACTCCGTCCACGGAAGTTAGGGTGGCTTTATTGCGATACCTCTACCTTGACCTTTTGTTTCGAGTGCTCTGCGGGCGTTCAGAACAACGACCCTTTGTTGGTGGTGTCGCGTTTTCCAGATGAAGAAGGAACCCTCGTTAGTGGTGTCGAGGATCTACACGAAGCGAAGACCGCCGCCCTTCCTTCCGGTACCATGAGGCGGATCTCGGGCGAGATCCATTGTTAGTGGTGTCGGTGTGGCATCCCAAAACCACTACTAGAAAATCGCGTTGAATTTGTGCATTGCATCGTCATCATCATGCATTGTTTGCCAAAACTATTTTGAGCGCCGATTTGTTTTCAACGCCCCTCTAATTCAAGCATAAACCGGGTCCGGATTATTTTGTTTTGGCGGGCGGTTTGCAAATGGTCCAATTAACACAAATAAAATTTATAATTATTCTAGTAAGGGCGTCGAGCAGGCCAACCCGACCCGAGCGACGCCCAGTTTTATTAATCGGTCCACCTCACCGCCCTTCTAATCCTAAACCCACCTAAAATCTACCCACCCTACCTGCACATCACCCCACCCAATCCCTAGTGCCACCTAACCCTCTTCCTCTCCCCCTCCAATCCCATCCTGACCCCTAGCCCCACCCCTCTCTCTCCCAAACCCCCCCCACCCCCCCCACCACTCAGCACACAGCGCACTACAGGCGCCTCCCTCAGCCCCCTTCCCTCTCTCGTTTCTCACCTACCCCTCTCTACCCCTCTCTCTCTTCCTGTGGGCCCCATCTCTGCCAGCCCACATCAGCCCGTTTCCCTCCCCACAGCGCTGGGTCCCACCCTGTCCCCATCATCGCCTCCCGGGCCCTTCTTCCCAACGCCCGCTCGCGACCATGCCGAGCCGCCCCGGCCTACCCGCGCCTCGCCTCCCCTTCGATCCGCCGCCCTGCCCGGCTCCGCGTCGGCCGCCGCGGTGCGCCGCCATGACCTCCCTCCGGCCAGCGTCCGGCGGCTCCGCCGAGGAGCGCCGGCCGCCCGGACCCGCCCGAGCTTCGCTGCGAGCTCCGCCACCGCCAGCTCGCGCCGCCCCGGCCCGGCGACCCGGCGCGCCGCCATTCGCCTTCCTCCGGCCCATACCGCTTCCGCCCGCTGCAGCTTCGCGCGCCCGCTCCCGCCCGCCATCTCCTCCCTCTGCTCGCCGAACCGCCCGTCAGGCCACCCATGACAACCCCGCTTCCGGCCGCTCCACCTCGCAGCATCCCGTCGCTGCCCGTCGCCGCCCGCTCCGTAGCGCCGCCGTCACCGCTTCCTCAACCTCCCAAGCCCGGCCGTCCCTGCCTCCCTTTGTGCCATGTCCCGTCGCCCGCCAGCGCGTCTCGAGGGCCTCTCGTCCCCGAACGCGCCCAACCGCCCGAGCCTTCATGGGCTCTTGCCTCGCGCAAAAGCCGTGCACGCGTGCCACCGTCGACCGTCCCGTTCAGCTCTGCCGCTGGCCGTTTATTGTTGTCTGCGACCATGGCCCCTCTCTCCTGCTTCAACACGTCGCAAGTTACAAGATCGTTGTGAAGCCTCGACAAAGTTCTTCCCTGGTTCAAGGCGAAAAAAAAAACGGACAAGTGGTCATAGGACCCGAAGTACTCGGACAAGGGCGGTCAAGATCTTCGTCTTGGGGCATGAAAATCTACCTCATGGACTCGAGGCCCCGTCGCCGAGACCGATGGTCAACCCCGAAAACCGACCCGATAACGTCAAGTTCTTCCTCCCGTGACCGTCAAGATCTCCGTCACCCGACCCTCGCCTCCCTCCGGAACAAGAACTACTCCTGAGCCAAGGTGGTCGACGCGGATGCGACAAGATCGTCCCTCAGGCGCGCCAACTTCTTCGACCCGAGACCCCGATGCGACAAGTACCCCCTCGAGGACGCCATGACCGTCTACCCGGACCCGAAGACCACGTGCGTGACAAGAGCTCCTTCCCGGATGCGGTACTCGAGAACACGGCAAGGACACCGACGCAGCGCCAAGTTCTTCACCGGACGAGACCACTGAGCGACAAGCTCTCCTTCGGATCGAACCGGCACGGACGGTTCGCCTTCAACCTCGAGTTCTCCTACACGGATACCCCGAGTTCGCCATCAAGGACGCCAGGACCGTCGCCATGACCCGAATACCCCGGATGCGCCAAGCTCTACCCCGATATCCGAGGACAATCCCGACAAGATCGTCGAACCCTGGACCCCGACCCCGAACCCCGGAACCCCAAGTTCGTCGAGACCCTAAATGTGTGAACCCCTCCCAAACCCTATTTTATAATGAAATACAAACTTGTTGCATAATAAATTGCCATTCCCGCATGCATAGCATTGGTTTGGGGGCCTTACGCCGATTCACCTAATAATTAAATATGGGGCCCATATGCGGGCAAATCTAGTCTCATATCGGCCTCATTTAAACTTGCGTAGCGAACCCGATACTATCTCTTGCCTTGTTAAAACAACATTTAATTTGCGGGGTAGCTAAACAACATGCACCACCTAATTAATTGTCGGGACCCCGGTTCCACTTAACTTGACCTAATTGCATCGCACCTTGCCATGTCATCCATCAAGCATGCATCATGCCGATCTTTTGCCTTAGTATTAAATCGTGCATCCGGTGTTTCTTCTAGTGTTTTGCTTCTTCGCGGATAAGGCCGTTGAGTTGATGTGAGCTTCGCCCCGATCTTCGGTTGAACCTTCGACAATGTTTTCGAGCATCTCCTCTTTCTACCTATCTTACTTTTATAGTATTTATTTCCTCTGTTGATCTTTTTCTTTATGCGTATTGCGATGCTTTAGTTTCCGTACGTGATTTCCCTTGCAGCCCTATATTGCCTTGGACACCCTATTGCTGTTGTTTGGTAGCTAGTTGGTCTTCTTGGCGTCATCGCTTGCTATATTGCTGTTGGATGTCGTCATGCCCACGATTCTTGATGTATTGCCGCATGTTGATGTTGGATATGATGCTAGTTTTACTTATCGTCACTTTAAATTTCCGTTTAATAACTAAAATTGAATAAGCGAGAGCATCGGTGGGTGATAGATAATATTTGGTTTCGAGCACCCACTTGTGTCGTAAGACCCAGTACTTGATACTTGATACTGTTCCTTGATTTTGCGCTATCCACATCCGGAGGTATATGGGACCCCGAGCGAGCTTGATTCGGACTTATTTCTTGGGGCCACAAACTAGTTTGAGGTTTTATTTACGATCCTGTACTTATGCCATGCTTTACCGCTTTATTTACGATTGTGCGGTACTGCACTTTGTCTTGTTAGGAGTGGGACACGTTCCATGGTGTCGACAAGCCCAGCCACACTTCGGGTTCCCGATCGTTCACTGGCCCACCCAAACCTTGAGGCCGTCTGGAGCTTGTCTACTCGTTGCGGGTTCTACTCAAAGGTGGCCCCTGAAATATTCTGAATCTGTGATTGTTCGATCGTGAAAGCCTCGTTGGGTTTTGATTTGGTTTTAGGGTTGATCGGCGTGTGTTGCTATTGGTGCACCCCCGGTTAAAACTTTTAAAGCCGTGTCGCGGATATGGACGACTTGGAGCAGTTCTTGATCATAGACAAGCATAACTAAAGTTCTGCTATAAATTTGACTTATAATGACTAGTAATTAGCTCTACTATAATGGAATGGCTAATTAATCCTGCCCACCATTGCTTGTTGGTTGTCGCTTGCGACAAATGTATCTGACTAGTAAGTAATGCAACTACAACGAATTGGCTGAATAAAAGTACCAACAACTACTGGGTTTTGGGTTTATCTCATGCTATCTGTACCTGATTAGTAATTGTTGCAACTATAACGGAATGGTGAATTAAAAGTGCCCACTGCTTACTTTATCAGGACGATTATCTAAACCTGACTAGTAAAGTGCATAACTATCTTGAATAAGTAAAGCGCCAGCTGTGTGAGTTCCTCGGTTGACTTCCTCGTTTGGTCTCGAGGAAACATCAGGATGGGTTTGTTTGGTGCTAGCGCGGTTGGATCCGGTTAGGTCATTCTTACCTCTCGATAACCGCCGGTTGTATCGAGTCTCTATAGGTTGTTTAGTGCATCTTTGCCGCTTGATCCACCATACCTATGTAGGCGAGGACCGCGAATTCTAGCCTCGCCGTGTCTTGGCCTCGATCTTGGCGCTCCTTCTTTGTTTTCTTGCCCTTTGTCGGCACCTTTTGTTAAGCAGGTTTTGAGATCGGCGCCGTTAGCGAGGTTACCCTTCCGGCCTGGGCAGGGTTATGGACGCCATTGGTTATTCTTCAGGGCTCTTAGCCCCATTTGCTTCTTGTCCGTAGTCGGACGCTCTACCGTTTTCAAGGTGATTTGGATCTTTGTATATTATATATGTATTCTTGACTCATCAGTCATTATATATATCTCATTACGGGTCCCATCGAGGACTGTTGTGTAATGTTATTACTTCGTTTTCCACCCGCACGAAAGTGCCTGGTGGGCACCTTTGAATCGTTTCTATGCGGGTTTGGTGAATTTTGCCCAAACTTGCATAGGTCCGATTCTGAGGGTGTTACAAATAGGTAATTTGTTCATCAGTTTACCTCATGAAACCGATAAGTTCATGCTTCATGTTCATGAGCACATAGAACATTATGCCCTCCTTTTCTTCCGGCTTCAATATGTACTCTTTTCCAGCACCGGACTTGCCACCGGGAGATTGAAAGAGTGCAATCTTGGGGTCTTCCTCCAGCTCGGCGACATTGTACCGAGTAATCGGGTTATGCAGAGTGGGAACATCATCGGCATAGTACTTTGTCGTGACGTCTGATATCTCCCCGATCAGAGTTGCCTCAGCTATGCATGCTTCAATCTTAATTTTGTTTCCACATTTCATTCGAATATACTTAAACTCTCTCTCAATACAACTGCCATGGCTGCCTGGTCACCCAAAAGTACCTCGTTCGAGGTGCACGATGAGATGTGCCATCGAGTAAAAATCTGGCGGAAAGATCGTCTCCAACTTGCATAGCAACTCTGGCACTAGTTCCTGCAGCCTCTCAATCAGCTCGGGAGATACCTGCTTAGCACACAGAGTGCGAAAGAAATGGCTCAACTCCGCAAGCACTCGCCATACATGATCGGGGAGATACCCTCGAACCATCACCGGCATCAGCCGCTCAATCCATATATGATAGTCATGACTCTTTAGGCCGGTGACTTTTCTCGTCGCAAGATTGACTCCCTTACTCATATTTGAACAATAACCATCAGGGAACATCACGACGTACTTGAGCCACCTGAATGACTCCTTCTTTTGGTCACTATCAAGGCAGAAGATGGCATGCGGCTTGAACCAATTTCTTCGATTGCGGTCAGGAGGCTGCATGTGTTGTTTCTTCCTATCACATAGCTTCTCAACATCGACCCTAGCCTTGACATTATCCTTTGACTTTCCAGGGATGTTGCAAATTGTGTGAAAGAGGGACTCTCCTACATTCTTTTCAGTGTGCATCACATCGATGTTATGGGGAAGTTCGAGGTCCTTGTAATACTCGAGCTTCGTTATGGCTGCCTCGTGAGTCCAGTTGTGCGTTTTACCATATCCCTCAAATTGTGGGCCAGGAATCTCAGTACGCTTCAGAGCAAGTAGCTCGGCTTTAACAGCTACACCATCAAACATTGGTATCGCTTTTTCTTCATTCACAACTACGCCCTTCATGAAGTTCTTTTTGTCTCGTCTGAACCGGTGCCCTCTTTTGAGGAAAGGTCGATTTTTGTCAAAGGCGACATACTTGCCACCCGCGCTTAGCCAAAAGAACTCAAGTTGGAGCCTGCAAACTGGGCAAGGCCACTTACCGGATGTACACCACCCGCAAAATAGGGCGTAGCCGGGCATGTCATGCATGGAATACTGGTACCAAACTCTCATGAGGAAGTTTTTATTAGATGCTCGGTCATATGTCAACGTCCCGTGGTGCCAAGAGTGGGTCAAATCATCAATAAGCGGCTGCATGTAGACACTCAAATTTTTCCCCGGGTATTCAGGCCCTGGAATTACAAGCGACAAGAATATGGTATTCCTTTGCATTAGGACTCTGGGAGGGAGATTGAGCGGAATAACAAACACAGGCCAACAGCTGTAAGAGGCCGTCGACATACCATATGGATTGAATCCATCGGTTGCTATCGCAATTCTGACATTCCGAGCCTCACTTGCGAATGCCTCGTGTTTTGCATCGAAGTTCTTCCATGCCTTACCATCAGATGGATGTCCCATCATTTCATGTCCGTGCTCGTCATGGCATCTCTTCCCTGTCTTGTGCCACTTCATCTGTGTGGCAGTCTCCTCGGTCATGTAAAGCCGCTGGATTCTTTTTATGAATGGGAGATAACGAAGAATCTTCACGGCGACATTTGACTGTGTCATCTGACCATCATGTCCCTTTCTCTCATGATACCTAGAGGCCCCACACTTGCTGCAGTACTTGTCATCCTCAAACTGTTTCCAAAACAAAAGACAGCCTGCTGGACAACAATCTATCTTTACATAATCCATGGTGAGCACTTTCATGATTTTCCGGCATTCGTACATGCTTTTAGGTAGACAATGCCCTTCGGGCAACATGTTACCATACGTAAACAAATTACGTTCAAAACTTGCTCGGGTGGTGGCGTACTGGGACTTGTCGGCTAGTATTTGCGAGATGGCATCGAGTTGAGACACTTTCGCACCCGGATATAGAGGCCTCTTAGCCGCGGCCATCATATCAAGGAAGGCCTTCGGGGTTTCCTCTGGTTCCTCCGGTTCACCTCGTTCCTCCGGTTCACCTAGTTCCTCCGGTTCCTCCTGTGGAGGTGGCGAATCTGGCATGTCGGCATTGCGAAAATCCTCTAGCAAGTTTATAATCCCATCGTCCTCAATGCCATCAATCCGTTGTCGCATCACCTCAGCTCTATCACTTTCGTACTGAGAAAAGTCGACCAAAGGCTCGTAGTCAAGCATATACCCATACTGCCAAAGGTGTTTACTCATATCATCCTTTGTCTGACGACGAAGCCTCATGCAATGAGCGCAAGGACACCTTGGACGAACTACCTTTGAACCACGCGCTAACTCCTTCACCAGAAAATTGGTCTTCCATACCCACTCGTCTGTTCTTTCAAGCGCACTAATACGACCATTGTGCATCCAACCATTACCAGCCATCCTCTGCTTCATCGAGAGCCACAATACAAATTCAACATTTCATATTAATTAATGACATCAAACTAAATACACAAATTTTACGTTGTTATTTCATGCATACACCTAACATGTCTAATAGGAAAAGATATGTCCTAATCCCACCCGAGAATGTGTAGATTGGATACGCTCTCCACGGTCAACCCCAAACCGAGACAAAATTTCGGCAGCACCTCCCCGCTGCTCTCCCGATACACGTCCGCTAAAATGCCGAGAATTGTGCATCAGGAGAACAACGAGGCGCGCCGAAATCTGTCTCGGTTCAGGAGACCGTGGAGAGCACTAATCTACACATCCTCAATTGTCCAAAAATTATGGACAGTCCAAAAGAGTTACATTTTTAAATATGCAATCGAATGCATATTTATTCATGTAACCCTTTTGAATGGGAGACACCTAGGTTTCGCAACTGACTTGGTGATCTAGACACAAAATAAATACCTAGGTACATTACAAGATAGGCGCAAGATTTATACCGTCGAAGCGTGAGCGAATAGTCAAGGAAGATCAGGCAGTGGAAGGGCGAACTCTCCAACGGCGACCTCCGGTCATGACCTCCGGGATGGCGACCTCTCCGACGGGGCTGTCCACCTAAAAGTCCACAGATTGCAAACACAAATAAAATAAAATTAACCTATTTAGCTCACATAATTTATCTAACCTAACTAAAACTACCCTATACTACTTTAACTACCTAGAACAGAGAACAAAACACAAAACTAACCTATACTAACTACCTATGTGCGTACCTGCAGGGAGCTCCGGCGACGTGGCCGGTGTAGGGGCGGAGAGGAGGCACGAGCGGGACAAGGCAGGGGCCGGCCGAGGAGGAGCCCCCACGAGCTCCAGCTCGGGCCAGGTCGGGACCAGGGGAGGGCCCTGGGGCAGGACGGGGAGGGCCCTTGGCCAGCTCGGGGGCGGGACGGCTCGGAGGTGGGGTGGGGAGGCGCAGGTAGGAGGCGGGGTGGGGCGGCGCACGGGCCTCGCGGTGGGGTGGCTCGGAGGTGGGGTGGGGAGGCGCGAGGAGGAGGCGGGGTGGGGGCGCGAGGCCTCGCGGTGGGGTGGCTCGGGCGGTGTGGCTCAGGAGGGACGGTGCAGGAGGAGGGGCAGCGGAGGAGGCGGCGTGGGCGGGTGGCTCGGGAGGAGGGCGAGGAAGGAGGGGCAGCAGAGGGACGGCGGCCAGAAGGAGGGCAGTGACGGGGGGGGGTGGCTCGAGTGGCGGGGCGGTGCAGTGGCGCAGGTTGGAACGAGGAGAGTGGGACTGTGGGAGAAAGGGCCAGCTCGGGCGCCGGTTGGGCCGGGCTGGTCTAAAGAAAAAACTGGGCCGCCTTCTCTATTATTTTTCACACTAAAAAACCTTTTCTGTTTTTTTTCTCATAGATTTATTTGGTTTCTTTTTTATTTGCTCCTATTTAAAATATTTAATTTTATATTGGGTTCTACTTGATAGATTTAATTATATTTTGTTCCTCCCTTTTTCATTTATTTCGTATAGAAGAAAAGACTCTAGTTTGTTCCTCCCCGTATATCTACCCCGTCGGCGTAGCAAGAGGGTTTTTTGGGGCAGGGCGTACCCAGGGACTAGGTTTTGCATGTTTCAACATAGCACCACACTTCCATGCATGTGCTAGGGCCACATGCAAGTCCTTGAGGTATTCCGACGGCCCGGAGCGTGGTCTCCCGTGGAACCACGATCTGGGCATCGGATCGTCTACCCCTAGGCGTCCCTCGGCGAGGTAGCCGGTAGCACTCTCTTGTTTGTGTTTGTTTAGGTCATATGATGATGTAAAACCATGGTTCTTCACAAGTGGAGGCACTATCCTACCGGTTTCACCCGGGAGTTTCCCCCTTATATAAGTCCGAACCTTAGATTTAGGTTACACCTAAGCACGCATGAGAAGGGGACACATGCACCCGGGACTAGGTTTTGCATGTTTCAACATAGCACCACACTTCCATGCATGTGCTAGGGCCACATGCAAGTCCTTGAGGTATTCCGGCCGGAGCATGGTCTCCGCGGAACCACGATCTGTGGGCATCGGATCGTCTACCCTAGGCGTCCCTCGGCGAGGTAGCCGGAGTAGCACTCTCTTGTTTTGTGTCTGTTTAGGTCATATGATGATGTAAAACCATGGTGCTTCACAAGTGGAGGCACTATCCTACAGGTTTCACCCGAGCAGAGTTTCCCCATATAAGTCCGAACCTTAGATTTAGGTTACACCTAGCACGCATGAGAAGGGGACACATGCACCCCGAGACTAGGTTTTGCATGTTTCAACATAGCACCACACTTCCATGCATGTGCTAGGGCCACATGCAAGTCCTTGAGGTATTGGCGCCCAGGCGTGGTCTCGCGAACCACGATCTGGGCATCGGATCGTCTACCCCTAGACGTCCCTCGGCAGGTAGCCGGAGTAGCACTCTCTTGTTTTGTGTTTGTTTAGGTCATATGATGATGTAAAACCATGGTGCTTCACAAGTGGAGGGCACTATCCTACCCGGTTTCACCCGAACGGGGAGTTTCCCCCTTATATAAGTCCAGAACCTTAGATTTAGGTTACACCTAGCGCACGCATGAGAAGGGGGACACATGCACCCGGGGACTAGGTTTTGCATGTTTCAACATAGCACCACACTTCCATGCATGTGCTAGGGCCACATGTAAGTCCTTGAGGTATTCCGACGGCCCGGAGCGTGGTCTCCCGCGGAACCCTGATCTATGGGCATCGGATCATCTACCCCCCTAGACGTCCCTGACAGGGGTAGCCCGGAGTAGCACTCTCTTGTTTTGTTTTTGTTTAGGTCATATGATGATGTAAAACCATGGTGCTTCACAAGTGGAGGGCACTATCCTACCCGGTTTCACCCGAACAGGGAGTTTCCCCCCTTATATAAGTCAAGAACCTTAGATTTAGGTTACACCTAGCACACGCATGAGAAGGGGGAGACTGAAGGGAATATGCCCTGAGAGGCAATAATAAATTGTTTATTATGTGTATTCCAAGTATATGATAGATGTTTATTTTGCATGCTATAATTGTATTAATACGGAAACGTTAATACATGTGTGTTTAATAAACAAACAGAAAGTTCCTAGTTAAGCCTCTCTCATAAACTAGCTCGTTGATTAACAAGATGATCAAGGTTTCCTGATCATGGACATTGGATGTTGTTAATAACGGGATCACAACATTAGTGTAATGATGTGATGAACATTCATCCGAAGTATAGCATTACGATCAAAGTCATTGAGTTTATATTGCTATAACAACTTACAAGTGATCCTAATCCTTAGACCATGAGATCATGTCAATCACTAACAGGAAGAGTTTCTTGATAACATCAAACGTCACACCGTAATGTGGTGATTATAAAGATGGGTTCAGAACTAATAAAGTGTTATGTTGAGGCTCATGGATCGAGAGTGGAATTTGTTCATCCCGATGACGGATAGATATACTGGGCCCTCTCGGTGATATCACATTGATTAGCTTGCAAGCAAGTGATTTGATCACTAGAATGTTATATCAGGGAGCGAAAAGAGTGCATGTCGAATGAGATCAAACTAGGTATGGAGATACCGATGATCGAATCTCGGACATGTAAAATATCGCGAGACAAAGGGATTAAGATACTAGCGTAAAGGTTAAGCGATCACAAGAAAGTCATCGTTGAATGTGTGGGATTATGGGTCTCGGATCCGCTTCGATTATTGATCCGAGAGGTCTCGATCATGTCCGCATTATTCACGAACCGTAGGGTGACACACTTAAGAGACACCGACATCCAATTGGAGCAAATGTTTCATGCCGAAAGAATGAACAAGCGCAGGAATTTATTTCACTAGATACCGAAACAGGTTTTCGGGTGAAATTGCATAAAGTGGTTATGCATGTAAAATAGAATTCTAGCAAGGGGTTATTTGTGAATGTTTGTCATTAAAGTAATTGACAAAATTCTGAATAAAATAAAAGAGTTTTATTTAATGAGAGTTTGCATTAAATTTGGTGGAAATTTAATGGGAATTTGAGTGGACTTTTGAGTGGACTTTTGAAGGGTCATTTTGTGAGTGGAGTGTCCACCCACATGATGAGGGAGGGCAGGGGCAGCCCCATGCGCCTGCCACCCCTTGGGGTTCCCCCTCCTCCTATAAAGGAGCCCTCCTCTCACTTCTCACTCACACCTCCTCGTGAAGGATCTCTCTCCCTCTAGAATTTATCCCCATGGTCTCGGACTAGCGAGATACATGTTCAGTGGCTATTCGGCAAGAAAGAGTTGTGCTTCCGCTGCATCGCTGGAGGCGAGGAGGCGGAGGTTGCTCGGTGCCTCGAACGTGTGTGCGAGCACGGATGCGCTGCTGATTTGCGGCGCTAGGACTTCCTCTCGATCTTGAGATCGGCAAGAGATCGTCTACATCAACCACGAGTGGGACTCGTTAAACTTTGTCGGTCTTCAAGGGTATGTTCTCTACGGATATACATCCGCCCGTTGTTTGTATCTAGTATAAATAGATCTTGGTATATAGTTCACATCGTAGGAAAATTTTTGTTTTCTATGCTGCGAACCCTTCAGAGACATGCACCCGGGGACTAGGTTTTGCATGTTTCAACATAGCACCACACTTCCATGCATGTGCTAGGGACACATGCAAGTCCTTGAGGTATTCCGACGCCCCGGAGCGTGGTTTCCCGCGGAACCCTGATCTGTGGGCATCGGATCGTCTACCCCCCTAAACGTCCCTCTGACAGGGGTAGCCCGGAGTAGCACTCTCTTGTTTTGTGTTTGTTTAGATCATATGATGATGTAAAACCATGGTGCTTCACAAGTGGAGGGCACTATCCTACAGTTTCACCCGACGGGAGTTTCTTATATAAGTCGAACCTTAGATTTAGGTTACACCTAGCGACGCATGAGAAGGGGACACATGCACATGAGAAGGGGTAGGCGGAGTAGCACTCTACCGGTTTCACCCGACAGAGTTTCCCCTTATATAAGTCTGTATGAAGGAGGATAGATGTATCCGGGGAAAGAGATGGAGACTGCTATCCGGGCGATACAAACAATATATATCAACATTAAATTATTGGGAGTAATTAATAAATTATTGGGAGTATAAAATATATGGCAAAAATTAAATGGAAAAAATAATTTGAAAAAAAAATACGGGCTCAAGACATACCGGCTAGGCCCACCAAATTTAGGCGCGCGGGAGGGGGGGGGTGAGCACGTGGCAGGGCTATGCCGACGGCTAGGCCGTCGGCACAACTTCGCCACCAAACGGCGTTTGCGGCGCCGTGTCTGAGCCGTGGCTACGCCGAGGGCCAAAGTTACGCCGAGGGTCACTGTCGGCACACTGTTCTCCCCTACGCCGACGGTGTGTCTGTGCCGAGGGCCACCGTCGGCACAGGTTGCTGTGCCGACGGCCGTTTCTACGCCGACGGCCTGGCGGGGGGCTGGCCTGGGGAGGCAGCTACGCCGACGGCCCCGACCTTTGGCCGTCGGCGTAGCGTACCGGCCGTCGGCGCTTGCAACATTTCCTGTAGTGATATATGCATGCACACCCTATCCCAATGAGCATCTCTGGAAGACCGAGTCTTAGAGAATGAACGTCGGATCTTGAGATTGATAAACTCTCATCATAGACGACTCGATGTCGACGAGAATGTCAACTCCCATTAAATAATATACCGCCTTTAATAAGACACCAAAACGTCAAATTTAAGGTTTGTACTCTGGTGAATATACCTCAGCTAGGCCGTTCAAACTACAGGCTTGACATCCAATCCCTATGTCATGCCTCTGTTGATGATGCTTCATCCGACCATTTCCCCCCTCCAAAAACGGAGTGGACACCAGCCACGGTTGCCTATCCACGATGCACCTTGAGCCCCAATCTAGTCTTTCGATAAAGCTAAAAACAAAATTAATTTTTGGCTTTCCTCAGAAGCGCAAGGACTAGTGCTAATTAAGCTTGTCTGAAAAGCCGTCCGTCGATCCCGATCGACAGGTTAGTGCCAATCCAATACACGAATCTAAACTCGACAGAAAAGGCACCGGCTCTAGTTCCAGAGGCCTAGCTGCTTTGTTCTCTCGGCGTGGCATCGCTCTTTACTTTCCCCCATTATTGCAACTTGGCCTCTGAATTCCGATGCTCTCTTGCACTTGTAGTCAGCTCTTGCGCTGAAGCGTTGTGAACTGCAGGTTTTCTTCAGCGGATCGGGAAAATATATATGTGGAAGACATCGGAGATACCTTGGCGCGCGGCGGTCACGTCGGAGTGAGGGAGATAGATGCCGCGGTAGGTAGACGCAACACATCAGAAAAAGAAGAATGGTCCTCTCTACCGCTTTGAATATCTGTCGCTGCATGCCTATCTTTGAATCTTTCCTTTATTTGCTACTATCCCTCTTGGCTTTCTAGTGCACTTGTTGATCACAAGGAAAAGGTCTCATCACTGAATGGCCTAAACCAGGGCCTGCGAGGACCTCTCGTTTCCATCCTGCATGTATCATGCTGACTGTTTGGCCGTGATCATCATCACCAAGGTATCATGACACATGTTCCATAGGTAATTGGGCATCCGTAAACGTCAACATATTTGCCGCCTCGTTACAAAATAATACCACCATCAAATAACTGTTCGTCTTTCTTTTGAGACTGTTTGCAAAGTCACGCAGATTTTTCCCCTAAGGTTCTAGAATACATATATAGATATCCTTTATGATAAATGGAAAAAACATATAAGATACTTATAAAGAGTACTGTAAGATGAAGATTGTTTATATTACTTGTTCTTGATGGTAGTAACATGACACTTATCCAACAATATAGGTCTGCCATATATTTGCATGGACCACTGAAGCTCTACCATGTATGAGAGTCCTAGGTGTGTCCATGAGTGTGCAATAGGCAAAGATAGGATAGTCGTCAAAAAGTGTAATAAAAATTCCCAGCTTATGGAATACTTGGTTTGCAACCTCGTTTGTCAACCCTATTTTCTAAAATCAAAACATGAAAATTTGCACTTGATGGATTAGAGTCCAACAATGCCTAAAATAATTTATTTGTATGTGTCTTTCTGACAACATTCTGGCTCAGTACTATTCTGAGGTACAACATAATATATTATGCATATTCATATATTACAAATGTTGATAGAAATTAACAAACAAAATTTCTTCACCTCAAGTGCTTAATCACTTAAAATTGTGGATTTTAGAATGTTAGAAAGATGGATTGTAATAATGTCATATAATTTGGCATAATTTAAGCTTGTAATAGATGTATTTATGTGTTTTTGTTCATTTTGGTGCTAAAAATACTATAAGATAAGCATACCGGCGGGTTGCCTTCACAAATGAAAATGACTAAAAACTACCAAAAAATTCAATTTAAATTAGCGTATTGACTTGTCCTGTTTATCCCAACATATATACTAATATTATTACTTCACGCCAAAAAAAGTATTTTCTGACAAGGTTTACATGTTATTTCATTTTACAATTAATTACTCTAGAAATTGGCAAAACATTGCTCTTATATGCAGTTGCGGTCCTAAAAGTACCGATAATAGATCGGTTTAGCACTAAAAGTTTAATTACTAAAAGTAGCACAAGTGAGTGTTGCCGACTTGCTTCATGTCTACGTGGGTGCGCATGGCAGGATATTTTTCTATATAAGTTGTTCTTTTTTGCATTCTGTCCCTTTTAAAAGTATGAACATTTGACCTCCTCGTTAGTTCTTTGTTATGTTCATCCATGTCCGGAAGTTCATACGTTTCCTCAATGGTAGCAAAGAAAAGAGTTAAAGAAGCTAGGTGTCAGGAATTATCCCCAATGTGATCACTCGCCATTGTCTCGGTGTTGTCGCCGCTCTTCTTGCCGTGTGTAAAAAAGAGGAATTTGTTCTTGTCCAATATGCATAATTGACAGGGCATCTGTTATCTCCATATTATCTCGATCTTGTTCGATGTGGACGTGGTCCTTTGCCTTGTTGACATGGAGTGGGTCAGTGTTGCATCACACCGTTTAGGACAACACATGACTCACTTGAGGTAAGTTTAGAACTTTTATGTTTTTAGGACTAAACTGACCTAATTTAAGTATTTTTAGTACTATTGGTGTATTTTACTGTTTTACTCGCATTACTCATTACGAATGATAAAATAAGGCCAATTACCAAGATAACCTCAAAACGTGTTGGTTTCCATGAGAATTGAGACCTCATAGTGAATGCAAATTTAAGAGTGATACTTTGCCATGTGCCTAAGCTCTGGCGGCTGCATATTTTCACCAGTGGAGAAAGTCTTATAGACGTCGAACGGTAGTAGCGTGCCGGTAAAATATAACACCGTTGTTATTAGGGAAAAATACTAGCAGTACCGTGGCGCAAACACCAGTGGAAGGGACGAAGATACCTTTGCGGTTGGCGCAGAGGTCGCATCGGAAAGATTGATGCCGCGGCAGGTAGGCACGGCACATCAAAGAAAAAAAAAGAAAAATAGTTCTCTGCTTAAGTCGTTCTCGTATCTACCATGTCTTTGAATCTTCTCTTTCTTTGCTTTACTCTGCCTTTGGGCTTTCAAGGGCACGTGTTGATCGGTGGCCACACAAGGGAACGGACGTGTGGGTTTTCTGCAGCGGTCCGATCAGAATTTCATATGGGTAGCGCGCTAGCTACGATCAGTGGAGAGGTCTCGGGGCACTTAAACAGGCGACTCAAAAGGTCTCTTACATCGACCCATCATTCCACGGTTGGTGTTGAGCCATCTATTTGCGGTTGGTCAACAGAACAATATGTTTATAATGTGACACGTGTGGGAGGACACACCCTTGATCCGTTCGCATCCGTGCCCGACGCATCGACAACGCAAATTTAGTAGGCCGATAGGTCGAGCCGGAAGCATTAGTCCGGATAGAACATGCCGTTGGAGAGGCCGCGTACATCCCGCACGTCCTCGTAGACGTGTTCGGACTGGTTGGGTCGTGCGGTGGAGATGCTCTCATATCTGAATGTTCAAGACTCTAGACCAGGACGTGCGAGAACTTGATTCTATGAGCCTTGCTTCCAATATGATGTATTGATTGCTTATTGAGTGTTTACATATGCAGTTTATTTAAGTAGCTGTATGATCATGATCACGTACCAAAGCGGAGTCATCAACACGAGTTCCATGTGTAGTTGCAACACGAGCTAGCTTCATTTTGTTTAGTTCGGCGGAAACCATTTTTCTTTGTTTACGAGGAGGCCCTGTTCAAACTTTTCTCTAGTGGGAGGAGATCAATGCGCACATGTTGGCTAAGTACTGTCATTTGCGAATGACCATCTTTTTTCTATGAAGATTCTAGAAAAAAAACAGCTACCATTGATGTTGAAGGGTTTACATGCACTTCTAGATATAATATATTTATAAAGAGTACTACTACTGGATAAATTTGTTTTGTATTTTAGGTTTTTCATCTGGGGTTTGTAAACTGTCACCATGAAACAAAGACAAGCTACCAAGTATGAGTGTCCTAGTTGTAGCCATAAAAGAGACATAGATAGAGAACGGTCAGAAAACTGACATGCAAACCCTCTACACATGCAATCCTTCTTTGCAATCCTCATTTGTTTTAAATTATATTTTACATGACTATTATTATTGTGAGTTGGCATGGAATTTATTCTCCTAGTGTTTATTATTCATAAAAAAGTATAAACGATGATACATTAAAGGCATTTATACATATAAGCCTAACTACTGTACCCAAAATAAAATCCTCACACAGTGTGTAATCACTAATTATTACAGATGCTAAAGTGAAAAATTAAAATATTTTCTTATTATTTATTATAATTTAAGATTTGTAATAGATGTATTTAAGTGTTCATAACGCAAAAAAAATCCAATGTTGTCATTCTTTTCTCAGCATGTCGAACATTATGGTGAATCGGGCCGATAGATGTTGAAGAATATGACGAACAATGACCATATTGTGCATAGATCTGGGCATGTCATGTTTAACTTTTGTATTGTAATAAAAACACGAGGTGTTATACGTCATAAGTTAACCATCAACGGTTTCTCCTTTACATCCAACAAGCATCCAATCTACTTGAACTGATCAAATCTATGAACATTGTGGGAATTATATATAATAAATTGAGCAGGCTTTTTCACACTCTTTTGGTGGCCCTAACTTATTTTGATAGCAGAATATATCAATACCATGATAATATTAATTACATTCATCCTCTATGGCTACATAATATCAAGATCTAGTCTAAACATTACCGATGCACAACACAAAAAAATACCGCTAAATCGATTAGAGATTCGCAACAACATGAAAAAACCGTGTCCATCAACAACACCTTGATTTCGGGATACGTAGTGCACAAATGCCATCGTTGCTTGGTCTAACAACCATAGTTAGATCATGGGTTTTTACTCTAGAAATAGTCCAATATGTAGACAATGCATCCAACAAAAAAATAGATAGATAGTTGACATTGCCATGTACAACCAATGAAGATCGGACGTACATAAGAAACTAAGACTCAAAGAGCACCACCAAAAATAGGATTGAAAACAGTAAGGAAACTTTTGGTTGGTTTTCAAAGAAAAAGGAAACGGGGAGTTGAAGAAATAAATGAAAGCACAATTTTGCAGAAAAGAAACGGAAATGAAATAATCTAAACAGAAACCGAAAAGGAAATGGGGAGCCATTTCCGATGGAAATGGGATCAACAAGGAAATTTTGGAAAAAATACAGAAACTTTCCGAATATATAACCAGCCAAATCCATGTATAAAATAGTACTTTTCTTTCGTGATTTCTCTTGCTCTTTTCGGGCCATTGAATATTTGCAGGGTCTACGTAATATGTGTAACCAACCGTGGGTTTACACTAATTAAGTGAGTGTGTTGGCGCCTACGTGAAACTATTTAGCTGAACTTATGTGCTTATCGAAGTGCTGAATTATGTGCCTTATTACTTTATGTTCAATTCTTTCTTGTTGAAGTTGTGAGCCTCTCAGTTACGTGTTCCTTTTGGTGTATAGACAAGGATATTATCTCAATATTATATTCGGACAAATGTCTATTTCCATATTGTATTTGTTCCGTATCCATTCCATATCAATACCCGGTGATTTCCGATTCCATATTTTTTTTCCGGATTTTTGGGTTCTGTTACAATGGGACAAGCGGAAATAAAAACGATAACATATGTTTCCGCCCATTTCTGTTCCGTTATCAACCCTAACCAGATATCACACTATTTGGTGTCCCCAGTTATCGTGTCAAGAAAAGAGAACCTAACCATCGGTCCACAAACTTGATTCGATACCTAAGATAAGATCAAACTAGCCAAGACAACTAGTAGCTAATCCAAGAGTAGCTAGCTAGTGCTTACGGATGACCATATACGTGCAGCCGCGAGACGAACGGACCAAAGATTATGGGCGACTGGACCCATCCGTCCCACTCACCGTCACAGCTAGACAGCTTGCTGCTTAATCCAGCCTGGCATACTTCGACATCTATCTCGTGCGTGTCCAAGATGCTGACTGCTGTTTTTGATCATTGATGATGCATCATCCAAACACTTCCCCCCTTGATTTCCGTCGCCAAAAGCAGAATGGCCGTCACGTCATCGATCTATGTAGAGCTAATAACACTTTTGGTACCACAAATTGCTTGCCGGTTGCAATTTAGTCCCACATGTTGTAAACTCAACATTTGACACCCCACAACTTGCTAAGCGGACTGGTTTTTAGTCCTAGCCACTGTGATGCTGACACATGGCTGCCAACGTGGACTAGTAATTAGCACAAAATCCCTTAATCTGCATTATTTTTGCAAAAAGGCCCAGGTCCTCATAACCCTAACTTTGCTCCTCTGAATACTCCCATACGTGCGACTGAAAAAACAGGGACGCCCTCCGAAATCCATCGACGAAGCAACCGCTTGACGGCGGCGGCGGCTCCACGGCAGATGGCGGCGGCTCTTCGGCGAAGTCAGCCTCGGCAAGAGACAGGTCCTCGCTGCGCACGAGGGCGCCGAGGCAACATGATAGCCGCACTCGACGCGGATGGGGATAGCGGAGGCGACGACGGAGCGAGGCGGAGGCGGCGAGTTACTCGGAGTGGAGGCAGCGTCGCCGACTTGGTGGAGGTGGATTCCTATGTCGATGGCAGGAGCACGTAGGCGGAGGCAAGGTCGACGCGAGGAACGGCTGCCGGCGTCTTGAGGCCTAATCCGTGTGTGGCATGGAGCCCTTCGTCTCCAAAAGCAAATGCAGGGTAAGAATTTTGTGTAATGAAGGTTTTGTCAATCACTGGTAATGAACCAGGATATGATGCTGAAGCTTACAACAATGTCATTTTCACTGGTGCTATCGGATAAACAAGCTTTGCTCAGCTGACTAATGCCATGAATATGAAACCTGATTTCTCAAGCTGCTACTCAATATCTGATCTAAACACATAAACTGGCGGTACTGCAACTGATGTAATTGATTTCAACAGTATGAGGAGTTATTTTGTAAGTGGCTCTACCAGAAGTGAACCAAATGAACTTGATTTTGATATCAAGGGTTCCTTGCTTGAGGCTCGGAAAGATCGACAGCGGTCTAGAAAATCAATACAATGGCGCTTGTGACTCACTCCTGCAGGCAGCACAAGTGGAAGTATAGTGAATCTGTTAGAGATTTCACTAAGTGAATCTGGTAGACATATATAGTGCTTAAATCTTGGTATTTATTCTTTTGACTCGCACTTGGTGATAGACAAATGATTTCCATTGATTCTTAATCAAGCGCAAAAATATATGGGTTCATATTAATAAGACTTTGGACAAGCAGTGAACTACAAAATTTAGTTAGAACTGCAAAACTGAAATACCTAGTCATTTATAAATATGTATAGGTAAAAGTAGTACCCTTGTGTGAATTCCTTTGCTGAAATTACTTCCATTTGCTAAGATTGGTCTTGCTCAGTTGCAGAGAGAAGAAGAATGACAAGAAGAATAAGATGGAGACGAAGGAGGAGAAGTGAATGGTCACTGTATGAATGGTTTGGAAAATGAAGGAGGAGAAGTGCATGATGTAGTGTTTAGGCTACATATGTAAGATATGGGTGTGTTTGTTGGGCTATGATCACAGTTGGTTGGTTGTATTGCTAATGTAAGAACTATTTAGGCTAGATATATGTAAGAGCTGTGGGTTACGATCACAAATGGGTGGATGTAGTGTCAATGTATCAGCTATATAATTTGAGAAATATATGAGTGTTTTGGCATATAAGGTCGAGCAATATATTTGGCTATATTATCTAAGCAAATGGAATATCCGAGTGTTATAGGTTCAAGATATGAGCAATGTATCAGCTATATTATACGAGCATATACTTTGATGATTTAGTCAGTAGCTAACAAAATGATCTGTGATAATTTAGTCAGTACCTAAGTTATTTCTCATAGATCAGACATGATTATGACCTGATAAAATCACAGTTGTTCACTGTGACTTCATGATTTCCATGTAGCAAACCATATAAATACATATAAATGTATGCAAACCATATAAATCCATTAGAAATGGATGCAAACCATATAAATCCATTAGAAATAGATGCAAACCATATAAATCCATTAGAAATAGATGCAAACCATATAAATCCATTAGAAATAGATGCAAACCATATAAATGATATAAATCAACTTAAATGATATAAATCCACCTTAAATCCATGTAAATGATATAAATCAACTTAAATAATATAAACCCACTTAAATCCATATAAACGATATAAATCCACTTAAATCCATATAATTCAACATAATTCCATCGAAAACTATAGAAGTGCAACATCACATTTAATATTTGAAATCAATCTCACTCACAAACTCTCAATACATATCAGAGCTCGTTACATATCAAATGTCATCAATAGATGGTGCATTTTGGCTGACATGAAACTCTTCTCCATTGAGATCATAGACTTCTTCATTAAGATCAGGAATAGAACTTGCAGGCCTCTTTTTCCCCTTCCCTCTATCTCTTGTGATGCTCCTGCCTTGGTCTGAAGTTCCTCTAGCTGCTGCCCTAGGTGCATTGCTCCTTCCTGTACTACCTCTTCCTCTCAACCTTCCTCTACTGGATGCAGTTGTCACCCTGCCTCTTGATGATGGAATACTTTCTCTAGCAGCAACGACAAAAGCATTCTCGGGAAGTGGGCCAATTAACTTCTGGATTGGCACATGTTCTTGCTCCTACAAGGATGGAAATCATTAAAACAGTACACAAACTGAATTTTAAGTTGGAAATGCAAATATCTAGATGATTCAAACCTCTGCTTGCATCATGAACACCATGCTATCTTGCTGGTTTGTAGGGTCCAGTGTTGGATTAGGAGTGTGTGGGATAACATGCTGCAAAAATTAGTTAAGTGAGGACATTTTAGCACAAATTAAACTTATGTACAAAAAAATAAAAAATGTACCTCAATAATAGAAGGAATGTCAAATTCTTCATCTTCCTCAACAATATTATTTTTCCTTTGTTCTTCTAGATTGTCAAGATATTTTTGGTGACCCTTCTTGTTGTGATTTGCTTTCCCACATATGGAACAATGAATTGTGACCCCTGCCTTTGTAAATATTTTCACACCATTCTTCATTTTCTCCTCGGGTGCTTTCCTCCTATTTTTTTTAGGCCTTCCCATTACTTTTGTGAAGAGAGGTGGGTGGATGGTTGGACCATTTACTTTTTCCCAAAATGGTCTTCCTCTCAGTGGTGTCAAGTTGAAGGCATATGCTTTGTTAAATGTGTCAACAGCAGTAGATTATGGACAAGATTCTGGATTGATGTTGTCTTTCCTGCAACAAGCTACTACATGATGACAAGGTATTCCACTAAGTTGCCACCTCTTGCAATCACAGGTTCTTTCTTTGAAATCCACAACATAGTCCTTCTCAAACTCATGGCTCTTGACAGTACTTGTAGTTACCGTGGTGTGACACCACACTCATTGCTCCACTCTATGAATTTCTCCAGCTTCTTCCTAATCTTTGGACAAATCCTTCACATCATCGCAAACCTTCTCTCGCTTGCTCTCGTTCTTTGTAGAATCTTGTAGAAGAGATTTTCTAGCAAGCACAAGAAAGTCATTTCTCTAGCATCTAATATATAGCTATTGAAAACCTCTGAATGGTTGTTCAACAACATATCACACTTAGGAAACTCCTGAAGAATGCTTTGATCCATGTGTTTGGCACAAGCTGTTCAATCCATGAAAATGCTGCGATGTCCCACCTTAAGCTTGGTCATGCTTCTTTCCTACTTGGGAACAAAAGTTGATCTTGCAATTGCCAGACGTCATTTTTAGTGTCTCTCCTCTATTTCCCGCCTCCGAAGTTGAATCAAATGTCTAACATAACTGTTCGGCATATGGAAATACCTTTTGCACTGCATTTATTAAACCCTGAATGTGGATGTAATTATATGTTAGTTGGAGCATAAATATGACAACAGTAGGTACCATACTGATTTTTTTTAAATGCCAACAATGCATACCTTCTGTCTGTCGCTCATAATTGTCCATGGGGCAGTGTTGGTTATATTGAGGTCATCTTTTAGATTGGTAAGGAACCACTCCCATGAACTAGTGCACTCAACTTCAGCTAGACCAAATGCAACAGGAAATATGCAATCATTTGGGTCTATTCCCACAGCTGTCAAAAGCACACCCTTGTATTTAGTTTTTAAGTGGCACCCATCTAAGCAAATAAAAGGCCTACATCCAGCAAGGAAACCCCTCTTGGAAGCATCATAACTCCAGTAAACTGTGGCCAAGTGTTCCTTGTGGTCAGGGCTATCTGGATCATTGACTGAATTTGTTGTCAGGAAAAATTGTGATCCAGGGTTGCTTCTCCTCAGCTCCTGCCCATAATCAAGAAGTTGGTTGAACTGCTGAATTTCATCACCATGGATATGTTCCAATGCTGCTTTTCTTGCTCTGCATAGCTTCCATATAGGAGGGCACATTTTGAATTCTCTTGTAACCTTTGCTGCAAAGCTTCCAAGACCCAACTTCTGGTTATCTCTAAACTCATGCATGAATTTGTCTGTAAGAATTCTAGCAGTTATTGCTTTGATAGGCCAGCTTCCCTCACATGTGTGCTTTCCCTCATATGAAGTGATGACAAAACCACCTGTTCTTTTTGCATCATTAGCTGATTTCAGAAACCATGTGCAACCAAGAGCACAATGTGCTTCTAACCTCCTCTTATCATTCTTTGTTTTCTTTATTTGCTTCCTATTTCTGATGCCATATGTGGTAAGTGCCTTTCTTAGTTCCTCAACACCACTAAACTTCATACCTAACCTGAAAGAAGGATTATCCATGTCAACATCTGGATTAAATGGCTTAATAGCCTTGCTCAACGTTGCCTATCACCTTCACCAATGTTAAGATCATCATCTTCCAAGGCACCTCATCTTCCCTTTCATCACATAGTTCCTTTTCATTGTGATCATTCACGATTTGTCAATATTATCAGCAAATAGATCATCATCCCCAGATTCAGCATTATAGTCACTGTCGAAGAAAGAGCCGTCATGACTATCACCACTATCACTGTCTAGTTCTTCAATTTCTTCATGAAATTCTTTGTCCTCGTTTCTCAATAACATGGAATAACTAGAACATTCACCATGATCGATGGCGTCGGACCAGAGCATGAGTCCTTGGAGCATGGGCTGCTACAGTTGGTGCCTGAGCATGAATTCTTGGAACATGGGCTGATGGAGTTGATGCCTGAGCATGAGTTGACGCAGTTGGAGCCTGACCTTGAGCAGCAGTAGTTGGAGCACTAGCAGTAGCTATTGCAATTTTAGCATGAGAAGTAGTACCAGCAACATTAGTACCTGGTGCACTTGGACCATGAGCAGCAGGAGTAGCTGCAGCACTTGGACCATGAGTAGCAAGAGTTGCGATATGAGTAGTTGCTGCACTTGGACCATGAGCAGCAGGAGGTGCAGCATGAGTACCTCCAGTCGGTCTATTTAAAATGGCACCTTCTCTGAGACCTTTCAAAAAATTGGTGTGATCAATGTATAAAACAAGAGTCTTGTTTCTCTTACTGACATTGATCATAAGCCTAATGTCCGATTCACTCTCAACAAGCACCAACCCATTAGACAAGACCTTGCCTGGCATGGACCAGTACACAGCCAACCTTCCATCTCTCCTATATCCCAAGATCCTCAAAATCTCATCAACCCATTTTGTTGACCAAGTGTCAGCAGTGCAATTGTCAAAGCTTGAAGTAGTACAGCTAACATATTCCAAATCCCCTCTCAAACCACAGAAAAATCCATTGTGCACAACTTCAACAGTGAACATCCCTTCATTATCTTCACCTGGAAACAATACTGCAAAATAGTTTGAAAGATTGACAATCAGAGTTTTGACATGTTCAGAAACTGAAACAGTCATAATTTAGCACAAGTAATATTGCCCAAGTAAAGTAAACTGAAACTCTCATAATTAAGCATCTACACTGAAGATTCAGAACAACAACTTAAAAATTATACACGACCAAATTTTCCTACTCTCTTTTTGGACGAGTAACCAGTACATGAACACAAGCTACTACAAAGCAAATGTTCACTCATTGTGATCTACTTCAGTTATTTGTAAGTGCACATCTACCACAAATTCAGAACACCGACGCAAAACCTATGTACATGATCGAAGTTTCAAACTTTCTGCGTTTACAAACAACCCATTCATCAGCACAAGAATACAAGTCACATTAATCAGAAAAAATAACCACATTTTCGCTGAAATCATATGAAAAACAGAGCTTGCGACGACCTATTCGCGGCAGCGAGTACACATCGAAAAATATCATGGAATCACAGCACATTAACCATACTAAGCGATTCTACATCAGTCAAGACAGTGCGTGCGAATGATTTCAGCCCTAAAACGATCTTTTCCTTTCCTGATCATGCGCATTCGACCTCTGCCGCAGGTACCACCGCGAGAGGAGAAGGAGGCAGAGAAGAACAAGGTCGTACCGTAGGGCGGAGGATCTTGTCCATGTTCCCGGAAACGCATGGTGGTGGCGATCTACCGACTTGGAGCAGGATACGTGAACAACGTCGCCGTTCGCCGTCGCCAAAACCTCCCTGCCGCGGCGCCGTAACTACCGCTGAGTTTGTTATACACGAACAGGTAAACGATCAATAAGATTACTAGAAGGAGGTACCTAATCATAAGTGTTCCAATTTCAGCTCACGCAAGGACCTTCTGTAATTCATCTTCTTACTTCCTGGACTACAATGTAAAATTTATATCCACTGTGGCAGCCACCGTGGCTAGTTTCGGACTCTATGACTAAATTTGTGTCCGCTTAGCAAGTTGTGGGGTGTCAGATGTTGAGTTTACAACATGTGGGACTAAATTGCAACCGGCAAGCAATTTGTGGTACCAAAAGTGTTATTAGCTCAAAAGTGTTATTAGCTCATCTATGTATTCCGACTTTTAGGTGAACTTGCCGGCTAATTATTTCAATATATTGTGTGTGACGACACGGCGTGAGGTGTAGGTAGTGACTTCTTCATCTTACAGCGCTTGGCAGCCCGGCTTTTAACAAATATATATTCTGCCGGATTCCTTCGTAAAATAAAGCATGATTCATCGGAATCTATTTAGCCCCGACGAGCACACCCCGTGACTAAACCAAGAGATGAAAGATCGCCAACAAACAGTAATCACATAAAAACGGAGCCAACAACACCAATCACATAAACAAATTAAACGCGCCGTCGCTCCATCAAAACCAAGCTCTCGTCCTTCAACACTCCTGCGAACACGACGCACTCAAAAGTCTCATTCCTCACGGCTAGTTCAAGCAATGCTCGGAGCTGGGATGAAATTGTAGAGTAATTGACTCTTTCGCATGTATGGAAGTCGCAGTGTTCCTTCGACGTACGGGTCAGGATCGCCGTGATCTTGGAGGATAAGATCGATCGCCAATTCGCCACTACAGGAATTTGTAGAAATGATGTTTTTCAGCACAGATTAGCCCGTGGACTTGGCTTTTCTGTTGTGAAGCTGTAGACGTGCCAAGTGCCAGGATCTACTCCACTATTTCTGCTCTGATAATTCAGGCCACTGACGTGGACCGGCCTTGTCTTGCGCTAGCTAGTGGTCGATCGAGAGACAAATGAAAGCCATGGTGTTGGCAACTATGGAAGAAAAAAGAGACAAAGATAGACAGGAGGCATCGGGATTTTTTCGGACCCGGGACCGATCTGAATTGATCCGCTAAAAGCGCATTCAATCATGCTCACGCATCTGTAGATAAGCCGAAGAAAGATGGAAGAGTGTCTTGTGCTCCAGACAAAAGTATCCGGTGACAAAATGGGATCGAGCACTATTAAAACACCTAGAGAATAAAAGGAGTGGCACAGGTTAAATGCACGGTCTCAGGTGATAGATGCTGCACCAGCCCTGTAATTTAGTCATCTTGAGAGATTAATTGAACTCCTTTTACTAGTGGGTCAGTCTTCTGTCTGATCGAGTCGGAAAGATTTTCGGTAATCCTTGTCAAGATATCAATTTCTACGAGCTAAGGAATAGTTTAGGTACGTGGGTAGTGCTGGCGTGCTGCCATGCTCGAGTGAGTATGGAGTAAGTACGAGAGCATTTCGCGCGCCTACGCATAAGGGCATAAACCGCGCGTGTTCGAACGGCGTCCCAGCGGCAATGATCCATTCGGACAGACGCGTCCAGTTTGATCCATTTGCAGGGGCGGATCCAGGCCCCTGGCAACCAGGGCCACGGCCCGGGGCGCAGCAACGATGCTCAGGCTTGATGATGCACTATAGCAAAGTTTTAGGAGACATTGTAGCTAAAATTACTGAAGGTGGCCCGGGGCATAGTGAATTTCTAGATCCGCCACTGTCCATTTGTACACTAAATTTGAACAACGGTTGCATCGATTCGGACACGGAAGGCGGGTTTTGTCCGCGTGAGCCACTGGCCCATCCTTTTTTTTAGCCACTGTTTAGCGTGGCATTGATTCAGAAGCGGGCAGCGGCACCGATTCACACGCAACCGTGACAGCGATTCAGAGGCAAGGACAGCTAGCCATGGCTGGCAACGAAGGAAGGCTCTCCGTCAGCGTCTTTGACGACACCATGTGCCGTCGCTGCTACCACGACGAGTCTGACTCCAACTCCGACGCCAACAAGTAGGCTAGGATGTGCACTCACCATGTACGATGTAGCAAGTGGGCATCTTCCATTTGCAATGAAAACTTTTATTCGAGCCAGTTATACGTCACCTATAGGATTGTCCTACACCTCCAACGAGAAACGCTCACCGGTGGTCATGTTGTAGTTGTAGTGAGTGCGCCACGACCATAATATGATAGTATATATCTGCGGGCGCCCAGAATCGGTGGCGGCAACACGTCTGGTGCCACCGACGGGTTCGGCCACCACGGTAGCAGCGAGCACTCAGGCTGCTCTTCTCTGGCGGCGGCGGGGTTGCTACGGAGACCAGTGCGTCGACGCGGACAGCCAAACATGGTGGCCAGAACGAACAATAGGTTGCACTGCTAGAGGCAATTGGCCAGACAGACCAGATCAAGACCAAAAATCAACCTTGACCCGACCCAAACGGATAGAACCGTTTGGATCGGCCGGGTGGATATGGCCTAGCCCTCCATCGAGAGGAACCCGTCACCCGACCAGAGATCACGGTCGACTTGCCCGTTCCCGTGATAGTAACAATGATTTAGTTCCAGCCCCCACTCTGACACGCTTAACATCCATTCCCTATGTCCTGCCTCTGTTGATGATGAATCATCCGACCATTTCCCCTTTGATTTCTGCCTCCGAAAGCGGAGTGGACGCCAGCCACGGTTTCCTAGCCACGATGCAACATAATCCCCAGTCTAGTCTTTTTATAAGCTATAAAAACAGAATTTAATTTTCGGCTTTCCTCACAAAGCGCAAGCAACGACTATGCTAATTAAGCTTGCCTGAAAAGCCGTCCGTCGATGCCGGCCGGTTAGCGCCATCCAACGCGAATCTAAACTAGACAGAAAAGGCACCGGTCGGCTCTAGGTCCAGAAGCCGAGCTGCATCTCTTTCCTTTCCCCACCATTGCAACTTGTTGGCCTCAGAATTCCGATGCTCCCTTGCACCTGCAGTCAGCCCTTGCCCTGAAACGCTGTGAACTGCAGGTTTGCTTGAGCGAATCGGGAAAATATATGTGGAAGACATCGGAGATACCTACTTGGCGCGCGGTGGTCACGTCGGAGCGAGATAGATGCCGCGGCAGGTAGACGCAACACGTCAGAAAAGAAGAATGGTCCTCTCTGCCGCTTTGAGTATCTGTCGCTGCATCCCTAGCTTTGAATCTTTCCTTTATATGTACATATCCTAAACTAATTAACATCTTTTTTTTCTCAGATTTTTGGGGAGGTCGTTCGATTTGTTTATCGATCACACATGTCCTTTGGTGCGCCTCTCTGCGTTCCTAGGTGAGTGTATCAATTTATCGTGGAGCTACATGTTCTGGTTGGCCCGCATGTCATTGTCATGGAGAAAAACATCCGTCTCTTTTGTGTGCACTTATCTTTACCGTGTGTCTCAGCGTTGCACATAGCTGCTGCTCGGTATGTTTATAAATCCGACTTTCTCAGAGAGTTGGTTAATCTGCCAAAAGATAATCCGTATTCTATGCTCATATCTGGGGATTTCAATTTTCTAAGATTCTCACGAGAAAAGTCAGGGAGTTTCGATGAACATTGACCTTTTTTTGTTTAATGTTGTCATTGATAGGTTAGATTTAAGAGAAGTCACATTGTTAGGAAGACAGTTTACTTGGGCCAACATACGAGAAGTTAGATAGAGTACTTATAGATACCGAGTGGAAAGAAAAGTTTTCTATGGTAACTGTTCGTGTTGTTAAGCGTATTGGTTTTTTTTTTTAGATCATGCTCCTTTACTTTTGTTTGTCTGGTCGCCTCCGCCAAAACATAAGCACGAGTTCAAATTGTAACTCGGTTGGTTGCTTTAGGATCGCTTCCATGAGATGGTGAAGTCATTTGGGAAAAACTGGTTGATGGTCAAACGCCTATACAATGATAAAATAATAAATGTATGCTCTGCGCAAATTCCTATGGTTGGGCTAGACATACTGCTGGTATCTTAAAAAAAAGGAAATGTGCCTTTCATCTATCATTAATGACTTAGAGGCTTAAGCAGAAGTCAGAGCATTATCCGCAATGAGGTTGAGCTGAAAAGCCAATCGAATGCGGAAATTGCGCGACTACTGCGAGAGGAGGAACTCAAGTGGTATCAATGCTCTAAAGAAAAGTTCATTCTCGAAGGAGATACGTATACAAGATACTTCCACGCCATGACCAATGGCAAGCACAAGAAGAAACTTATTCACCCTCTAACACAAGATGAATATACGATTGAGGGACATGAGCATCTCAAGTCTTATTTCACAAAATACTACAAATGCTTCTTCAGGGCACCTCCGGAAAATTTATTTTCTATGGATGAATCCCAAAATGCGGACATCCCAGGTTTGAAGAGGAAAACAAGTTTCTAACCACCTTTTACAAAGGAGGAGGTCAAGAAAGCTATTTTCTAGATGAAACATAACAAAGCGCCAGACTCTGGTGGCTTTTCTGTGGAATTTTATCAAAATTTCTGGGATGTCATCAAGGATGATCTGAAGAACTTGTTTGCATTTCTGCAGGTCAGACAATTAGATATTTAGACTCAATTTTGGCAACTTATTTTATTGCCTGAAGTTAATGACATAGAACGTGTACAATAGTATCGTCTAATTTGTCTTCTTAATGTTAGCTTTAAAATATTCACGAAAGTTGCTACGATTGGACTGAATTATGTAGCTGACCATGTTATCCGTCCTTTTCAAACTGCATATGCAAGGAAGAAAACATCTTTGATGGTGTAGTAATTTGACATGGAACAATTCATAAATAACACTCCAAGAATTTAAATAGAGTATTGTTCAAAATTGACTTTAAGAAGGTGTATGATAACGTTAACTGGTCTTTCCTTTAGCAAAGGCTCCATATGAAAGACTTTTTAGATGAGTGGCGTGCTCTCATACAATCCTTTGTGTCTTGAGATAGTGTTGCTATAAAAGTTAATAATGACACTGACAATTATTTTCAGACTAAGAAAGGATTGATATAGAGAGATCCAGTATCGCCTATACTATATAATATAGTGGCAAACATGCTCACAATTCTTATCGAGAGAGAAAAGGCAATGGCCAGATTGAAGGTTTAGTTTCACATCTTATTAAAGGTAGACTCTCAATTATTCAATATGCCAATAATACAATCTTATTTATGGAACATGATTTGCAGAAAGCGAATAAGCTGAAATTAATTTTTTCAGTATTCAAGAAGTTTGTCTAGATTGAAAATAAATTTCCATAAGAGCGACTTATATCGTTTTGGAGAGGCTAAAAATGACACCCACCTATATATTGTGGCCAGGGGAAATTTTCAATCAACTATTTGGGAAATCCCATACATTATCGGCGTCTCACAAATGTTGAATGGAAGCTCGTTGAGAAAAAAATAAAAAACGTCTTAATAGTTAGAAGGATAAATTACTATCTCTTGTGGGAAGACTTGTCATCATAAATTCAGTACTCACTGATATGGTACTGTATATGATCTTGTTTTTCCAATTTCTGAAAGGTGTCTTGAACAAAGTGGATTATTTCCATTCAAGATTCTTTTGGCAGGGAGATAAAAAAAGAAATATCGACTGACCAGATGGAATGTGGTTTGCCGCTGGAAATAATATGGTGGACTTGAGATTCACGATTTGCAAGTTAAAATTACTGTGCTTCTGGGTAATTGGCTTTTCATGCTACTTATAGAATATGGTGTTTGGAAAACCATTATGTGGAGGAAATATGTTGGCTCGAAAGTTGTGTTTAAAGTGGTTTGGAATCCAGGTGATTCACATTTTTGGGCTGAACTAATGACATCCAAAAAACATTTGTTCTGATTTGTTGCTTTTAATATCATGGATGGATCAGATTAGATTATAGAAAGATAGGTGACTTGGCGATACTACTCTTTATGAACAATATCCAGCTTCATATCCTATTGTGAGGCATAAGTAGGACACACTTCCCACCGTAATGGAATCTAATCCTCTGAATATGGCTTTCAGAAGAGATCTCATCGGCCCTCGATTAGTATCTTGAAATAATTTATTACTAAAATTATCCATGATATAGTTGTTAGATGGTATAGACGAGTTTAAATAACAATTATTAGAGAGTGGTAAATTTTTTGTTGACTCGATGTATAAAGTTTTGATATAACCTGATATTCCATTCGATAATAATAATAAAATTTGAAAGATGAAGATACCTCTTAAATTAAAGATATTCGCCTGGTATCTTTGTAAAGGGGTTATTCTTATAAAATATAATCTTGTAAAGAGGAATTGGAATCGAAGTACACAATGAGTTTTTTGTCATCATGAGGAGAAAATTTGGCATTTATTCTTCCATTTTAAATTTTCTTGCTCTATGTGGTCAATCATCCAAGTAGCCTCTGGTTTATCTCTTCCATGTTCGGTTGCCAATGTATTTGGTAATTGGTTGCATGAGATGGATGATAAATATAGGACTTTGATTAGACGAGAGCGCTTGTCATTATTTGATCACTATGGCTATATAGATAAAAATATTTTTATAACAAAATTTCTTCTAACTTGCAGGTTATTTATCAAGCCACGGCTACTCTTCGCTTATGGACTACTCTACAACGAGTGGAGTTTCGAGACTTCTTACGTAGGGGTGTATGCGATTGAAGGATACGGCGAGGGATATTTTCTCTCGATATGGATGTCTGCATGATCCGTGGATTGATCCTTCATAGCTCTAGGCCTTTTATTAAAACATTGCTTGATCTAATGTTGGCCTAGTTTCTTTGTTATTTACTTTTGTGGTTGATCGACTGTGCGCATCCTAGTTATGCAGACGCCAGGTGTAATCGTTACTATAATAAGTAATAAAGTGCCTATTTCCAAAAAAAAATCCTTGAGAGGAGAGCTCAATGTTTGGTTATCTGGAATGGAAGTAGCGAGAATTTATTCGAAAGTACATGCTTTGAGTGTGCAGCTATGGAATTCCAATGAAGGAAAAAATTCTAGTTCTCTAGACATATAATATGAATATTGAATGGGAATATCTAATACATAGGTATGCATATCAAATTGAGAGGTTTGGCCATTAGAGAAGACCGATATTTATTATAGATATAACCCACGTTCTCAACATAGACACCAAGTGAACATGCCAGAATAATTGATCACATGACTTGGGTTATTTGTACATGCACTTTGGTGTTAGGATTAATAAGTGTAAAATTTACGATGAGGTAATGCATACATTCTAGTTTTCCATCTTGCGAAACCATTTCCATGTTGTTTATCAAGCATTGTTAGCAATTCTATGAATTCTTCATGTGGCAGGTGACTCATGAACACAGTTAAGCACTATCCATTTACGAATGAGGAGATTTTTTCTAAGGTTCTAGAATACATATATAGAGTCCAATCGGGGACATCCGAGAATAGATATATAGATATCCTTGATGCTAAATAGGAAAAGCTATAAGATATTTATAAAGAGTACTCTAAGGTGAAGATTGTTTATATTGCATGTTCTTGATGGTTGTAACATTCCACTTATCCAACAATATAGGTCTACCATCTATTTGCATGAACCATTGAAGCTCTACCATGTATGAGAGTCCTAGGTGTGGCCATGTGTGTGCAATGGGCAAAGATAGGGTAGTCATCAAGAAGTTTAATAAAAAACCCTAGCTTATTGAATACTTGCTCTGCAACCTAGTTTGTCAACCCTATTTTCTAAAATCAAATCATGAAAATTAGCACTTGATGGATTAGAGTCCAACAATACCTAAAATAATTCATTATCTTTGTGACGACATTCTGTCTCAGTACTATTGTGAGCTACCAGATAACATATTATGCATATTCATATATGACAAATGTTGATACAAATTAACAAACAAAAATTCTTCACCTCAAGTGCCTAGTCACTAAAAAATTATAGATGTTAGAATGTTAAAAGGATGGATTGTAATAATTTCATATAATTTTGCATAATTTAAGCTTGTAATATATGTATTTAGGTGCTAAAAATAGTATAAGATCAGCAGACCAGCGGGAAAACTATTGCCTTCACAAGAGAGAATGAGTAAAACTACTAAAAATACCAATTTAATTTAGTGTATTGACTTGTCACCGCTCTTCTTTTCATGTGTAAAAGAAAGGAATTTATTTTTGTCAAACATGCATAATTGAGAGGGCATCTGTTATCTCCATACTAACTCGATCTTGTCGACGTGGATATGGTCCTATATTGACGTGCGCGGGTCACTGTTGCATCACACCATTTAGGAAAACACATGACTCACTTGAATTAGGTTTAGAACTATAATATTTTTAGGACTAAACTAACCTAATTTAAATATTTTTTAGTACTATTGGTACACTTTACTCATCATGAATGTTAAAATAAGGCCTATTACCAACATAACATAAAAAAAGTGTTGGTTTCCATGAGAATTTACACTTAATAGTGAATGCAAATTTAAGACTGATACTTTGCCGAGTGCCTTTACAAAACACTCAACAAACGATTGACGGCTGCATATTTTCAATAGTAGAGAGAAAATCTTATAGGTGTCGAATAGTAGCGTGCAAAATATAACACCGTTGTTATTAGGGGAAAATATCAGCAGCTTGTCAACATAGTGAACGCCACCAGGGGCGGATCTACACGGCAACCGGGCCATGGCCCGGTGTAGACAAAAATTTCAGCTATATATTAGTAAAATGTACTATTTTTTAGGATTTAGCCTTATTTCAGCATATAATATGATCTTGGCCTTGGGTTTAGTGGAATTCTGGATCCACCACTGGTCACCCGTATGTGCGTATCACTCGCGGCATAGACATCACGTCGCCACCGCACTACTAGGAAAACGGCTTTTAGTGGCGCACCTGAAAACATCATCTGTGGCAGTGCACCACGTGCCTCGCGCTACGGCTATCTCTCAGCCGTGGCGCACTGCCTAGTGCGCCACGGTTGTGTAGAGATAGGCGTAGCGCACCTGCTAGTGCGCCACAGATGTGTGGGCAGGTGCGCTACGCCTAGGATCTTCCGTGGCGCATTTTCTAGTGCGCCACTAAGCTTCTATAGTGCGCTTTAGGTGTAGTGCGCCACAGAAGGTAGATCATGTGCGCCACAGATGTGTTTTTTATTTTTTTTATTTTACGAGCCAGATTATATACAATATTACAACAGATATACACACACAAATACAAGATATACAATTATATATAAATACACAATATGAAAAACAAGATTGAAACAAATACATATAGATAAGTCTCATACATGAATACATATTATAAGTTACATTGTTTCGATCAAGTTACAAAGTAGTAGTTGGTGACATGCGAATACATGTGTCGATCAAACAAGTTAGAGATCGGAAGCTCTAGCCTAGACATCTAAACTAGCTAGACACAAGCGCGGGATAAACAACCAAAGAAGATAAGCATGATCACCGCCATGACGAAGGTGTAGGTCTTCATCCGGTTCCTTGTCCTAACTCCGCTAGATAGCGCATGTATCTAGCTTCCGCCTCGCCATAGTGTTATACCCTTTGTAGCTATTGCGCTGAAATGGTGCACTGTCTCCGTCTTCTTCCCAATCATCGTAGACTCCGGGAACCCGTTCCTTGTACACGACGTACCACGTCATCTATAAGTTGACAATAATAATTAACCGGTGATTGAAAAAAAACATATATAATTAAAGTTGCATATGAAGATACACTTATAGAAAGTACTCCTAAATCAAAAAGACCAAACTCAAAAAACATGCCTCATATATAACTAGGTTGTTCGACACAGGAATATGCTACGATGGAACTGTTCGCCAAGTAGGATGCACAACACCTGGACCTGTGCATAGCACAAGGCGAACAATCCCATCGCAACACATTCACATATAGTGTGCCACGACATTTCAATCATCGGCATTATTCTCGAAAAAGACCAAAGTAACTCAAAAAGCATGCCTCATATATATACATAGGTCGTTGGACACAAGAATATGGTATGATGGAACCGTACGCCAAGTAGGATGTACAACACCTGGACTTGTGCATAGCACAAGGCGTACAATCCCATCGTAGCACATTCACATATATAGTGTGCCACGACATTTCAATCATCCGCATTATTCTCGAAGAAGACCAAAATAGCTCGAAAAGAATGCCTCATATATAACTAGCTAGGTCGTTGGACACAGGAATATGCTATGACGGAACGGTTAGCCAAGTAGGATGCACAATTCCTAGACTTTGGTAGCCAGTACCCACGGTTCATTTTTCGCCACGCTTTGCACAATGCCTTGGATTTGGCTGCTTCGGGTATAACCATGGTTGTGAAATACCGGTCTTCTCTTTCGACGCTCTTTGCCCATCTGACACGGAACATCGACACCTTTTCTCCATAATAGTCAAGCTCCCAGATCTCCTCGATTCTTCCGTAGAATCTTTCCTTCACGTTGTCATTGGTGTAGAATTCTGACGTTACGCCTGAGTTCTGATAATCACACTTGTTGTCCTTTTCCTCCGTGTAGAATGTGTAGCCGTTGATATCATACGCCTGATAGGTCACCAGGTTTTGCATCGGTCCCTATGACAAGGTGAATATGATCTTTTCTGTGTCAGAAGAATGCAATCGCGGGGGATTATCAAGGAGCGTCTGCCTAAACCAACGCGTGAAATCTGAGTTGTGCTCTTTGATTATTTCTCACTGCATCCTCTTTATGCCCCGGTCATTGTACTTCTTCTCGATTAACCTTTTGTGCTTCTGTACCCAAGGATCGACCAGTTCTAAATGCTGTAGAGCAACGAGGTTAGCTCGATCAAAGTCTGCGCGTCGAAAATCGAAGTCTGCATGCAGTATGCGACGACCCTCTCGGTGACCAGATCCATCGAGCTTGCCAAGGTGCCTGTTGACGGGAAGACCGACAGGGTTCTCGATGTCTAGATAATTCGTGCAGAAAGAGATGCACTCTTCGGCCAGAAAGCCCTTGGCTATGCTTCCATCTGGACGGGACACTGCTATGAACGTATCCTTTGATGTGTCCGTTCATCCTTTCGAACGCCATCATGCTGCGGAGGAACATCGTCCCGAGTTGTACGATGTCCTCCACGACATGGACCAGCAGATGCACCATAATGTCGAAGAATGCGGATGGGAAGTAGACCTCAAGCTCACATAGTATCACCACGATCTCCTCCTGTAGCCTCCCGAGCTGATTCACGCCAATCGACTTCCTAGAGATGACGTCGAAAAACTTGCATAGGCCAAATAACGTTTCACGGACGCGTTTCGTCCATTATCCCTCTTAGTGCGACCGAGTACTGCGTCATTAGCACGGCAGTCGTGAGACTTCATGCCATCGAACCTCGCTTCGCCTAGGTATCTCGCTTATCTTGCCGCGTAGCCGTAAGGAAATTTGACTCCTAGAAGGCACTTGAAAACTGTTTGATCTCATTCGGCTTAGAGTGAAGCAAGAAGGAAGCGAATATTCGTTATTCTTGAACTTTTTACCCTTCCAACGACCTTGTGTCGTCTCCGACTCATGATAATCATCATCTTCCTGATCATCAGGAGTAGTGTGTCCTCCGTGAAGCTCCTTCCGGATACCCAAGCATATCAGGTCGTGCCTTGCTTTCGGACCATCTTTCGTCTTATCTGGCATGTTCATTATGGTGGCGACCAGACTCTCTCACACGTTTTTCATCATATGCATGATGTCGAGGCTATGAGGCGTGCGGAGAAACTTCCAGTATGGCAACTCCCAGAAAACAGACCTTGTTTTCCATACCTTCATCAGCGGCTTGTCTTGTTGTTGCCTCTTTCGCTTATTTCCAGGCTTAGGACAATCTTTCCAGTTTTTCAGCAACTCTTTCACTTCTTCGCTGCTCCTACGCCCGGGATTCCTCGGGTCTCGATTTGCCATCGAACAGGTCTCCACGTTTTCTCCATGGATAATTCTTGCCGAGCCACCTCCGGTGCGCCATGAACACGGTTTTCGATGACCTGGATCTTTCTCTAGTTGGAGATAGCTTGTGTTATCCATGCACCTAACGCGCAGAATCCTTGGATAACCTGCCCGAGATATACCCGCAACTCGGATAGTCTTGCACCGTAGTGACCAACGCGCTCTCATAGTGAAATAATCTTGTGCGACGGCCGTAAGTATTGGCTCGATTCCCATAACATGGCTAGCTCCTCTTTCAAGAGCCGAGATCTGATTTATGTCGGTACCAGGTTGTTTCGCCCTTGAATTAGCATACTCATTTGTATGTAGTTCTTCTTCATGCACAACCATGGAGGAGGTTGTACATCCATACAAACACATGCCAAGTGTTGTGCGTGCTGCCTGCTACCGAACGGATTGAGTCCATCGGTGCTCGCACCAAGCCCGATGTTCCTCGAATCTCCACGAATTCAGGAATTCGAGGTCCAATGCTTTCAATCGCTAGCATCCAAGAAGGTGGCCGAACTCATCCTTTTCGGGGTCATCATCATCATCTCCTGGCTTCTTCCTTTCCGCATGCCATCGCATGAGTTTTGCTTCCTTAGGGTCCGCGAAATAGCGCTGCAGACGAGGAGTGATAGGAAACTACCATACCACTATTCGAGGTGTTTTCTTCCCTTTCTTGTATCGACTCACGCCGCACACTAGACATGTGGTTTTCTCCGCATCCTCGCCCCGATAAATGATGCAATCGTTGATGCATACGTGATATATAACGTGCGGTAGATCGAGAGGACAGACGATTTTCTTGGCGTCCTCGATACTAGTTGGACATGTGTTCTCCGGAGACGATCGTGCCAGAATGCCATCATATCGTCGAAGCTTGCGTCGCTCAATTTGTGTTTTGCCTTCATCTCCATAGCCGTGAGCGTTACATTCAACCGGGTATCATCGGGCCTGCATCCTTCATACAATGGAGTAACCATGTCTTTCTCAAGTTGCGCAAGCTTGGCTTTCTCTCTAGCGGCAGCCCTGGCGTTACTCGTCTGCTTGAGAAGCAGCTCTTGCATATAAGGGTCCCGCACCCAGCCTGACGTTGTTCCATCGTCGTGTGCTCCTCTGGCATCTAGATCATCATCATCCCGGTCTGCTTCCGCACCTTCACCATCTCCAGGAGACTCTTCATCATATCGCCCGTTCTCGCCGTGATGATGATCATCGTCATGTTGGCACCTTCACCGTCTCCATCGTCTTCGTCATCGCTTATCCAACGAGTGTATCCATCCATGAAACCATGGCGGAGCAGGTGCGCCTGCAGATTCCCGGAATCTGGGTCGATCACCTAGTTAAGTTTGCATCTTCTGCACGGACATCTTATATCCGTCTTGTTATTTCGTATCATGTCGGCCGTCGCACATTTCAAAAATCTAGCCACAATGCCTTTGCTCATTATGCGGACCATTTTTGCCTGCACGGTGTACACGGTACAATTAGAAGTCTATTAGAACCACATAATGAATGCATGTATGCAATGGTCGATAGATAGAAAATTTCGGCATGACCTATCCTAAAATTAGGACCTTCGCGAAATGCCAAAGTCTTGCCAAAATTGAAATGAATCAACATTTTGGCAAAACAAATGGCAACTTGTTCATATACAAACACAAGAGAGAGAGACCGATCCATACAAACATGAACATATCATTATCCTCTCCATACACACATGCATGAGCATCATCGATACTCTCCATATACACACACATATGACCATCGATCGATCCTCTCCATACACAGATCATGAGCATCGATCATCTACATACATATGAGCATATCATCCATATACACATGAACACATCCTTACATGGACAACTTACCGATATGAGAGTACCGATCGCGAGAAAGATGGAAAGGAGAGGCGCGCGCGTCGACCGGAGAAGGAGATGAGAGACCGGAGACCTTCCTCTATTACTTATGTAACATCCAAAGCAAGTTCTACATGCTAAAAATGGTGAATGGGTGGAGAAATTAAGGTGGGAAGGAGAAGATCCCGACTAGATCTAAGGAGGAAGAAGAAGGGGAAAGTGAAGTGTGGGGTGGTGGATGTGGTCACATATGTGCACACAAAGTGCTGTCAAAAAAAATCGACACATCCGTGGCGCATTACGCCCTAGTGCCACAGGGAGTAGGAACATCCGTGGCGCCACGGATGTTCCTACTCCCGATACCTGATGTTTGGCCGTTTCAATGAGAGGGCATGCGCTAGGGCGAAGCGCCATGTGCGCCACGGTTGACACTAACAACCGTAGCGCAAGCCCTATCGCTTCAGATGTTTGGCATGCGGCCAACAGGGCACTGGCCCACACATATCTGTGGCGCACTATAGTCATGTGCGCCACGGTTGTTCTAGTTACTAGTAGGGCACTGCCCATAGATGAGCCACGCCTGTTTTAACCGTGGGACACTTCAACCATGTGAGCCACGGATGTGCTGATTACCTATAGCGATTTTCCTAGTAGTGCCGGTTGGTGGGCCAGACCGTGCGACCGCGCCAGATTTTACCGGTCGCCTGCAATAAAAATGGCACGCTACAGTTGACAATGCGTCAAAGAATCAGGTTCTAGATAGGAGAGACATGTGGGAGGTCGCATCGGAGAGATCGATGCCCGTGGCATGTACAAGCGACACATCAAAAAGGAAGAAAAAAAGTTTCTCTGCAAGGACACCTAGTTTTGAATCTTTCCATTTTTGGCGACTCTCTTTTTTGGACGAGTCCTCTTTTTCAGTTTGTTCTCTCGGTTCACGGCGTATCGTGTTGACCGGTGACTAAATGGGTAGAACTAGGCAACCGTTTCTAAAGCCATTGGATTACAAATTCAAACGCCAGGACATGGTCTCATGTCTGGAAGGTCTAGACTCTAGATCAGAGCCTATATATTAGGAGTTTCATCTCGTTTCCATTGTGCATCTCTTTCTCATTCGAGTGCTAGCTCCTGCACGATAGTCATTTGTTTACGTAGCCGTCTCCACCATGATCAGATACGAAGGCTTCATCGACACATGTTCCATATGAAATTACATATATGTAACTCTCAACAAGGACATATGGCACATAACAAAATAATCCAGAACGAACTCTTTTTCCGAGACTGTGTGCAAAGTCAGACAGCGCTGCCGCGATCTGCTGACCGGATTCCCTACTGCACTGCATTAGTAGTACAATCAGTACTAGTATAGGTCATATGCAGATGGCATCGGTTCTAATTGGAGACGATTGGTACAGCTTTTCTTTCTCTTGAACAGCATCGCCACCAGCGCACGATGTGAATGACCTGCTGATTACTTATTTTCTACATGTTCCAGACGCAAGCTCCCACGTTCTTCCAAACAGAAAATAAACGTAGAAGCTCCGTGCGCCACACCGCAACCACTTATATCTATGTGCTCACGATCCACGGCCGAATCGTCAATTCCATTGCATTATTTGGGCCAGCCCATTCATCATCACAGACAGCTTTGCTTATTCAACTGTGACACACTTGACATGTACAGTACGATCTATCTTGCTAAAGCAGCTGCGGTTTGTTTGTCAGGCTCAACGTGACAAAAACCAAAGCAAGAATTTGTCACCGACCGCTGCTCATATTTGCATATATTCCATGAAGGGAATAAACAATAGAAACTATTGTGTTGAGACTCATTCGGAAGAGCCGGTCTACCACTACCAACCCTTCGTAAGTTCGTAGTGCACACCACGCTCACCCTCTATATTATTATTCTGCTTATTGGACATGAGCCGATGAAGAACGACCCCAAGACCATTAGAGCATCCCTACTCGATAGGCGAACCCAAGCCGAATCCGGACCAACTTTGGGCCGGATGAACTCGTTTTGGGTCTGGGATCGCCGAGTTTCCCACTCATGTTCCCAGATCGAGTTCCCACATTCGGCTAAATTCAGTTAAACACGGCGAAATTTGGACGAATATAGGCAGATTTCATTAATTAGGGCGAGGACGCATATATTACATCGAATTTAAACTATGAAAACATTACATTTAACTAGAAAAAGGCCGCCGCCGTGGCCGATGCCGGAGCTTCAACATGCCGAGACGGGGGTGGTTGCCGGCCTGGATGTGCTCAAAGACGGGCGGTGGCGTTACTGAGCGCTCCACCGGCGGGCGAACGCCGCATTGTGACGCGTCGGCGGTGAGCCCGGCGGTCCCTCGTGTCGGGCGAGCTCCTGTCGGTGAAGAACTGCTCCCAGAAGACCAGGTTGCCAGGATCCTCGGCGAGATCCGGGTCTTCCATGGCGGCGATAGCCGCTAGGATCTCGCCGACGATGTCCTCGTCGATCGGCACCGGCGGAATAGGGATCCCTTGGCGCTAACATTCCACCTAGGGCGAAAGTCGTGGCGCCAGTATAGCCAGCGTCTGGAAGCGGGCCTCCCACGTCTGCAGCGTGCGGCGGCCGTTCGCCGTCGCCGGGGAATCTCTCGGCCATGGCTTTTCGGCGGAGTTGTGGAGGTGGAAAGGTGTAAGCGTTTGGAGTTCGCCGGAGTTGGGAGCGGTGTGAGAGAGTGTGAAGGAAGACGGCGAGATGTGCGGCTTTTGTAGGTCGAGGCCGGCGCCGAGAGCGGGGAAAAGGGAAACGGCGGAAAGGATGACGACGACTCGGCTTCTGTCGCTGACATGGTTGGTTCACTCGGCGAATTCGCTTCGTGCGGCGTTTTCAGGGCGTTCCCGGGATCCTTGGAATGGCCTGAAAAGTTTAGACCAAAGTTGTCCTAAATTCGAGCGAAAAGAGGTTCCTGGAAACGCAACTGGGCCAAATTTCGACGTCCGATCCTATTTTTCATCCTGAGCGTTCTGGAAACGTGAGTGGAGATGCTCTTAAGACCGATGCACTCCCGCCTATTTCTCCTTGATTTCCGCCTCCAAAAGCAGGGTGTTTAACTAATACACAAAGAGAATGACTAATTCCAAGCTTCCCTGTAAACCAGTCTATCTCGGTTCAGTGCCCATCCATCCGATCGAATTAGTAAATTGGCACCTAAACTTGACAAAAAAGCCATCGCCGCTCTGGTTCTCCAAGCCTATCTATTTTGGTCACTCACTCAGGGTGGCATCTCTTTTTCCTCGCAAAATGAGTTATCTTCTTCTTTTCTATCTCCTCCCATGCTAGAACTTGCAACTTATGTGCAACTTCCCCTTGTCGTCGACGGCAGTGCACAGCTTCCATCTCCGTCAGGTAAAATCAAGGCAAACTAGCACCACAGCTTTAGCGAGCGCAGTGCTAGGTCAAATCAAGCCTAGCTATAGCAAGCAAAGATATGGTGGAGAAAATATAACTTCGGTCGCGTCAGAGAGATCGATATGCAGCCTCTAGTACGGGTGACACGGCAATCACCGGGCGCTGTTATTTCTCTGCAAGTTGCACGTACCAGTCGGCACGCAACATCGTTCTCCGATCAGCAATATCAAATAACAAAATACAACAATACTAAACATCATTCAGAATAGAACAAAGTTTACTGGATAGCATTCAGAATACAATGATACAAACAACATCTAATTTAGAAGACTATCTAGCTTGTTTTACTTAGGGCATGGTCTTCAAATTTAGAAGACTAGTTCTACCTAAGGGAATGATCTTCAAAGTCAGAAGACTCTGAGTCAAGGATCTTGTACAAGAAAAATATAACTCCACAAGTTTTTTCGAGGTAGATTCTCAACCTCATCCCGGCATCCATCCAAACATTTCTACCAATTTTGTCCAAAGTGGTCCTATAAAGTAAGTTCGGTTCGCCTCGTTGACAACTAGAATCTTGTAGCTCTTGTTAGGTATTGTCTCTTGCACCAAAGTTACCTCAAATTATCCCTGGTGATTGGCACATCTGTTCACATGGTCAATAAAGTCATTTCTTGCATGGAAAAGGATGGTCTGAGAAAAAATTATATGCAAACAATAATTAATTAGTTTCGATTAAAATGCATGCAAGGATGAAAATCATAACTATGCTAAACATACCGCCATAGTCTCAAAATCTCTTGGAAGCATTATGATAAACTTCTTATCCTGACAACTTTCATGACCGCAGTTGATGCAGGGATGCATTTGCTCCATGTTTATCTAATATATTAAATATGTTCGAGTATTAAAAGTTATATGAAACTCAAACATAAAGGCAAACAAGTGATCTTACAAATACAAGGTGTCACACCTGAACTGAAGGTCTCATATAAAGACACACAAGCCAAAAATAGTGCCTATAAGACCAAATCAAATGTGCAAGATATTCATGGACATATGACAAGGTCTTATAGACACCTTTTCAAATTAGATTGTTTCATAGTGTAATCATCGATCGTTGGAAGGAAAAACAACCAAAATAAACATCAAGTAGAGAGAAATGTCAACCTTTACTATCACTATCTAACATTCCTATATCTAGAAATTGAGCCCAAATTTAATATCTCTAAAACTCTATCTAACATTCATATATCTAGAGTTTGAGCCCAAGTTTAGTATCTAAACACTATCTCTAAAATACTATCTAACATTCCTATGTATAGAATTTGTAGGATCATTATCTACCATATGTACAACTAGCAAAAAGGGGAGGCGCGGCAGGTCGCTCACTGCGAGGTCGTGGACGGGGCTCAGACGAGAAGGTTGTGATGAACGGCATCTCGACGAGGGGGAGGTTGTGGCGACCGACGGCGGTAGATCAAGGGGCGTCATCAGATGCAGCCGGGGTGGTGGCGGATGCACATGGTTGGGCGCGGTTGCGGGAGAGGATCCAGCGTCCCGTCTGAGGAGGCGGATGAGCGCGTAGCGAAGCAATCTGAGAGGATGCGAAAGTGGGAGAGACAGGGTGGAGGGTGTGTGAATGATTGGCGTTGTGAAAGAAGAAGAAGAAGAAGAAGAAGAAGAAGAAGAAGAAGATCGATAATTAAGGGTGTCGGCGTGCGGGGTGGTGGGTAACCGTGGTGTTTCTCTGGCTCCAATACCACCACTATAATTAATATTTGTGGCGTTCTCTAGCTAGGAACGCCACTATAACCTTTTGGTCCAGCTGTGTAGGGGTATCTGTTTGTGGTGTTTAGTTATCCTCGAACGCCACTACTATGATTTAGTTGTAGCGTTCTGAATAGTCTCAACGTCATTACTATTTTGCCTACAAGTAATGGCATTTATTATATTTGAGAAGCCACTAGAAAAATGACTGTTCACAGCAAAATTGGTTTTGATGGGTCGTCTATTAAGAAGATCGGTAGACTCTGACTGTTCGTAGATTACATAATTGGCAACATGTGTCGTTCCTCCGTAGAATCTTATAATATGCCCGAGTCTTTTGAATTTGCTTTCTTTTTACAGGCCATGTACCAATAAGGCTTTAAGCTGTATCGTGGCAGCCCGGCCCATGTAACGTTTCTACTCGCCATATCTTACGCCGTCCGCTGGCAGCGCGGCGCCGCACAGGACACACCCCCTGTTGGGCCGGCCAGTGAGGCGTGTTCTCTTTTTCTTTATTGTTTCATTTTTCTTTTTTTTTCTATTTTGAACTCCGAATAATTCTCAAACAACGATATCTAGAAAAAAAGATTCTTTGGCCTAGTGAGAATACTCATGAATTGTTTTTAAAATATTAAAAGTAAATTTATAAAAAATCATGAACGTGAAAAAAATATTGAATCCCTAATATTTTGGTGTATTGATTTAATCCTCATGGAGAATATATATATATATACGTACAAACTTGGAGGACAATAAGCCTATGATTTGAAATACAAGATGATCTCTAAAATCCTAGTCTATCTCTAGTTGTATATGTATTCTAACATCCCTCTCAGTCGGAGCGGGAGTGAAGTGCACGCTTGCGACTGATTTGAAGTCTTGCGCTTTCATCGTTTTCTCCTCCTTGTCGTCATCACCTGTGTGGACATGATCATTGCTGGCACCTAGGGACGGTGACTGCGTCCCTTTCTAGTGCCTCTCTTCCCTCCCGCAGTCACAGCGGGAGTGGCGTGGACGCAAGTGACGACGGACGCTGTTGTGGATGTCGATGTCGAAGTAGCCGATCGTGATGTAGCCGTAGTCGATGTAGGTGTGGTCGATGTTGTAGTCGTCGTAGTGGTGTGGCCGCCATTGCTGGAGGCGCAAAAAAATACGCGTTTTGTTATTGTTGTTGTTGACGGAGCTGCGGTTGTTGACGTTTTGCACCTTGTAGAGGTACCGTCGGGGCGTCTCTTGGACGCGGTCATAAGTGAGACCACCAGTTTTGTCAGGACTGGAGGAAGTCACCGAGCACACACGGTTTTGCCAGAACCGTATGCGCGGTCTTTGGGGCGTCACAATTGTGATGCCGTTTATTAATCACGATCGTCGGTCGTGACGCGACGATGTCGCCGTGCCTTGCGCTATACCTTGTCGAGCGTCGTAATTGTATGTCCATCATGTGGACGGGTATAGCGGCGGCGATGTGTTGACGAAGATGTTGATAAAGACCATGTAGATATAAACCTTGACGATGATGTGTCGGTGATAATCGTCGCTCGAAGACGTCCCTTGTGGCGGCGATGATGTCGAAGCCTTGATATTGGATATGTCGACGTAGTAGTGTTCCACACTGGCCTGGCGTGTGGATGATGTTGATATCTCTTCTTCATGGATGTGCTCGACAAAGATCTTGGCTTGTAGCCTGGCGTAGTCGTACATCTATGTTATGGTTTGGATCGATGTAGTCCGGCTTGATGCAGTGCAGATCTTAATATCGATGTAGATGGTGTGCTGGCACGTGGAAGGTCGATGAAGATCCACTGACCCTCCCAGTGTTCAATGGTGCGAGCCGGACCGGCGAAAATCTAGAGGGCGGCGAGTCTTGGTCATCAGCCATGTCGGTCACGGCGTAGTTGTCCGAGTCGCCCATGAATCCTGGTGGTACGTATATCCTTGCATCAGATTATGGATAATTACCTTGATGTTGGGATTGCATGTGATGTGGACATGACGCGATGAAGAATTCTCTCCGCTGGCTGCCATGTGTGCATGTGTAGCCGGGTCACTGTCCTTGGCGTTGTGCGCGTGTTTCCTTGAGCTGCCTTTGGCCGATGACGCAGGGCTGCACTCTTGCCCGTGCATCTGCTGGTTGGAGTGGTGGACGGCACTCTTTGCATCCAAATGGCTCCTGTAGAGACTCGTCGAGCACTTGGTGGCGAGCACTGGTCCGGTGGCCATTCGCAGGGGCAGGGAGTCGTGGTAGGCTGCGCGTGATGCACGCGTTGAAGTCGAAGTACAGGCGGTGAGTCGAAGTACCGGCGGTGAGAGCAATCTTGTAAGTACTGTTTTCCGCCGGACTCATTGTAGGATTTAGAGTTTTATTGGCTAATTGGATCTGATCTATGGAATTGGAAATTTTGGTAATTTGGATCTAATCTAAGAACTAAAATTGATCTTGGATCTAATCTAGTCTAAAGAACCGATCCGATCTTTGATCGAGACCGGGTGCCGCGCCCCCGAGGAGATTGATCTCCCTGGGGGCGACCGAAGGGAATATACCCGAGAGGCAATAATAAAGTGGTTATTATCGTATTTCTTATTTATGATAAATGTTTATTTTGTATGCTATAATTGTATTAATACGGAAACGTTAATACATGTGTGTTTAATAAACAAAAAATAAGTTCCTAATTATGCCTCTCTTATAAACTAGCTCGTTGATTAACAAGATGATCAAAGGTTTCCTGATCATGGACATTGGATGTTGTTAATAACGAGGTCACAACATTAGTGTAATGGTGTGATGAACATTCATTCGAAGTATAGCAATACGATCAAAGTCATTGAGTTTATATTTCTATAACAACTTACGAAGTGATCTTAATCCTTAGACCATGAGATCATGTCAATCACTAACACCAGAAGAGTTTCTTGATGACATCAAACATCACACCGTAACTGGGTGATTATAAAGATGGCTTCAGAACTACTAAAGTATTATGTTGAGGATCATGGATCGAGAGTGGAATTTGTTCATCCCGATGATGGATAGATATATTCTGGGCCCTCTCGGTGATATCACATTGATTAGCTTGCAAGCAAGTGATTTGATCACTAGAATGTTATATCACGGGAATGAGAAAAGAGTGCATGTCGGTAACGAGATCAAACTAGGTATGGAGATACCGACGATCGAATCTCGGACATGTAATATACCGTGAAACAAAGGGATTAAGATATTAGCGTAAAAGGTTCCGACGATCACAGGAAAGTCAACATTGAATGTGTGGGAGTAAGTATGGATCTCCAGGGTACCGCTTTTGATTATTGATCGGAGAAGGGTCTCGATCATGTCCGCATTATTCGCGAACTGTAGGGTAGCACACTTAAGAGACACCGACGTCCAATTGGAGCAAAAGTTTCATGCCGGAAAGAATAACAAGCGCAGAAATTTATTTCACTAGATACCGAAACAGGTTTTTGGGTGAAATTGCAGAAAGTGTTTTTGCATGTGAAATGGAATACTAGCAAGAGGTTATATGAGAATGTTTGTCATTAAAGTAATTGACAAAATTCTGAATAAATAAAAGGAGTTTTATTTAATGAGAGTTTGCATTAAATTTGATGGAAATTTAATAGGAATTTGAGTGGGTTTTTGAGTGGAGGAAATTGAAAGGCTTTTGTGTGAGTGGAGTGTCCGCCCACATGAATGAAATGAGGGGAGGGGGCAGCCCCATGGCTGGGCGCATGGCCCCTTGGATGCCCCCTCCCTCTCTCTCACTCACACCTCCTCGTGAAGGATCTCTCTCCCCCTCTAAAATTTATCCTCCATGGTCTCGGACTAGCGAGATACATGTTCCCGGTGGCTATTCGGTAAGAAAGAGTTGTGCTTCCGCTGCATCGCTGGAGCGAGGAGGCAGAGGTTGCTCGGTGTCTTGTACGTGTGTGCGAGCATGGATGCGCTGCTGTTTTGCGGCACTAGGACTTTCTCTCTATCTTGAAATCGGCAAGAGATCGTCTACATTAACCACGAGTTTAACTCATTAAGATTTGTCGGTCTTCAAGGGTATGTTATCTACGGATATACATCCGACCGTTGTTTGTATCTAGTAGATAGATCTTGGTACATAGTTCCCACCGTAGGAATTTTTTGTTTTCTATGCTGCGAAGCCTACAGTGGTATCAGAGCCGGATCTATGCATAGATGCTTTGCATGGGTAGTACACATATGAGTATGTGGTCTATGATGATCATTTTATTGCTTCTTAGTTGTACTTTGGATATTGGTGGCATAGGGGGATGAAGCGGTCCGGATAAACTTTACATGTCCTCGCATATGAGACCTGTTCCACGCTTGACATGCAACTAGTTTTGCATATGTGGCTAGTGAGTGTCTGTCTCTTCTACTATAGTCAATATCTAATTTGCAATGAGTTGTCAATAATTTGGTTATCCTCGTTGTGGTTCATGTTCGTAGGTAAGAATGGTTCTTTCTTCGAAAGCCTTAAGTCACGTAAAACTTGCAATGGATAAATTAGAGGCGTCTAGTTTAGATTGTTGCTGGGCTAGTGTTATGATATGGTGATGTTGTAAGTAGAAGTATGACATGATACTCTTACAACACACATAACGTGCAGGTTCCATAGACCTTGGCTTTACACATAGAGGTATGGTAGAGATCATACCACGGTGCACATGATGGAGATCATATGCGGGAACCATATCTTTTCACTTATAAACATGTTATGTTTGATTGCATCTTATATTGCTTGTTTGGCGTTTTATTAGCATAAGAAGATGATCCCTCATTTAAATATCAAAATAAAAATGTGTTCTTCGTTAAGTATGCACCGAAAATGTTTCGTCGCTTCAAGACATCACGTGATGATCGGGTGTACTTGAATCCATGAGCATATCTCGGTTGTAAGACAGTTACACACGCGAATACTAAGGTTCTCACTTGGCTAGCCTAGCATCTACATACATGGCCTCAGAACACGGACTGAAAGGTTAAGAATGAGTCATATGGTAGATATGATGCCCATTTGATGCTCGTCTTTGAAGCTACACCGACTCACGTGATGATCGGACTTGGTGTAGTGGATTTGGTTCATGTAATCACCAAAAAGACACGAGGGATGTCGTTTTTGAGTGGGAGTTCATTTCTAATTTGGATTAGTATAACTCAATTTATCATAAATTAAATCAAAGTGAATTTGCATAATTTGTTGTAGTCATTGGCATTCGTTCACCACCTTATGCATAGTTGTAATTGAGATAATAGAACTATAGAATTCTGGATATTTACTTTACGAACTGGTATCATATTGTGTTGAGTGTCAATCTAAAGTTTAAAGTCCTATTGCAAACTTTCGGCAAACTCTGTTTACTCTATGAAATTTAATAATTGGTATTAAATCGAGAGTAACAATTCCAATGTCAGTATCTTAAGCATCATGTTTGCCTCCATGATTCTTGAATGTTTTATTATCAAGTTTATCTAGGAGCTGAAAGAATTGTTTCAGAAACCATCATGTGTGACAGATATAACGATATCTGTAACAATGTTTTGATTGCAATATGATAGAGTATAATGTATGTTCTCATATTGGATGAGAATTTACAAAGGTTGGAGATGCTAGACATCCTAATCATCCAAAAGGGTTTTGAAAAGTAACGTTATACTCACAATTCGTATTTATAAGCTACATTAGCTTGATCATGAAAGTCATCATGATAAGGATGAATAGAAGATGTATGTAAAGTGTTTACTACACTAAAAGATTACTAAAGAATGGATTTTGAAACAATCTCGATCATATTGATGATGGTGATCTACTTCAAAGTGCAAGTCCAAAGGTATTATTATTTGAATATACATGCTTTGGACTATGTGTCATGTAGATGGCGCAACTTTTAATATTGATAGATTCCTTTAAAAAGGAAAAAGGAAATGCTGAAAGAGAATCTATAAAATATATTTGGCAGAAAATAAAAGATTGAAATATCTAATTTAGGTATATGGATGATATACATGTTATGGTTGTATTCTTTGCTTGTTAAACAATGTGGTTCTTGGGTATTGGATACCGAATTGGTTGGTATGAAATTCCATACGGAACGACGCAATTCATGAACCACAATGGCCTAATAAGTAACTGGCAAGAGAATATGTGATGTTCATCGAAAATAAACAAACTGTTGTTTGTATTTCTCATTGACATCAAAGCTTGACTTCAAGATTTGTTTTAATAATTGTTATTTAAATAAAGTATTATGAGAACAAAGGTTGTTCAAATAATTACCGTATTCCATATAAGATGGATGATTTACAAATCTAGTTAGAGAAATCACATCCATAAAACCTAATGCTAAAATGTCGCAAGACAAATGATTGAAAGATCACTTATGAAGTGACATCGCCGTTTAAATTATATTGGAAAGAAAACATGAAGAATCTCCATATTCATGGATTTTTGGAGTCTTTGATTTCATCAAGTGACACTTGTGAGACTTTCCTCGGGATAATTAAAACTTCGTTCAAAGGCCAAAGAAAAACGAGTGACTAAAATATTGGAATTTATACATATCGATGTATGTAGTCCATTATGTATATTCGTAAGCGATGGATTTCAACTACATATGCTTTTTCCAGAAATTTGAGTGAATATTCACTTAATGAGAAAGAAGTATGAAATATTTGAAAACGTTCAAAGACTTTCAAAATGAAGTGGAAAATCATTGTAACAAGAAAATAAATGATGTATGATTTTATCATAAAGGGATTTTTTTGAGTTACAAGTGTAACAAGAAAATAAATGAATTATGATTTTATCATAAAGGGATTTATTTGAGTTGCAAGTTTAGCAAAACACCTAGATTTATATCTCCCGAAACACCATAGGAGTATGGAGTGTTTGAGATTTGTAATAAAACCTTGTTTGACATGGTTGGATCAAAGGTGTTATTTATAAAACTACCATTATGTTTTAAAAGATTAAAGCTTTAGGGACTACCGCTTTTACACCGAAAAGAGCTCCATCTTGATCCGTTGAAATGACACCATCGAAATTATGGTTTGGGGTAAAACCCAAGTTGTCATTTCTTAAATTTTGGTATGCTAAACATAAGTAAGATGTTTACAACCGAAGTCGGATGAGCATGTCTTTGTAGGTTATTTCGAATAAAAATTGGTTATTCTCCATAACATCGAGGACAAAAGAGTTTGTCACTTGAAACGTGAAGTTTCTTGAAAAGGGAATTTTTCACAAATGTTCAGTGGGAGGACAATAGAACTTTGATAAGGTTAGCGGACCTTAGCTATATGTGATGAGTTGCGCAGCGCCGGAAAATGTTCTGGAGGCAGCCAGAATGCTCATGGCTCACGTGCCTCGAAGGTTGTGGTCACGGAGGTCTAAGTTCTTATTGAACCAAGTCGGTCGGATAAACAATTAAATACTGAGATTTGAGAGTAAATCATTATTATTTGACAATGATGAACCGACTACATGCAAAGAAGCGATGATGGGCCCTGACTCCATCAAATGGCTTGAAGCCATAAAATCCGTGATAATTCCATACATGATAATTCAAGTTTTGAACTTGGAAGACCCTCCGGAAAGGTGTAAAAACCTATCGGTCATATTTGGATCTATAAAGAAATAGATATTGATGTTTTACATCTATGAAATGGTCGACATGTCATAAAGTATTTTACGACAATGTTCAAGGAGTTGACTATGAAAAGATTTGATCTTTCATAGCGATATTTAGTCTGGACGGATTAAAGTAGCAACCACTACATATAATTTGGTATATGGTAGATGAATAAACAAAACAAAGTTCTTCTAATATAATGGTTACCTAGGACGTGTACATGACACGATCCAAAGGGTTTTTGTTAATTCAAAGGATGCTAAAAGGGACATGCAAAATTTAATGGTTGAAATAAGAATCGCGGAGTTGGAATCTTCACCGTGATGAAAAAAGGAGTTTTCATCTGGAGACGATGAAGATGCTTGCATTTGCAAGAAATTAAGTGGGAGCGCTGAGACATATTTCTAATACATTATGTGGAGGACATCTTGTTGATTAGAAATGATGTAATTTTTATTGACAAAAGTTAAGAATTTCATTTCGATGAAAGACTTAGGCAAAACCCGAATATTTAGCATGAATGTCTATAGTGGATAGACTGTGACGCTAATATGGTTGTACCAAACGTACATATATGAGATATTGAAGGAGTTCAATATAGAAACGACAAGAAAAGGTTCTTGTCGCATGGAAAGGAATTGAATCAAGATTCAAGTGTATCGACACTTGATAAGTGAAACAAGATTCAAGTGCTTTGACACTTGATGAGTGAAATCACAAGGATGTTTTGATCAATCATACCATGATATGTACACATCCAGATATGTCCTGTGCTCTAAGTGTTATGAGCATATACCAGAATGGATCATAAAATGATCATTGGACGATAGTGAGGATATTCTTATGATATTTTGGAAGAACTAAGAATATATTTGTGCAGAGGTGACAAACAATTACAAATAGTTCATTGTAAAGCGTTATATTGATACTAGTTTTGTAACAAGATACAAAATTAAGTTCATCTCAATTTAAACTGTGGGTGGCACAATGAAATGGAAAGGAGTTTCCATGATGGATTTGGATGTATTCCAAAGTTAAGACATTGTGACGAATAGTACAACAAAAGGGCTAAGTATATGACTGCTATAGTAGCAGCAAAGAAGGGCATTTGTGTCAAGTAGTTTGTTATAAAACTAAGGTGTGGTTTTCAATGGGCTAACACTAAAGATATATTGTACGACAATAGTATCGGCATGATTTAACCCCAAGGAAGTAAAGGTCTGACCAAAAGACCAAATTTATACAATGCCATCTCATTGGAGAATGAGTGATGCGTGAAGACGCAAATACATGCAAATACACACGGACCTGAAAGTGTTAGATCCGTAGATTATGTTAACCTCTTGAAGTTGTGTATATGGAACACCAGAAAGCCATAGGTGTTCAATACGCAAAGTTTCTAAACTAGATTATTGTCTCTAGTGCAAGTGGGAGACTGAAGGGAATATGCCCGAGAGGCAATACTAAAGTGGTTATTATCGTATTCCTTATTTATGATAAATGTTTATTTTTCTAGCTATAATTGTATTAATACGGAAAAGTTAATATATGTGTGTTTAATAAACAAAAAGAAAGTTCCTAGTTATGCCTCTCTTATAAACTAGCTCGTTGATTAACAAGATGATCAAAGGTTTCCTGATCATGGAGATTGGTTGTTGTTAATAACAAGGTCACAACATTAGTGTAATGGTGTGATGAACATTCATAGAAGTATAGCAATACGATCAAAGTCATTGAGTTTATATTGCTATAACAACTTACGAAGTGATCCGAATCCTTAGACCATGAGATTATGTCAATCACTACCACCGGAAGAGTTTCTTGATGACATCAAACATTACACCGTAACTGGGTGATTATAAAGATGACTTCAAAACTACTAAGGTATTATGTTGAGGCTCATGGATCAAGAGTGGAATTTGTTCATCCCGATGACGGATAGATATACTCTGGGCCCTCTCGATGATATCACATTGATTAGCTTGCAAGCAAGTGATTTGATCACTAGAATGTTATATTACGGGAAAGAGAAAAGAGTACATGTCGGTAACGAGATCAAACTAGGTATGGAGATACCGATGATCGAATCTCGGACATGTAATATATCGTGAAACAAAGGGATTAAGATACTAGCGTAAAAGGTTCCGACGATCACATGAAATTCATCGTTGAATGTGTGGGAGTAAGTATGGATCTCCAGGTCCCGCTTCTGATTATTGATCGGAGAAGGGTCTCGATCATGTCCACATTATTCACGAACCATAGGGTGGCACACTTAAGAAACACCGACATCCAATTGGAGCAAAAGTTTCACGCTGAAAAGAATAACAAGCGCATGAATTTATTTCACTAGATACCAAAACAGGTTTTCGGGTGAAATATGAGAAAGTGTTTTTTCATGTGAAATGGAATACTAGCAAGGGGTTATATGAGAATGTTTTTCATTAAAGTAATTGACAAAATTCTAAATGAATAAAAGGAGTTTTATTTAATGAGAGTTTGCATTAAATTTGGTAAAAATTTAATGGGAATTTGAGTGGGTTTTGAGTGGAGGAAATTGAAAGGCTTTTGTGTGAGTGGAGTATCCACCCACATGAATGAAAAGAGGGGAGGGGGCAGCCCCATGGCTGGGCGCATGGCCCCTTGGGTTCCCCCTTTCCCTATAATAGGAGCCCACTCCCTCTCTCTCACTCACACCTCCTCGTGAAGGATCGCTCTCCCCCTCTATAATTTATCCCCCATGGTCTCGGACTAGCGAGATACATGTTCCCGGTGGCTATTCGGCAAGAAAAGAGTTGTGCTTCCGCTGCATCGCTGGAGTGAGGAGGCGAAGGTTGCTCGGTGTTTTGTACGTGTGTGCGAGTACGGATGCGCTGTTGTTTTGTGGCGCTAGGACTTCCTCTCGATCTTGAGATCGGCAAGAGATCGTCTACATCAACCACGAGTTTAACTCGTTAAGCTTTGTCGGTCTTCAAGGGTATGTTCTCTACGGATATACATCCTCCCGTTGTTTGTATCTAGTAGATAGATCTTGGTACATAATTTCCATCGTAGGAATTTTTTCTATGCTGCGAACCTACAGCGACGCGTGATGCGGAAGTGGTGGAAGGCCTAGGATCGACGCTGTGAGGCTAACCGCTCTGATACCATGTGAAAAATATTAAATATCTAGAATATTGTATTGATCTGACCCTTTGGGGGTTTATGTAGAGTTAAACGCGGTAGGTGGTGACTTGGAGTACAAGTTGTAGAGTCCTAGTCTATCTCTAGTCTATACACGTATACGTATTCTAGCATCCCCTACTAGAGAGGCACTAGAAAGGGACGCAGTCACCGTCCCTAGGTGTCAGTCATGATCATGTTCACGCAGGTGATGATAACAAGGAGGAGAAGACGACAAAAGCGCAAAACTTCAAATCCGGTCGCAAGCGTTTGCTTCACTCCCCCTCCGACTGAGAAGGGATGTTAGAGTACGTATATATGTATAGGCTAGAGATAGACTAGGACTCTACAACTTGTACTCCAAGTCACAATCTATCCCGTGTAACTCTATATAAACCCACCAAAGGATCAGATTAATACAATACAATATTCTAAAGATTTAATATTTTTCACAATGAACACAATTTTCAAAAAATATAAACAATTATAAAAAATCATTAAAAAAATTCAAAAAATCATGAAATTTTCCAAAAATTACGAAACAAAATTCTAAATTCACAAACCAAATTGAAAAAATCATGAATAAAATTTTAAAAATGATGAACCAATTTCAAAATCCATGAACCAAAATTCGGAAAAGGTAACCTTTTTCCAAAAAAATAATAAACATTTACAAAAAAATAATAAAGTGTTTACAAAACGTAAACAAAAGAAACATAAAGATAAGAAAATAAATAGAAAGAATCAAATTAAAAGGAAAAAATAGAACAAAGGCCAAGTGGGACGGCACAACAAGGTGTGCATCCTCTTTGGCACGCAGGCCACCCACGCGGGTGGCATATATCATTCCACACATCTTTCTTTTAAACTTAGTGGTCACTGGATGCTCAAAAACAAATTGGAATGTTCGCTAAATTATATTGGACCGACAAAGCTAATTGCCTAAACTTTTTTTTATGCCAATTTTATAGAGTGTGTGTACGGATTGAGATTATATTAGACTTGGGGGCCTACTATATAGGCAAAAATTGGCCTTATTATGTGTTTTCATGTTGCATAAGAAAAACACATGAACCAAAATAATATGTGGAAATAAGAAAAAAACAAGTTGAGAACTCTAATGAGAAAATATTTCATCAGGTATAACTCTCAATTGGATTTTTTCTGAACTTGGATGAAAAGTACATACATTATTGAACTCCGTGCTAGAATCATATGGCAGATAGTGTGCATAGTATATTTCCAATTCTTTGTAATGCATGTCTTCCAAGAGAAAAATGTGTGTTTCAACTGGCCCTTAAGAGATATCAGTTAAGTTGTGTAACCCAAGGTTAAGAGATATCAGTTAGAGTGACCAGCGGACTCTTGGGAAATAAAAACCAGCCCACCGCGTCGTCCGAACTGGCGACACAGGAGGCGATCGAAAACTCATCCACCGAGAGCCCCCCCTTCGATCTTCCCTGGTTCGTCGCTGCCGGACGACGGTGCCGGGCGCAGCCCGTGCATCCTAAGGCGGCGGCAGGCCTCTGCTGGATCTAGGCTATAGCTATAGGGTCACCGGCGGCCGCCACTACAGGAAAGATTTGCTACGCCGACGGCAGGCTGCCGTCGGCGTAGCCCCCTCGGCCTACGTTCTCGTCGGCATAGCCCTCCCTCTCGGCGGCCGTAGGCATAGCCTAAAATATATTTTTTATATTTATTTTTTTAATCTTTGAATTGTTTGACTCCTTAATCTTTCGCTTTAATCATTTTAACACTATTCATAGTTAATAATTGATTAAATTGCAGTCATAGTCAAAGTTCCCGTTCGGTCACCCATCCTAGCACTATTCCAGTTCTAGCACGCTTAACTTCCTCGTTCCTTCAGAATCTCTTTCCATAAAGCAATTTACTCATTGTTGTCAATACTATGATATCATTCCTATTAACTCTTATATCATCATGTCATATGGTTGTATTTTTTTGAAATTACAAGCAATTATTTAAGTAATCAACAATGAATAAGTAAAATATTATTGAATTCAAATAAAAATATATTCATTTTATTTTATTTTGTATTTTTTATTTAATATGGAATAATTAATATCTTTAAATCTGTAAATCGGAATTCGGCAAATAATATGTCTAAATTGATTAGAAAAATGAGAGGAATCCAAATATGATATCAATATCAACTTATCACAAACTATGTTATGATTCTTATAATAATTTCATTTGCCCGTTTAAAACGGCATGCATAAAGATTCTTAGCTCGGGGCCGAGACTCGCTAAAATTGAAGTGGATCTATCATGAAACGACATATTTTGAACCTAAAAATGATTTTTGTAAAAAATCATGAGCATCCGATCATGTACCTATAGTTCATATCTGACTCACTTCCTACTGATTTGGCAGGAATTTGTCTTTTTCACCATGGATAGACAGAAATGTTTGAGATCCCCTTGTTATGACATTATCCATGTAAGGTGGTCTAGTATTTTTTAAAAATGTGACGGTAGTATTTTGAATTAGCCATTTGGTGGTTGCTTCACAAAACCGTCCGTTTTTTGCACTCGGTAAATGGAAAATGCCTTTTTGGTGCGACGAAAAGGAAAAATTCCTCCTGAAACATTGTTCGTCATTCCATGATGCATACTTATGCACAATATGGACACATTATCACAAACTATGCATTTATTCTAGCCATAACATTGGTCATTTGACCCGAAAGGCAAGAAACCTCGAACGAGATAGGTCATTTTATGAAGGGTTTTTTTGATACATAATCAACATACCAAGTTTGATATTTTTCCTTCTAACTATGTCACATAATATTACATCACGCGAAGGTTTCACGTTGTTTGGATCGTTTTTGAATTTATGATGCCCGTTTTAAACTATCGTTAATCTTTGTCGAAGGGCGGGCATGAAGATTCTTAGCTCGGGGCTGAGACTCGCTAAACTTGAAGTGGATCTATGAGGAAACAACATATTTTGAACCTAAAAATTATTTTTGTAAAAAATCATGAGCATCCGATCATGTACCTATAGTTCATATCAGACCCACTTCCTTCCGATTTGGCAGGAATTTGCCTTTTTCACCAGGGATAGACGAAAATGTTTCAGATCCCCCTGTTATGACATTATCCATGTAAGGTGGTTTAGTATTTTTGAAAAATGTGACGGTAGTATTTTGAATTAGCCATTTGGTGGTTGCTTCACAAAATTGTCCATTTTTTGCACTCGGAAAATGGAAAATGGCTTTTTGGTGCGACGAAAAGGAAAAATTCCTCCTGAACATTGTTCGCCATCCCATGATGCACACTTATGCACAATATGGACACATTATCACAAACTATGCCTTCATTCTAGCCATAATATTGCTCATTTGATCCGAAAGGCAAGAAACCTCGAACGAGATAGGTCATTTTGTGAAGGTATTTTTGAGACATAATCAATATACCAAGTTTGATATTTTTCCTTCTAAATATGTCACATAATATGACACCACGCGAAGGTTTCACGTTGTTTGGATCGTTTTTGAATTTATGATGCCCGTTTTAAACTATCGTTAAACTTTGTCGAAGGGCGGGCATGAAGATTCTTAGCTCGGGGCTGAGACTTGCTAAACTTGAAGTGGATCTATGATGAAACAACATATTTTGAACCTAAAAATGATTTTTGTAAAAAATCATGAGCATCCATGTACCTATAGTTCATATCTGACCCACTTCCTACCGATTTAGCATGAATTTGTCTTTTTCACCAGGGATAGACGGAAATGTTTGAGATCCCCCTATTATGACATTATCCATGTAAGGTGGTCTAGTATTTCTGAAAAATGTGACGGTAGTATTTTGAATTAGTCATTTCGTGGTTGCTTCTCAAAACCGTCCGTTTTTTGCACTCGATAAATGGAAAACGCCTTCTTGATGCGACGAAAAGGAAAACTTCCTCCTAAAACATTGTTCGCCATCCCATGATACACAGTTATGCACAATATGGACACATTATCACAAACGCCTTCATTCTAGCCATAACATTGGTCATTTGACCCGAAAGCCTAGAAACCTCGAACGAGATATGTCATTTTGTGAAGGTTTTTTTAAGACATAATCAATATACCAAGTTTGATATTTTTCCTTCTAACTATGTCACATAATATGACACCACGCACTAGTGCAGAGCCCCCCCTTTAACTCCGGTTGGGAGGGCCCTCTAACAGCGGTTCCCCAACCGCTGTTGAGGGTTCGGTGTTAGAGGGCCTTCTTAACCGGTTCCTATCTGAACGGTGTTCAAATGGCGCTGCGATGGGGCTGCCGCGAGCCCCCCTTTAACCGGTTCGTATCTCGAACGGTGTTAAATTCTTCTGCAGAGATTTAAACCGTTTTCCTGCGGCGAGTTCTGCCATGGCAGAACTCTGCCGCGGCCTAAATCTCTCGCCCGTTAGTTCTGCATGCGGCAGCCTAAATCTCGGCCGCAGACTTACGCCTCTGCCCGTTAGGCGTATTTACTGGGAGGAGGGGAAATAGATCGGGAGCGGTATACTTATAAATCGTCATCGGTACATACGAGTACATGAATAATTAAGCAACTATTATTATACACAAACATCGTCATCGGCACATACATCGCCATCGGCACATACATCGTCATCGTTCATTTTGGTGGATATCTAAAGAGTTCTCCGCGTGTGAACTCATCAAGTATGAACCCCGCCAATTCCTCTTGAATGGCTCGTATGCGTTCAAATGGTAGGAGTTGGTCCCGCATCCGTTCGATCTGAATATATATGAAGAATGGGCCGTCAATATATATATAAGAATAAAACTCAACACAATTGATGGTAATAAAATAATGTTGTGGACTTTGTTTACTTACTCTAAGTTGTTCTAGTGCGGCTTGTCGCACATATCGTGTTCTTGAATGAATTCGCAAACATAGTACCCACATAAGTTATTGCCGTGTCCTTGATGCGCGCACTTTACGAGAATAGAGTTCAATCAAAATAATAATCAATAAAGCATGATATAATGGAATTGGAAGCTAGCTAGTATTACTTACATTTTGGTCTACAAATTTTAGTTCTTCCGACCATTCACCCACGGCCCTGCCGTGAACATTTTCAAACCCTGTCCGACAAAGAAAATGGATAAAGGAGTAATTAATTACTTATTGTCACGAAAGTTGCCGATCTAGTGCGATAATATGATTGAAATTACCTCGGAGCATCTCTCTAAAGTCTGCCCATAGCTCTTTTTCTTTTTAACGAGTCCATGACAAGGACTTTTCTGAGTCGGGTTGAATGACTAGCGAGAATAAAGTGGAACCTCATACGCATAACTCATCATCGATTACACTTAACATCGAGTAAGCGAAACAAAATGTGTACAAGAGAGAGGTATGATACTCACGAGAAGTTGTAAGGCAATAGTATTTCCCTTTTGGTTTGTTGTCTCGGTAAAGACTTTAGCAAGTAATCTTACATTTGCCGGGTTTGTCTCTTACCACTTCTTCATGAACTCTATTTGGGTCCATGAACCCAATGTCAAAAGGGCCTCCTTTCATGCATTCCATAACCTTTTTCCTGCATAATAGTATATACATATATGGTGAGCATATATATATACATGCAATTAATGAAGTGAATGAGTTGAGATAAAATTACGAAATAGTACTTACACACAATAAAGGCTGATGGCAGATTTGTCGAGTTCCTTCGATTGAATAGAAAATGCAAGTCTTTAATGTTGAAGTCGATCCGTCGTCTCCGCACAAGAAAATCTCATCTCTTATATGCGTAGTGATCCATTCTTCTTTTCGTCTTGCGAAATGAAGGTACCACTTGTGCAATTTTAGCATCTTTGTTGGTATATTCTTGAGCTCCTCTTTCTTGACGAGATTCTTCCCATACTTCCATGGCTGTATGGGGTTGACATCGCATTTGGGCAAGTTGTCTCCCATGACGTTCAAGTATGCAATGTAAGTCATCCCCATCTCATTGGCCTTTCTTTGTAGCTCGCCTCGTAATCATCTACGGAGGAGCGTCCGGACGTCAAACATTTGGAGCGGCGCATGATTGGTTTTCTGCTCTCCGAGCATGGGAACTGTTTACAGGGTGCCTCACGTTGCTACTTTCAGTCTCCCTACGGCGCCTTGCATCCGCCTTCAAAATCTGGCGCGTAGTCCGGCACAAGTGGGGTTTCAGGTTTCAAAAGATTTTTGTAAAACTTCTCCACCACCGGATCTATTTTCTCCTTTGGCTCGGCCCGTCTAGGTGCAAAGAATTTCTTGACCTGTTCTCCCGAGATCCTATGGGTCTCCTCGTCGCCTTGATTCCACGGTAAAACCGCAATGGCTTGGCGGAAGGTCGGGACGTAGTTTTTGAACTCTTTACGACGGTTTCTGCGGATTTCTTTGTGGCAAGCATCGATGCTCCTCGTAAGGTTTCTTCCGCTTACGCCGAGGAGATGGCTGAAGCACCGAGATGGCCGACGGGCGGAGATGGCTGCCAGCAGATATGGCCGACGGCCGAGATGGTCGGCAGAGATGGTGACGGGCGGAGATGGCTGCCACGAGAGATGGTCAAGCGGCTCGGATCGCGACGCCGGAGACGGCGGGTGCCAGTGACCTCAATTTGGAAGCACAATGTGTTCCTTCTTCCAAAGAATGGTTGTTTTCACTGCAAATTTGAGTTGAGTTTCCCCTTCACCGTAGCATGGTCAAGCTGCTTCCTCATATTCCTTCACAACCTCATCCACCCGACAATAGCATAGCCATCGGAATCGGTCGGCGGTGGTAAGTTCCCCAGCTACGGAGGTAAGGCATAGCCGGTACCACCTTAATGGATAAGCCCATTAATCTCACATGCTCAGCGTGTTCGCTCTCCGTGATCTCATCAACGGGGTATCGAGGACCCGTCATTTCAAGCGTTGGTTGCACGTTCTCCGTGGAAGCCACCTGCTTTTCAGTGATGCGGGCGCGGCAGCTTCAATGCAGGCTCTTCATGCCGCTGAGATGGGCCGGTAGCTTGATGGCTCTGTTGTGCATTCACTTGCTGCGCCGCAAGTGCATGTTCTATCTGTGTCATCCGATCTGCGCTCTTTTTCTTTTCTGGCGCCATCTGTAGAGTCGCTCGATCGCAAACCCATCCTTCCACGTCATACCCCGTGCCTCGTGCATGTCCAGGTGTTCTTTTTACCGATGGCGCGTGTGAGCTGGTCATTCTCTCTGTCGGGATGGAAGATCTGGCGGCGGATGTTTCCTCGTATGCCGTGATGATGAGTTGGTGTGGGTTTGGCAAGGATGGTTGGGAAGATACACAATCCTGTTTGGGTCCAACCTTGCCCATTCCGTAGAACCAAGTCTTTGCACGTAGGTCCCACCCATCTGTATGGGGTGATCCCTCTCTCGCAGGCCTCTCAGCTTCCTCCCACTTAGGCCTCACGAGATATGTAGCCACCGAGCCCGTCCTCTGGTGATATTCCTTCTTGAGGGCATTAAGCGTATTGGTTTCGACCTCTTTTAGCTATAGCACTTTTTTATATGTCTTAAATTCGGGCGGTGAGGTCTTATCTTCGCATAATATCGTCTTGAAATTTGAGTCTCGGACTTTGACAAATTTGTTCAATTTTGTCTTCGATTCTTGAAAGCCTCACCATCTTCTTTAGAGTCCACTCTTTGACCTTTTTCTTTATAACCTGTTGTTTTCATCCTCCTCTGGCGGAAAGGTGAAATTTACCAACAACGAATTCCAAAGCGTTTCTTTGGATCTGTCATCGACAAAGGTACCGTCGCCCTTCTTTGGCTTATTCCAATTTTCAATTATGATTGGGATTTGGTCCCTAACAAGAACTCCAGCCTGACGTATAAATTTGTCTGCGGCCTTCTTGGGCTCCATCGGCCTGCCATCAACACGGACTGCTTCGATCGTGAACTTTGCACGATCTTTCAACCGCTGGCTCGCGCCTCACTTGCTCTTTTTCGTAGAAGAAGATGGTTGCTGGCTGGTCGATCCAGAGGGCTAAAAGAAGAAAGAAGCGTTAATTAATACATGTAGAAGAAGATTGTTGGTGGAAGTCAGCTGAGGCTTAATCAATGCATATACCTCGCCCGACTTTGTAACCATTAAATTGCATTCACCGGAGTCTTCATCTTCTCCATGACTAGTACTTGAGCTGTCGTCGTCATGGTCCTCCAAGTTCAGATATTGTGAGGTGTCCTCATCAATAATGTTCTCCATTATTTCTTCTTCTTCAAGGTTTCTACTAAGTGGATCCATAGTTTCTAAAACAATAATATTATCACACAAATATCAGTAATACATCTATTGAAATGCTCAAGCAAGGACGATGATATGACAGGTTAAAAGTATTGAAATGTAACCCTAATACATGCTTGGTCATTTCAAACCCTAATTCGGAGAAACCCCGGATTCATATGAGAGGGTACATTTACTTCTTCTAATTAACTTGTCATCAAAGTTGATTAACATAGCATGGTTATTATAATGCTATATTGACAACGAGAGGTGGCGGCTAGGCGAGAGCGGGGCGAAGTGCGTGGGGTGTGCGTTCGAACCAGCACGACGTGATGGTCTACCTAAAATGGGCGACACACCCTCGACGCGTGTGTAGGCTCAGCGAGGACATAGGAGGTCAGGGTCGACGGCATAATGGTGGCGGTGGTCGTCGGCGTGGCACAAAATATACACATGCATATACAATACACATACAATACAATATTTCCTATAGGAATCAATCCTACAAATCAAACAACCACCATAGGAAAATTTCCTATAGGATTTAATCCTACAAATTTCCTATACAAATCCTTTGAATCAAACATGCCCTTACTTATATCCCGCGGGATGGCGGCGGGCGGCAGCGAGGTGGTGTGGGCGGCGGCGAGGCGGACACGTGGCTCACCGGTCGGGTGACGTTGGTCTCGTCGGGCGGTGCTCGTCCGGACGGATGCGCGGTCTCGTTGGGCGGTGCTAGCGGCGTTTAGGCGTGGCCTATGAGCTCCGGGCGGCGGGCAGCTCTGCAGGGAAGAGAGCGAGGTGGTCAGTTAGGGTTTAGGCATGGAATCGTTAGGGTCAATTGGCGATTATTTATTTTCATCCCAAGACTATGTAAATGAAATGGATTGGCCAAACAAAAAATACTATCTGAAATAGACAAATACTCCATATTTCTCGAATTTTTTGTGTAGCGATCATCACTACATTGTACAATCACTAGCAAGGAAATAACAAAGTTTGAGCTCCTACCAAGGTGGAGCTAGCTAACTAGTAGATTCCTTTCACTGCGAAAATATATGCTTATATTTTGAAGATGAAATTTGCAAACATTTCAAATGAAACTTGCAAAAGGCTATCTGTTTCACATGGCCACAGCTGCAAAAATGAGTACACGCCACACGAGACACGACCGACCGCACGAAACCGCCCGATCCCGATGGCTGCTGCCGCCGTCGTCGACGGCGCCAGTGATCCTCTCGGTGCGGACGTCCTCACCACGATCTCCGCTCACCTCCGCCTGACCTCCTCGCTCTCGGCCGCCTCGCGCCACGCCTCTCGCCGCCGACAAGCCCTGGCTCGCCCGATGCCGCCTCCTCCCTCCTCTGTCCCACGTCCTCGCTGGCCGCGCCTTGGGAGCTCCTCCTGGCCGTCCGCTTCCTCCTCCGTGGCTCCGCTCCATGCCTCTGGCGCGCTCGGAACCCCGAGCCTCGTCGCCGCGCTCCGGGCTCTTCTCCCTCGTCGCCGTCCGCGCCATCCCGCAGAGCTCTCCCGCGCCTCCTCTGGGCCCGTATTCGAGATCCTCGCCGACGCCACGCACCCCACGCTCCTCTTCCTCCACGGCCATCACCGGGCTCCTCCCGCCTTTCGATCGCGCACCTCACGCTAACACGCTCCTCCTCGAGGCCCGCGGCCTTCCCTCCTCGCATGCCTCGCGGTTCGCCTATCCCCGGCAACCGCCGGCGTACGCTCAGCGCCCTCGCTTAACGCCTCACGCGCCATGCTCGCGCGCTTCTTCGCGATCCGACGAGGACCTCCCGTGCTCGGGAGGAGCGATGCGCTACCGCAGACTAGAGCGGGGAAGAGAGGTCGGGCGGCGAACCTCGGCGGCGGCGAGCGTCGAAGCGGCAGACGGGTCGGGCTCTGAAGTGGCGGCGGGCGGCGAGTCGGGCGGCTTCTATCGATCGATCTGGTGTGGGGAAGAAAGGAAGGAGGAAGGTGAAATAAATACCCCCCTTTAACACGGTTCGTGGCTGGAACCGGTGTTAAAAAAGCATTCAACATTTATTACCCTTTAACACGGTTCACCACGAACCGGTGTTAAAATAATAAATCATCTTACTAACACGGTTCCAGCCACGAACCGGTGTTAAAGGTGATAAGGGGGGCTTTTAATTCAAAAATATGATATGAAATTTAGAAAATTCATATCTTTTCATTTCAACTCGAGAAAATATGAATAATATATCATAATTTTCAGAAAAATAATATCTATTCATTCATGTAAATCATTTTATATTTACTTTACATGAAATTTTTTAAAATAAATAAACACTTATTTCATGCATTAAAGGGGCTTTTTTAATTCAAAAAATATGATATGAAATTTAGAAAATTCATATCTTTTTCATGTCAACTCAGAAAAATATGAATAATATATCATAATTTTTAGAAAAATAATATCTATTCATTCATGTAAATAATTTTATATTTACTTTACATGAAAATTTTTAAAATAAATAAACACTTATTTCATGCATTAAAGGGGCTTTTTAATTCAAAAATATGATATGAATTTAGAAAATTCATATCTTTTCATTTCAACTCGAAAATATGAATAATATATCATAATTTTGAAAAATAATATCTATCCATTCATGTAAATGATTTTTATATTTACTTTACATGAAATTTTTAAAATAAATAAACACTTATTTCATGCATTAAAGGGCTTTTTAATTCAAAAATATGATATGAATTTAGAAAATTCATATCTTTTCATTTCAACTCAAAAAATATGAATAATATATCATAATTTTGGAAAATAATATCTATCCATTCATGTAAATGATTTTTATATTTACTTTACATGAATTTTTTTAAAATAAATAAACACTTATTTCATGCATTAAAGGGCTTTTTAAGATATATAAAAGAACGAAAATTAAGATACATGGCGATTAAGTAACAATCTTAAGCCGAACTGAAAATTAAGATACATAAAAGCTGAAAATTAAGATACATGGCGATTAAGTAACAATCGGAACTTGTTTCGAATGTTGGAGTGATTTAGTCATGCTCTGCCTACACTGTAATACTGCCCTTCGTAGTCGTACTGCATGGCCGTCATCATCGTCGTCGGGGTCACCGTAATTGAACCTCTGGAAATGCGTGGGCTGGACTTGAGGGTAGCGTGGGCTGGACTTGAGGGTAGCGCGACGGGGTTAGAGTCGGCGCGGTGTCATAGGCCATGACGCTGGAGAGTCCGACCGCGCCACCATAGCCGACGGCCTCGTTGAAGTTAGGAGGAGGTGGGCCGTCCTCCTCGTGCTGGCGCCTCTCATGCCGATCCACGAAGGCTTCCCAAGTAGGGAAATAGTCGGGATGCCATCTGGGATTCCTCCGCTGCTCGGCGTGAGCTCGAGTAGTAGTGGTTCGTGATGGCCATCCGCGCGCCACACCTAGAGGGGCGGGAGGAACCGGCACACCTCGGCGCTCGGCATCCGGACGGGGACCACGGTGGCCGGCGGGCAGGGGTGGTTCGGCGCAGCGCCTCGCCTCCCCAGGGGTTAGTGCTACGGTGGAAGCCATGGGAAAGAGTGATGAGGTTGCAGATATGAGTCTAGAGATGTGCAATGACAATGGAGGCCAACCCCTACATATATATATAGTGAACTAGCGGGAAGAAGCTGGAGGGAAGAAGCGGCGGGAAGAAAAATGGCGGGAAGAAAAATGGCGGGAAGAACTATCGGGAAGAAAAATGGCGGGAAAAAATGGCGGGATGAACCTTTAGTCCCGGTTGCAGCAGGACTAAAGATGAGCCGTAGTCCCGTTGGAGACACCAACCGGGACAAAACACGAATCGACACTAATAATAGAGGTGAGTGCATGTCGACATTATGTCGTGCGGCGTGTACCTTGTCCGGATGGTGTCACCAACGGGACTAAAGATGAACTTTAGTCGGTTAGAGACACCAGGGACTAATAATAGGGTGAGTGTCGACATTATTTTGTAAGTGTCAACACTATGTCGAGCTGCTTGTACTATAAATAGGCATCCTTGTGAGTCCAGTCCTCCGGCCAGTTTGAGGCAGACACCACTACGGCGTTCGGGGAGATGCCCGAGCCCAGTCCTCCGGCATCTCCGAAAGCTGGTCATAGAGGCACTCCTAATATGTGAAATTAGTTAGCTCCACGGTGTATTGATCTAGTTAAACAAGTTACAAAGCTGCAAGATGGTTTTCGAGAGCGAGGACACCACTACGGCCAGTTCAGGAGATGCCGCGAGCCCAGTCCTCCGGCATCTCCGAAAACTGGTCATAGAGGCACTCCTAATATGTGAAATTAGTTAGCTCCCTGGTGTATTGATCTAGTTAGACAAGTTACAAAGCTGCAAGATGGTTTTCGAGCAGGGACACCACTACGGCCAGTTCGGGGAGATGCCGTGAGCCTGATCCTCCGGCATCTCCGAGAAACTGGTCATAGAGGCACTCCCTAATATGTGAAATTAGTTAGCTCCTGGTGTATTGATCTAGTTAGACAAGTTACAAAGCTGCAAGATCGTTTTGAGGCAGGGACACCACTACGGCCGTGTGGCGACCGTGCGTGGAGATATGCACACCACTAAAGCTGATCATGAACGCTGGCACCCCACCGTAAACCCTCCTTTGGGGCACCAGCTGCCGCAAGCAACAGCCACCCGTCTGCTGGCGGGAGGCGGGTGTCAGGCTGGGTACAAGAACTGACGCCCAGAAATCAGCGGTTGGGAGAGCAGGAGAGGTAGCATCTGCGGGGAGGCGCTGTTGGAACGAAAGCGGTTACGGGGTTGGCGCGAGAAGGCCATTGGTGGGTGTGCTCTCTTTCTCGCTTGAGGACTAGGAATCTGGGGCAGGCTCTCTTGAAGAAGAAGCTGCAGCACGGTGTTTATAAATAGCAGGAGGAGGAAGGAGAGCAGGCGGTGGTCTCTGATCCGAAGGATAGAAGGACTACTCTAGTGTAGTCGATTTTTTTTTCTTTTTTTTTTCCTCCGTGTGAGATGATGAGCGGTGAGCCGCTTGTCTACTTTAGATCCGGAAAGTTTTTTTAACTGCAACAACGAAAATCTAGTGTGGTTGTGTGCTTACTCGTAAAAGGAGATCAAATTCAAAATGAGAATACTGCTCCACGCTTCTCGGGCATTTCACCGAACACCTCTAGTGCATATGAAAAAAACACAAACTAGCACTCTTCACACCCTCTTGCTAGGCTCCAAAATGTGAAAAAATGGAAGAGTGGGCTGGGGTGGTGTCTTATATAGCCCCCACCCCTTTAACACCGGTTCGTGCCACGAACCGGTGTTAAAGGGGGGGGTGCGCGGGCCACTGGTGGAGGGACCTTTAACACCGGTTCGTGCCACGAACCGGTGTTAAAGGGGGGGCTCCTTTAATGCCGCAGAGGCCACGCTGGTACGGCCCCCCCTTTAACACCGGTTCGTAGAAGAACCGGTGTTAAAGCCCATTTTCGGGATCAACAAAAGCCCGCGTTTCCACTAGTGACGGGAAGGTTTCACGTTGTTTGGATCGTTTTTAAATTTATGACGCCTGTTTTAAACTATATGTAATGTTTTATGTTTCACTTAATTTTTTATAAATGTGTAATATTTGAGTGTAGATAGATAGATCTTTTTTTTTTGCAAATTTTGATATATTATTTTTATTTTTCTGAATTAGAATGATTTAGTTATGATTTTTCAAAAAATAATGAGATAAAAGGAAAAAAAATCTGGAGGCCAGAGCCGACGGCCTAGCCGTCGGCACAGACCAAACAAATTTTTCCAAAGAGCTGTGCCGTTGGTACAGACCAAACAAAATTTCCAAAGAGCTGTGCCGACGGCACAGCCTGTCTGCCTAACGCCGTTTTCATCGCTGTGTCTAAACTGGAGCTACGCCGAGGGCTGTACCTACGCCGAGGGCCACCGTCGGCACAACCCTCTCTACTACGCCGACGGACACGCTACGCCCACGGCTACCCTCGGCACCGTTAGCTACGCTGGCGGACTGGCTGGTCAGCTGGCCAGGAAGGCAGTTATGCCGACGGCCCCGACATTTGGCCGTCGGTGCCTTAGTTATTTTCTGTAGTGCCGGCGGGGGTAAGGATCAGGCGGAGGCGGATGGCTTGCAGAGGCGTGTGATTTGATGGTGATGCTGACCGGTTGCAAGTTCGTTGCATCATTCTTGACGTGCATGGTCGGCGGCCGGACGTATGCATTGTCTTGGAAAATCATGTCTCGCGTGAGGAGATGCATACTGCAGCTGGACCGCCGGTTATTTCTCCTCAAGAGTAGTTCCAGAAGATCATCCGCCGGTTCAGATCCAATCGAGAGGAGAGATGCCAACTATGGCTGGTTCGCTGTTATTTCTCCACCCGATCCGCATGTGAAGATCGCAGGCAGCATCCCTCGCAAGGATTGGCCTAAGTGGCTCTTGGCGATAAGGACATGACCTGCAGCCACGGGAGGGGTGGCCGCTCTGCCTAATAAAGGAGGTGATTTTAGCGTTTTTCTTGTACAAGATGAAGATCTGCTCAATGTCTGCCCTCATTGATCTGGTCGGAGTGTCGAGTTCCCGAAGGCTCCACCGGCGAACTCTCATGGGCGTATCACGTCTGGAGATTTCTGGATCAGAAGGTATTCGGCCGTGCGTACCCATGTTTTTTCTGACCGTTTGGGTTCAGAGGATGCGCTTCGAAGCTCTGTTGGCTGTTAATATCATGGGGCATGTTTTCGTTCCATGGTGCTGACAAAGAATGTCATGAAGATCGAGATCTAAAGACTGACAATGGTGGTTCGAGTCTGGGTGGTGATGAGCAATTGACTTGGTGACTCGTGATTTGGAGTAGTGGCATGAAAGTGGGGGCGACTGCATATGAGAGGTTCATAGTCCGACTTTTCAGGGTGAGAACCCAGGGCCTGACCTTAATTGGTTGTGCCTATCAATGACCTTGTTAAAGATATTGTTTAAGAGCGTGAACTTTCTTCAGGGTGAAAATCTAAGATCTATGATTGGACGATGATGGTGTTTGTGCACTATTTCCTTCTTGAAGGCGCCGTTTTTGGAGAAGCTGAACTTTTGGTGTTGTCTTGGTGGTGTTAGTACAGCTGTTTCAATGAATGAGTCACTGTAACGGGACTTTTTTTATATAATTTTTCTTTCCTTTTTAGCTGTGTGCATCCTTATGGCCGCTAGAGCAATGAGTTCTTGCAGAGGCTGGATGTAATTGGTATCTTATGATATTAATATATGATCCTTTCCCAAAAAATAAAGTGTTCTTAGTGTGCATGAACTTGGCCAAGTTGTCCTTGCTATAGCTGTGAGTTTTAGTTTAGTTTCCACCTTCTTCGTTGCTATATTTTCAACAAATGGTAACCAATTCCTTCGAGTTGATCAGCTGAACATAGCAAAATTTCAAAATTTCTTGTCTGATTACATGAACGTGCCATAGCAAAAAGAAATTCCAAAAAGGATAAGAGTAGATCTTTTTTTTGAGAATAGGACTCTAGCATTAGAAGAAATATCGAACAATACAGAAAATCTCAATAAAAACAAAAATTACATTAAAATTCTTGAAAACTCCTTCATCTTCAGCCTCCAGATCATGTAGACATCAGGGAGAAGTGATGATTACCGTATCTCGCTGCATCGCTGTTGCAGGCACGAGACCCAAATGTGCACGTGTAAATAAACTTTAAGGTCGCCTAAAAGAACATGAATTTAACTATCCAGTGATACCTCAGCATTACCTATTTCAACACCATCGGATAAAGCTTGACATCATTACTTTAATCTTAAGCACATGCCTACAAGCGCCGACGACCTTTTCCTATGCCAATCGCTTTTAGGTTGTGTTTGTTTGGGTTGCAGACGGTTGAAAAATCAGTTGTAGAGAATTAGTTGTAGAAAGCAGTTGTTAGAAATAAAGATTTGGTGTTTGGCAAAAGTGCTTTTGATGACTGATGTTGCTGGTTATAGGACAAAAAATGTCTAAAATACCCCAATGCAGTTAATATTTTATAAGTATTAATTTAAAATGAATTACCGTTTCTGACAATCTTTTTACTGAAATATGGTCACCGAAGACCTCAAATTTTCTATTTTATTTTTGTAAAATAGTTGTATACAAATGGCTTGTCTACATTTACATATTTTTTATAAAATACATGCTTAGAAGATGAATTATCTACATTTACATGTTTTTTGTTAAAATATTTCTCAACACGCTTTGCTGCGGAATAAGTTTGAAGTTATTGGTTAGGCTTTATTTTAGAATTTGGTCTAGATTATTTGGACGCCCAGAAATAGCCGTCGCCCCACCCAACGCCAGGAAACACCGCCCGCCGCCCCACGCCCAGGCAGCGCCGCCGCACCACCACGCGCAGGCACAGCCGTCGCCTCCCCACACCGTCCCTCACCTGTCGCTGGAACTCGGGTCGGAGAATAGGCGTCGAGATTGGAGCTAGAGCTGGGCTCGTAAGAGTAGGTGACAGGGACGCCAGAGCACGTAGTACGGCGAGGCGTTGGCTGCTCGAGCTCCGGTCTCCGGCTGGTGACGGGGACGAGCCCGACTCGTCCTGGGTTGTTCCCTCGTCGATTGAGAGGATGGGAGGTCTAGAACGGAGCCGAGGACGATCGGTGGAGGAGACCTTCGATGGAGGCAATGGCGACCGGCGGCAGGGAGGGCGGCGGCGGAAATCCCTAACCCTATCCATGGCAAGGGGAAAGAAGGTCGGGGCCGAACGAGACTGGTCTTCGCGTCAGGTCCTTTTCCTCGGTGCAGTGGAAGGTACCTTGTGATTTCGTCGAAGACTAGAGGGCAATCTAGTCTGTTGCAACCCGGGAAGCGCTAAAAAGCGGAAGAAGCTGCTCTCGTCCTGCTTTCAGCCACCCACGCTCGATAGGAAGGTTTTTCGGTGCCGCTTCTCGCCAGCATGTTGCAGAATTTGGCTATTTGTTTCGCATACAGATTCTAGAACCCAAAATTTGTAGCTGAAGCGGTAACAAACACAGTCTTAGTTGGGGTTGTCGGTGTAGGGCACGAGCCGACACTAGTAGAAAACAGGCCATCCGTCCACGCCCCCTCAGAGCACTAGTCCCGGTTGCGCCACCAACCGGGACTAATGCTGGCACGCGTCCCGGTTGGAGCGGCCACGGGGCCAGGGGGCATGGGTCCCGGTTGGTAAGGGGGCATGCGTCCCGGTTGGAGCCACCAACCGGGACTAAAGGTTTGGCCACAGCCACGTGGCGTGTACGCTGCTAGTCGATTCTTGGCTCCAACCGACTAAAGACCCTGCCCTCTATAAATGCAACGCCCAGCCCCTCTGCCTCCACTCTGTTTTTGAATGGTGTAAGGTGTGAGGTGTGTGCTAGTTTTTTCTCATGCATGCATTGAAGGTGTTTGTTGAAATGTTTGAGTGAAAAATCCGTTGAATTTCTCATAGAACAAAAATATAGAAGGTGTCAAGGCACTTGAGCTTTCTCCTCTTTATTTCCCTCGATCGAGGTTAGCAATCCTATCTTTTCTAGGTCATTGATACAATTCATGTGTCGGTGTGAATTGGTTATTTCACTATTTACGATGTCCTGTTTTTGATAAACTTACTTATATGATGCGGATGAGCGGGAATGGATGTACGGTGACCGTGGTGGGTATATCAAAGGCGTGGATAAATTTATCGATGTGGCTACAAACAAAGAGAATGGATTTATCGTTGTCCATGTGTTCAATGTCGGAACAACAAGGAGTACTCTTCCTCGAAAATCATTCGGCCACCGATTATGAAAGGTTTCATGCCCAACTATAATTGCTGGACCAAGCACGGGAAAGAGGGGTTATGATGGAAGATGGTGAAGAAGAAGATGATGATAACAACTATCATCATATGTTTCTGAATCACGGTGATCTTGCTATGGAAGACAATGGAGGAAAAAGGTGAAGAACGGGCATCGGATGAGCCGGTGATGAACTTGGTAGGGTCATTTCGATGCAAAGCGAGGCTGAAACGAAAATGAGAAGTTGAAGTTAGAGGGCATGTTAGAAGATCACAAGAAATTGTTGTACCCAAATTGTGAAGATGGCAGCACAAAGCTCGGTACCACCTTTGGAATTGTTGCGATGGAAGGCAGTGTGGTCTAATGACTCCTCATTTGAAAAGATGCTGAAAATAATGAAGCGAAGTTTCCAAAACATAACGAACTTCCGAGAGTACCTCTGAAGCAAAGAAGACTCTCATCCTCCGGGATTAGATGTGCAAAAGATACATGCATGCATTAATGATGCATCCTCTATCATGTAAGGAGTATGAGAATTTAGATAAATGCCGGTATGCAGCGTTGCGGTATAAGATCGACGAGATGACCCTGGTGATGTTGAGGAGAGCCCCTCGGAAGAGGGTTCTGCTAAGGTTATGTGGTATGCTCCTATAATACCAAGGTTGAAAGCATGTTCGAGAAACAAAGAGCATGCCAGGTTGTTGCGATGGCACAAAGAAGACCGTAAGAAAGGCGGGAGTTGAGACACCTGGCGATGGGTCACAGTGGAGAAAAATCGAGAGACTTCCCGGACTTTGCGGTGGCGCAAGGAACTTATGGTTTGGTCTAAAACGGATGGCATGAATCCTTTTGGGGAGCAGAGCTGCGATCCACACCTGGCCCGTGACTCTATGTATCTACAACTGCCTCCTTGGTTGTGCATGAAGCGTAAGTTCATTATGATGCGGTGCTCATCCAAGGCCCGAAGCAACGGGCAACGACATTGATGTGTACCTTAGGCCATTAGTTGAAGAACTCTTACGGTTGTGGGGCAAACCGGTGTCGTGCATGGATGAGAACAAGCAGGAGCCATTTAATCTACGAGGGTTGTTATTCGTAACCATCAATGATTGGCCTGCTCTTAGTAACCTTCGGGACAGACAAAGAAAGGATATAAGGCATGCACCTTTGTTTAGATAAGACCGAAGGTACATATTTGCATAAATGCAAGAAGGTTGTGTACCTAGCGAATCGACGATTTCTTCCGACCAATCATCCGTAAGAAAGAAAGGCAAGCATTTCAAAGGTGAGGCGGATCACCGGAAGAAGCTGAACTCCGAGCTGGTGATGATGTATTTGGTATGGTCAAGGACATAGAAGTAATCTTTGGAAAGGGTCGGCGGTCAATCAGTTCGAGCAGCGTCGCTACAGGACACGCACCCATGTGGAAGAAGAAATCTATATTTTGGGAGCTGCCATATTGGAAAGTCCTGCGTGTCCGCTCTTCAATCGACGTGATGCGTGGCGAAGAATCTGCGTGAACTGCTAGGATTCCTAGGCGTGTATGGGAAGACAAAAGATACACGAAGCAGGAGGACCAACAAATTATGAAAGACCCAAAGAACATGCATACAGATAACAAGGCGGATAAAGGCGTCACTTAAGTCGTGCGCTATGCTCTTACCAAAGGTAGAAGGAAATCTTTTTGAAGTCCTTTACGTATCAAGGTGCCGGGCTTCTCATCTAATATAAAGGGATAATAAATATGGCGGAGAAAAAGTTCCAAAACCTGAAGTCTCATGGGCATGCGTGATTATGACGATTGCTTCCGATTGCATTGAGGGGCTTCTACGGAAAATGTTAAGTACCCATTGTGAAGCTGTGCATTCCTCAATGCAATATCTCGGAAGGTAATCAATCCGGATATTACGCCAAGGTTCTGAAGGATGTGGTACAATGTCTTGTTAGTTTTGAATTGGTGTTCCCACCATCCTTCTTCAATATTATGACGCATCTCTGGTTCATCTAGTGGAAGAGATTGCCATTCTCGGTCCGTATTTGCACAATATGTTCCCCTTTGAGAGGTTCATGGGAGTCTTAAAGAAATATGTTCATAACCGTGCTAGACGGAAGGAAGCATCTCAAGGGATATGGAGCAGAGGAGGTCATTGAGTTTTGTGTTGACTTTATTCGACCTTAAGCCGATTGGTGTTTCGACTCGCGGCATGAGGGAAGACTAAGTGGAAAAAACGCTGGGAAAGAAAGCAGCGATATGTAGGGCGGGGATTCTTTCACTAAAGCACACTACAGTTCTACATAATTCCACCTTGGCGACTCCGTATATGGAGGAACACAAGAATATTATACGCTCAAAAACCGGGAAGCTGAATCATGGATTCTGAGATGAACACATGAAGTGCAGCCGGTGGTTGGATGCGGACACATCTCTTGAATGACACCCTTTGTTGGAGATCAGCTATACTTGTTGGCAGCGTCACCATCTTCTCTTGTATTGAATTTCCAAAGTGCGAAATAAATGGGAATACATTCTACACGATCGCCCAAGATAAAAGAGCACCAACCAAAATAGTGGTGTCCGCTTTGATGCAATAGGCGAGAATGGACAAAAGGACACATATTATGGTTACATAGAGGAGATATGGGAACTAGACTATGGAGTCTCTTTTAAGGTCCCTTTGTTTCACGCAAATGGGTCAACCTGAATGGGGAAGGGGTAAAGATAGACCAGTTGTACGGAATGACAACAGTGGATCTCAACAATCTTGGTTATAGAGATGAACCATTCGTCCTAGCCAATGATGTGTCTCAGGTTTTCTATGTGAAGGACATGTCCTCCAGACCGAAAAAAAGAAAAAATATGCAAACGAATACATCATATGATGATCCAAAGCGTCACATAGTTCTTTCAGGGAAAAGAAACATCGTGGGAATCGAGGGCAAGACAGACATGTCAGAAGATTATAATAAGTTTGATGAAATTCCGCCCTTCACAGTGAAAACTGACCCAAGCATTCCGTTAAGTAAAGAAGATGCTCCATGGTTACGTCTGAAGCGGTCATAAGGAATGACATATGTCTTGAGTTCATGTCTTTCGCGGTTTGTGGCTTGACCGTTAAGTAAAGAAGATGCTTCATGCTCATATTATGTAACTCTAGTTCATGTCTTTCGCGGTTTGTGGCTTGACCGAAGGATATCTTTCGCGGTTTGTGGCCTTTAGTCCCGGTTTTGTAGTCTCAGTTTTTAATATTAATAAATGTCTTGAGTGTTAGTCCCATTTTGTGGCTGGACCGGGAGTGCCTCTATGACCAGTTTCTCGGAGATGCCGGAGGACTGGGCTCCGTCGGCATCTCCCTGAAACTGGCCGCAGTGGTGTCCCTGCTCTCGAAAACCATCTTGCAGCTTGTAACTTCACTAACTAGATCAATACGCCTCGGAGCTAACTAATTTCACATATTAGGGAGTGCCTCTATGACCAGTTTCTCGGAGATCTGCCGGAGGCTGGGCTCGTCGGCATCTCCGAAACTGGCCGCATGATGGTGTCCCTGCTCGAAAACCATCTTGCAGCTTGTAACTTCACTAACTAGATCAATCGCCTCGAGCTAACTAATTTCACATATTAGGAGTGCCTCTATGACCGATTCTCGGAGATGCCGGAGGCCTGGGCTCCGTCGGCATCTCCACAAACTGGCAGCTTGATGGTGTCCCTGCTCTCGAAAACCATCTTGCAGCTTGTAACTTCACTAACTAGATCAATACGCCTCGAGCTAACTAATTTCACATATTAGGAGTGCCTCTATGACCGATTTCTCGGAGATCTTGGGAGGCTGGGCTCGTCGGCATCTCCACAAACTGGCCCTTGATGGTGTCCTGCTCTCGAAAACCATCTTGCAGCTTGTAACTTCACTAACTAGATCAATCGCCTCGGAGCTAACTAATTTCACATATTAGGAGTGCCTCTATGACCAGTTCTCGGAGATGCCGGAGGCTGGGCTCGTCGGCATCTCCACAGGCGGCCGCTGATGGTGTCCTGCTCTCGAAAACCATCTTGCAGCTTGTAACTTCACTAACTAGATCAATCGCCTCGGAGCTAACTAATTTCACATATTAGGAGTGCCTCTATGATCGATTTCTCGGAGATGCCGGGAGGCCCAGGCTCGTCGGCATCTCCTCAAATCGGCCGATGGTGTCCTGCTCTCGAAAACCATCTTGCAGCTTGTAACTTCACTAACTAGATCAATACGCCTCGGAGCTAACTAATTTCACATATTAGGAGTGCCTCTGATCGATTTCTCGGAGATGCCGGAGGACTGGCTCGTCGGCATCTCCACAGCCAGCCGTAGTGGTGTCCTGCTCTCTAAAACCATCTTGGAGATGCCTCAAAGCTGGAGGACTGGACTCACAAGGATGCATATTTATAGTACAAGCAGCTCGGCATAATGTCGACACTCACGACATAATGTCGATACTCACTATTATTAGTCTTGACTCATCTTTAGTCCCGGTTGGTGTCTCCAACCGGGACTAAATGTTCATCTTTAGTCCCGGTTGGTGACACCATCCGGGACAAGGTACAAGCCGCACGACATAATGTCGACACTCACCCCTATTATTAGTGTTGTCTGGCCCACTCTGCCGCAATCCCTTTAGTCCCGGTTTGTGACTACATCCGGGACTAAATGTGTGCTGAACAATGATCATGTGTGTGTGGACATTGGTATGTAGAACAATGTTGCAGGAGGAAGTTTTCCTTTTGCACGGAAAATCCCTTTTCCATTTTCTCGAGCAAAAAGCGGTCGTTTTGAAGTAACCACCAAAATGCCGTTTGAATGCTACCGTCCTATTTTCCTAAAATACTAGACCACCTTACATGGACTATATCCCAACCGGTACAAATCGGGACTAAATATGAACCCTCTCTTTATATAGGCATTTCCCTCTATTTATTAGGTAACACTTAAGACATTTATTAATATTAAAAACCGGGACAAATCGGGACTAGCTAACACTCAGGCCTAAAGCCGCCCCCTTTAGTCATAATCATGCCTAGTCCTATAGTACGCAGCTTCAGGGTCTTCATCGTCGTCATCATCATCGTCATCGTCACCTGCCACTCCGGGATCCTCAGCCCATCCATGGCATATACCAGGGGCCATTCCAGCCTCGGATTCACGGCGGGTGGGAGAGGGGTCTCCTGGAAGACGATGCCGCTACCGCCGGGACAGTGTGGGGCCTGTGGCGGGTGGACTTGTGGGCACCGTAGGCGAGGATGGTCTCCCCCGGCGATGTAGCGCATCACTGATGATAGTGCGGTTCTCCCACCACAGACGGCCGACCGTTGTTGTTCACCGGTGGCGGGCCATCACCCTCGTACCTGGCGAGCTCCCTTTCCCGCCTATTAGCGAAGAAGGCATTCAGTGTCATAGTTGTCGGGATCCCAGGGATCCATCCGCTGCTCGGCGTGAGCTCGTGGTAGAAGTGGTTTGTGATGGCCTGGCGTGCGGAACCTTGAGGGCGGAGGGCGGGAACCCCTCGGCTCGGCATCCAGCCCGGGCGGCGTACCGGTGGACAAGGGTAGTTGGGCGCCTGGCGCCTCGGTCTCCTCGAGGGTCGAATGGCCCGATGGCGTTGTCCATTGTTCTAAGAGAGGAAGGTGTGGATGTGTGGATAGGCATGACACGATCACCCTAAATATAGAGGAAAGGGGAAAACTTGGCATGAAGCTTTGGGAAATGGCGGAAATATCTTTAGTCGGTTAGTGACTACATCCGGGACTAAAAGCTCTAGGATAAAGGAAAAGGCGGGAAAACTTGGCGGGAAGAGGTGGGAAATGGCGGAAAATATTTTTAGTCCCGGTTTGTGACTACATCGGGGACTAAATGTCTTGAACAATGATCATGTTTGAAAAAACCTTCATAAAATTACCTATCATGTTCGAGGTTTCATGGCTTTCGGTCCAAATGACCGATGTTATGTCTTGAATCACGGCATAGTTTGTGATGTTGTGCCCATATTATGCATGTGTGTGGACATTGGTATGGAGAACAATGTTGCAGGAGGAAGTTTTCCTTTTATGCCGCGGAAAAGCCCTTTTCCATTTTCCGGCGCAAAAAAGGGAATTTGTTGAAGTAACCACCAAAATGCCGTTTCAGAATGCTACCGTCCTATTTTACTAAAATACTAGACCACCTTACATGGACTATATCCCAACGGTACATCTCAAACCTTTTCGTCCATCCACGGTAAAAGGACAAATGTCTGTAGAATCGGCGGAAGTGGGTCGGTTTGTACTACGGTACATGATCTATCGCCGTGATTTTTGAAAAAATCGTTTTAGACTACAATATGTGGTTTCTTGAGATCCAATGCAAGTTCTAACGATGCCGTCCCTATCTTCATGCACACCGGTTCGACCATAGTTAGAAATTCAAATAATTCAAAGCGGGCATAATAAATTCAAAAAATCCGAACAATGAAAATCCTTGGCGTGGTGTCATATTATGTTACATAGTTGAAAGGAAAAATACGGACTTGGTACATTGATCATGTTTGAAAAACCTTCATAAAATTACCTATCATGTTCGAGGTTTCATGGCTTTCGGTCCAAATGACCGATGTTATGTCTTGAATCACGGCATAGTTTGTGATGTTGTGCCCATATTATGCATGTGTGTGGACATTGGTATGGAGAACAATGTTGCGGAGGAAGTTTTCCTTTTTGCATACGGAAAAGCCCTTTTCCATTTTCGGCATAAAAGCGAATTCGTTTGTGAAGTAACCACCAAAATGCCGTTTCAGAATGCTACCGTCCTATTTTACTAAAATACTAGACCACCTTACATGGACTATATCCCAACCGGTACATCTCAAACCTTTTCGTCCATCCATGGTAAAAAGGACAAATGTCTGCCGAATCGGCAGGAAGTGGGTCGGTTTGTACTACAGTACATGATCTATCGCCGTGATTTTTGAAAAAATCGTTTTAGACTCGCAATATGTGGTTTCTTCAGAGATCCAATGCAAGTTCTAACGATGCCCGTCCCTATCTTCATGCACACGGTTCGACCATAGTTAGAAATTCAAATAATTCAAAGCGGGCATAATAAATTCAAAAAAATTGAACAATGAAAATCCTTGGCGTGGTGTCATATTATGTTACATAGTTGAAAGGAAAAATACCAGACTTGGTACATTGATCATGTTTCGAAAAAACCTTCACAAAATGACCTATCATGTTCGAGGTTTCATGGCTTTCGGTCCAAATGACCGATGTTATATGCTGAATCACGGCATAGTTTGTGATGTTGTGCCCATATTATGCATGTGTGTGGACATTGGTATGGAGAACAATGTTGCAGGAGGAATTTTTCCTTTTTGTCGCACCGAAAAGCCCTTTTCCATTTTCCGAGCGCAAAAAACGGGTCGTTTTGTGAAGTAACCACCAAAATGCCGTTTCAGAATGCTACCGTCCTATTTTACTAAAATACTAGACCACCTTACATGGACTATATCCCAACGGTACATCTCAAACCTTTTCGTCCATCCACGGTAAAAGGACAAATGTCTGTAGAATCGGCGAGAAGTGGGTCGGTTTGTACTACGTACATGATCTATCTCCGTGATTTTTGAAAAAATCGTTTTAGACTCGCAATATGTGGTTTCTTGAGAGATCCAATGCAAGTTCTAACGATGCTGTCCCTATCTTCATGCACAGGTTCGACCATAGTTAGAAATTCAAATAATTCAAAGCGGGCATAATAAATTCAAAAAAATCCGAACAATGAAAATCCTTGGCGTGTCATATTATGTTACATAGTTGAAAGGAAAAATACCAGACTTGGTACATTGATCATGTTTGAAAAAACCTTCACAAAATGACTTATCATGTTCGAGGTTTCATGGCTTTGGTCCAAATGACCGATGTTATGTCTTGAATCACATAGTTTGTGATGTTGTGCCCATATTATGCATGTGTGTGGACATTGGTATGGAGAACAATGTTGCGGAGGAAGTTTTCCTTTTTATGCGGAAAAGCCCTTTTCCATTTTCCGGCGCAAAAACGGGTTTTTGTGAAGTAACCACCAAAATGCCGTTTGAATGCTACCGTCCTATTTTACTAAAATACTAGACCACCTTACATGGACTATATCCCAACGGTACATCTCAAACCTTTTCGTCCATCCATGGTAAAAGGACAAATGTCTGTAGAATCGGCGAAGTGGGTCGGTTTGTACTACAGTACATGATCTATCGCCCGTGATTTTTGAAAAATCGTTTTAGACTCGCAATATGTGGTTTCTTGAGATCCAATGCAAGTTCTAACGATGCCGTCCCTATCTTCATGCACACGGTTCGACCATAGTTAGAAATTCAAATAATTCAAAGCGGGCATAATAAATTCAAAAAATCCGAACAATGAAAATCCTTGGTGGTGTCATATTATGTTACATAGTTGAAAGGAAAAATACCAGACTTGGTACATTGATCATGTTTGAAAAAACCTTCACAAAATGACCTATCATGTTCGAGGTTTCATGGCTTTCGGTCCAAATGACCGATGTTATGTATCTTGAATCACGGCATAGTTTGTGATGTTGTGTCCATATTATGCATGTGTGTGGACATTGGTATGGAGAACAATGTTTTGCAGGAGGAAGTTTTCCTTTTTGTCGCACGGAAAAGCCCTTTTCCATTTTCGAAGCATAAAAGCGGGTCGTTTGTGAAGTAACCACCAAAATGCCGTTTGAGAATGCTACCGTCCTATTTTACTAAAATACTAGACCACCTTACATGGACTATATCCCAACGGTACATCTCAAACCTTTTCGTCCATCCACGGTAAAAGGACAAATGTCTGTAGAATCGGTAGGAAGTGGGTCGGTTTGTACTACAATTACATGATCTATCGCCGTGATTTTTGAAAAAATCGTTTTAGACTCGCAATATGTGGTTTCTTGAGAGATCCAATGCAAGTTCTAACGATGCCGTCCCTATCTTCATGCACACGGTTCGACCATAGTTAGAAATTCAAATAATTCAAAGCGGGCATAATAAATTCAAAAAAATCCGAACAATGAAAATCCTTCGTGGTGTCATATTATGTTACATAGTTGAAAGGAAAAATACCAGACTTGGTACATTGATCATGTTTGAAAAAACCTTCACAAAATGACCTATCATGTTCGAGGTTTCATGGCTTTCGGTCCAAATGACCGATGTTATATCTTGAATCACGGCATAGTTTGTGATGTTGTGCCCATATTATGCATGTGTGTGGACATTGGTATGGAGAACAATGTTGCAGGAGGAAGTTTTCCTTTTTGTCATACGGAAAAGCCCTTTTCCATTTTCGGCGCAAAAAGGGTCGTTTGTGAAGTAACCACCAAAATGCCGTTTGAGAATGCTACCGTCCTATTTTCCTAAAATACTAGACCACCTTACATGGACTATATCCCAACGGTACATCTCAAACCTTTTCGTCCATCCACGGTAAAAGGACAAATGTCTGTAGAATCGGCGGAAGTGGAATCGGTTTGTACTAAGTACATGATCTACCGCCCGTGATTTTTGAAAAATCATTTTAGACTCGCAATATGTGGTTTCTTTAGAGATCCAATGCAAGTTCTAACAATATGAAAGGAAAATACCGGACTTGGTATATTGATCATGTTTGAAAGGAAAAATCGAACAATGAGTCCCTATCACTTCTTACGTTTATAGTTTTCTAAATTCCAAATTGATATTAAAAAATATAAGTTAATTCATTTTTAATTGTAAATGGTTCATATTTTAAATGGTTACATTAATTATTTTTAAAAGCAGAAAATGTTTTGAATTATTTATTTAAATCCAAACACTTTTTATGTTTAAATTTTTCTAAATTCAACAATATTCAAAATATAAGTTAATTAACTTTAAAGGTTACATTAATTATTTTTTAGAAATAGAAAATGGTTTTGGATTATTTATTCAAATCCATACACTTCTTATGTTTAAAGTTTTTCTAAATTCCAAATTAATATTAAAAATATAAGTTAATTCATTTTAAAGGTTACATTAATTATTTTCTAGAAATAGAAAATGGTTTTGGATTATTTATTCAAATCCATACACTTCTTATGTTTAAAGTTTTCTAAATTCCAAATTGATATTAAAAAATATAAGTTAATTCATTTTAATTGTAAATGGTTCATATTTTAAATGGTTACATTAATTGTTTTTTAAAAGCAGAAAATGGTTTTGAATTATTTATTCAAATCCAAACACTTTTATGTTTAAAGTTTTCTAAATTCCAAATTGATATTAAAAAATAAAAGTTAATTCATTTTAATTGTAAATGGTTCATATTTTAAATGGTTACATTAATTATTTTTAAGCAGAAAATGGTTTTGAATTATTTATTCAAATCCAAACACTTTTATGTTTAAAGTTTTTCTAAATTCCAAATTGTTATTAAAAAAATAAAGTTAATTCATTTTTAATTGTAAATGGTTCATATTTTAAATGGTTACATTAATTATTTTTAAAGCAGAAAAATGGTTTTGAATTATTTATTCAAATCCAAACACTTTTATGTTTAAAGTTTTCTAAATTCCAAATTGATATTAAAAAATAAAAGTTAATTCATTTTTAATTGTAAATGGTTCATATTTTAAATGGTTACATTAATTATTTTTAAAGCAGAAAATGGTTTTGAATTATTTATTCAAATCAAACACTTTTATGTTTAAAGTTTTCTAAATTCCAAATTAATTATCATTTAAAAACAATACAAATTTAAACCCCAAAATAAAAATAAGGAACGAGGAGAGAAAACACGAAATTTTTTTGAAAGCAGAATATGTCGGTTGGACCCACGGCAGGACTAAATCCTGTAGCGCCCCTCGATTCTTTGAAAATTGGAAAAAAAGTGGAGTATCGTCCGGTTGGTGGCTCCAGCGGGACGTATGTTACTAGTCCCGGTTGGAGCCACCAGGACTAAAATCCTTCCTTCATATCTGCGTGCCTCTTCTTCTTCTTCTTCTCCATTCTCTGCAACCACCCGAAGCCTTTCAGGAGAGACCTGTCCATCGCCACGCCCGCGAAGAGCATCCATCGCCGTCGTCGTGGCGTCGCCGCCGCTTCCACCTCGTCGACCAGCGCCGCCCGCGCCGCCTTGGCGCGCCTTGCCTCGCCTCGCCCATTGGGATCACCGCCACCTTGGCCGGCCGACCGCCTCTCTTTCCCCGCGGCCGACGCATGAAGTCGCCGCCGTCGCCACCGCGCCTCCGGCCGCCACTCCAGCCGACAGCGCCCGTCGCTGCGCCGCCGTCGTCACCGGCGCAGATCATGCAGCGCCACCTCGCCCGACGCTGTCTCACCTTCCGCGCTTGTAGACCGCCACCGCCGCCCGACCGTCGCCGCCGCCATCGGCTGCTCCGGTGAGCCTCCGATCAACATCCAATGGTCGGATGGACCATTGACTAATAATCGACCTAGGCGGCGTCGGTATCCTGAGTCAAGCGGTCACGTTTGACTATTTAATTAATTCGATTTGTTTTGGATTTTAGATGGAACTTGTAAAATTCATAGAAAATAATCTACTGGTCCAAAATTGCAAATAAAATATGTATGGAATCAGTGTCTCACGTAGAATATTGTTGTACAGTTGTTTTATGCTTTTGAAGCAAGGTTTTGTCTTGGTTAATTAAATGAGTTAATGTTATTTTAGAGTATTAAATCCATAGAAAAAGTTCTACAACTCCAAAATTGCAAATAAGATGTCCCTGAAATCAGTGGAACAAGAGGAATCTTACAGTGAATTAAAGGGTAGACTTGGCTAGCTCTTTAGTTTTTTAGTTAGATTTAGGTTTGATTATTTTAGGTGTATTAGTTGTTAGATGATTTAGTTGTTAGATGATTTAGTTGTATTTAGTTTGATGAATTTTAGGTGTATGTGTAGAATATGATTTAGGTGTATATGATGTAGATGATTAGAAGAACATAGTAACCCTCACGGTGATTAGGAGTTTCCCGAGTTAGGGTTTGCCCCTCGAAACCCGTTTAATTTGCATCGATGCTTTAGGGTTTCCTTTATTTTCGGTGATTGGATTATTAGGTTTATTATTAGTTAGGTATTATTAGGTTTATTAATTAGTTTGGTATTATTAGTCTTATTGCTGATCAACTGTGGGTAGCCCTGACCGATTCACATTGCCGATCCTTTGTGGTTAGATAAGGAATCATTAATACCCCTTAGGTGCATGTGGGTTCCCTCTCATGCATCGGAGGTTTCTCGAACTAGGTTACACCCTGAACTCCGGAATATTGATAAGTTGATTTTAGCTAGAGTTACCTATCTACTACACGGTTTCCTTTTGTAGCTAGGTTTAGGGTTTCTCTTCATTTTTATTATTATTGTGTATGTATATATCGGGTTCTCCTTAACTTTCTCCTTTAGCCGCTTTGACTTATTCGTTTTCCACCTATGCGAAAATATGGATCCACACGTCGAGGCGAAGAAAAGGAAGAGTTGATCCAAGGTGTGATCCGTGGGAAGATAATTTAGGCGTATCAACGTTTACGAACAACTCGGTGAGGTGATCCTCTTTTACGGAGTAGACAACTTGTTTGAGGTTGAAGGTGTTGCCTTCAGCGAGAAGGCGATGCCTTGTGTAACGAGAAGGCGACGCTCGGCGAGGTGCATGTAATATAAATCAATTCATTAATTAATCATCGCTATCTATATAGAAATAGTAACGATCTTTCTTCTTTTAGCCCTCTGGATCGAAGGAATCTCTTGAAATGAGCGGGAGGCCCAACCAAAAGTTGGAAGACCATGAGAGGTTCGAGGATCGAAGATGTCGCGTAGGCGGCAACCGAGCTCCGAAGTTGTCGCAACCAAATTTGTGGCACAATGCGAATGTCGTTAGGGACTTAATCCGATCACCATTAGAAATTGGAATAGGCCTGCTAATGCGGATGAAGAGGAACATGTTTATTTGTCCCTAACCACGCCAAAGATTTCTTGTGGAAGAGGCTCATGGTTAATTTCAAACTACGAAGATAGAGCTGGATCCAAATGCGGAGGATCCGATTGAGGGCGCTATACAACATGGGAGAGCCATGGAGGCTAAGGTCGAGTGGGCTTTGAAGAAGATGGCCCGATGTTTCACCAACTGGAAGAAAAGATTGCACCTTGACTATGTCGTGAAGAGAAGACTCGATTTCAAGAAGACTGGTTTGAGAAGATAAAACCATTAGGCTGAGTTTGTGGAATACAAGACATCGAAAAAGCTAAGGAAATGTGCAAAGAATAAAATGAATCTGCTAACAAGAAGTATCACCATACTATGGGGCAAGGTGGCTCTGGTGGCATTCCTAAGTGGGAGAAACTTGAGCAGGAGCTGCGTGATAAAAATATCACCCGAGGCAGACGATTGGGTAGACGTGCAAGGAATTGGTTTTACGGGCATGGGGCACGTTGGACTCGGAAGGAGGTGTATATATACCATACGACATAAAGAAGACCCTTGCCAATCGAGAGGATGAGAAAAGCGATAAAGGCTGTTAAAGATGGGGACTTCATTCCCGATAGAGAATGATGAGCTCACACTCCCTTGGAAATAAGGAACATGATGGGCGAACACGAGGCACAATAGGCTCCCAATCATGGAGGTGGGTTTCGAGAGAGGAAGAAATATCTGATAGAAGCCGTCGGAGGAGTAAGGGCGGCGGTTGAAGCGAAAGTCGAGAAAAGAGCGAATCGTTTAATTGAAGAAACGATTAAAGCAACAACAAGATGAAATTAACTCACTTAAAGAGCAAAGTACTACCGGCGCCCATCTCGTGACACCTGCATTCGATGCTACCGGCCTATCGAATAATCGAAAAGCGATGTGGCTTCCACCGAGGTCGGGTGATGACAATGGCGATGCCGATGATGCACCGACGATGGCTCCTGTTGGCTACCCGTGGATGATATCACGGAGATGACACCTTGCGAGCTACATGTCAAAGTTGTGAACATATCAATGAAGGTGGCGGTCGGCTATGCCTTACCAATTGGACCCACACCAACTTACCACGGTCGTCCGGTTCCGAGGGCTCGTTGTTGTCGGCGTGGATGAAATCATGCCCACCTTTGAGGTTTTGGATCTTCACTACCCTGCTGGTGAAGGGATGTGATCTTTGGGTGGCAAAAACGTCACCATTCTATGGCGAAGGATTGTATCGTGCTTGAAATCTGCCAAGGCCATCTTCGCGCCGTCTCACCGTCTCCAGCGAGGTCGCGCCGCGGCAGCCGTCTTCGTCGCCTCACCGGCTCCGTCGCCTCACCCGTCTCGGTGCAGCCATCGCCGCGGGAGCCATCGCGGCGCCTCGGGATAAAAGCGTAAGCGTCCGCTCTTGTCGTCGTGGCGATCGCGAAAGCGTAAACAAGAGCCTCTTCCAAAAGTACCAGCGGTTCCTCCCAAGAGAGCTTATGACTATCTTGAAGAGGAGACCGCGGCTGGGTTGATCTTGAAGCAATGCGTTTTAAGCGTGAGGCAGCGAAAGAGCGAGTTCCCGGCACCAAAGAAGAAAAAGCCAAAGTGTTGAAAATGCTAAAGACTCTTCATCAACCGAGCCAAAGCTGTCATCAGACTATGAGCGTTCTATTCTCAAGTCACATGCGGCACAAAAAGCCTCGAAGCGATCTTGATGCAAGGAAATCTGCCCAGCTCGGAGAACAAGCAAAGCAGACTTGCGCCCCTCTCAAGGTGATTTCTCAAACCAATGTGGGGTCGAGCAAATATGGGGCGAAGCGGTATGATCCGGTAGTTACTGTCTGGAGAACTGCCGCTGCTCAAGGTATGAGTATTGCCAGTACTTATCGATTAGAGTTCTTCCCGTGAGTGAAGTAGCATACAAATACCGATGCGGCAAACCTCTCGTCAAACCTGAGGAGGTAAATAATCTTTCAACAAAATGCGAAGATTGCATAAGCGGTACATACGCCACAAGTGCGGGGATAAGCTGGATAGTCTTGAGGGTTACAAAAAGCATCATGGGAAAGAAAGTGATGACATGATATCCATTGAATTTGTTGAGCTATTTCAATTATTCAATCAAGGCGCCTTGGACAAATCGCTCATCGGTGCCTATTATGCGTAAGTACTAATTCTGTAATTAACTTAGTCTCCACTATCTCACTTTGTTTATTGCATGTATATAATCATCTTTGTAATATGCGGAATGAAGATTCTCGAATGCGGCGGAGGACAAATCTATGATATTGGCTTCATTGACCCATATTGGGTTCATGAAGCTAATCTCAAAATAAGCCCCAGGATAAGGAGGATAATATAGTACCGCGTTAAGGTTTCAAGAAACCAAAAGGGAAATACTTTTTCCTTACAACTTGAGTGAGTGTTATTGTCTTGTATACACTTTCTATTTCGCTTACTCGATGTTAAGTATATAATTGATTAGTTATGCATTCGCAGCTTCCACTATATTACATTAATCATTCAACTTGACAAAGGCGTGTACTAGTCATGGACTCGAAACATAAACCCCTTGAGGCGTGGAAGGACATGCAGATACTTCTCCGTGTAATTCTAATCATTACGACACTATATCGGCAGCGTTCGTGAATTTTATGATATCAAGTACTTAATAACTTCTTTTATTCGTTTTTCTTAGCGGTATTGGAAGCAGTTCACCAAGAAGGCTAGGGTGTTTGGAAAGGAGCTTACATTTCAACCACTAGATGTAAGCACCACTAGCTATATCCAGCGCATCTCTTTGATTCTAGTTTTGATACGTTATTATCATGCTTGATTATTATTTTGATTGAACTATGTTCTTGTGAAGTGCCCGACACAGGGACGGTAACAATCTCTGTGGATACTATGTTTGCGAGTTCATCCGGGGGCGTGCGATGAGAAGGGCAGAAATTTAGAGCAACTCCACGTATGTAAACAATTTCTATAGTTTTATTTTCAAACAAATTGTGTTTAGTTTCATTCATATAGTGACTCCTTTTTAAATCAGATCGAGCGTCTACGGGGCGGTCTTACGCCAAAGGATCGCGTCTGAGCAATTCAGGAGGAATTGGCGGGATTCTTGGATGCGAAGTCCTAGACCCGAAAGGGAGTACTATTCTGCGTGTATAGACAATAGGGATTGTAAAAATAGCAACTCGATCCGTGTATAGACAAGGGAATACTTTTGTATGTAGTGCATGAACTCGATCCGTGTATTGAATGTAATATTGTCATGATGATCTTGTGTAATATAAGGTTCCTTCATTGATAAGTGCAAAACACTAAATAAACAATAAAACAACCTAAATGAATTCTCGCGGCACAAAAGTGGCGAAAATCTTGTGCAACAAAATGTGCAAAATGAATTCTACGCGCGAAGAAATGACAAATCTACGCGGCAGAAGGTTATTAGTCCCGGTTAGTTACGAACCGGGACTAAAGCCCCTCCTCGCCGCGGTGCGGCTGCACGTGTATGATCTTTGTCGGTTGGTGGGGCAACGGGACTAAAGTTCGAACTTTAGTCGATTGCCCGTCCGGTTGAGCAGCGGGACTAATGCCGCTTACCAACCGGGACGCATGGGGTTGTTTCCACCAGTGCGAGAAGCCTAGCATAACGTCCGTCGTCCCGGTTAAACCATCGGCGTAGAATCGTTCCACATTAATCCTAAAAAAATTATAACTAAATCATTTTAATTCATAAAAATACAAATAATATATCACAATTCGCAGAAAACTATGATCTATCTATCTACACTCATATATGACACATTTGTGTTGAATAAAAATTAAGTAAAACATAAAAAAATTACATATACTTTCGTATAACACATTTTCAAAGATATTCAAAATAGAAAATATGGTGGAATACCTCAAAAACTCTCGCTACGGGAAACCGGAGTGAATCTTGTGGTAAAATAGTCACACCCTTTGGTTTCCATGTAGGTATGGACTAAACAAACAAAAATAAAGATGTAAGTCCATTGGCCAACCATCGTTGGAGCCCGGTCAAAGGGATATATTAACGAGGCCCCCGGTCTAGGGTTTTCATGGAAACCGACCACCAGAGCGCAGAAATACCAAAAAAACTTGCATGTGACTTTAACATATGTGTACAAGTATGGTCCAATGTAGATAGAGGAAATATATAACTCACTGGTGTGACCATGTTCACATACACACGGTAGCAGTTAGTAAAATTCTAGACCGATAGATTTGAACTACATGTGCATGATCTAATGCTCAAGATGTTTTTAGAAAAATAATTTTTATATTCACGATATGCTATTTCATCGAAGATCCACTGCAATTTTAGCGAGGCTCAGCCCTGAGCTAAGGATCTTCATTCCCGTCGCTGACGAGGATCGATCTCGTCAATTCCCATTGTTATGAGTTTGAGTTTTGGAGAAGGTGGGGATGCTGGAGATCGCAAAACGGTTAACAGACAAGCTACCAGTGGACACGGGATTTACCCAGGTTCAGGCTCCCGGAGGAAAAACCCTAATCCTACTTGTCTTCTCTTGATTACGACGGAACCGAAGAGTACACGGGTGCACAGATGCAATCTGGCGTGAGGTGCGTATGCGGTGAGGTGAGAGGCCCTCCTCATCGTGCCCTCCTAGCCTTTATATAGAGATAGGGAGGTATCGGGCAGAGATTGAGTCGTTTACAAGTTATGGTTTACCCTTTTGAATATTCTATCTACTATAGTCTTGTTCTCCAAGTATCCGGTAACGTCACGGGCTTAGGCCACCCGAAAGCTCCATGGGTTGTGTTGCTCATAGTGGGCATTCCTTGGGCTGGACCGTATATGCTAATGTCGTGTACCCGTTGGGTATAACCATGTCAGTAGCCCCCGAGTGCTCAGTCGAATCGCAGATTCGGACGAGGACTCTTAAATCTTTCGGAAGTTGATGGTCCTGTATATGAGTAAAGGAAATGATTTTAGTTCGTGGGGATTGTTGATGCGTGTGTCTAACTCTCCTAACAGATCAGGGCCAGTTAACTATCGTAGGACAAAACAACACGATCTTTCTTCAAACTCGAGTCCACTGGCTCAAATCTGAAACGGATGTTGGCGTAATTCGACTCAGGCCGTTGAAGGTCTTACAGGAGTTGAATCCCAGTAGTTTTTGAGTAATGCACCTAACGCGCCCGTCTAGATTTTTATCGTGCGTGTTGACACGTATTTTTACTAGCAGAGCGCAGTCAAGTGCGTTACCAGGCCATCGGATGATATCCGTAGGTCTTATCTTTGCGTCATAGACACAACATCCGAAATTGTATCACCGCGGAGGTGTTTCGGGTGGTGAAGGAGGATGTTTCTCCCTCAGCATTAATTTGGGCAAAGTTGCCTGAAAGTAGGGTTTTGTTGTGTTTGATCCGAATGATCGCAGTCCAAAATTCATAGGGTGCGCGGCCAGCGCTCCCTATGGGAGTAGCCCCCGAGTGCCTGTTCGAGTCATAGACTCGAGCAGAGACTTTAGTTCAGTTGATTGAGCTTCAGGTCGGTAGGACACAATTTTTTCGGATGCTTGACTAGTCCTCCCTATGGGAGTAGCCCCCGAGTCCATAGTGGAGTCGTAGACTCGACGTAGGACTCGAAATTTTAAGAACTGTTTTTCTTCATTCTTCTCTTGGGTGCACGGCTAGCGCTCCTGATACGAGTAGCCCCCCGAGTAGTTGTTCGAATCATAGATTCGAGGAAGTACTTAGTAGAAAAATTCTAGTCGTTGCTAGGCTTCTTGATGACGTCAGTGTTGACGATCGATGACCTCAACCGTCTGCGGCGCCAGAGGCGATGTGATAGGACGAGCGTGGGTCCCACTTCCTGACTTGGAGTTGACCGGTCGTGCACAACGACGAGAATTACGGCGTCTCCTTGGTTTCCATGCGTAGTGGACAGCGTGCAGGTGACGGTTCGCTGCCGTGTTGACACGTGGACGGTTGGATCTGACCCTAGCTTTAGGGCTTATGGATGAATGGTTCCTGTTCGTCATCTTCATCCTTATAACCGTGGGGAAAATAGTAGTTTTTTTTCACCCTTTGCCATTTGCTTTCACTCCCTCCATTTGCGTGAGCTCATCTTTGCGCGCACTGGACGCTCTTCGATCTTTCCCTTCTTCGTTCTTGCACGCACACCGCCGCCTTCAACGCGCCACGATGGTGAAGTCGAAGAAAGCCTCCGTCGAAGCAGGTTCGAGCGCTGCCGCTGGCGGCAAGAAGGTTGCCGCCCCTGCGCGCAACACCGATGGCAAGTGGAGGTGCTCTGACTTGCGCGACACCGACTTGCGCAAGCTGCACGACGCGGGGTTAATCCCGCAAAACAAGGAGGATGTGAAGATCCCCTGCGATGAGGTAATCCCTCGCCCACCCGTGGGTTTTCGGGTGATCTTTGTTGCTTTTATTCTCCGCGGTTTGTCGCTTCCTGCCCACGAATTCCTTCGTGGGCTTCTTTTCCTCTATGGGATTCAGATTCATCATCTGTCTCCCAATTCTCTTCTTAACATTGCGTGTTTCATCACGCTTTGCGAGTGCTGGCTCGAAATCGAGCCACACTTTGGTCTCTTCCAGAAACTCTATTCCGTGAAGAGGCAGTCCGGCTGCGACGGAGTCTATCCGCTCGGCGGCTGTATCATTTCTCTTCGTCCCTTTGTCCAATTTTTCTCCCTCTCTATTTGCGAGTCCGTTCAGTATTGTCATCGCAAGTGGTTTTACATCCGCGATGTCAAGCTGGACGGTCAGCATTTTGGTCTTGCCCCCTTTGACTCCGAGCAGAAGATCGTCCGAAAAAGATCGTGGAAGAACCACATCTTGGAGGGCGAAGTGGCGGAGGTGGAGATGCTCTACCAGCGGGTGGAGGCTCTCCAACTGGTGCCAGGCAAGGAGGTCAACGGGGTTGACATCATCCGCACCTTCCTCGAGTATCGGGTGCAGCCGCTCCAAGCCAGGGCGCACCCGATGTTTCTCTACGCTGACCCTAGTGATCCCACGAGAGTGTCATCTGCGGAATTATCTTCGGGTGATCTCGATAGGGCCCTCCGTCCGTTGCTGAAGTATAAGGCCGGTGAGGACCTACCGGGGGAATTGCTGACCCCCTTATTAGCGCCAGTAAAGGGGCCTCGAAGGTGAAAAATGCTCATGCGCGTTCCGCTTTGCTGTATGTTTTTTGCTAGTTGTAGTTTCTGACATCTGTTTGTTATCTTTGTTTGCAGCGCCTCAAGGTTACGGGGTCCATGCCCCCTCTGCCTAAGAAATATGGGGAGGCGCCAGACAATAAGGAGGCAGACTCCAAGTTCGAGATGCCGCCGGTGCAGTCGCCCACTCATGAAGCCCCAGAGGCAAGCGAGGGGCAGACTCGAAAGCGTGTACGAAGGTCGAGAGAGTCTTCGGATGCCTCGACTCCGTCGACGCCTAGGGACCCATCCTTCCTCGTGCGCCACGGCGAGGATGACGGCGCTTCTTCCATGCCGTTCCCGGCTGTGCCTCTACAGGCGGTGGCGCCGACGAAGAAGATGAAGGGGAAGGCGCCACCCGTCTTCAATTTGAGTGACATTGACTCGTAAGTGGTTTTTGGGTGCTTTCACTTATTTTTTGCGTCTGCACTGTTCTTCTTTCCTTGATGAATATTTGTCGTTGTAGCCACTCCTCGGAGGGTTCTCTTAGTGAGAGCGCCCAGGAGAACGTAGGGGAGTCAAAGCCGACGGCTCCGCGCTCTCAGACGGTGGCCAACTCTGCTGGCGATGCTCCGATCCCTTCTCCGCATGAGGCTCGAGTGATCGTCGCGCAGAATACTGCACCCAGACCTTCGGATTCCCCGTCTGATCATGTAAGTTACTTTTCGTGTGTCCTGGGGGAGCCCTCGAGCCTTTTTCGAGTTATTTTCTTTGGGTTTTGCTTGTTTCGGGGCATAGCCCCCGAGCCATTTTCTTGATGTTTTCTTGAATGTTTTGCTTCTGCTCCCATAGCCCTTTGTGCGTTGTGTGAACCTGCTCATCCAGCAACATCTGGCACTGGAGGCCAGTATGCAGCACCTCCGTGGTACGTGCACTTCTTGATATTGTCCTTTTTCGTCTGCTCGCCTGAATGTAACTTGCGTTGCTCATGTGTGATCTTGATGTTTTTTGCAGATGAAAATAACGCTGCTCTTCGCTGGCTGGAGACGCTTCAAAAGAGTCTTGCTCGCGCGGAGAAGCAGGCTGCTGACGCCGTGGAGGCGAAGGAGCGCATGCAGCAAGAGTTGGCTGCTGCCGCTAAGACCAAGGAGCGCTTGCAGCGGGAGGCTTCGGATCACGAGGAGCAGCTTGCAACTGTTGCGGCTGCACGCGAGAAGGAGGTGGCTGAGAAGCTGATGGCTGCTGCCAAGTCCGTTTCTGGTAAGTGCCTGGCCTACTTTTGGTTTTTCGGCTGCATTGTCTTCAAACCCTTATTCGATTCTTGCTTTGTCTTCTTTGCTCCAAATGCTTCGGGCATTGCATGCGTTCGATCGCGGCGCCTTGGAACACGGGAGCGCTCTGGACGATGCCACCACGGCGGTCGAAGACCGCGGTGGTACTGCTGCTGGCTCCCTTGCTAAGGCCAAGGAGGTCATGGGGCACTTCTACAAGGAGATCGTTCCCAAGGGCGCTTCCCTTGAGGATGTTGATTCTTTGGCGGATGCGCTGTCAGAGGATGCACCTACCGCCTACAAGCGCAAGCAGAAGGGCCTCGGCGCCTCGATCGGGTTGGCCATGGCCATGGCATCCGAGGCGGAGCTGGACCTGCCGCATATCACCTCCCAGATGCCAACGGCTGCCGATGGCTCAGAGGTAGCTTTCGCTCTCTTTTCTTCCCGCTGTAAGCGTTATGGGCCGAAGCTCATTAACCTTCTTGTGGAGTACACGGCGAAGCAGCAGCAGGAGGTCAAGAGAAGGCAGTCTGGCTCTGAGGCCACTCCAGATGCAGGTGCCTACGATTTGTTGCTGTAGTTTTAGGATAGTTGTCTTCTTCTTTTACTGTAATGTTTGTTGAACAGTTTCCTTGTGCCATGCAGTGGCCTTTTAATGTATATAAATGATGCTTCGAGCTGTTGCCCAAGAAATGTGTTGTTCATATTCTTGCTTGCTTGCCTTTAGGGTCCTTCGGGTGAGGCTCCCATTGATGCTTCGTCTGTCCATCAGTCGCGACCATCGTTGGATGATGCGTCGCAGCTTGTTTTCCTTCGTGACCGCGTCCGTAGCCTTGAGAAGGAGATACTTGGCGTCTGAGGCCACGCGGACATGTGGAAGTATAAGGCGGAGCGAGCTACCACTAGGGAGGAGTATCTGATGGGGGAGCTACGGTAGTTAGCCGAGCAAATGCAGTGTAAGTTTCCTCGAGCTGTTGCTTGTCTTCGGATGCGCCTTGTTTGCTTGTCATCTTACTCTGAATTTTCTGCAGGTGCCAACCTTGTTCCGTGGGAGGAGAAGGAGCGCGTTGCAGTTCGGATCAACTGCCTGACCCAACAGGATATGGAAGCCGGAGGCTTCTTCTGGATGGACCGCGACCGGGCCACTGTCCTTGCGACGGTGCAGGATCGTGTTCATCAGGTGTCACGGGTGCTGAGGCAAGTGAAGACCTCCCTTGCGTCTGTTATGTACGTCATGTTTCCTCTGGATGAGGCTCCATCCACCCTTTGGGGCTTGCTATCAAAGTTTCGAGATGTGGGTCATGTGAGGGAGTTGGTGCGGCATCAACTGGTTGCGGGGGTGAAAGCCGCCCTCTCCCTTGTTCGGCTGCATCGTCCGGATGTCGACCTTGCTGCTGTGGTGACTGGGCCACCTCTTCGTCCAGATGGTAATCTCTGGGATATGCGCCCGCATTATGCGGCTGTTAGGCAGTATGTCGAGGAGATTGTTGACCTCTTTGAGCATCGGGCACATGTGATTCTTCAGAATAGGTAGACCCTGTAAAAGGTAGATGCAAAACTTGTATATGTTTGAGTGGGCTTTGTATGCCTTGTGCTGTAAGATTATTTGTGTTAGCACGTGGTGCTTTTATTATATGCATGTCCTTTTCGTTAGCCTGACACGGTCAGCTACTCAGGTGTTCATGCATTATTCTCATTTGACGAAGTCGTGAGGTGAGGCGGAGCCCCCGAGTGTGTTGTAATCAGAAAGTAATGCAAGGAAAAGAGATTTTCGGGCTGGGGACTAAGCTTTATTCATATCGTATCGAGGGGGTACATTGTTCGGCTGAGTGTCCTTGGCTGAATAGCCTTATTAAAATTAAAGAGGGATAGCTAGGGGTAGAAGCGTCACAGTTGTGTGACGTTCCATGGGTTGGAGTATGTGACTCCTGACTTGACGTCCTTGAGGCGGTAGGCGCCACCAAGGATGACTTCGGTGACGATGTATGGTCTTTCCCAGGGCGACTCGAGCTTCTTTGGCCGCTCTTGCTTCAGTCGTAGGACGAGGTCTCCTTCGACGAAGGACCTTGGGCATAGCCGACGGCTGTGATAGTTGCGGAGGCTCTGCTGGTAGACCGCCGGGCGAGCCGCGGCGATGTCGCATGCCTCGTCGAGTGTGTCGACAGTGTCTTCGAGTGCGGCCGTTGGTTCGGCTTCGCTGTAGGTGACGACCCGTGGGGCCTTATGGCGTACTTCTGCAGGTAGCACGGCTTCAGATCCGTGCACCATGAAGAATGGCGTGTAGCCAGTTGAGCTGTTTGGCGTTGTACACATGCTCCAGAGGACGGAGGGTGTGGCATCCCGCAAAACCACTACTAGAAAATCGCGTTGTTTTTGTGCATTGCATCATCATGACCGCATGCTCATGTCATCATGCCACATTGCATTTGAGCATCGTCATCATCTTGCATTTGCTTGCATAAAACTATTTTCGGAAAAACCTGTTTTTGTTTTCTAAACGCCCCGTCTTTGTTCGAGCATAAAACCGAATTAGGAATATTTTGTTTTGTCTGCTATTGGTTTGCAAAAGTCTGTTTGAATTAAATAAAATATTTAATTAATTTTAGTGGGGGCAGTCGAACGGGCCGAACCGACCCAGTCGACCACCCCCAGTATCAAAAACGGTCCACCAAACCAGCCCCACCTAAATCCTAAAACCACCCAAACCTATTCTACCCACCAACAGAAGTGTGCCACCTCACCCCTCCCCCAAACTCCTACCCACTCTGCCACCTCATCAATCAGTCACCCAGAAATCTTTTCTTACCTAGTCCTAGTCTACCCCCAAACCCTCCACATCACCCCAACCAGTAGCCGGTCGCCACCTCATCACCTCCCTTCCCCTAGCCTATCCCTGGCTGCCACCTCATCCTCACCCCACCCCCACTCACACCACCCACCGACACCCCACCATCCCACTAGCCTGCGCCCGGCCCCATCCCCACCTGCCAGTCCCCAGTCCACCCCCTGGCCACTCCCCACCCCTCTGCCCTCCCGCTGGCCCCACCCCGGCTGGCCCACCACCCGACCCCGCCTGCCCAACCTCTCTCCCTCCCCGCCGTCTCCTACCTCCCGCCCGACGCGTCCCTCACGCCCGCACCGCGCCCGCCTCTTCCCCTCCTCGCCGGCGACCCCGAGCGCCTCCTCGGCCACCCTCCTCCTTCCCCCGTGCTCTCTCCACCAGCTCCACCCGCCCCGCTCCTCTCCCCTCGCCATCTTCCTCCCATGGAGCCTCTCCTAATCCGCCCTCCCCTCTGCGCCTCGCCTCCGCCTCCTTCCCTTCTGCCTTGCGCCTCGCCTCCTCCTTCCTCTCGGTGAGCCGCCCTCATGGCCTCACCACCACGACCACCCAGTCGTCCGCCCCGCAACCTCCGCCCCCGAGCGATCCGGCGCCTCCACCGCATCGCCGCCGCCTCCCCCTCTGCCTCACCGCGCCGTCGTTCGCCGTCCTCTCCTCTCCGTCCACCGGCCCGTCCCCCCTCCAGCGGCGCCGTCTCCCTTCCTCCTCCACCTGGCCCGTTCCGTGCGCATCCGCCCCCTCGTCGGCGCGCCCCGCCGCCTCCGGCTCCCCTCCTTCGGCTTCCTCTCCACCCGTGACTCGCCTCCCCGCCGGCCGTGCTCTCGCCACGTCCGCGCCGCCGCGCCGCCAGGCTCCGCCGCCGCGCGCCCGCCGCGCCGCCAGCCCTTCGCCACCGCCTCTCCCTGCCGGCAAGATCCACGTTCGTCACCGCCAAGATACAGACGACAAGATCTACATCTCGGAGCACCAAGAACTCCTTCATGGAACCGAAGGCCGAACCCTCGAACGCCAAGTGCTTCCCTCGGACGCCAAAACCCGAACCGGAAGGACGCCAAAATCGCCACAAGGACGACAAGTTCTACTTCCGAACGACAAGACCGGCCGAAACCGTGGAACCGACAAGATCGACCACACCGACGCCATGATCTCCCTCACGGAATTTGAAGACCGTTCCGATTCCTTGAACCCCTCCGAGCCGCTAAAATCGCCATGAAACGACAAGTGCTTCACCCCGGACACCGAGACCCTGGACGACAAGTTCTCCGTCTTGTATCCGCTTCCGCCGATCCCGTCGAACCCTGAGCCCCGAGACCCGACCCCGAATCCCGGAACCCCAAGATCGCCAAACCTCCATGTGTGACCCTTATCCGAGAACCCTATTTTATAAATGCCATCTATATAACTTGTTGCATATAAAATTGTCATTCTCGCATGCATATTTGTCATGTGGTTTGGGGGCCTTATGCCGATTCACCTCATAATTAAATATGGGGCCCATATGCGGGCAAATCTAGTCTCATATTGGCCTCATTTAAATCTGTGTAGCGAACCGATGCTATCTTTTAACATGTTAATGCAACCTTTAAATTGCGGGGTAAACAAATAACTTGAACTGTTTAATTAATTGTCGGGACCCCGGTTCCACTTAATATGACCTAATTGCATCGCACTTTTGCCATGCTATGCATCATATCATAAGCATGCCGATCTTTTGCCGTAGTATTAAATATTGCATCCGGTGTTTATTCTAGTGTTTTGCTTCTTCGCGGATAAGGCCGTTGAGTTGATGCGAGTGTCGACCCGATCTTCGGTTGAACCTTCGGCAATGTTTTCAAAGAGCATCTCCCCCTTTCTACCTATCTTACTTTTATAGTATTTATTCCCTCCTGTTGATCTATTGCTATCTGTGTTGCGTTGCTCTAGTTTTCGTACCCGTGATATCCTTTGCATCCGTATATTGCCTTGGACACCTCCTATTACCTGTTGTTTGGTAGATAGTTGGACTTGCGTGTCGTAGTCGCTTGCTCAAGTGCTGTTGCGTGTCGTCAAGTGCCACAGTTGTTGGTGTATTGCCGCATGTTTGACGTTGGAGATGATCATGGCTTTACTTATCGTTCACTTTAATTACCGTTCAACAACTAAAATTGAAGTAAGTAAGCCGAGGCATCGGTGGGTGATAGATAATATTTGGTTTCCGACCGCCCACTTGTGTCCCGTAGGACCCCGAGTACTTGATACCTGTTCCTTGATTTATCGCGCTATCCACATCCGGGTGGATTATGGGACCCCCTGAGCCAGAGCTTGATTCAGTCTTATTTCTTGGGGCCACAAACTAGTTTGAGGTTTTATTTACTATCCTGTACTTATGCCATGCTACTACTGTATTTACGATTGTGCGAGGAGCACCTTTCTTTATTTAGGATCGGGACACGATTCATGGTGTCGACAAGCCCAGTTTTGGGTTCCTAGTCGTTCGCCGTCCACCCAAACCTCGGGTCCGTCTACGAGTCATTAACTTTGTTGGGTGTACTCAAGGGTGGCCCCGAAATATTTCTGAATCCTGTGATTGCTTTGTCGTGAAGGCCTCGTTGGGTTTTGATTTGGTTTTTACGAGGTTGATCGTGTGTGTTGCTATTGGTGCACCCGGCGGGTAAAACTTTCGAAAGCCGTGTCCATGTTATGGACGACTTGGAGCAGTAAGATCTCGACCATAGACAAGCATAACTAAAGTAGTGCTATAAATTTGACTTTATAATGACTAGTAATCAGCTTCACTATAATGGAATGGCTAACTAAAACTGCCCACAATTGCTTGTTTGGTTGGTCGCTTGCGACAATTGTATCTGACTAGTAAGTATTGCAACTTCTAGCGGAATGGCTAAATAAAAGTACCAACAACTGCTGGGTTTTGGGTTATCTCATGCTATCATGTCGATTAGTAAGTGTTGTAACTACAATGGAATGGTTAAATAAAAGTGCTTGCTTATTTTTATCGGGATGACTATCTATACGACTAGCAATTGCTTAGCATATCGAATAAATAAAACTGCCAACTGTGTGAGTTCCTCGGTGGACTTCCTCGTTTGGTCTCGAGGGGGAAATACCAGGGTGGGTTTGTTTGGTGGTAGCATCAGGTTGGTTCCGAATAGGGCTTTCTTATCCCCTCGATAGCCGCGGTTGTATCGAGTCTCTATAGGGGTTTAGTGCATCTTTGCCGCTTGATCCAGCATACCTATGTAGGCGAGGACCGAATTCTAGCCTCGCCGTGTCTTGGCCTCGATCTTGGCTCCTCTTTTTCCTTTGCCCTTTGTCGGCACCCCTTTTTGTTTAAGCAGGTTTTGGGATCGACGTCGTTAGCAGGGTTACCCTTCCGGCTTGGCCTGGGCAGGGTTATGGACGCCATTGGTTATTCTTCAGGGCTCTTAGCCCATTTGCATCTTGTCCGTAGTCGGACGCTCCATGTTTTCAAGGTGATTTGGATCTTTGTACCGTATATCTGTATTCTTGACTCATGGAGTCGTGCTGTATATATATCTGTTCTGTGGGTCCCATCGAGGACTGTTGTGTAATGTTATTACTTCGTTTTCCACCCGCACGAAAGTGCCTGGTGGGCACCTTTGAATCGTTTCTATGCGGGTTTGGCGGGAAGCGCTAACACTTGCATAGGTCCGATTCTAAGGGTGTTACAGAGTGGTATCAGAGCTCAGCAGTTGCGATACCCCACAAGTCCAGCCGGTAGGATAACCTAGCTAACGGCCGAAGTAGAGTCAAAACTATTTTTGAAAAATCGGTTGGATCGTTCTGATTAGGTCTGATTTTACTCCTTACCCCTCTGCTATTCTCCTCTTACCTCTACGTGTTTTGAGTCCGCTCTCTTCTCTCTCTTTGAGTCCAGGATTTCTCGTGGTTGGATTCCGTCGTACCTTCAGGGTTTCGCTTCCTCCTTTGATAACGGTGTTCTACCATCCGGTGTTCATGCTGTCCGAGGAATCCTTTATCTGTGGTACCATTCTTTGTTTCTTGTTTGTGCCTTCCGGTGTTTTCGGACGACATCATCGCCAGATCCGATCACAGTCGCATCACTCCTTTGTTCGAACCTCGTTTGTCGAGATCTTGACCGATTCGAGAATGGTTGCACTCTTTTCTACTGATTGTGCAGAGTAATAGTTTGGGTGCGTGATGGATTGGCCCCCATGCCGACTACCCCTTCTATTCGCTTTTGTACATTGAAGTGGATGAGAATGCATCGGTTCCCTCTTTCTATCGAAGATAGAGGTGGCTTTATTTGTTGATACCTCTACCTTCGACCTTTTTGATCCCGGAGTGTTCTCTCGACGATCACGGACAACGACCTCTTGTTAGTGGTGTCGTGAGGATCTACACGGTTTAGAAGATGCAGATCACCGACCTTCTTTCCGGTACCATGAGGCGGATCTCGAGGCGAGATCCCTTGTTAGTGGTGTCGAATTGTGGCATCCCTAAAACCACTACTAGAAAATCGCGTTGTTTTGTGCATTGCATCATCATGACCGCATGCTCATGTCATCATGCCACATTGCATTTGAGCATCGTCATCATCTTGCATTTGCTTGCATAAAACTATTTTGAAAAACTGTTTTGTTTTAAACGCCCGTCTTTGTTCAAACGCATAAACCCGGTCGCGGAATATTTTGTTTTATGCTATTGGTTTGCAAAAGTCTGTTTGAATTAAATAAAATATTTAATTAATTTTAGTGGGCGATCGAGCGGGCGAACCGACCCGATCGACCACCCCGATATCAAAACGATCCACCAAACCAGCCCCACCTAAATCCTAAAACCACCCAAACCTATTCTACCCACCAACGAAGTGTGCCCTCACCCTCCCCAAACTCCTACCCACTGCCACCTCATCAATCACCCAGAAATCTTTTCATACCTAGTCCTAGTCTACCCCCAAACCCTCCACATCACCCCAACGGTGGCAGTCGCCACCTCATCACCTCCCTTCCCTAGCCTATCACGGCTGCCACCTCATCCTCACCCCACCCCCACTCAAACCACCCACCGACACCCCACCATCCCACTAGCCTGCACCAGTCCACCCACTTGGCCTGCCAGATCCCAGTCCACCCACGCCACTCCCCACCTCTGCCTCCTGGCCCCACCCCGGCTGGCCCACCACCCGACCCCGCCTGCCCAACCTCTCTCCCTCCCCACCGTCTTCTACCTCCCGCCCGACGCGTCCCTCACGCCCATCTTCCTCCCTTGGCGACCCAGCGCCTCCCTCGGCCGCCTCCTCCTTCCCCGTCGCTTCCCTCACCCAGATCCACCAGCGCCTCCCTCTCTCCCCCATATTCCTCCCAGCGAGCCTCTCCCTCCGCCCCTCCCTCTCGCCTCGCCTCCCTCCTTCCCCTCGTATGCCGCCTTGCCCTCCTTCCCTCTCCGTGAGCCTCACCCTCCTGGCCTCCCTCGCCACCACGACCACCCGTCCGCCTGCAACCTCCGCCCCAGCGCTCGGCGCCTCCCGCATCGCCGCCTCCCCTCTGCCTCACCGCGCCGTTCGCCACCCTCCTCTCCGTCCAGGCCCGTCCCCTCCGGTGGCGCGCCCTTCCTCCCCACTGCGTCCGTGCGCATCCGCCTCGTCGGCGCGCCCGCCTCGGCTCCCTCCTTGGCTTCCTCTCCACCGCTTGGCTCACTTCTCCCTTGGCCAGCCGTGCTCCTGGCGTCAGCGGCGCCCATGCTCTGCCTCGCCACGCCCGCCCGGCCGCATGTTCGCTTGAGCCTTTCGCCACGCCTCTCCTCGCGCGAGGTCCCGCAACCACCTCACTTGCGCCCTCTCTCCCGGGAGCAGCGCCTCCGTCGGCCTCCCACCTCGCCTTCCTCTCCCGTGGCCTCACGAGCTTCTCCGACCAGCATCAGCGCCTTCCTCGCTTCCTGGCAGTCGCCGTCGTCCGTCGACCCGCTCGCCCGGCCCGAGCCTTGAGCAGCGTCCGTTGTGCCTCGTCGTCGGTAACCTTCCTCGCCTCCACCATCGCGCGCCTCGATGCAGCATCTCGGTCGAAGTTCACCGCCCCGCAGGCTCAACACCGCTCGTGCTCGCTGCCTGCATCCCTGTGCTACCGGTACCAAGACAACGCCAAGTACTACCTTGACAAGTTGTACAAGTCCCTCGCTTTGCAAGACCGAACGGCTACGTCGACTGGAATGATGATCCACGTTCGTCACCACCAAGATACAGACGACAAGATCTACATCTCGGAGCACCAAGAACTCCTTCATGGAACTGAAGGCCGAACCCTCGAACGCCAAGTCCTTCCCTCGGACGCCAAAACCCAAACCGGAAGGACGCCAAAATCGCCACAAGGACGACAAGTTCTACTTCCGAACGACAAGACCGGCCGAAACCGTGGAACCGACAAGATCGACCACACCGACGCCATGATCTCCCTCACGGAATTTGAAGACCGTTCCGATTCCTCGAACCCCTCCGAGCCGCTAAAATCGCCATGAAACGACAAGTGCTTCACCCCGGACACCGAGACCCTGGACGACAAGTTCTCCGTCTTGTATCCGCTTCCGCCGATCCCGTCGAACCCTGAACCCCGAGACCCGACCCCGAATCCCGGAACCCCAAGATCGCCAAACCTCCATGTGTGACCCTTATCCTAGAACCCTATTTTATAAATGCCATCTATATAACTTGTTGCATATAAAATTGTCATTCTCGCATGCATATTTGTCATGTGGTTTGGGGGCCTTATGCCGATTCACCTCATAATTAAATATGGGGCCCATATGCGGGCAAATCTAGTCTCATATTGGCCTCATTTAAATTTGTGTAGCGAACCGGTGCTATCTTTTGCCATGTTAATGCAACCTTTAAATTGCGGGGTAAACTAATAACTTGAACCGTTTAATTAATTATCGGGACCCCGGTTCCACTTAATATGACCTAATTGCATCGCACTTTTGCCATGCCATGCATCATATCATAAGCATGCCGATCTTTTGCCGTAGTATTAAATATTGCATCCGGTGTTTATTCTAGTGTTTTGCTTCTTCGCGGATAAGGCCGTTGAGTTGATGCGAGTGTCGACCCGATCTTCGGTTGAACCTTGGCAATGTTTTCGTGAGCATCTCCCCTTTCTACCTATCTTACTTTTATAGTATTTATTCCCTCCTGTTGATCTATTGCTATCTGTGTTGCGTTGCTCTAGTTTTCGTACCCGTGATATCCTTTGCAGCCGTATATTGCCTTGGACACCTCCTATTACCTGTTGTTTGGTAGATAGTTGGACTTGCGTGTCGTAGTCGCTTGCTCAAGTGCTGTTGCGTGTCGTCAAGTGCCACAGTTGTTGGTGTATTGCCGCATGTTTGACGTTGGAGATGATCATGGCTTTACTTATCGTTCACTTTAATTACCGTTCAACAACTAAAATTGAAGTAAGTAAGCCGAGGCATCGGTGGGTGATAGGTAATATTTGGTTTCCGACCGCCCACTTGTGTCCCGTAGGACCCCGAGTACTTGATACCTGTTCCTTGATTTATCGCTATCCACATCCGGAAGGATTATGGGACCCCCGAGCGAGCTTGATTCAGTCTTATTTCTTGGGGCCACAAACTAGTTTGAGGTTTTATTTACTATCTGTACTTATGCCATGCTACTCTATTTACGATTGTGCGAGCACACTGCATGCTTAGGATCGGGACACGATTCCGCTGTGTCGACAAGCCCAGTTTGGGTTCCGATCGTTCACGATCGTCCACCCAAACCTCGGTCCGTCTCGAGTGACTAACCTCGTTATGGTGTACTCCAAGGGGTGGCCCCCTGAAATATTTCTGAATCCTGTGATTGCTTTGTCGTGAAGGCCTCGTTGGGTTTTGATTTGGTTTTTCCGAGGTTGATCGAGTGTGTGTTGCTATTGGTGCACCCCGGCCGGGTAAAACTTTCTGAAAGCCGTGTCCGCGGTTATGGACGACTTGGAGCACAGTATCTCGACCATAGACAAGCATAACTAAAGTAGTGCTATAAATTTGACTTTATAATGACTAGTAATCAGCTTCACTATAATGGAATGGCTAACTAAAACTGCCCACAATTGCTTGTTTGGTTGGTCGCTTGCGACAATTGTATCTGACTAGTAAGTATTGCAACTACAACGGAATGGCTAAATAAAAGTACCAACAACTGCTGGGTTTTGGGTTATCTCATGCTATCTGTATCTGATTAGTAAGTGTTGTAACTACAATGGAATGGTTAAATAAAAGTGCCCACTGCTTATTTTTATCAGGATGACTATCTATACCTGACTAGCAATTGCTGCAACGATAACTGAATAAATAAAACTGCCAACTGTGTGAGTTCCTCGGTGGACTTCCTCGTTTGGTCTCGAGGGGGAAATACCAGGATGGGTTTGTTTGGTGGTAGCATCAGGTTGGTTCCGAATAGGTCTTTCTTATCCCCCTCTGATAGCCGCCAGTTGTATCGAGTCTCTATAGGGTGTTTAGTGCATGCTGCCGCTGCCGCTTCAGTCCACCATACCTATGTAGGCGAGGACCGCCGAATTCTAGCCTCGCCGTGTACTGGCCTCAGTACTGACGCTCCTCTTTTTCCTTTGCCCTTTGTCGGCACCCCTTTTTGTTTAAGCAGGTTTTGGGATCGACGTCGTTAGCAGGGTTACCCTTCCGGCTTGGCCTGGGCAGGGTTATGGACGCCATTGGTTATTCTTCAGGGCTCTTAGCCCATTTGCATCTTGTCCGTAGTCGGACGCTCCATGTTTTCAAGGTGATTTGGATCTTTGTACCGTATATCTGTATTCTTGACTCATGGAGTCGTGCTGTATATATATATCTGTTCTGTGGGTCCCATCGAGGACTGTTGTGTAATGTTATTACTTCGTTTTCCACCCGCACGAAAGTGCCTGGTGGGCACCTTTGAATCATTTCTATGCGGGTTTGGCGGGAAGCGCTAAAACTTGCATAGGTCCGATTCTGAGGGTGTTACAGAGGGTAGCTCTTCTGTCTAAGCTCCTGCAAGCCGTTTTAGTGGGATGAGTAGGCGTTTCTTAATGCTAGCGCCTACGAGTCCATTGGCCTTTTCGACCTGCCCATTGGTCTACGGGTACGCCACGGAGGCGTATGATATCTTGATTCCTAGGCCTTCGCAGAAGTCCTGGAATTCTTTTGAGATGAAGTTCGACTCGTTGTCCGTGATGATGCTTTGTGGCACGCCGAACCTGTAAACCATGGACTCGAAGAATTTACTGCTGTCTTGCCCTTTTGGTTAGTGACAGGCATGGCCTCGACCCACTTGGTAAATTTGTCGACTACGACCAGGAGGTAGACGTGGCCTCCTTTCGAAGATTTAGGTTTCGATCATGTCGAGGCCCCATTGGGCGAGGCCATGCCAAGGTATGGGCTGAGCTCCATTTCTGGTGCGTGTGGTTTATCTGCAAACCTTTGGCAGCCGTTGCACCTCTGGACGATGTCCTTGACATTGTTCATGGCCGTTGCCAGTAGAATCTAGCTCGTAGAGCTTTGGCGACGAGGGCGCGGCTGCCCGCGTGATGGCCGCAGATGCGCTCGTGGATGTCTTGGAGGATGGTCTTGCCGTCACTGATGGTAACGCACCGTTGGAGTACATCCGAAATGTTGCGCTTGTATAGCTCGCCATTAATGATGGTGAATGGAACACCCCACTTTTAGCTAATTATATATTAGGGGTTTGATTCTGCATTGCATAAGCATCATCTCTTAAAAAATCATTGAATAAAATATAAATGCAAAAAACCTAAACCCTAATCCCTCTCTTTTTATTTGCAAATCTATTAAAAAGGGTTTTGAATATTTTGAAAAGTACAAAAATGTTGGAGCCCAAGTGGATTATAAGGTCTCTGCAGTGTTTCAAATATTTTATACACCTTCTGGTATTTTTGAGATAATCTAAAACAGATTTGAAATGGTTTTATAAATGGACAAGAGAAAACAGGAAATAGAAAAGGTTTTCAGAAATAAAAACTACCCCTAACCCTACTAGGCCGCATCCCAGGTTTCCTCCCTCTGTCCTTTCCGTATTTGCCGCTTGCGCAGCGCCCCGCAGCCTACCAGCTGGCCCATGTCGCCCGGCCCGATACCGCTTCGCAATTGTCGTATTCGTCCCCGATGCCAAGCTCCTCCGTGTCGCAACCTCCGCCGCCCGCCGCCGCCGCGATGCGCGCCGTGCACTGAGATGTTCGCCGCCAATTGGCGGGCCTACAAGTACCCCATCGCCACCTCGAGGATCCCTGCCATGCCCAGTTTCCCCTCTTCCTCCTTAATCCCTCCCCGTTCGCGAGAGCCTGAACCCTAGCTCTAGATGCCGCCGGCGTCATGCTGTTGCCATGCTCCCCTTGCCCAACCGAGGCCACCACGAGCTCCTCCTCGCCGAGCCGGTCTTCCCTATCAACGGAATCGAGCGCAGGCGCCTTAGATCGAATACATCCTTGTCGTCTTCCTCGTCACCGACGCTGCTCGCCGTCGCTATTACCGTCGACTCCGACCTCCTACGGCCAACTCGACTTCACCAGCATCCCTAGAGTGAGCCTCCGGTGCTCACAACACCTTAAGTTATCGAGGTCGCTTGCTGTATGTGCCGCGCGCCGTAGACCTGTGAGCCTCGCCGCCGCTCGCCGTAAATGCGGCTCCGGTGACCAAAATCTGGTGGCGCCGCCACCCTTAGGCTCGTCGTGCTTCAGTGCGTCGAACCAGCCGCTCCGCACGTCGTCACTCGCCCCTATCGCCGCCTGCCGCTGCCGTCTGCAGGGTTCGCCAGCGTGCCAACGTGGTGTCCACGTGGTGCCGAAGTGGCCCCGCGTGGTGCTGATGTGAGGCTCGCGTGGCACCAGCAACCTTCGCCAGCGTGGCAAGGTGACCTAGCCCGAGGGTCCAGCAGTCAGTGACTGGGGCTAGATGCAGCCCCAGTACGAAATGACCCTCCCACCTGTGTGATGTCAGCCCTCTGTCAGCATGACGTAATAAACCAATTTAAATTTCTTTAAATAATTCCAGAAAATGGTTTAAACTTATAAATTCAATAACTAATTATTTATAAGTCAGAAAAATACAAATAATATATCAAAATGTTCAGAAAAATGAAACCTACCTCTTTAAGCTATAATCATGCATTTTTAAGCAACTTAAATGACAAGTTTAATTAGAATAACGTAGTAACCCCTCTCATGTACATCCGGAGTTTCCCCGAGTTAGGGTTTTCACCCCTCGGAACCCCGATAAAATTGTCGACCATGCTTTAGGGTTACATTTCAATACAAATTAACTTGTCATGTCATCATCCTTGCTTGAGCATTGCATCGATGCCATGTGTTGATTGTTTCCCTTTCTTTCTGGTATTTGGTTCTTCCTAGAATACGATATCGAGATCGAGATCGACGACCAAGATCAAGACCATTGAAGATATAAGATCGACGAACAATACTTGACCAATTGTAGACAAGTCAAGTACAAGGCTCCCAAAGATCTGTTTATCGGTTATCAACTAGCAAAGGCAAGAATAGCCCCACCATGATATAATCCTATGATTTTGAAAGCATTTCAATTCCTGCCATGATGCATATGGTTCTATTGTGGTCTTTTATTGAAAGATAGAGTATCCTATCTATTGCATTACTTCCCTTGAGCTTATATTACCTGATCCACTACTCCTAGCATAACTAGGTTTGGCTTGTGTGCACTGCTAGAGATTATATCTGTGTCCTTCTTAGCCATGCATAGCTGTTGAGTCTGGTTCATCCAGATGATGTATCAGATGCAGATAATCTAGTATGACAGGAGATCATGATGAGATGATATCAGTGATATGATTTAAATATGCTAAGGCTTGTATGGGAGACCACGGTGGGATGTGGTTTTTCTAGTCCCATGCTCGCCACCACTAGGACCTAAGTTCTTGCCTTTGGAACCAAGACGAGCGTACAACCATACGGGGCCTGGACAACCTTATGACCAACTAACTTGCCTAGTAGATTCCATGAGTCACATAGTTCGGGCGTTCCATTCGACATATGCATAGAAAACCTTTTGAAAGAATTGCCGGGTGAAGGTGCATTCATAACAGGTAGGTAAGTGTGGCCGAGGTTGCTTGGGGTAGATAGCGCCCCTAGTAAACCAACCTCGCCTCACACCTTTAAGTACCGGCTTCGGGATTTGATCCGTTACGGTGGAACCATACTTATTGCGTGACTCATGGTCTTGGCGAAAGCAAGGTAAAGGTCGTGTCTAACCACCCTCTGCCGGCCTTCCAAGGAAGAGGGTTAATCATGTGGCATTAAAAGAAGGTTAAATGCGTGGGTAAGTTGTACACCCTATGAGGTAATAATCTTTTCGAAAATGTTCATGGTTATGAACGACTTGGCGACCGGACTCGAGATCATAGAGAACCATAACCTAATCGTAAAACTTAGCAGATCAACGTGTGATTAAGGATGCTTCCTCATGGGTACGATGGGGTGATCCTATATAGGGTTCAAATGATGACTTGGTGGACATCAAAAGATGATGATCAATATTCCGGAGATGTCATTCTCTTATACCCTTTTAAAATACTCTGACTAGACGAGCTTCTTCTCTCTCTTGTTTTATACACAAAAGTGGATTTATGCAAAACAACTCCACCAGCCATAAGTCTTGCGGACTACACCATGTACTCACCCTTCCTTTGTTGATACTTTTGGTAGAGTAAGTGTTCCCTTGAATATGAGTTTGGTTCTACATCGACATCGACGAGTAGCTTGGGGTTCGCGGCCGGCAGCCTCAAATCTATGGGCTGGGACATCATCGTTATGCTTCAGGCCTCTTACGACATTTGTTAAGTTTTCTATACTTAATAGCATAATTTGCCTTCTGTTATTTGATGTTTGTGGTCAGTGACCTCTGCTTGTAATAATTTGGTTCTATGCTCAGCTATGACTTGCTGTAATAAATTTTGTGTCGTAGGGTCACTGCTGTGTTATCGATTCCTCATTGGATATGCTCTAACTCAAGGTTAAGCTTATTTCAGACGGAGGTCTGGGATTTGTTTAGCCCTGATCCCGGGGGTGTCACAGGTCTTGATATCAGAGCAGTACCGACCGTAGGAAAACCTTGCTATTGGTCGATGTTGAGTCTAGTGTTTGTGAAAACTACTTTGAAAGATGAAAAGTATTTGCGAAAACTCTAGTATGCTTCTTTTTCTTCTTATACAGTTTCGCTCCAACTTTGGGTTATCTTATCTGGTGTTGATTTTGTAAATTTTTTGATATCTCTTCTAGTGTTTCAAAACTTAGGTGCCTTCTTGGCATGTCGTTTCTCAACCTGTTGACCTAGTGTTGAGTACTTTAGAGTTGTGTGTTCTGTGAATTCCTTGTTCCCTTGCTCTTGTTCATCTGGGAGATTCCTTTCTATCATGATATCTCTATCTTTTGGACCCACAATATTATATTATTGGATCCACAGTGTTCTGCTCTAGGCTTCGAGGTTTCCTTTCGCCTCGTATGCCTCCTTTTTGTTTATTTGGGTACTCTATAAGTCGTTTCTTCTCTTGGAAGCTACCTCGTGATTATTACCTTGCAGTGTACGCCATGTCACTCAAGTAGTAGTTACTCCTTTCATTGGGTTTTAACCCTTGGACTTGAATCTAAGATCCCGGGGTGTGCTGGATTCTGGTGTTGTGAATCTTGTACATGAAGCTGACCTTTAAACCAAGATCCATTTCTTTACCCCTGTTGCTAATGTCCACACATTACCTCAGGATGGATGGTACTACAGTTCTAGCCTTCAAGCTTGTGGTCTTTGTCGCGATTGAATTGTGACAACTAAGAACTTCCCCTACCACATGCTATGGCAGATGTTCTTTAATGGAACCAAATAGATCACGACAAGAATACTCCTCGAGAGTCTCCCATCTATGTCCGTGACTCTGCCACACCTTACCCTACTTTGCATTGGTTTCCGTAAGAGAGATAATCTATGCATCCACATCTTGGGATTCTATCCTGAGCATGTTCTTCCTCCCTTGTTTTTTTTCGACCTTTGTCTACCAGTTGGTAGCCAAGTAGTTATCTGCATTTGTGTCTTCCGATGCAAGATACTCTTGTGGTCCGTCAAGACAAACCATTTTGGGATGTCAGCAGAAACAAACTCCAGTACCTCGTCATATCTAGGACCAGGTCAAAGTGTTGTAATCTTTAGATTAAGAGGAATTGATTAGCTTTTATCTGTTCTACCTTAAAGTATCACACCCTTTTATACTAAGAGGTTCTGCTAACTTTCTTGACCCCTTTATGCAGTGATGCTCTTACACATATTTACCCACCCTTCCTCTAGCTTTCACGCTCATGAGTGATGCGTGTGTGTAATAATGTGGCCATCTGAGATTCTTAACAATTTTCATTGTTTTGAACTCAAAGGACATTTGAGTCATACTTAGCGTGATTGGTTAACCCTATCACTAAGCGAAGTTTGATTGTTCTACCAAGTCCGCTATTCTGGCGCACTCTCTTCGGTCAAAGAGTTAGGCTCGTGCCAAAGCTCTAAGACTATGTCTTCTTGCCTTACCAGGCAAGTTTCCTCTCGAACTAAGTGACATATCGGTGGTTCGTGATATTCTAGATGTCTACTAGATGTATTGCCATGTTGCCACATGACCGTGTTTTCAAGTTCTTGAGCAGGCAAGTTCTCTAAATTTCTATTTTCTCCAAGGATCCATACTATATACCCTGAACTATTTGGTTGAGCTTAAACAACAACTTGGAGAGTTGTAAGACAAAAGTTCTATCCGACTTTGTTCCTTCTTAAAGGGTTGTCTAGTTTTGTTTGTGGTGAAGAAAGATAGTATCTCCTTCATGGATATGTTATCTCCCCCACCTTTGATTTGATTTGGGTTATAGTCAAATTAAACTCAGTTACAAGGATTATCTTGATGATGTTTCTACTTGTGATGTTTCACCTGAGTACATCTTCATTTTCTTTGATCTGACCAATACGTTTGCCTCGTTCAAGAAACATATGAGTCCATATTTTTGGAGTGCCCTGATAAGTTTGTTGTTGAGCCCATCGATGACATCCTCATCTTCTCCATGATCAGATTAGATTCATATGGAACAATTGGCATCAATGTTGGAAAATTTTGAGAACCGTCTTCGAGTCATATTGAAGTATGAGCTCTGGATGTTAGAAGTAATCTTCTCCGATTCACGTGCAAATGATGAAAGTGTCGCCGTGGATTAGAGTAGAGTTAACTCCATTCCCTAAGGACACATGTGTGTTTGGTTGTCAATACCTTATGTGTGTGCGGTTGACTATTGACAAGTTGCTAAATACATGGGTATAAGAATCTAGCTCATCTTTTGGAGCTTAACATTGTAGTTCATACCTTGAGACTCTAGTAACTTTATCTTTGCGGTAAATGTTGCAACCTTTCTATTCGGACATGCTGAGTCTGAAGTATCATTCCACCTAACCAAAGTTGAATCTCAAGCAGCAATGATGGTTAGTGTTCCTCAAGGTTTTGACATAGGTCCTTTTGTCGTATTCTCCTGAATTCAGCAATATCAACCACTCTTCATGAGGCATTGTAGAAGGAGTGGCCCAACCTTAATACAATATAAGGTGGTGTCCCCTGTGTTTACAATGCTAGTCCCTAGATCAATAGCTAGCATCCACAGTTAAGATGTAATATCAAGAAACAAAGGTCATAATATAACTTTATAACCAGGAATAACATAATTTTATTACATCATACATAGCTCATTTGGCTATTACATTACATTGCAGCGGAATAACTATAGTCATGGGGTCCTTCATCTTCAAAGTGCCACAGGTAGACATGCTGGTTGTAGACTTTGTAATCCTAATCAATCAATCTTCACTAAAATCAATCAAACCTGCAACATTACAAGTTACAGCCACAAGGGTCAATACATTTGAATTGTATTGGCAAGTGATACTATGGTAGTGTAGTGGAATCTATCATCTATATGAATTTGGCTAAGTGGAGTTGAGGCTTGCATTGCCCAAAATAGATTTTCCTTATCATTTTGAAAATACTAAGTTTTTGTTTTGACAAAATATTTTCCAAAGCTTCTCTCAATCAAGATTGAAGATTTCAAACAACCCTTGTTCAAACCACAAGATTTTAACTTAGAAATTTGAATGATGAGATTCTTGATTGCTTCCATGTCTTGATGCTCAAATTGTCCTTTACCAGGGACATGGCTAAGTACTTAGATTTTTACACTCTGCAGAGGTGGTGCACTTTCCCCACAAGACTTGGTTTCCCAAGACAAGATCTTTCAGAAGCCTTCCCTTAGACCAAAAATGGACGCGTTCCAACCTATCAAACACTACCACCCTCTGTCCATATGGCTAAGTTCTTGCAACCTATATGATCATGGCAGAGCCCATATTGCCAAGTGGTTGCACTTGAAGCTTCTCAACATTTGACATCTCAAATCTCTTTGTTCCTGGGTGGCAATCCACAAGTGAGATACACAAGGTAAACCATAAACATGGGCCTTGTGAACCACTCAACCAAAAACCACCAAGCAAGTCCCATTCCACCCAGGTGATTCATTAACTTAGTTGTTTTATTAAAAAAATCACAAGTCCTCAGACTTAGAAATTCTTTTCCATAGTGTGAATATATATTCCACCCATGTTTTCTATTAGCTAGGCTAAGCTTGATAGTAATAGGAATCTTAACTTAGGAAGATTTCCACTAAGGTTTCATCTACTAGGTTTTCCTATAGCAAGGTCTATACTTAGCAAAAATCCATGCAAGTTTTACTTAGAGGAAAATCACTAATGCATAGAGAAAGTAATGGGATAGAAAGTATGAAGCATCACTTCCCTTTTTGGTATAGTATGGGTTCACTCCTTGTCCTTGCAACAATCACACTCTTCAAGTCACTACAAATCAACCAAGCAAGGCACATACTCAATCTACCAATCAAGCAAATCAACACATAAAATGACAAAGTCAAAGTAATGCATGCAAGCATGCCAAGCTTTGTTTTGTTTTGAAAAGTGGTTCCTAATGGGTCATAAACATTTGAAAACACCTAATGGTCATTTTGTAAAGTGGCAAAGTCATTTGCAAAAGGTTTCACTACAAAAACCATTTTCAAAACAAAGTATCATTTTATGTGGTGTAGAAATATTTTTACCAAGGCATTAATCTCCAAGGTTCACCAAATATGTTTTCAAACCATAAAACTTGTTGTTTAGGGTCAGAGAGTTTAAAACAAAACATTTCCCAAAAGTTTTCCTTCAAAATCATTTTTAATAAATAAAACACATTTCTATTTGACTAGAAATGGTTTTAAATCAAAGAATCTTTATTTTGTTTCACCAAATACATTTTTGAGTCTACAAAGTGTTTCCTAATGTTAGTAGGTTCAAAGAAATCCAATTGCAAAAGATTTTAACCCCAAATTCATTTTTAAACAATTTTTACATCCTTAACAAGCATACAAATGTTTCTGCAAAAACCAACAAGTTAACAGATACTATTTGCTAAACTAAAGGAATGGTTGGCTAGGGTTTGTTCCACTGATTCCAATGATATAAAATTTGCAATTTTTGGACGTGTGGATCAAAAGTTACAGTGGTTTCAAAATGGCATTTAAATCTGATTTCAATCTGTTTTTAAACTGAACTCGTGACACGCGGCGCTTCGCTATTCGCTGGTACCGCTTCGGTTGGATCGCGTGCTGTAGACCGTAGGATCTAATTTAGATCGAGGGGCGCAGAGGCATACGATACCTGTTCTCTTATAATCTATGGCAGCCATACGATCTAGATCTAACGGACGCAAACATCAGACCACTAAGCTGGCTGCTTGGCGGTGGGCCACACGGCGGCAGTGAGCTAGCGGCTGTTCTAGGAAGCAAGGTAGACAGAGGGGGTGCTCACCGAGATCGCATGAGGCTGGGGAAGCTCGTCGTGTGGTCGTCGGGGCAAGGGGCGCACGAGGGCAGGAGGAATTCCTCGCCGGAGTTCGGTCTGGCGACGGTTGGCTCTGGTCGAGGTCGAAGACGGTGCCGATCACCGAGGAGGCAAACAAAGGACGTGATCGATGCAGGAGACCACGGAGATGACATGTGCGTGAGCAGGAGGAAGAGGCGGTCTGTTCTTACCAAGAGAGGCTTCACGGAGAAGAAGGCAAAGCGCGGCGTTCGGGAGCTTGTCGTGGTCGGCGCCACCTGGGCGATCGAATGAAGGGCACAGCGAGATCGTCGAGGTGGGAAGGTGCGAACTAGGTCGAGGAGGCACGGGGTGGCGCTGGGTCACCGGAATTTACACCGGAGCATCGTCGGAGTCAGTGGTGGTTTGGGGATGATTCAAGCGACTGGGGGCGTGTCGAGTGGGGCGAGGAGAGGGAGAGGAGAGGCGATTTATCCTGCGTGGTCAGGGTTGATTCAGCGTGATTAAGGCGTACGCCGGAGTTATTCCGTGCAACAGCCGCGAGGTGGGCGTGGTGCGGGTGGGGAAGAAGAGGGACGTGGCGGTGGGGTCCTCTGGTTAGTGAGAAAGGGAGAGGAAACGCGGTCCACCAGTCGGTGTCTCAGTGGGTGCGGCTTTAAGTAGAAAACGTTTCGCATAGGGGAAGTGTAGCTGGGCTGCGAATGGGCTTAGTTGGGCTGCTAGGTTGGGTCGGCCAGTTTCTATTTTTTTCTTCCTGTTTGCCTTTTCTTTTTCTAATTCAAATTTTTGTTTTGAATTTCAATCAACTATTTCAAACATCCAAACCATTCAAACAATTCACCATACTAGTAATGAGTTTTTGGTTCTGTTTATCTACATAAACCAAATCCCAAAATAAAATAATATTTTTATTCTTTTTAGGATCCATTCATTAATTAAATAAAATGGATCATTAGTTATTTAATAAAATAGGGTTTGATTTAATTAATAAAATCTCCATTTGAAATCCAAATATTTTCAAAACCAAATCAGTAGGTTTTATTTGGAAATAAAGAATACTTGGAAACTTGTTTAAAATAAAATATTTTTATTTTAGGTTCCATTAATAATTAAATAAATGGACCTTGGTTATTAAATCAAATAGGTTTTGTTTTATTAAAATATTTATTTTGAAATCTAAAATAAAACCAAAACACTTCAGTAGGTTTTATTTGGGAATAAAATATTTGGAAAACTTATTTTTTTAAATAAACAAGTTTTGTTATTTTGGAAATAGTAAAACCTTTATTAATAAAACTTGGATATTAAATCCTTATTAATTTATTCAAAATAAACCTTTGCTATTTTTATTCGAAACAAAATGTTTTAATTCAAAAGCTTGGCCAAGGTTTAATTTGGCTTTATAAAATAATCTTTATTTATAAAACTTCTATTTGCTTTGAAAACCAAATCCTTTTATTTAAAAGATTCAAAAATAGTAATTCCAAAACATTTTATTTTCCTTTATTAAATGTTTATCCTTTTAAATCCCTTTAGGATTTATTTGATCCAAATTGGTTTGAAGTTCCAATTGAATTCAAAAAGTTTCTTCTGGCCCTGAAAATCAACAAAGTTTTATTTTATTCATTTATTTTTCACATAACAAGATTTGGAAAATCTTGGGATGTGATAGGCATCTTCTATGATTTATTACAGGAGTTATGCTCATGGTTTCCTTTGTATCCGAATTCTGACCTTTACTTGATGTTTGATTTCTCGGACATCTAGGAGAACATTTAAAGTAGTGTTGCTAACTGTCTCTCGGTCGATCCTTTAGACCCTTTTATGTTGGCAAGAGTTTTTTTGTGCCAAATAATTGAAGTCTGAGAATGAAGTCTCTTTCTTCTCATGTCATTAGGAATCTTCTTACCTATTTATCTAGTGGTGTAAAGTGATATCATGATGTTTGGCTAATATCTTGATATAACTGGATGAATAAAGAGTTTCCTTCGTTTTTTCAACCATGTCTTAAGAATGACTATGATTTTGGTAATCAATAGTTTCTTATGGTACATGTTACTTGTCACTCTTACGAGTCCTCTCCACCAAAACACGTTTCTGTCTAATCCTCTTGTTGAATGAAAAAGCGACCCTGCTGTGTCAAAAGTAGTTCAACATGTTGGCTTTGTTGATCCATATCTCTAAAACCCTAAATCTCTACTTAAGGCATTCAGTAGAGGTTCATTTATCGAAGTCTGTCATCATGTTCTTTATGTTGGAAGCCTTCCTCTTCAGAAGCTTTAAACCCTTCCGTAAGCTCCGTGGTCTCAATCCTTATGAAGACCATCTATATAACAACTTGAAACCTTCTCCTCTTGTTCCTCCGCTACCTTGATGTGTTTCATGCTCGTAATCTCAGGTCTGTTACTAAACACTCCATTCATGAGCTGACCATGAGATACTCTATGAGTTGGTTAGTGTGTTTCCCTCTTATCTTTAGAGTGACCCCGTCTCTTTCTCTCTCTGTCTCTTTTTCTACCTTTGGAATCTCGGGTCAAGATTCTCATAAGGGGGATAGAGCTGTAACACCCACTTTTAGCTAATTACATATTAGGGTTTTTATTGTGCATTGCATAAACATCATCTGTTAAAAATGCATTGAATAAAATATAAATGCAAAAAACCTAAACCCTAAACCCTCTCTTTCTATTTGCAAATCTATTAAAATGGGTTTTGAATATTTTGAAAAGTACAAAAATGTTGGAGCCTAAATAGATTATAAGGTCTCTCCAGTGTTTCAAATATTTTATACACCTTCTGGTATTTTTGAGATAATCTAAAACAGATTTGAAATGGTTTTATAGATGGAAAAGAGAAAACAGGAAATAGAAAAGGTTTTCGGAAATAAAAACTACCCCTAACCCTACAGGGCCGCAGCCCAGGTTTCCTCCCTCTCTCCCTTACCTATCTGCCGCTTGCGCAGCGCCCCGTAGCCACCAGCTGGCCCATGTCGCCCGGCCCGATACCGCTTCATAGTGGTCGTTTTCGTCCCCGACGCCAAGCTCCTCCGTGTCATAGCCTCTGCCGAACGCCGTTGCGCTTGATGCAGCACCGAGATGCTTTCGCCGCTTCATGGGCCTACAACCCGTCGCGCCTCCGAGGATCCCCGCCGTGCCCAGTTTCCCCTCTTCCTCCTTATTCCCTCCCTGTTCGCGAGAGCCCGAACCCTAGCTCCAGATGTTGTCGGTGTCATGCCATTGACATGCTCCCCTTACCCAACCGAAGACACCACGAGCTCCTCCTAGCCAAGCCGGTCTTCCCTATCAACGGAATCGAGCGCAGGCGCCTCAGGTCGACAGCATCCTCGTTGTCTTCCTCATCATCGATGCTTCTCGCCGTCGCCATTACCGTCGATTCCGACCTCCTCCGGCCAAATCTACTGCACCAGCATCCCTAGGGTGAGCCTCCGGTGCTCAAGGCACCTTCAGTTATCGAGGTCGCTTGCTGTATGCGCCGTGCGCCGTAGACCTGCGAGCCTTGCCGCCGCCGCTCGCCATAGATGCGGCTCCGGTGACCAAAATCTGGTGGCGCCGTCACCCTTAGGCTCGTCGTTTTCCAGTGCGTCTAACCAGCCGCTCCGCGCGTCCTCGCTCGCCTCCTAGCGCTGCCTGCCGCCGCCTTCTATAGGGTTCACCGGCGTGCCAACGTGGTGCCGAAATGGTCCCGCGTGGTGCTTATGTGTGGCCCGCGTGGCACCAGTAACCTTCGCCAACGTGGCAAGGTGACCTGGCCCGAGGGCCCAGCAGTTAGTGACTGGGGCTAGATGCAGCCCCAGTACGAAATGACCCCCCCACCCGTGTGATGTCAGCCCTCTGTCAGCATGACGCAATAAACCGATTTAAATTGTTTTAAATAATTCCAAAAAATGGTTTAAACTTATAAATTCAATAACTAATTATTTATAAGTCAGAAAAATACAAATAATATATCAAAATGTTCTGAAAAATGAAACCTACCTCTTTAAGCTACAATCATGCATTGTTAAGCAACTTAAATGACAAGTTTAATTATAAGAACATAGTAACCCCTCTCATATACATCCGGAGTTTCCCCGAGTTAGGGTTTTCACCCCTAAGAACCCCGATTAAATTGCTGAGCATGCTTTAGGGTTGCATTTCAATACAAATTAACTTGTCATATCATCATCCTTGCTTGAGAATTGCATCAATGCCATGTGTTGATTATTTCCCTTTCTTTCCTGTATTTGGTTCTTCCTCGGTAGAATACGATATCGAGATCGAGATCGACGACCAAGATCAAGACCATCGAAGATAGAAGATCGACGAACAATACTTGACCAATTGTAGACAAGTCAAGTACAAGGCTCCCAAAGATCTGCTTATCGGTTATCAACTAGCAAAGGCAAGCATAGCCCCACCATGATATAATCCTATGATTTTGAAAGAATTTCAATTCCTGCCATGATGGATACGATTCTACTGTGGTCTTTTATCGAAAGATAGAGTATCCTATCTGTTGCATTACTTTCCTTGAGCTTATATTACCTGATCCACTGCTCCTAGCATAACTAGGTTTGGCTTGTGTGCACTGCTAGAGCTTATATCTGTGTCCTGCTTAGCCATGCATAAATGTTCAGTCTGGTTCATCAAGATGATGTATGAGATGCAGATAATCTAGTATAACAGGAGATCGTGATGATATGAGATCAGTGATATGAGTTAAACATGCTAAGGCTTGTATGGGAGGCCACGGTGGGATGTGGTTTTTCTAGTACCATGCTCGCCACCACTAGGACCTGAGTTCTTTCCTTTGTAACCAATACGAGCGTACAACCATACGGGGCCTGGACAACCTCATGACCAACTAACTTGCCTAGTAGATTCCATGAGTCACATAGTTCGGGCGTTCCATTCGACATATGCATAGAAAACCTTTTGAAAGAATTGCCCGGTGAAGGTGCATTCATAACAGGTAGGTAAGTGTGGCCGAGGTTGCTTGGGGTAGATAGCGCCCCTAGTAAACCAACCTCGCCTCACATCTTTAAGTACCGGCTTCGGGATTTGATCCATTACGGCGGAACCATACTTATTGCGTGACTCATGGTCTTGGCGAAAGCAAGGTAAAGGTCGTGTCTAACCACCCTCTGCCGGCCTTCCAAGGAAGAGGGCTAATTATGTGGCATTAAGAGAAGGTTAGTACGTGTGGGTAAAGTTGTACACCCCTGCAGGATAATAATCTTTTCGAAAAGCTGTGTTCATGGTTATGAACGACTTGGCGACCGGACTCAAGATCATAGAGAACTAGAACCTAATCATAAATCTTAGCAGATCAACGTGTGCTTAAGGATGCTTCCTCATGGGTACGAGGGGGTGATCCTAGATAGGGTTCAGATGATGACTTGGTGGATATCAAAAGATGATGATCAATATTCCGGAGATGTCACTCTCTTATCCCCTTTTAAAATACTCTGACTAGACGAGCTTCTTCTCTCTCTTGTTTTATACACAGAAGTGGCTTTATGCAAAACAACTCCACCATCCATAAGTCTTGCGGAGTACACCATGTACTCACCCTTGCTTTGTTGATACTTTTGGCAGAGTAAGTGTTCCCCTGAAGATGATTTTGGTTCTACATCGACATCGACGAGTAGCTTGGGGTTCCCGGCCGGCAGCCTGGAATCTATGGGCTGGGACGTCATCGTTATGCTTCAGGCCTCTTAGGCCATTGGTTAAGTTTGCTATACTTAATAGCATAATTTGCCTTCCGTTGTTTGATGTTTGTGGTTAGTGACATCTGCTTGTAATAATTTGGTTCTCTGTTCGGTTATGAGCTTGCTGTAATAAATTTTGTGTCATAGGGTCACTGTTGTGTTATCGATTCCTCACTGGATATCCTCGAGCTCAAGGTTAAGCTTATGTTAGGGGGAGGTTTGGGATTTGTTTAGCCCTGATCTCGGGGGTGTCACAGTGAAGGCCTTGGACCTGCGAGATATGCGTCGGGCATCTGTCGGGTCATCGGGCAGTTCTCTGTTTATCAGGTACCGAAGGTATGGCCGCATCCATGTTTCTTCGATTGACATGACCTGCATCAGGTTGACCAACACGACCTCCGTGTCGAGCTTTTAGGGTCCTTCCTGTCCTTCGGGTAACGCAGCCCCCGAGTGCTCTGCTTCTTCGGGTGATCCCTTGGGGAATTTTCTCTTGATAGAAGGCACACAGATTTGTTCGAGGAACACACCTGGTGGCACCCGTGCGCAAGTGGAGCCGATGTTGGCGAGTCTATCATCTTCCTCGTTGCTTTTCCTTCCAACGTGCCGAAGCTCGCAGTCGTCAAAGTCTCCTTTGAGTGAGTTGTAGAGTTGGCGGTACGCGATCATGTTAACGGCGTGTGCATCGCACTCATTCATCGTCTACTGGACGACGAGATCCGAGTCACCGTAGATGACTAGGCGCGTTGCGCCGCAGATCTTGGCCATCCTCATGCCGTGGATGAGGGCCTCATATTCGGCCTCGTTGTTGGAGGCGCAGAATTTCATCCAAAGTACGTATTTCATCTTATCGCCTTGTGGTGACGTCAGTATGACACCAGCTCCCACTCCAGCCTCACGTTTGGAGCCGTCGAAGTGCATTGTCCACGATTGCGTCATGTCCGGGGTGTCCGGCAACTGGAGCTCCATTCAGTGGACGAGGAAGTCCGGGAGGACCTGAGATTTTATCGCCTTACGCCGCTCGTAGACTATGTCTAGAGGGTACAGCTCGATGCCCCACAGGGCTACGGTCCCGTGGCTTCGGGGTTGTTCAAGATGTTGGAGATTGGCGCCTCATTGACGACCATTATTTGATGCTCCTGAAAGTAGTGGCTCAGCCGACGAGCCATCATGAACACGCCGTAGGCGAGCTTCTGGTAGTGAGGGTACCTCTATTTTGTTGGCGTCAATACCTCACTGAGGTAGTAAATTGGGCGTTGGACCCCATGGGTCTTTCCTTCTTCAGGTCGTTCGACCACGAGTACTGTGCTTACCACTTGATGTGTGGCTGCTATGTATAGCAGCAGAGGCTCGCGTTCCTTTGGCGTGACGGGCGGGCAAGGTGGAGTAGTAGTTTCGATCTTGAATGTGTCGCCCCGGTGTCCACTCGAATTTGTCAGATTTGCGTAGCAGCTTGTAGAAAGGACGAGCCTTCTCACCTATGCGGCTGGTGAATCTGCTCAGCGCCGCGATGTGCCCAGCTAGCTGCTGGACACCTTTGGTGTTATTTGGATTCTCCATGGCCAGTATGGCGGCTTTTCTTTAGGTTCGCCTCAATCCCTCGCTGGGAGATGAAGTAGCCAAGTAGTTGGCCAGATGGGACGCCGAAGGCGCATTTTTCTGGATTCAACTTGATCCTGTAGCGATCGAGGTTGTCGAACGTCTCGCGGAGGTCGTCAATCAATGTCTTGGCCTCCCTTGTCTTGATGACTATGTCGTCGACATAGACCTGTATGTTGCGGCCTATCTGGCTTTTCAGGCACGCTTGCATGCATCGCTAGTACGTGGCACCTGTGTTCTTCAGCCCGAATGGCATTGTGTTGTAGCAGAATACTCCGAACCGGCGTGATGAACACCGTTTTCTCCTAATCTTTGACCTTTAGTCAAATCTGATTGTAGCCTGAGTAGGCATCGAGGAAGGAGAGTTTCTCGCATCCTGTAGTCAAATCGATGATCTGATCGATCCGAGGGAGAGGGAAGTGGTCTTTTGGGCAGTGCTTGTTGAGCGACGTGAAGTCCACGCACATCCGGAGGATGTCCGTCTCTTTTTTGGGGACCAGCACGGTGTTGGCTAGCCATTCGCTCAGCTTGATTGCCCGGATGAAGTCGGCGTCGAGCAGTCTGTTGACTTCGACTCCGACGGCTTCGGCTCGTGGATCGGACAATCGTCGGATGGATTGTTTGATGGGCTTGGCGTCTAGAAACACATTGAGTGCATGCTCGACGAATTCCCTGGTAACTCCTAGCATGTCTGCAGGACACCAGGCGAAGATTTCCCAGCGCTCACGAAGGAATTCGACGAGCATGCTTTCCTATGCGGGGCTGAGGTCATTGACGATCAACACCGTCTTTGAGGCGTCCGTCGGTGGACCTGCACCTTTTTCGTGTCGACTGTTGAGTCGAACGACATGTCGGTCGTTTTCCACAGGTGGGGTGCCCCATTGTCATCATTTCGGCGCGTGAGTTCCTCCTGCATGCCGAACGACTGGGAGATTCTGTTGAAGTCTCTGTCGCAGTGGTCCGATCGGGTGAAGCTGCCCTGGACTATGATGACGCCCCTAGGTCATGGCATCTTGAGTAGCAGGTATGCTTAGTGTGGTACTACCAGGAATCTTGTGAATGCCACGCGCCCGAGGATGGCGTGGTACTATGATGCCAGTCCACCACTTCGAACTCGAGCCGCTCGCACCGAAAGTTGTCGGGCTTGCCGAAGATGATGCTGGGCCATATCTTTCCCAGGGGGTATATGCCCTTCCCTGGGACGATGTCGTGGAACATTGTTTCGGATTGTTCCAGGCTGGACAGCGGGATCCGCATCGCTTCTAGGGTGCTGACGAACATCAGGTTGATGCTGCTACCGCCGTCCATGAAGACGCGGGTCATCTTGAACCCTCCGATCTGCGCCTCAAGCACCAGGGCAGCATGTCCTGGGCGAGGGATCTGGCGGGGGTGATCCGAATGATTTAATGTGATGCAAGACTCCGAGCTGCTGAGGTACTCAGGGATGGCAGGCAGAGCGGTCACAGCCAGGCTAACTTGGCGGGTGATCTTCTTTTGCACCCTATTTTTGTTGGGCGCCCTTTTTGGATCATCAGGCATCCTTTTGGCGCGAGGTACCTGTTTACGCCGTTGTTTTGCACGAGTGCGATTGCTTGATCATCGTTGAATGTGTGGGAGTCGGTATGGATCTCCAGGTCCCGCTACTGATTATTGATCGGAGAAGGGTCTCGATCATGTCCGCATTATTCGCGAACCGTAGGGTTACACACTTAAGGGACACTGGCATCCAGTTGGACCAAATGTTTCATGCCTAAAGAATAAACAAGCGCAGGAATTTATTTCACTAGATACCGAAACAGGTTTTCGGGTGAAATTGCATAAAGTGGTTATGCATGTGAAATGGAATTCTAGCAAGGGGTTATTTGTGAATGTTTGTCATTAAAGTAATTGACAAAATTCTGAATAAAATAAAAGAGTTTTATTTAATGAGAGTTTGCATTAAATTTGGTGGAAATTTAATGGGAATTTGAGTGGACTTTTGAGTGGAGGGAATTTAAAGGAATTTTGTGAGTGGAGTGTCCACCCACATGAAGAGGGGAGGTAAAGGGGGCAGCCCCCATGCGCCGGCCACCCCCTTGGGGTTCCCCCCTCCTCCTATAAAAGGAGCCCCCCTCCTCACTTGTCTCTCACACCTCCTCGTGAAGGATCTCTCTCCCCTCTAGAATTTATCCCCCATGGCCTCGGACTAGCGAGATACATGTTCCCAGTGGCTCATCGCTGGAGCGAGGAGGCGGAGGTTTCCTGGTGTCTTGTACATGTGTGCGAGCACGGATGCGCTGCTTCTTTGCGGCGCTAGTATTTCCTCTCGATCTTGAGATCGGCAAGAGATCGTCGACATCAACCACGAGTTGAACTCGTTAAGCTTTGTCGGTCTTCAAGGGTATGTTCTCTACGGATATACATCCGCCCGTTGTTTGTATCTAGTAGATAGATCTTGGTACATAGTTCCCATCGTAGGAAAATTTTTGTTTTCTATGCTGCGAACCCTACAGTGGTATCAGAGCCGGATCTATGCGTAGATGCTTTGCACGGGTAGTACACATATGAGTATGTGGGCGATGATGATCATGTTGTTGGTCCTTTGTTGTAATTTTGGATATTGGTGGCATAGTGGGATGAAGCGGCCCGGACAAACTTTACATGTCCTCGCACATGAGACCTGTTCCATGCTTGACATGCAACTAGTTTGCATAAGTGGCTAGCGGGTGTCTGTCTCTCCTACTATAGTCAATATCTATTTTGCAACAAATAGTCAACAATTTGGTTATCCTCGTTGTGGTTCATGTTCATAGGTAAGAACGGTTCTATCTCGAAAGCCCTAAGCCACGTAAAACTTGCAATGGATAAATTAGAAGCGTCTAGTTTAGATTGTTGCTGGGCTAGTGTTATGATATGGTGATGTTGTAAGTAGAAGTATGAGATGATACTCTTACAACATACATAACGTGTAATCTCCATAGATCTTGGACTTACACATATAGGTATGATAGTGATCATACCACGGTGCACATGATAGAGATCATATGCGGGAACCATATCATTTCACTAATAAACATGTGATGTTTGATAGCATCTTATATTGCTTGTTTAGCGCTTTGTTAGCATAATAAGATGATCCCTCTTTTAAATATCAAGATAAGAATGTGTTCTTCCTTTAGTATGCACCGATTATGTTTTCGTCGCTCCAAGACATCACGTGATGATCGGGTTCTTGGATCGACGACCATATTTCGGGTGTAAAACAGTTACACACGAATACTAAGGTTCTAACTTGGCGAGCCTAGCATATGCAGACATGGCCTCGTAACGGACCAAAAGGTTAAGCATGAGTCATATAGTTGATATGATGCCCATTTGATGCTCGCCTTTGAAGCTACAATCGACTCACGTGATGATCGGACTTGGTGTAGTGGATTTGGTTCATGTAATCACCAAAAGGCACGAGGGATGTCGTTTTTGAGTGGGAGTTCATTCGTAATATGGATTAGTTGAACTCAATCTATCATACACTTAGTCTAAACTTTACAAATTCTACTGTAGATGGCACCACCTGCTTTTAATTTCAATGTGTTCATGGAGAAGAGAAACTTGCAACAAACGGTAGCAACTTTACCGAATGGGCCATGAATTTGAGGATTCTCCTCTCTGCACAAAAGCAATATGTGCTAGAAGCGCGTTAGGCCCCACCTTTGATGCCTGACGAGGAGAAGAATGTCTATCGACTCGTCGGAGGACCACAACTTAGTTCATTGCGGCATATTGTATGGGCTAGAGCGGAGCTTCAAAGCGTTTGAAAATGGCAATGCTTTTGATACAATGGGTGAGTTGAAAATGATTTTACACACATCTTTGTCAGAGAGCTACAACGCCTGTAAAAGTTCTTTAGCTGCATGATGGAAGGGCACACTCCGCTAGTGAGCATGTACTCAAGATGTCGAGTTACGCCAATAAGCTTGTGTCCTTGGGAATATCGATTCCCATTGACTTAGGCATCCATCGATTCTGCGATCTCGCCACCTAGCTATAAGAGCTTCGTGATGAACTATAATATGCAAGGAATGAAGAAGTCTCTCCCGAGCTTACATCAATGCTTAAAACTGCGAAGTGGAGATCAAAAGGAACTTCAAGTGTTGATGATCAATAGGAACCTGGTTTCAAGAAAGACAAGAAGGAAAATGGAAGGAAGTAAGGCGGCAAGCTCATTGCGTGCTCGAAAAGAAACCCGAGTTAGAACTAAGTCTGATACCGAGTGCTACTATTGTAAGGGGACTGGCCACTGGAAGCGCAACTGCCCCAAGTATTTGGCAGACAAGAAAGCCGGCAAGGCAAACAAAGGTATATATGATATACATGTTATTGATGTGTACTTGACTAGTGCTCGCAGTAGCACCAGGGTATTTGATACCGGTTCAGTTGCTAATATTTGTAACTCGAATCAGGGGCTGCGGAACAAGCGACCGCTAGCAAGGGGTGAGGTCAAGATGCGTGTCAGCAATGGATCAAGCGCTGATGTGATCTCCGTCGGAACGCTGCCTCTCCACTTGCCATCGGGATTAGTTATAAACTTGAATAATTGTTATCTGGTGCCTGCACTAAGTATGAACATTGTATCTGGATCGTGTTTGATGCGAAGTGGTTATTCATTTAAATCTGAGAACAATGGTTGTTCCATTTATATGAATGAAATCTTTTATGGTCATGCACCGATGATGAATGGTTTATTTCTTTTGGATCTCGATAATAATGTTACACATATTCATAATATTGATGCTAAAAGGATTAAACTAAATGATGATATATCCGCATATATGTGGCACTGCCGTCTAGGTCATATTGGCGTTAAACGCATGAAGAAGCTCCATTCGGATGGACTTTTGGAATCACTTGATTATGAATCATTTGATACATGTGAGCCATGCCTTATGGGCAAGATGACTAGAACGCCGTTTTCCGGTTCAATGGAACGGGCGACATATTTATTGGAAATCATTCATTCTGATGTATGCGGTCCAATGAGTGTGTCGGCGTGAGGTGGATATCGTTATTTTGTTACTTTCACAGATGATTTGAGTAGATACGGTTATATCTACTTGACGAAACACAAGTCTGAAACCTTTGAAAAGTTCAAGGAATTTGAGAATGAAGTGGCAAATCATCGTAATAGAAAGATCAAATTTCTGGTCCGAACGTGGAGGTGAGTATCTAAGTTACGAGTTTAGCACTCACATGAAAGAGTGTGGAATTGTTTCACAACTCACACCTGCCGGAACACCACAGCGAAATGGTGTGTCGGAACGTCGTAATCGTACTTTATTAGATATGGTTCGATCTATGATGTCTCTGACAGGCTTGTCGTTGTCATTTTGGGGCTATGCACTAGAAACTACTGCATTCACTTTAAATTGGGCACCATCTAAATCCGTTGAAAAGACACCGTATGAATTGTGGTTTGGAAACAAACCTAAGATGTCATTTCTTAAAGTTTGGGGATGCGATGTTTATGTGAAGAAACTTCAACCGGATAAACTCGAACCCAAAGCGGAAAAATGCGTCTTCATAGGATACCCTAAGGAAACTATTGGGTATTCCTTCTATCACAGATCCGAGGGCAAGGTTTTTGTTGCCAAGAATGGATCCTTTCTATAGAAAGAGTTTCTCGCGAAAGGTGTGAGTAGTCGGAAGGTAGAACTCGAAGAGGTTATTGAACCTTCTCTTCAAAGTATGGCGAGTAGCGTAGCTCCGGAAGTTGTTCTGGAGTTGGCTCCACCTGTTGAAGAGGGAACTAATGATAATGATCATGAAACTCGAAGAGAGTACTACCGAACCTCGCGGTCAAGCGGGGCGTCGGCTCGAGCTGTCAGACGAAATCTGTCATGAATTTCATGGTTGATGAAAATGATGACCCTGCGACGTATGAAGAAGCGATGATGAGCCCGGATTCCAACAAATGGTTAGAAGCCATGAAATCCGAGATGGAATCCATGTATGAAAATTAAGTTTGGAACTTGGTGGACTTACCTCACGATCGAAAGGCCGTGGAGAACAAATGGATTTTCAAAAGGAAAAATGATGATGATGGTAATGTAACCGTCTATAAAGCTCGACTTGTCGCAAAGGGGTTTTGACAAATTCAAGGAGTTGACTACGATGAGACATTCTCTCCCGTAGCGATGATAAAGTCAGTTAGGATTATGTTATCAATTGCTGCATATTTCGATTATGAGATATGGCAGATGGATGTCAAAACAGCGTTTCTCAATGGTAATATTGAAGAAGAGTTGTATATGATACAACCAAAGGGTTTTGTCGATCCTAAGGATGCTAACAAGGTGTGCAAGCTTCAGCGATCCATCTATGGATTGAAGCAAGCATCACAAAGTTGGAATCTCCGCTTTGATGAGGTGATCAAAGAGTTTGGATTTGTCCAAACTTATGGAGAAGCTTGTATTTACAAGAAAGTGAGTGGGAGCAATGTGGCATTTCTGATATTATATGTGGATGACATATTATTGATCGGAAATGATATAGATCTTTTAAACAGTGTTAAAAGTTATCTAAACAGCAAATTTTCAATGAAGGACCTAGGTGAAGCGTCATACATATTAGGCATAAAGATCTATAGAGATAGATCTAGGTGCCTAATAGGGCTATCGCAAAGTACATACCTTGATAAGATTTTAAAGAAGTTTAAAATGGAAGATAGTAAGAAGGGGTTCTTACCTATGACACAAGGCACGACATTGAGTAAGACTCAAAGTCCGTCTTCGGCGGAAGAAAGAGAGATAATGGACAAGGTCCCATATGCTTCAGCCATAGGCTCTATAATGTACGCCATGCTATGTACAAGACCGGATGTGGCACATGCTATTAGTTTGACTAGTAGGTACCAATCGGATCCAGGTTTAGAACACTGGAAAGCGGTCAAGAATATCCTTAAGTACTTGCGAAGAACTAAGGATATGTTTCTTGTATAAGGAGGTGAAGAAGAGCTCGTCGCTAAGTGTTATGTCGACGCTAGCTTTGACACCGATTCGGATGACTCTAAGTCTCAATCCGGATACGTATTTCTCATGAATGGCGGAGCGGTTAGTTGGAGGAGCTCCAAACAACCTGTGGTGGCGGGATCAACAACGGAGGCCTAATATGTTGCTGCTTCAGAAGCGGCTCAGGAAGCAGTTTGGATGAAGGAGTTCATATCCGAACTAGGTGTGGTTGCAAACGCGTTGACCCAATGGTGATCTATTGTGACAACAATGGTGCCATTGCCAATGCCAAAGATCCAAGGCCTCACAAGCATTCCAAGCATATTAAGCGCCAGTTTCACTCCATCCGCGAGCATGTCAAGGATGGAGATATAAAGATTTGTAAAGTACATACGGATCTCAATGTAGCAGATCCGTTGACTAAAACTCTCCCTAGAGCAAAACATGATCTACACCAGAACTCCATGGGTGTTAGATACATCACAATGTAACTAGATTATTGTCTCTAGTGCAAGTGGGAGGCGAAGGAATATGCCCTGAAGGGCAATAATAAAATGTTTATTATGTGTATTCCAAGTATATGATAGATGTTTATTTTGCATGCTATAATTGTATTAATACGGAAACGTTAATACATGTGTGTTTAATAAACAAACAGAAAGTTCCTAGTTATGCCTCTCTCATAAAATAGTTCGTTGATTAACAAGATGATCACGGTTTCCTGATCATAGACATTGGATGTTGTTAATAACAAGATCACAACATTAGTGTAATGGTGTGATGAACATTCATCCGAAGTATAGCATTACGATCAAAGTCATTGAGTTTATATTGCTATAAACAAACTACGAAGTAGCCCTAATCCTTAGACCATGAGATCATGCCAATCACTAATACCGGAAGAGTTTCTTGTTGACATCAAACGTCACTCCGTAACTGGGTGATTATAAAGATGGATTCAAAGCTACTAAAGTGTTATGTTGAGAATCATGGATCAAGAGTGGAATTTGTTCATCCCGATGACGGATAGATATGCTCTGGGCCCTCTCGGTGATATCACATTGGTTAGTTTGCAAGCAAGTGATTTGATCACTAGAATGTTATATCACGGAGCGAAAAGAGTGCATGTCGATGCGAGATCAAACTAGGTATGGAGATACCGATGATCGAATCTCGGACATGTAATATATCGTGAAACAAAGGGATTAAGATACAAGCGTAAAAGGTTCCGACGATCATAGGAAAAGTCATCGTTGAATGTGTGGGAGTCGGTATGGATCTCCAGGTCCCGCTACTTATTATTGATCGAAGAAGGGTCTCGATCATGTCCGCATTATTGCGAACCGTAGGGTGACACACTTAAGGGGCACTGGCATCCAGTTGGAGCAAATGTTTCATGCCGAAAGAATAAACAAGCGCAGGAATTTATTTCACTAGATACCAAACAAAGTTTTCGGTGAAATTGCATAAAGTGGTTATGCATGTGAAATGGAATTCTAGCAAGGTTATTTGTGAATGTTTGTCATTAAAGTAATTGACAAAATTCTGAATAAAATAAAAGAGTTTTATTTAATGAGAGTTTGCATTAAATTTGGTGGAAATTTAATGGGAATTTGAGTGGACTTTTGAGTGGAGGGAATTTAAAGGAATTTTGTGAGTGGAGTGTCCACCCACATGAAGAGGGGAGGGCAAGGGGGCAGCCCCCATGCGCCGGCCACCCCCTTGGGGTTCCCCCCTCCTCCTATAAAAGGAGCCCCCCTCCTCACTTGTCTCTCACACCTCGTGAAGGATCTCTCTCCCTCTAGAATTTATCCCCATGGTCTCGGACTAGCGAGATACATGTTCCCGGTGGCTATTCGTCAAGAAAGGGTTGTGCTCGCTGCATCATTGGAGCGAGGAGGCGGAGGTTGCCCGTGTCTTGTACGTGTGTGCGAAAGCACGGATGCGCTGCTTTGGCGGCGCTTAGGACTTCCTCTCGATCTTGAGATCGGCGAGAGATCGTCTACATCAACCACGAGTTGAACTCGTTAAGCTTTGTCGGTCTTCAAGGGTATGTTCTCTACGAATATACATCCGCCCGTTGTTTGTATCTAGTAGATAGATCTTGGTACATAGTTCCCATCGTAGGAAATTTTTTGTTTTATATGCTGCGAAACCTATAGCTCCGTGGGCGATATCGCCTAGTGGAAAGCGGTCACGAACCTGTGGTTCGTGGTGCATCATCGCATAGGTGAAGCCCTCGCTGAGTTTTTGGAACTCGCGGAAATCCTTCAACATGTGGCTAGCCTTCTTTTTGCCATCCTTCTTGTCGATGTAAAAGTGGATGGTGTAGGGGCCCGACAACATGTCGTATGCCGAGGGCTCGTCATCGCGGTTGCGACGTTGCCACGTCTGTTGAGGGCGTCCTCCGTCACGGAAGTTGCCTCCACGGTATCCTCCGCTGTTGTGGTTGTTGTCGTTGCGGCGTTCGGCGTAGCCAGCCGCAACCATGTCGGGTCCATCACGATCGTCGTAGGCGCGCGATCTTCGTTTGCTACGGCATTCACGTCTGCGGCCGTACTCATCCTCCTCATCCTAATGTGCTCGGTGGAGGGAATCCTCGCCGTCTGCCGACCTGTTGGCGATGTCCATGTGGTGGTCAAGTGTCTTGGGCTTGATGCGCCCATGTTCCTCCTTGAAGTCAGGGCGCTTGACACCGTCCTTGAAGGCGTCGACCGTTCTCTCCTCGGAGATGTGCACCGCGGAGTTCTTGATGTTGGACCAGCGTAGTATGTACGAGCGAATGGATTCGCCCGTACGTTGTGTAGGCCTGAAGCTCCTCGATTCATGCTAGCCTCTTGCTGGTGCCCTTGAAGTTTCGGATGAAACTTTATGCCAGCTCCTCCCAGTTTTGGATTGAGCCTAAAGACAGGAAGCTAAGCCAGATTCGAGCTGCGCCTGTCAGCTGCAGCTGAAGGCATTGTAGGGCAGTGTTTTTCCTACCACCATGCAGCTTGACGGACGACAAGTGGTCGCTGAGCCAGGATTTCGGGTCCTGTGTCCCGTCGAATTTCGGAGTGTCCGAAGGGAGCTTGAAATTTCTCGGCATCCGCGTTCGCCGAAAAGATCTGCTGAAGCATCTTGCTCCGCAGAGTTCTCCGTCGTCATCCTCTTCGGATTCGATTAAGCACGCGTGTTTGGCGCGTGCCTTGTCGACCTTGCGCCGAGCGAGGTTGCTTCAAGCGCTGTTGTCGTCGAGGTAGATCATGCTCGTCTTCCTCCTCTTCGGATGAGGGCGTGGGGCTGCGGTTGAATCTAACCGTAGCCTTCTTTTTGACTCCGCAGGAGCCTCATCGTGGAGCACAGTTCCGACGAGTCCAATTCTGGCTAGTGCGGACTGGTGCACAGCTCTCTTTGGGTCCCCCACCGGAGGTGGATGGGACGCGAGATATGTGGTGGCTGCCATGATCGCAGCTTGCGGCGTCTTTGGTATGACATTGCCGTTGATGTCCATCTCCATGGAGGACATGTTGAGGGTTCGGGTGACCTCGCGACGTGCAGTGGAGTCCATGTTATCCGTGCAAGAGCGATGCTTGTTGGCATTGTTGCCGTGCGAGCTGGAGCCACCAGCGGCGGAGAGCGCAGCTCGTCGCACACTAGACTCCGAAGCAACTTGCTTGCGTTTGTCGAGCTCTTCCTGCAGCTTCACCTACCTGTTGTGCTCGCCGATGAGAAGGAGGTGGTATGCCATAATCAGGTCCCGTGAAGAATTCACAAGTAATATCTTGTTGCCCACCACGGCTTCGCGTGCCTGGGGCCATCCAACATCGTCGAGGTTGATTTTCTGATAGGCGGCAGCGTCGCCCTCGTTGGGCGGGAGCGATGGTTGCCTCCTGTTTCCGTCGTTTTCACCCTATGGGTTGGGTGGTTGTACATGGGCACTCGAACCTGGTGGTTGTTGTTCCACGTCGCTTTGGATGACCACGATGCACTGGTAGCGCCTACGGATTGGATCGCTGCTGTCGCAGCTTTCGGATTCAGAACCATAGGTTCCCTCATCCAAAGGGGGCCACACAGATCTGAGTTATAGTTGTTGTTGTCGTACGACTCGTCTGTCAGCGTTGACGTGCGTAGCACGCTGGGATGCGGGGCCCACGAGGCGGGCCTGATGGATGGCAGTGGCACCCGCTCTGGGAGGCAGAAAGTGTCGGTCTGTCCCACCTGGAAGCAGAAGTTTCCGAACAGAATCTTGAGCCCGTTGCCTACGGGCTCGAAATCCTTCATGGTGGTCGGCGAGTGGGTGGTGTAGTTGAAAGCGCCGAAGAGGAGATGGCTCTCCATCGCCGAAGAGTTGTAGATCGCTTTGGTTGGGACTGTCACGATCGCACAATCAGCGCCCCCTATTCCCCAGACGACGCCAATTGACGAGGATCGATCTCATCAATGCCCATTGTTATGGGCTTGGGTTTTGGAGAAGGTGGGGATCTTTGGAGATCACGGAATCAATGGACAAGCAACAGGCTTAGATTTACCTAGGTTCAGGCCCCCGGAGGGAAAACCCTATTCCTGCTTGTCTGCTCTTGATTACGGCGGAACCGAAAAATACAGGGGTGCGCAGATGCAATCTGGCGTGAGGTGCGTATGCGGTGAGGTGAGAGGCCCTCCTCGTCGTGCCCGCCTAGCCTTTATATAGAGATAGGAAGTTCTCGGGCAGAGATCGAGTCGGTTACAAGTTAGGTTTTACGCCTTTGAATAATCTATCTACTATAGTTTTGTTCTCCAAGTATCTGGAAACGTCACAGGCTTAGGCCACCCGAAAGCTCCTTGGGCTGCGTTGCTCGTAGTGGGCCGTCCTTGGGCTGGACCGTATATGCTAATGTCGTGTACTCGTTGGGTATAACCATGTCAGCCGCTTTGACCATAGTTTGAAATAAACATAAGAAATTCAAAAACAATGTAAACAATGTAAAAGCTTCACATGGTGTCATATTATGTGACATAGTTGCAAGGAAAAATATCAAACATGAAATATTGCAAGTATCTCAGAAAACCCTTCTCAGAAATGAGCTATCATGCTCGAGGTTTTATGGTTTTTAGGCCAAACGACCAATGTTATGGTTAGAATCGCGGTACAGTTTTCGAAAATATGCCCATATTGTGCAAACATATGCATTTTGGGATGACGAATAATATTGTAGGAGAAAGTTTTCTCTTTCCTCGCACTACAAAGACATTTTCCAAGTGTGAAAAACAGGTTGTTTTAGGAAGCAACCACCAAATGAAAGTTTTAAATGGTACCACCTCAATTTTATAAATAATACTATATCACCTTACTTTGACAATGTCCCAACTAGGATATCTTAAACCTTTCCATCCACACCTTGTGAAAAAGACAAATTCCTGCCTAATCGGTAAGAAGTAGGTTAGATTTGAACTACATGTACATAATCTAATGCTCATGATTTTTGAAAATATCATTTTTATATTCACAATATACTATTTCATCAGAAATCCACTCCATGTTTAGCGAGGCTCGGCCCCGACCTAAGGATCTTCATGTCCACCATTTTGACCATAGTTTGAAATAGACATAAAATTCAAAAACAATCCAAAGAATGTAACCTTCACGTTGTGTCATATTATGTGACATAGTTTCAAGGAAAAATATCAAACTTGGAATATTGCAAATATCTCAAAATATATCTTCTTAGAAATGAGTTATCATGTTCGAGGTTTCATGGCTGTCAGGCGATACGACCATTGTTATGCCTAGAATAGTGATATACTTTGTGATAATGAGCCCATATTATGCATACATATGCATCTTGGGATGGTAAATAATGTCGCATGAGGAACTTTTCCTTTTTATCGCACCAAAAAGCCATTTTTATTTTTTCAAGTGTCAAAAACATGGTATTTTGTGAAGCAACCACCAAATGAATGTTTAAAAAAGGTACCACTTCATTTTTCAAAATACTATACCACTTTCCATGGACAATTTCTTAACCGGGTTATCTTAAACCTTTCTGTCCAACACTCGTGAAAAAGACAAATTTTCTATGTACCAAAGATGATGCCCTCACATTTGGCCACCATGCTAGTTATTTTCTAAAGAGAATCTTTTACGAGCATCAGATTACGTGTGACAGATGAAACATGAAGAATATGTTTTAGGTGTAAGAGATGTGAAGAAGTAGGAATAATGGATTGATAAATATGAGTAATTTGCATACCTCCGCCATTGGCATGTGAACATGATCCTTGCCGTGGTAGTGCTCCTTTGTAGTAACCTTTTCTAGCTCATTAGTAAGATTTTTTTTTGCCCCGGTATCAACATACCAAGTAGGATCGACATGATAGAATTGAGTAGACCCGTGTGATCCATGAGTGACCAAGAAGGCGACCACTAGTCGATCCATATAGAGCCCATCATTGAGAGCACCAAGAAAATTGCATTGAAAACTCTTAAAAAACAAGAAGCAACATGTTCAATCTTCTTACAAATTTGATAGATAAAACGGTTACCATTCAGAGAAGTACCACGAGGAGGAGCACGGCGTCCGTCACCGTGATTATCACCACATCGACCATCACTATTACTAGGCATGTACAATTTTCCTTGATTTTTCTAATCCTAGCGATAATTGGACTGCTGGTCCTGGCGCTAGTTGGACAGCGCTGGAATACTACATGCGGTAGTTGAGCTGGCCTGAAGTCACCTATACGTGAGGCGTAATGTGCGGCATGAAGTATTATACATTATTAGCTAACAGTTCGGCCCACCTTCAATCAACGCGTTGTGCAGTACTAACTCCGTCTCAAGGAATAAGACGTTCTTGTTTAATTTGCATGTTTTTTCTTTGACCAAGATTTACTTTTAATATATAAAGAGAGTTGGTATAAAATTAGCATCGTATGTTTCAATATGAATCTAAAAATACTAATTTATTAATAAAATATAGGGCCTCATCGTTACAAACATGGAGATCTATCAAGTGAAAATAAAGAAAGAGAACAAATAAATAAATAGTTTAGCTATCAAACTGCGAATTCTTGCGCAATTTTCTAGAAAAGGGATGAACAAATAAATACATTTCCTACACACTGGTTTGGAAAATAGGTTGTTCAGCAAAATATTGTTATTATATTTCTCATAAAAAAGTTCCGTTGCTTTATGTTATTTCTTACCACTATACTTACTTTTATATATGTTTGAATGGTCATATGTCATGCAATGAAAGAGGTAAATAAGAGGGAAAAATGTATTTATAAGGTAGGGAATAAATATTTAGTATTTTCTATGTACCAAAGATGATGCCCTCACATTTGCGAGGACCACCATGCTAGATATTGTTTAAAGAGAATTTTTTACGAGCATAATAGTATGTGTGACAGATGAAACATGAAGAATATTTTTTAGGTGTATAAGGGATGTGAAGAAGTAGGAATAATGGATTGACCAATATGAGTAATTTCGCATACCTCCCCCATTGGCGATGTGAACATGATCCTTGCTGTGGTAGTGCTGCTTTATAGTAAGCTTTTCTAGCTCATTAGTAAGATGATTTGTCGCTCCGGTATCAACATATCAAGTAGGATCGACATGGTAGAATGGAGTAGACCCGTGTGATCCATGAGTGACCGAGAAGGTGACCACTTGTCGATCCATATGGATCCCATCATTGCCAGCACCAAGAAAATTGCATTGAAAACTCTTAAATAAACAGGAAGCAACATGTCCAATCTTCTTACAAATTTGACAGATAAAACGGTTACCATTCAGAGAAGTACCACGAGGAGAACCACGGCGTCCGTCACCGCGATTATCACAACATCGACCATCACTATTACTAGGCATGTACACTTTTCCTTGATTTTTTTGATCTTGGCGGTAATTGGACTGCTGGTCCTGGCGGTAGTTGGACTGCTGAAATACATACGGTAGTTGAGCTGGCCTGAAGCCACCTGTAGGTGAGGAGTAATGGGCTGCATGATGTACTAGTATATATTAACGTTCGGCTTGCCTTGAATCAATGCGCTGTTCGATACTACTTCCGTCTCAAAGAATAAGACGTCCTTGTTTTGCGTGTTTTTTAATCAAGATTTACTCTAAATATATAAAGAGTATTGTACAAAATTAGCATTATTATAAAGTATGTTTCAATGCGAATCCAACAATACTAATTTATTAATAAAATATAGGGCCTCATCGTTACAACCATGAAGATCTATCAAGGGGAAAAAAGCAAACTAATAAATATATAATATAGCTGTCAAACTGCAAACTCTTGCTCAATTTCCTAGAAAGGGATGAACAAGTAAATATATTTCCTACACACTGGTTTAGAAAATAGGTTGTTCAGCAAAATATTGTTATTATATTTCTCATAAAAAAGTTCCGTTGCTTTATGTTATTTCTTACCACTATACTTACTTTTATATATCTTTGAAATGTCATATATCATGCAATGAAAGAGGTAAATAAGAGGGGAAAAGATGTTTATAAGATAGGGAATAAATATTTAACATTTTCTATGTACCAAAGATGATGCACTCGCATTTGCGAGGACCACCATGCTAGTTATTGTCTAAAGAGAATATTTTATGAGCATAAGATTACGTGTGACAGATGAATCATGAAGAATATTTTTTAGGTGTAAGGGATGTGAAGAAGTAGGAATAATAGATTGACTAATATGAGTAATTCACATACCACCGCCATTGGTGATGTGAACATGATACTTGTCGTGGTAGTGCTTCTTTGTAGTAAGCTTTTCTAGCTTATTAGTAAGATGATTTGTCGCTCATGTATCAACATACCAAGTAGGATTGACAGGGTAGGATGAAGTAGATCCATGTGATCCATAAGAGACCAAGAAGGTGGCCACTTGTTGATCCATATAGCGCCCATCATTGCCAGCATCGCCAGCACCAAGAAAATTGCATTGAAAACGCTTCAAGGCAATAGGATGCAACATGTCCAATCTTCTCAAAAAATTGACAGATAAAACTTGATAGATAAAACGGTTACCATTCGGAGACGTACCAAGAGGAGGACTACGACGTCCGTCACCGCGGTTATCACCACATCGACCATCACTGTTACTGGGCATGTACAATTTTCCTTGATTTTTCTGATCATGACGATAATTGGACAGCTGGTCCTGGCGGTAGGGATGTAAGTGGACAGCCCAATGGACCAGGGTGGACAGTCCGCCTGATTAACGCAGTGAACATATGGTTAATGATAGATCAGTAGGGATCTGAGTACAGATTAGTGAATCAATTTTACGAGGCAGACATGTCTTAATCGTGTAGCAGACGTCCGCTTGCATCGCTACCTGGCGGTAGTTGGACTGCTGGAATACATGTGGTCGTTGAGCTGGCCTGAGGCCAGCTGCACGTGAGGCGTAATGGGCCGTATGATGTACGATATATCAGCGCTCAGTTCGGCTTGTTTTGAATTAATATGTTGTCCAGTACTATGCGTATACCTATGTTGTTAATTTAACTAATAAAACATAAGTTATATAACCTAAAAATTACATTATTAGAAAATATAGCATCTAAAGTTTTTAATGATATAGTAATTTTTATGTATTTTATTTAAATTTTGTCGGTTAAATCGGCATCCTAGTTAACCGTGCGTGACCTATAATTCCAAACGAAAGGAGTAGCTGCACCTAGATATCACGTACTTATTGACATAGGGTGGGTGGCTGCTCGGACACCAACAAGAGCGATAATTGCATCATAATCGCCATCAAGTCCATTCAATAGGTAGGCCTAAAATTCCCGAGGTCACAGCGCGAACAATTTTACTTTGTTGAAATATATAAAGCTATATACACTTTTAGTCTCACATTTTGCATCCTAAGTGCATTTTAGTCCTACATCTTGCAAAGTGGGCAATATTAGTCCCACAACTTGCATGCCGAGAGCATTTTGGTCCAATTTGACCGAATTTCAAAGTTTGACTAAATTTCTCACCTATGGTGTCACAATTATTTAAAATAACCCTTGTATTTTTTTCTCTAATAATATACACGGACTAACAGGCAGGTCCAACTGTAAATAGATGTACAAACAAAATAGCTAAAATACAGAAACAGTTGGTATTCGAACTAAACACCATTGAGTGGCTATATACCGAACTAGCCAGTACGCCTACTTTTGAGGACGTAATTATCTTGATATAATTTCAAACCACAGGCGCATGTAAAAAATGCTCATGTCAACTGTTTGCTACTTTTCAGGACATAATTATTTTTATACAATTTGATATAACAGACGCACGTAAAAAATTCTCACGTCAACTGTTTGCTATTCTCGAGGGTGTAATTATTTTTATACAATTTGAAACAATAGACGCACGTAAAAATGCTCACGTCAATTGTCAGCATAATTATTTTTGCAAAATTATTTTGGATTGAAAATTTTCTTAATCTTTTTGTTAGCATATACTCACATAAAAATGTTTGCGTGTGCACAAATTATTTCGGATTAAAAATTTGCATCTTTTTTCAGAATTTGGAATAGGTATTTTTGAATGTCCAAAAAAAAGTCTACATGTAGTCTATGTATACACTCAATCAATTAAATTTCACTTCACTCTGTGTGTATGCGCTAGTATAAGTAACTTCTTTTTGTACGTGTGAGCCAAGAAGACCTAGCTAGCTTGTTGTGTGGGTGATACCTAAGTCAGCCTAAACTAATATCTAATAACGAAAGGCTCTGAAAATTATCTAATGCCCTTGTGTGCTGTTGTGGCGAAGCTTGAGTTTCTTTAGTTAAATATTTTCATATTTGTTTTCTTATTTTTACAACCACTGATAGGTGGGGGCCGCTTGTCAGGCAAGGTCGCAAGTGCAGAAAGAGAAAATACATATAGTTATTTTGCAAAAAATCGATGCCACAGTTGGAGAGATTTGGTTGAAATCGTAGAAATTCAATCGAATTGGACTAAAATGCTCTCGAATTGCAAATTATGGGACTAATATTGCTCACTTTGCAAGATATGGGACTAAAATGCTCTCGCGATGCAAGTTGCGGGACTAAAAATGTATATACTTCAAATATATACAGGGATACTCGAATCAAGTTTCTTGACCTTGGATAGGGCTTCTCTGATCTGCATCATATGTGTTGTCGACTGCGATGGAAAGCTAGCTTGCCGCCTCCTTGGACATCGTGACGAGCATGACCATGACGATCACGCTTTCTGCAAGGGAACACACAATAGCGGAGAGGATGGTTTGGTTTGTCGATGAGTAATCGCGAGTTGACGATGAAAGGAGTAACGCCACCATTTGTTGTCACACCATGATTGGGTAGCATGGTGGGCGGATAGGGTGGTGTGTCCGACAATCGGCACACGAGATTGCTCCGAAGGATTGGAACAATCTGGGTGCGCCGGTAGAGATAGTTGTCGGAGTTGAGATTTATAGTTATCTGGTTGGTGAGGTGTGTCGCGGGAATTTTCGACGCCGCGGTTGCCATCACCCCTGCCATCATGGAAACCGCAGAAAAGGAGTTCAGTGAGGTGAGCGATCCAGCGCTGATGCCGGGTGAGGAAGGACCAGAAGTAGGGCTGGTGGTCGAGGGCAAGGTAACCATGGATGTAGGCGGAAGCGAAGCTACTAGGCGATCAGGAGATATTGATCTAGGTTTAAAACCGTCGGCCCATACCATAAAAGTTGGGTAGTCTTATGTGTATGGAAGGGAAACGCATGATACCTACTGGTCGACTCTTGTATTTATATGAGTAGATGATTATTACATATACAACACACAGTAGGGAAAAATACAATACAAACACGAGTCCGTGTAAGACTACAAAAGGTAGTTTACCAGATGTCCACCAGGCTGGGTGATTCTAGCGAACACCTGATGGGCGTGCGCCTGCGTCGAGCTGACGTGCCTGCAAGGAGGAGGAGGGGCTGCAGCTACGAGGCGTGAGATATAGAGCATGCAAGGAGGGGGAGGGTCCAGAGCACATGGGACAAGATAATCAACCCGCTTTGGTTAGCGAGGATCATCGTTGACGTGGTGGTGGGCCGGGTGCGCTGCAACAGAGAGAGTCGCCGGCTGCTGGAATTCGCTTACATATCGGCTATATCAAACTAGACAAACAAGCATGCTTAAAAAATCTTATAGCTAAGGGTATGTATCGTGTCCTTTTTTCTTTATTTTCTTCTCAACTCACGGTGTTACAAGACTCACGGTCTACCCTTGCTTATGTATGCAAGCTAGACCTGACTAATACTAAACTTAAACCATCTCGTACACGGGCTCGGCTCGTCTGCAGTCATGTTGTCACAGCACCTGTGCTGTAGCTATCAAAATCGGCCCTCCATTCTAATCTGATGGCTGTATTTCCTCTCCTTAAACCACACTGGTAATTGGAAATAAATAGTTGGTTAGGGTGGAGGGAAAATCTCTTAAGCCTCTAGAATTGGCGCCAAACAGGATGTACAGATCTGAATTTTTACACGCCAAAGAGTGATCTATTCGACCACCATTGTTCTGTTTTCTTGCGCTCGTCCAAGGTATATGCCGTTCTAGAACAAATGATCTCCCTTTTCTACTCCATCTCCTAGCAACGAAAAAGAGAGATCTGTTCGACTCTCCATTGCTCAGTCTCCTTCCTCCCACTCGTTCTTCTCGAAGCTAGACCAAGGTATACACCAAGTCGTAGATGCTGCAGATGATTTCCATTTTTGCATCCATCTCCTAGCAACGAAAAAAGAAAAGTCAATCCCAAGGTATGTGATCGATTATGTTATTCCCTCCAATCCAAATTAGTTGACTCAAATTTGTTAAGATATGGATGAATCTAATACTAAATCATGTCTAAATACAATCGAATCTAGACAAATCTAAGTTAAATAATTTGGATCGGAGGGAGTAGTTCTTCTCACGGCAATAAAGGAACAAGTGGACTGAATTTGATCTATTACCAGCGATTGCTAAAAGAAGGAGAAAAAGGCCTATGGAGTCAAGGACTAACTCTACCAATGAAGATCCAATTAGGTGCGATCAATTTTGTTGCAAACCTTGGGATATATCTTCCTCTCCTCCTACTGTAATGCCAATCAATCTGATTTTGTTGTCTAATTTCACAGGACAAATATGGTTCCTACTTGGATGCCTCAAATTGGCAAGAAATTTAATTCTACAATTGAGGCTTGGAACTTTTGGACCTGTTATGGAGGTCACATCGGCTTTGATGTAAGGATAAATTATGAAAACAAAAGCAAAACTGATGGAGTAATCACTTCAGCGAGATATGTTTGTTCCAATGAAGGCTATCGAGCAAAAGACAAAAGAGATCATAATACACGGCGTCCTCGTGCAGAAACAAGAACTGGCTGCAAAGTCCGGATGGGAATCACTATAGACCGAGAAGTAGGAAATTATGAAGTACATGAGTTACATGTTGAACACAACCATGTCCTGCAGCTGCCCGGAACATGCCACTTGATGCCATCACAGCGGAAGATTACAACTTTACAAGCTTTTGAAATTGAAACAGCAGATGATTCAGGAATTGTGCCAAAAGCAGCCCAAGAATGTTTTGGAAGACCCAAGAATGGAAGATAGGTTGCGCTTGAAATTTTTCATTCACAAGTTCCATGGCATAGCTTCCAAATCACTAATATCCGAAGAATGCAGCAAACTAGTAGATGATGCATTGGAGAGCCTTAGCAAGCAAGTTGAAGAAAAAGTGTCTAATACTGCACGTACAACTGAAGCTATATGTGAAGAGTCAGATGTTAGTTTACAAACTGCGTGCCTAAAGAAAAAAGAAATTCAAAAGAAGAATACAAGAAGAAATAAATCATGGATTGAGAAGCAGCGCCCCAATAAAAAGAAGAAGACGGCTCAATTTGTACCCCAAAAACAATCATGCTCTGTAAATCTCTTACACATATCTAAACACATTACATATTTACTAATGAAAATATAGGCTAATCTTTTTTGTGAACTTTTTTACATAGAGAGAAGGGGAAGAAATGACAGCACTACAAGACCAAATACCCGTGGAGCCAACCACTAGAACAACTGAGAACGTGTTTGAGGAATATGGATGGATCCCTAGCTACACCCAACTGCTCATGGTATTCAATTTAACATGTCTAAATCAGATTTTTAATATGTACTAATTTTATACTAATCAATTATTTCTCTCTTTAATCTGTAGGGCTCTAGCATGGGGCAAAACATACCTGACGATACTTGGAACTTTGGGAACAACACATATTTTAGTGGCTAACCATATTAGCTTCATACATACTCTAAAATAAGATATTCAATTGAGTGTGTGACTTTCTGCTATGTAAAGATCTCATGTGCATTAATAAACTGTGTACTTGTTCCGAAGAGATAGAATGCTTATTTCATATATTAAGTGGTTCACTTTTTAAGCTTAGCTAGAAATCAATACATGCATATTTAGAAATACAGGGCAAGCTACCGGCCTACCGGCAACGTTGGCCTCATCGACGGCAGCGGCTGCCGGTGCCGACCTTGTACGTCCACCAATCAAGCACTATTGTGATAATGAGCTCAAGAGAGGAAACGAAGAGAAATTGACCTCTGTTTCACGAGATGAACAAAGAAGACAGAAATTCACCTGTGTGCCTTGCAGATGAACGGAGGCACCGCGCGCCAACAACATCCGGGTCTGCCATCTCCAGATCAGAGCTGTCGCGCTCGAGCTGGTAGAAGAGGTTGCGCCACCGCGGGATCTGCCGCCTCCGGCTACGCGCTGCCGCGCCTGAGTTGGTGACGAGCTTCCCGTACAAGAAAAGAAGTCAACCACGGGGCATAAATGGTGATCTACTTGTGTGAGAGAAAGAGGATGGGATGAACGGGGTAACGGCGGAGGGCATCACATCAATTTTATCCCCTTCGCCATTGTTCTCGCTGTAGCTCTGAGTTCGGACATGAGAAGAGACTAGGCTATGTACGGACTGGGCTGCTTCATACTAATCTTTTTTAGAGGAAGCGGTGCCGGTTGATAGGAGTCCCGTAGGATTGAATTGGACGGTCGATTCTGATAGCTACAGCACGCGTACAGTTACACTACAACTGTAGAGGAGCCCAGCCCCTCGTACACACGTAGGGATAGTACTAGTACTAGGACTCACACTTACACTTGTCTAACTAGGAAATCTCCCTAGACTAAGACACGTACACACCACACATACCATCGACACACATAGTCCTAATGCTACTCAGACATAGACTAGTACCACTCGGACTCTCTTACAAAGATTAAGCTAACAATCTCTCCCTAATCTTGATTGACTACTCTTCGTCTTCCATGCTTCTCTGATCTTGAATCCTTGTAGATCTGCGTCTTGTCTAGGTCTCGCACCACGACAAGTCTAATTGGCTCTCCCTAATTTTGACTTGGCGAATTTACGGAACAACTCAAGCATGATCCGGACTACCCAGCCACGCTAGCAACCTTGTGGAATCGCACCACCCGTGGAACACACTGTCCACCCTAGCGCAATACATACCGACCTCCTAGCGTGGACTAGACCATCCACTTCGGCCTCATGTAGAGACAGGTCCTCACTAAAGAGACTCCCCTTCACTGGTTTACCGTCCCCTTCACACTTGAACTTGATCCTCTCGTCGAGACACATAGACGACCTGATCGAGGCACGCAAATTGCGTCTTCGTCCATACGATGAACAGTCCCTCGACCTTCATTCGCTTCAACTGCAACGGATTCTCACAGAGGCAAGCACTTGGACACAATGACCGACTCACAGATACAACACCGACCAAACGTGCTGCCTTGCACACACTTGACACCTTGACTCATACTCTCCCGGACGACGATCTTGACAAGATTCTCATGCACCACACCCGGTACCACCGCACTCATCAACGATCATGCCCATCCACCACCTTGCCGACGACGCCTCCTTGTCGTCTCCTCCGTATCGCTCCGCCGAACGACGATCGCCTGCCACCTCACCGATGACGACATGCTTGCCGTCTTCATCCAGTCGCCCGTCCCGAGGCGCTAGTCGGTTCGTCTCCCCGGGACAAGCTTCAAATCTTCTACCTTGATCTGATACCAATTGTTGGAATTCGCCCACAGATCGACTATATCAAACTAGACAAACAAACACGCTCGAAAAATCTTATGGCTAAGGGCACGTGTCGTGCCCGTTCTTTTTCTTTATTTTCTTCTCAACTCACGGTGTTACAAGACTCACGGTCTACCCTTGCCTATGTATGCAAGCTAGACCTGACTAATACTAACCTAAACCATCTCGTACACACGTACGGATACTACTAGTATTAGGACTCACACATACACTTGTCTAACTAGGAAACCTCCCTAGACTAAGACACGTACACACCACACATACCACCGACACACATAGTCCTAATGCTACTCAGACATAGACTAGTACCACTCGGACTCTCTTACCAAGATTAAGCTAACACCGGCCACGCGCAAAGATCTTCCGATTGACTTGAGGTGGCAACGGGGCGACAACATGGTCGGAGACGTCAACAGAGACATTCGTGAGTGGCGTGATGAACGTCCTGACGGGACAACCGCGAGGAGGGGTTGAGGACATCAACGACGCACCAGCGTTGTGCGTCCGGAGGCGGCGAGTGTGGCGATCGATGAGGTGGTGGCCAAGGAGGATGGAGATGCTGAAGGTGAAGGTGACTCATCTGTTGCTGAGAAGGAGATGGATTTTACTTCGTTGTTTAGAGAGAATTACTGGTTTGCAGGTTTATTTCCTATAATCTCGAGGGCTAATAAGCTGCCAGATTCCCGGGGAGATGGATGAAAAGTAGGGGGAGGAGTTTAATACGTAGTTTATATACGGTGTTTATAAATTCAAAAAACTCAAAACAACTTGAAGGTTTTTTTTGGATGGAAAATCGGTTTCCCGGGGTGCTCGGATATTCGGTTACTGGGCGGATTTACCGAGCAGTAACCAAAACCTTGGGACATAAGTACTAGCCGGACAACGTGGTAAGCCTAGTATCAGTGTTTTCCTATCTTTTTATGTTTATTAGTTTCTTTTCTCACTTTCGTCATATATTGAGTGACAAATAGAGAGAGAGAAGGAGCGACTTTTTTGTGATGTGATCAAATATAACACACACGCATGTTGCTGTCGACAAAACAGCAAGTAGTACAAAATAGCAAATCAAGTGAAACAACGTCACACCATACACGGTTTATTCATACACGGATAAAAAGCAAGTTCAGATTAAAAGCCTGCTGAGATCTTTCCTGGCAGTTTTGGATCCAGAGATGTGAGCTATTGGGAGTCAGAAGCTACACATAGACTTCAATGGCGGATCCCAATGCTTGGAGATGCTTAATTTTGTAGTGACTGAATCCTGCTTCCATGAATATCTTGCCCCAGCACTGCTCATCTCGCTCTTTACCGTCGAGGAGCACCATCATGCACATGTCCATCAGAAGCTGGCTCTCAAGTATTTCATGAGAGGGAGACCCGAACCCAACCACTGTGTCGATGATTATAACTTTTCCTCCGCTGGGAATGGCCTCTCTGCACCGTGTGAGGATTCCTATGCAATCGTCGTCGCTCCAATTGTGCAGAACATACTGACGATCCATGGTCAAAATTAACATTCCGCCATGAGCTTGAAAAAAAAGTACTACTAGTACTAATAATTAAGGTGGTAGGTAGGCTACCTTGAATAGAATTGCATCTGCCGGTGGAATGCTCTGCATCATATCGCCGGCGACAAACTCCACCGCGCCTTCTTCTTCGCGTGGCAAGGCTCTCACGGCGTCCACCACATGCGGGAGCTCCAGAACCGTGCACTTGACGTGCGGGAAGGCCCTGGCGATTGCCATCGCGGCCGTGCCGTTCCCGCCGCCGACGTCGACCAGCGACGTTATCCCCTCGAATACAGGGCCGCACGCGCGGACCACCGTCTCCGCCTCGCGGCGGCTTTCGGACGCCTTGGCCTCGCTATTAAGCGCGCTGCACTCCCCGTCGCCGCCGGCGACGCCAAAGAAGCCCTCGCCGCCGTGCGCCATCGCGAAGGGCGTCTCCACCTCTTCCTGGAGCAGCCACTCATGCAGGCGCGCCGAAGCCGTGAGATGGGCCGCCGAGGTGGCGACAAGCACGACCGGCGAGCGGCACGCGCCGCCGTTGACGGCGTCGTCGCGGACGAGGAGGCGGGACACTGGGGTGAGGCAGTAACGGACCTCGCATCCCTCGCCTGCGGGAGCGGTCCCGAAGATCCCGGCCACGGCCAGCATCTTCATCAGCCGAGGCAAGTATGGCTGTTTACTCTGAGGGAGGGGAAGGATGGCCAGCAGTTCGGGCAGGGAGGCGGCGCCGCCGTGGTGGTGGATTGCGTCGGGGATTCCAAGCTTCACGGCGCTGCTCAAAGCCATTGACTTGAGGTAGCCGAAGCTGTGGCGCATGAGCTCTGCGTGGGCCTGCACAAGCTCCTCCTCCGCGCTCGTTGCAGGAATAGGTTTGCCATGGCTATCCATATGACCTCAAGTTTGTTAGGCTGAGAGAGCGAGAGAGACCGAGCTCCGTGACGGCTTGTATCTTTCATTTATACTCCCAGCATAAGGCGCAGGGTGTAGTTTGCCCGTTTTCTCCCAAAACTGTCTCTCCCGGCGTTTACTTCGCCAGGCGCAGGGTGTTCATCCCTAACAGTTGCCCCATCCTTCGCCACAAAAAAGTGGTAGCTTCGTCTAGACGTGGCTATTCAAGCCAGGGTATGAAAAAAACTCCTACGTAGGATGTACTCCCTCTGTTCGGGATTATAAGTCCTACGCGCATACCTAAGTTGTTAATTTTACTAACAAAACATAACTTATATATTATAAAAATTATACCATTAAAAAATATAATCTCTAAAGTTTCTAATGGTATAATTTTTGTGATATATTATTTATATTTTATTGTTCAAATTGCCAACCTAGTTATCCGCGCGGGACTTATAATCCCATACAAAGGGAGTATGTTGGTTTAAACCCCGTGTCTCAGGTGCTTTAGAAGCTAGGAAATTCACACTTTTGCGTAGGACTATGGCCACGAATTTTTTTCCCTCTCGGTACAATTTCCATTAAGAACGGCCGGCTTATAGATTCGATTTTAGGAGGATAAATGGCTAGGAAATGCCACTCTCCAGGATTAGTATCCCCCTCCCCTCTCAAAGGGGATACCATAGCCATGGTCTTGGGATAACCCCCCCCCCCCACCCCCCCCCCCACACACACACACCAAATGTGTAGTTTAACTAGGACCTAGACTTGCAACGTGGAATTTTATTACAACGTTTAACCACCGTGCAACTATCTGATGGTTCTGATGAGTTTCGTTGAAACCTACATGAGAATAAAAAATTCTCTGTCGACTCCATGTATAAAGCTTTAATCCTGTCAGTTCTGCCAGTCGATGATAATAAAAAAATCTGAAAGATGAAGATACCTTTAAAGACGAAAATATTCTTGTTAGGAGGAATTGTCAGGGGGATAAGCAATGTGTTTTTGTTATCAGATGAGACAATAAAACATTTATTTTTCCAATGCAAATTTTCTCGATCTATATGGTCAGTAATCCAGGTAGCTTCAGGGCTATCTACTGCACATAGCGAGGCCAATGTATTTGGCAACTGGTTGTATAGGGTAGAGCATGGATATATAATTATTATCAGGATGGGAGCGCTTGCCCTTATTTGGTTGCTATGACTATATAAAAATGACAAGGTTTTTAATGATAAATTGTCTCCTATTATGCAGGTTATATACCGATCCATAGTTGTTCCGTTCGTGGTCGTCTCTATATCGTGTGAAGTCTCGAGACCCGTTTACGGAGGTCTATACTCAGTTGAAGTATATGTTGAGGGATATTTTTCCCGACATGAATGACCGCGTGACCTCAGGCTAGGTCCTCCAGATTCGCAGGAGATATGATATAGTATCATATGATCTCATGTTTTCTATTTTTTTTATTTCATATGTATTTTTCGATGTTTATGGCTTTGCAGGAGATATAATATGGTATCATATGATCTCATGTTTTCTATTTTGTTTTATTTCATATGTATTGTTGGATGTTTACAGCTGTGTGCATCTAAGCTATGTGGAGCCGGGTGTAATTGCTCAACTATTGAGTAATAAAACACTCATTTTTGAAAAAAATAAAAAATATACTATCCTTAATGATTTTGGGTATGTTCGTAGAACACGTGTTAGAGCATCTCCACCCGCCTTCCCGGTAGGGCATTCCCAGTTCGTTTTTTTGGTTCAGACCCGAAAATTGGCCCAATCGCGTTCCCAAGATCCTAGTTTCATCCGGATTTAGGCCAACTATGATCCGGACTTTCCAGGCCAAACCCGGGTTCCTAGGAACGCCGGACGAAGCGAAATCGGCGGGAAAAAAAGTTCGCGCGTGGACCTGTCCAGTCAGCGACAGAAACCGAGTCGTCGTCATCCTCCCGCCTCAAAACCCCGTGAAGGACCACCAGACATTAACCGTCTGTCTCATCGACCACGCGTCACCGTAATTGCACGCCACCACCGCCTCGGCTCCCGCAACGGACCGGCGGACAGTAACTTCCCGTCGATTCCCCTTTTCCCGCCCTCGCCGCTACACCCTTCTCGCCCTCGCCACCCGTCTCGTCCTATAAAAGTCGTACCCCTCATCGACTCTCTTCATACTCTCCCACAACTCCCCAGCTCTCCAAACTCCAGCGAACTCCCCCCATTTCCCCCACTCTCCCATGGCCGAGCGGTTTCTCGACGACCCCGCGGCGGCGAACGGCTTCGGCTGCCACACGCTCCAGCCATGGGAGGCACATATGCTGCACGACGCTGGATACATGGCGCCACGGTACCGCCCTGGAATCTCGTCGGCGGATCCCACCCCGGAGCCGGCCGATGAGGAGATCGTCGACGAGATCCAGGCCGCCATCACGACCACGGAGGATCCGGGAATCCTCCATTTCTAGGAGATTCTTCGCCGACAGCCCAGAGCTCACCCGCCACAAGGGACCGCCGGGGTCGCCGCCGAAGTGGAACAACGTAGCGGCGCGACGCCGCTGCTGGACCGCTCCTGGGCGAACCCTCAACCCCGTATTGGAGCACATCCAAGCCGGCAACAACCCGTGCCTCGGCTTCCCTGCAACCCTACGCCGGCGACAAGGGCGAGGCGCCATCCTACGGCCAACTGGCTGCCGAGGAGGATGGCTATCCTCAGCTCCTCCTCCGTAGCCTCGGCCTCCCGCTCCTCTGGGTCCGTGCCGGCGACGTCGCCGCCACTGCGGTCGATCAAGCGCGAGCCGGAGACATCGGTCCATTCTCGCCTGGTCTAGGGCAGACTGGGAGGAGGCGGCGCCATGTCCAGCGGCAGGAGCAAGCCGAGCGCCAGGCCTGGTCTGGCCACGTTCTCGCCTACCAGGGCACGCCGCTCGTCGTCCTCGACGACGACGAAGAGGCCGGCCCCTCCTACCAGACCTGGAGGAGCGGCGACGACGGCTAGGGCAGCTCCCGCCCGCACAGCCGCCGAGGGAGGACGACGGCGACGATGATGGCAAAGCCCCCCCCCCCCCCCGGGCTACACCTGCTTCTACAACAACTTCGGCATGTAGAACCGGTGACGGCATCGGCATCGACGGCGGCCTTTTATGTGTTTTTAGTTATTATTAGCCTAAATCTAGTTTAAATTCGGGTGTTCGCCCAAATTTTATGTAATATATATATGTATTCACCCTTAATTAATGAAAACCACCTGTATTGCCCAAAGTTTGCTGAAATTTGTTGAATTTTATGAAAACGCGGTAACTCGGCGTGGATACACTAGTGAAAAACTTGCCGTTCTTAGGTCGAAACGAGTTTCGTCTGATCCAAGATAGGTCCAGATTTCGGCCTGAAAACGGCCAACAAGTGGAGATGCTCTTAGTGGGCAAACAGATGTTAGAAACGGGCCTGACTTGTTGTGGTAGTCTACAAGAAGACCAACAACTCGTACAACCTTTTCCATTAGAACGAAAACAAGGTCATCATTAACTAAAGAAGCTAGGAGCAGCCAGCCGATCGAGCTGACACCAAGGCCGTTGTCGTCAATGGCAAATAATCCGACCATTGTTCTGCTGCCGGTCCGGGGTTCCGGCCACTTCATGCCCATGCTAGAGGCCGGGAAGCAGCTTCTCGCCAGCAGCAGCCCGCGGGCAATGTCCTTGACCGTGCTCCTCGTGCCGGCGCCGACGCCACAGGCCACGTCGGAAATCTCGGAGCTCGTACGCCGGGAGATATGATATTAGGTGTGTTTGTTTGGGCTGCAGCCGTTGAAAAGCAGTTGTAAAAAATCAGCCGTAGGAGCAGCTGTTAGAAGCAGAAATTTGGTGTTTGGCAAAAGTGTTTTTAATAGCTGCTGCTGGTGATACTAGTGGTGAAATGTCCGAAATGCTAAAAATGTTGTATAATTAGTAATTTGAAACAAAAAATTGTTTCTGATCTATTTTTTATATAAAGTCATAATTACCTCAAATTATCCGTTTTTGTCTAAAAAATTGTAAAAACGTGTTTTATCAGAGTTTCTACTTGTGCTTTTCTAGCTTTTGCCTTCTTTTAACATTGTTATTATCAGCTAAATTAATTGATCTGGTAGGACCACGATGATATCTGGTGTTATCCAAATGTATAGGGAAGAGCACGACCGTTTCTCTCTCCTCGTTTCTCCAGTTTAGCGGCAAATTCAATGACAGAAGAAATCGGCCGGCGCGAGGCAGCTACAGAGACGGCAAAAATTTCCTCTCGGAGCGGCCGTCGATAGGAGGTTGGACGAAGGGAGGGCGGGCACGGGAGGAGGCCGTGGTGCAGGGGGTCGTTGGTGCTGCAGCGCAGTGGCCGACGGGGCGGCGGCGGCGGCTCGAAGAAAAAGCTGTGGAAACGCTCGATGCGAATCACCGCCGCCCCCAACTCCCAGGCGCCAACGCCCGCCAGGCCGACGCCCCCAGGCCTCCCTGCATCCGCGATGTCCATGGATCTCCGCTGTCCCTAGGCCTCTCCACAGCCAGAACGCCCATGGCTTGCCGTCGCCAAGGAAGGAGTCGAGCTTCTTCCGGCCGAGGAGACAGAAACAGGGATGCCAGCCGATGGGGACAAGATCGACCCGTGGTCCCTGACGATTTCGAGACGACGAGAGTCGGAGGAGGCTAGGAAAGAAGCGGGGGAGATGGTCGGCGGCAGCAGCGGGAACAACGGTGGCGGCCGGGAGCGATGGCGGCGCCAGTGCCATGGCTTGGGACGGAGGGAACGAGAGGGGACGAGAGGAAAATGGTGTGGGCACGATGGATTTGTGGAGTGCGGCTGCATACATACGGAATGGCAAGATTTATGTTAATAGGCTAAACTGCAGAGGACTGTTCGGTCCACAGCATGTTGGGAAGCAGCAAAAGCTGCGGGAAGCACCTCCCGACTAGCTTTCGCTCTCGTTCGTTCGCGTAGTGCATTTGCACGCAGCGCTTCTGGCAAGCGCTTTCCAATTGTGTGGTGTTTGTTTGGGCTTGTGCTTTTAGACCCTAAAAGCAGAAGCAGAAGCCCAAACAAACAGAGCCATAGTATCAGATGATCTCATGTTTTCTATTTTGTTTTATTTCATTTGTATTGTCGGATGTTTACAACCGTGTGCATCTAAGCTATGCGGAGCCGGGTGTAAATGCTCAACTATTGAGTAATAAAACACTCATTTTTTTAAAAAAATACTATCCTTAATGAGTTTGGTTATGTTTGTAGAACACATGCGTTAGAGCATCTCCACCCGCCTTCCGAGCAGGCCATTTTTAGGGCGGTTTTTTGGTCCGGACGCCGTCCAGCCGTGTTCCGAGGATTCTAGTTTCGTCCGGATTTAGGCCAACTTTGGTCCGGCCTTCCTAGGCTGAACCTGTGTTCGAAAACGCCTAGAACGCTTGGACGAAGAGAAATCAGCGTGAAAAAAAAAGTTTGGCGGTGGACCCACCCAGTCAGCGACAGAAACCAAGTCGTCGTCATCCTGCCGCCTCGAAACCCCGCGAAGAACCGCCGGACATTAACCGCCTGTCTCGTCGACCACGCGTCACCGTAATTGCGTGCCACCGCCGCCTCCGTGAACGGACCGGTCGCAGAACTCCTCGGTTCCCTTTTCCGCCTCGCCACACCCTCCCGCCCGCCGCCCGTCTCGGCCAATAAAAGCCGTACCCCTCACCGGCTCTCTTCACACTCTCCCACAGCTTCCCAGCTCTCCTAACTCTAGCGAACCCCAAACTTCGGCGAAGTCCCCTCGCTTCCCCCACTCCCCCATGGCCGAGCGGTTTCCCAGCGACCCTGCGGCGGCGAACGACTTCGGCCGCCGCACGCTCCAGCCGTGGGAGGCGCGTATTTTGCACGACGCCGTCTACATGGCGCCGCCAGACCTGTGTCCCGCCTTGGAAGATCGGCGCCAATGATCCCAATTTCATCGTCTTACCGACGAGGAGATCGTCGACGAGATCCAGGCCGCCATCGCGGTCATGGAGGACCCGGACCTCGCCGAGGATCCGGGCAACCTCCATTTCTAGGAGCAGTTCTTCGCCGACCGGCGGCTCCAAATGCTCGCCCGCCACGAGGGACCGCCGGGATCGCCACCGAAGAGGAACAATGCGGCGGCGACGCCGGTGCATGCCGGGCGAACCTCAACCATGCTGGAGCACATACACGCCAGCAACAACCCGCACCTCGGCTTCCCCTGCAACCCTACACCGGCGACAAGGGCGAGGCGCCATCCTCCGGCCAACTGGCTGTCGAGGAGGATGGTCGGCCTCAGTTCCTCCTCCTCTGTAGCCTTGGCCTCCCCCTCCTCCGGGTCCATGCCGGCGACGTCGCCGCCACTCCGGTCGATCAAGCGCGAGCCGGAGACGCCGAGGAGAAGGGCACGCGGCATCGTCGTCAAGAAGCCACGCGCCGCCGCTTATCGGGCGCCTCGGCCAAGCCGGAAGCCGTTGAATGGGCGGCGCCCGTCGATGAGGATGCCTTCGCCTTGAAGATGGCGATGGAGCAGTCCCTCCGCGACACCGCTCCCCCGCCGCCGGAGCCTGCGTCTCTAGACATTCTCGCCTGGTCTAGGACGGACTGGGAGGAGACCGAGCGGTGTCATGTCCAGAGGGCAGCAGGAGCATGCCGAGCGCCATACCTGGTCTGGCCACGTGCTCACCTACAAGGGCACGCCACTCGTCGTCCTCGACGACGACGAAGAGGCCGGCCCCTCCTACTAGCCCTTCAGAAGAGCTCGTCGTGTTCAGACAAGATAACTTCAGATGAGTCAACTAATTTCAAGAAATCTAGAAACGACTCTTTTCACCTACGAGTACATATAAAAAAACAGAAGGGCATAAGCAAGTAAAGAAGATTGCATAAAACAAAACAAGGGCAAGGAAGACGGCATAGGCGGCGGCGGCCTTTTATGTTTTTTTAGTTATTATTAGTCTAAATCTAGTTAAATTCGGGTGTTCATCCGAATTCTATGTAATATATATGTATTCGCCTTTAATTAATAAAAACCGCTTATATTCGCCGAAAGTTTGTCGATTTTTTTTGAATTTAACCAAATGCGAAAAGTCGGTCTAGAAACGCGAGTGAAAACTCGCCGTTCCTAGACAAAAAAAACAAGTTTCGGTCCGACCCAAAATAGAACTCGGCCTGAAAATGAGCAACGAGTGGAGATGCTCTTGGCCGGCAAACAGATGTTAGAAACGGGCCTGACTTGTTGTGGTAGTCTATAAGAAGACCAACAACTCGTACAACTTTTTCCATTAGAACGAAAACAAGGTCATCACTAACTAAAGGAGCTAGGAGCAGCCAGCCGATCGAGCTGAGCCCAAGACAGTCGTCGTCAATGGCAAATAATCCAACCATTGTTCTGCTGCCGGTCTGGGGTTCCGGCCACTTCATGCCCATGCTAGAGGCCGGGAAGCAGCTTCTGGCCAGCAGCGGCCCGCGGGCAATGTCCTTGACCGTGCTCCTCATGCCGGCGCCGACGCCGCAGGCCACGTCGGAAATCTCGGAGCACGTACGCCGGGAGGAAGCCGCGGGCCTGGACATACGCTTCCAGCACCTCCCGGCGGTGAAGCTCCCGACTGACCACTTGGGCATCGAGGAGTTCATCTCCCGCACGGTGCAGCTGCACGTGCCTCATGTCCACTCCGCCATAGCCGGCCTGGACTTTCCGGTGGCCGCGCTCGTCGTCGACATCTTCTGCACGCCGGCGCTGGACGTGTCCCGCCAGCTCGGCGTGCCGGCCTACGTTTACTTTACCTCCAGTGCGGCGCTGTTGGCGCTGCTCCTGCGTGCTCCGGCTCTCCACGAGAAGGAGGAGGAGGAGGGTCTGGCCGTGGACCTGGAACTGCCGGGGCTTCCAGCGGTGCCGCGCTCCGCCCTTCCGGACACCATGCTGGACAAGAAGAACCCGACGTATTCGTGGTTCGTGTATACCGGCAGGCGCTACATGGAGGCGAACGGCATCATCGTCAACACGGCAGCCGAGCTTGAGCCAGGCGTTCTAGCAGGCATTGCCGCCAGTGCCACCGCCGTGGCCGTGTACCCAATCGGCCCGGTTCTGGCACTAACGCCCGCTGAGGCTGAGGCTGAGCAGCCGCACGAGTGCCTCCGGTGGCTCGACTCCCAGCCTAGAGCCTCCGTCCTGTTCCTCTGCTTCGGGAGCAAAGGGTTCCTGGGAAGGGCGCAAGTGCAGGAGATAGCGGACGGCCTAGAGCGCAGCGGGCACCGCTTCCTGCTGGTGCTGCGCGGGCGGCCGTCGGACACGTCTCACGGCGCGCGGAACCCCAGGGACGCGGACCTCGCAGAGCTGCTCCCGGAAGGCTTCTTGGAGAGGACCCAGGAGCGAGGCCTGGTGTGGCCCACGAGGGCGCCGCAGAAGGAGATCCTGGCGCACCCCTCTGTGGGGGGCTTCGTCACCCACTGCGGCTGGAACTCCATCCTGGAGAGCCTCTGGTTTGGCGTGCCGATGCTGCCCTGGCCACTCGGCGCCGACCAGCATTTCAACGCATTCACTTCAGTCTCTGACATGGGCGTTGCTCTGCGGCTCCAGGTGGACAGGGAAAGGGGCAACTTCGTTGAGGCGGCGGAGCTGGAGCGAGCGGTCAGGTCGCTCATGGGAGGCGGTGGCGAGGGAGCCAGGGAGAAGGCGGTGAAGATGATGATGGTGTGCCGCAATGCCGTGGACCTGCAGAGTGGCTCGTCTTGCGCTTCTCTGCGGAGACTCTCCCATCAGCTCATCCAAGGGGCGGTTCGGCTCTTGCCTAACACCTGATCTAGCTATATGTCTATTCTAAATGCATTCGCAATTTTCTTGCACGCAATACTAAATGTTGGGATAATATAAGAATCTATATGCGTGTATATCTACAGCATCTATATGTAGTCTGTTTACCTAATAATAATAATAATAATAATAATAATAATAATAATAATAATAATAAAGCAAGTTTGTCTGGTTTAGTCACTCCTAATTTTTCTATTTTACCCTTCCACAAAATCACATACTACTAGCACTGTCCTTGTGTACCTGTTTACTATCTGGGAGTCTATGTCTCAGCTGACTGTGTCACAGTCGAATGGCGTCATCGCCGTTCCCTGCGGTCCTATTTCCTTCGGCTGCAGGTTTCCTTTGTTGGGCTGATATTTTTTTAGCTGGGCCGTTGTCTCTTGTTTTAAGGTTATTGTTTGTTGCCGTTGACTCCGTTCAAATATTGATTAGTCGATCATGATCCCAGCCAGCATCTGACGTACGTGCCAGAGCTGCTGCAACGCCCTTTCTCATGGGCAGTGTTGCTCTACGGCCAGAGACAGATACTGGGTTCATGTGCGCGGCAATCTGAAACCTCAACAAACGATATTCTTGATTGCTTCTCGATCCAAAAAAAAAAAAAATAGTACTACTACAATACTAATAAACATGGGGAGAAAATGTACTTTGGTCCCTAGGCTACAGATCGACATACGTATACATGAGAGTTTGTCCGGTTGCAACTCACAACTCACATATCCAATTTTAAAAAAAGTCTGACGTCTCCCCACTGGATTTCAATTATTTCCCGTCTCAAAATAGATGTTCCAAGTTTGTCAAAATTTAAATGAATCTATGTACTAAATAGTGTCTAGATTCATTCAAATTTTGACAAATCTAAGACATCTACTTGAAGACGAAGGAAGTACAACTCATAAGTCAAATTTTAAAAAACAAATTCAAAATAAAAATCTAAATTTAAGTAAAATTTAAAGCTCAGTTATAAACGCATATGCAACTGGGTATTTAGAAAATATCGAGCCAACCATAGTTGTATGTCCGGTTGTAACTCATACGTCAAAAACCAGAAAAAAAATCTAACGTCCCAATCTGCACTTCGGTTGCAACTCATACAATGAATTTTTAAAAAATGGTCCAGCGTCCTCCAGTTGCATATCCAGTTGTAACTCATAAGTCAATTTGCAAAAAAAATAATCAAAAAGGGTTAGATTTAATTTAAATTTGAAAACTCAATTCCAAGCGCACTTGCAACTAGATAGTTAAAGGTTAAAAAGATTTAGCGTCCTCCGGCTATATGTTCTGTTACAACTCATAGGTCAAAAAATGAAAAAAAAAGTCTAACTCCTCCTATTTGCATGTCTTGTTTCAACTCATAGGTCAAAGTGTGAAAAAAATATACATTGTTCCCCAATTGCAAATCCAACTTTAACTCGCATGTCAATATGTAAAACTAAATCAAAATAAAATTTAAATCAAATTGAGAAAATGAAGTTGTGAGCGCACTTGCAACTAAATGATTAAAGATTAAAAAGGTCCAGCGTCCACTAGTTGCATGTCTTGTTGCAACTCATAGGTCAATTTATTTTGAAAAAAGGTCCCCCATTTGCATGTTTGGTTGCAACTCATAGGTTAAACTTGAAAAATTGTCCAGCGATCCGAGTTGCATATCCAGTTGCAACTCACATATCAATTTTCAAAAGAAAATCAAAAGAAAAGATCTAATTTAGGTTAAACTGAAAATTTTAGTTGCAAGTGAACTTGCAACTGGATGGTTAAAGGTTAAAAAGATCTAGTGTTCCCCAGTTGCATGGTTGCAATTCGTAGGTCAATTTTTTTAAAAGGTCCAGCGTGCCCCACTTGCATGTCCGGTTGCAACTCATTGATCGAATTTGAAAAAAACATCAAGCGTCCCCCAATTACATATCCATTTGTAACTCATAGGTCAATTTGAGCAATCAAAAGGTTCCTACTTAACTGTACCACCCCGTCCTCCCCTTGATCCGTGAGAACAAGGACAATTTCAAGTGATGATGCAACTCACATTACAAGCACCCACCCCTAATCCCACCGAGAAAACACAGTTTCAAGTATACATCCAACTCGTGTCTACAATCAAAGGTTCCTAGTTACAACCCTATATGCAACCGTAGTACCCATGAGAAAAAAGGACAGTTTCAAGTGCTGATGCAAGTCACATTACAAGCACCCACCCCTAATCCTATCAAGAAAAACCAGTTTCAAGTGGACATGCAACTTGTGCGAACAATCAAACCTACATGCAACTGTATCACCCCGCGCTCCACTTGATTCGTGAGAAAAAATACAGTTTCAAGTGCTGATGTAACTCACATTACAAGCACCCATCCCTAATCCTACCGAGAAAACCCAGTTTCAAGTGGACATGTAACTCGTGTGAACAATCAAAGGTTCCCAGTTACAACCCTACTTGCAACTGTACTACCCGTGAGAAAAAAGACATTTTTAAGTTATGATGCAACTCACATTACAAAGCACCCACCCCTAATCCCATCGAGAAAAAACAATTTCAAGTGGACATGCAACTCTTGTGAACAATCAAAGGTTCACAGTTACAACCGTACTTGCAACTGTACTACCCCACCCTCCGCTTGACCCATGAGGAAAAGGACAATTTCAAGTGATGATGCAACTCACATTACAAGAACCCACCCATAATCCTGCTAAGAAAATCAGTTTCATGTGGACATGTAACTTGTGTGAACAATCAAAGGTCCCCAGTTACAAACGTACTTGCAACTGTACCATCCCGTCCTCCCCTAGATTCGTGAGAACATGAACAGTTTCAAGCGATGATACAACTCACATTACAAGCACCCATCCCTAATACAATCGAGAAAACCAGTTTCAAGTGAACATGCAACTCGTGTCAATAAATAAAACATTTCCGGTTACAACCCTACTTGCAACTGTACTACCACACCCTCCCCTTGACCCATGAGAAAATGACAATTTCAAGTGCTAATGCAACTGACATTACAAGCACCACCTATCTCCCACCGAGATAAAGTTAAAAATAGACAGAGATAAAGTACAATGGACATAACACAATAAACAATCTTCCCCTTGTACACCAATTAGTAATTAAAAATAGTCATTCATACTCAAAAAGTTATACAAAAAACATGGAAAAATTACACAATAAATGGAACTAGATCTAAATTAATTGCAATTATATTAAATCATCCAAAAAAATGAAAATTATTTGTCTGCTTTCTTCACGAGCACTAAATGATGTTCTAATTCCATTCGCACTTGTATACATCAAGTGTGATGTATCCTTGTGTTACAGCAACAATTGCAACAATAAAATCATTTGTTTTTAAATTTTGCAATGCTAAAACTTTAGCCAATTATAACGGAGCATAAAACAATCTCCAACGGCCTGTATGATCCGAGCACAACTCTGTCACCCACACAAAAACGTTCTTCGCCTTTGTCTAGGATTTCATATGTAGTTGGGAACACCTCTATAGATACTTCCTATAAAAACATCAAATACAAAAATTAAAAATGATAATTGGAAATAATAAACAAAAAGAACTAACCAAATGATACATGTCATCAACATCAAGCCTGTACACATAAAAATTAGGAACAAAATGTGTGTTGAACAAATATGGCTCGCATCCGTATGGTATATCAAAAACCTCTAAAACAATGAAACAAAAATTTCAAAACATTTTAAAAAAAGGACTAAAATCAAAATCATAAACACCGACATAAAAATACATATAACATAACTTACTTGGGAAGCGAGCCCAATTCTTCCCATAACTATTGACCGAAGCAACTTTAAATTCAAAACACTCTCTCCATGTAACATATTCAAAAGAAACATTGTCCTCTTGTTTTATATCAAAAGCTTCAATCGAATAATTCCAATATGGCCCGCAACTGTGAATTTTTGTGCCAACCCTATCTAAATTGATGTGGTGATCACTCTTGGATATCAGTTCTCTAACCCATGATTAATAAGTTCAGCTGACACTTTAATCTAGTTATTAGGACATAAAATTCCTATATGGTCATTAAAACAACACGGCACAACCTATAACAAGAAAAAAACATACAAAAATCAATAAATTAAAATAAACAAAAATTAATATATATAAAATTAAAGATAAAAAGTAATATTAAAAATAGGGAAACTGACGGCTGAATCATCAAAATCGTCATCAACCATTTTCGCAGAAAACTTATAAAGACTACGTGAAGCTCTTTCACATATACGGGGTGGCTGACGACATACATTGCATGGGCTCCTTGCGTTGCTCCTGTTTTCTAAGCTAAACATTAAAACAAAGATAATAAAGATCAAGTAGGAAAACATGTGAAAATGCTTATATAAATACCATAAATTGGATAAAAACAAAAACCAGTACACATATCGGGAGGAAAAAATATCAACCTTTGTCCTCTTCCCTTCAATACGTACTAGAAGAACATGATATGATAATCACCAATCCAACCTGAATTCATAAAAAAAATAAAAAACTGTAACTCATATAAGCAATCACTACGTAACAATAAAAAAAGAAAGATATAGTGGCACCATCGAAACAAAAGCCAAAAAATATGTGGATGAAAAAATTTGACTACATACAATTATTCTCAATTTTAATTCAATACAATCACAAACACAAATCTATTTTTAGACAAATTATAAATAAGAAACATTTATTTATATCTGTAAAAAAGAGAAGAAAATTCGCCAGTAAATAGTACCAGCATTGTAAACAAAAAAAAGCTAGCAACAACAAATTGTAAACTGGACAACAAACTAGCGCGGGCAACAAACAAACACATCCCAACAAACCATCAAAAAGGCCCATACAAGACACATGCTACAACATTGGATCGGTAGCAAATGGGCCAGCAAGCATCGCGCAGGTCAAACAACGTCCTGACATAAATCAAGAGGGATAGACAAAAACAACAACAATGATGCACTAATCCTGAAACAGCTCGATCGGACGACACACAAGCTAGCTGCGACGTAAGCTACGTCACAGCTAGCTGTGACTTAGCAATTTTGTTACTATTTTTCCTAGAACGGCCACGGCTACGAGGTCCGGTGCTACCCTATAGCAAGCTGAGTGAATACTGAATCAACCCCACTGTCCGAGCCTCTAGTGGCCGGTGCACGAACCGACCTCATCGACAAGGCTCCAACAAGTAGCCATTTATTCTCGAGAGCTACCGGTTCTAGACGCCTCGCCACGACGACTAGTAGGATCCCCCTCCCCTGCCGAACCCTAAACCCTAATGTGTTAGTTGCGACAAATGGATTTTTTTTGATATTCATAATGATAAGTGTTTTCTCATTTGTCGTAACGAACAATCATACCCTTTTCATAATATAAAAGGAGGAAGGCTTCTTGTTCATCCAACACTTTTTTTGGGATGGATTTGGCCTCCCACCAAAGCCATATATTACCACTAATTCCATGCATAAGTGAAATACTAATGTCACATGTCATCCATTGTGAGCCCTTCGTTTCATCGGTGAAATAATGAAAGTATCGCACAAGTGACCAATCCAAACTCTTACATTCTGTGGGACTTTATATCTTATAGTGGTTGAGAGTCCTAAACCAAATGGATCAAAGTAGCGTTCGAAATGATCCAAACCTACGATCAAAGTCGAGCATTTGAGAGACCAACTTTGGCGGTGACAACGGCGGATGAACAAGAAGAAGAGCAGGATGATCACGGTGGCGAGCACTTTGATATTGTGAATAAGGTAGTGGCGTTGTCGCATCCATTACATGATCGAGGATGATTGCATCGACAACGACCTCTCGCGCCTCTGAATCTCTTGCCATCACCAATGATTCCGAGCATCCTCCTAGTCATCGCTGCCATCCAGGCCAGCCAACGGCCTTCCTGTCCACATGTCGCCGCCCTCTAGACCAGCCATTGTGAGTCTTCGATCGAGAGAGGATGATGAACAGGATTTTGTGAGGACAGTGCAAGAAGAGAAATTCGATGTGGATTTTTTGCCTGCTCGATGTGGACTTTTTAATCAAGTGGTTCATGCCCATGTACACCATGCCGCATTCTCTTGACTCCACCTCCTCGGCCTCAACTTCCACTTCAAGGCACAAGTGCACATCGACCTCACCCAAGATGTACCAAGAATCTCCTGGTCGCTGCAGTATGTCAACCTCTTCATGATCAACACTGTTGAGCATTTAGCACACTCAAGTATGATCTAAAAAATACGCAACATACTAAGATGTAAACTTCAGCATCACTCATGTACTAAGTCCATGGATCGTTGCTCTTTATGGAAGAAAACATATGCAACCGCATATTTATATGGAGAAAATTGTCTAAGCACTTGACCAGATGCTCCTAGAGCCAATGTCTGATCCAGTGCTTAGGATTTCAGAACTGAAAACTGTACTAACAAATAGACACAGGAACTCCAATTTTTTTTAGGTGGAAAACCTCTCAACTTGAGAGGAAAAACTACGGGACGAAGTCACCCGAATTTTCTCCCACTGTTATCAAATGAGAATGCAACTTGTTCTTATATAGAGCACTATAGGATCTCATACATCAAGATACATACGGATCTTGGATGCCAACAACAAGATTTGGGACAATAGCTAGGAATTGGAACAATCTCATCAAAGATGGTGGAACCACAACTTGAAGGTAGATCAAGGTCTTCAAAATCTTGTGGGCAGAACTCGGTGCTTGATTCAGTTTTTTCCTTCAATTTTTCTCTCTTCCCTTCTCTCTTGATTTTCTTCTCCAATGGAGACTAACTTGGATTTTTCTCACTCTACCTTGTGATAACTGGATGGGAGTCCTATCTTTATTAGTGGTCTCCACTTACATCACGTGTTGAAGACATTTTTTTGTCTAAGATAATATATAAGTTACTTTTTACTTCATCTAACTTATTTTACATCATATATTGGAGATGCTATGCTCGAATCAGGCTTTCACCCACTATATTAATATAGCAACCGTTTGAGACAGCTGCTGGGCGAGACAGCACAACGCCTAAAAGAAAAAAAACAAAGAAAATAAAGAGGAACAAGAAGAGAAAACAAAGCCAACAATAGTGGCTCGACGAACAAGGATGACCCGTCACCGCTGCGCCCTCCGGATAATTCCACCACGCTCCTAGTGTAGGGTTCGCAGCATAGAAAACAAAAAATTTCCTACAATAAGAACAACTATGTACCAAGATCTATCTACTAGATACAAGCAACGGGTGGATATACATGTTGGAGATATGCCCTAGAGGCAATAATAAATGTAGTTATTATTATATCTTTGTGTTTATGATAAATGTTTACATTCATGCTATAATAGTATTAACAAGGAAACATTGATACTTGTGTGATTTGTAAACTTAATTTGAAGTCCCTAGTATAGCCTCTATACTTCACTAGCTTGTTGGTTGATTAATGATTGTGGTTTCCCTATCATGAACATTGAGATGTTATCAACAACAAGATCATATCGTTAGGAGAATGATATGGTGGACATACTCCTATAGATAAGCGTAGCATAAAGATCAAGTCATTTCAATAGTTCAATTGCTATATGCTTTACGATACATAGTAACCTAATTCCTTGACCATGAGATCATGCATATCACCTTACGGATGGATGCTTTGATGACATCAAACACCACACCGTGAATCGGGTGGCTATAAAGGTGGCATTGAGTGTTCGGAAAGTATTGGTTGAGACACATGGATCAAGAGTGGGATTTGTCCATCCATATGACGGATAGATATACTCGGGCCCTCTCGGTGGAATGTCATCCAATTAGCTTGCAAGCATGTGACTGGCTCACAAGGGATCACATATCACGGAACGAGAAAAGAGTACTTGTCGTGCGAGGTTGAACTAGGTATGCAGAGATACCGATGATCATAACCTCGGATAAGTAAACTATCGTGAGACAAAGGGAAATTGGTATCGTATGTAAGTGGTTCATTCGATCATAAGTAATCGAGAAATATGTGGGAGCCATATGAATTTCCAGATTCCTCTATTGGTTATTGTTGAAGTGTCTCGATCATGTCGCATAATTCACGAACCGTAGGGAGACACATAAGGATTCGACGTTGTTTGAGTAGTTATGGTATTATGAAAGAGACGAATGTTGTTCGGAGTCTCGGATGGGATCCGGATATCACGAGGTGATCCGGAATGGTCGGAGAATAAGATTCATATAAGGAAAGTCCCGTTTGAGTTCGGGAATGATTCCGTGTTTTCATCGGGAATGTTCTAGAAGGTTCGGAATGTCCGGCACTCGGGGAGGGTACATGAATGTGTCATTACATATTGGGATGATTGCATCATGTACTAAGTGTTCTCGCTGTTCCAAATAAAGGATTAAATTGAATCCCAAACTAAAAGTCAAACGGCGGTTTGAAAGTCAAACAGCTAAAACAGAAAGTGAGGGAAAGAGGAAAGGGGGGGCAAACCCGAGTTGGGGAGGGAATCCCTCCTCCAGCCGGCGGCCCACCTCCAAGCCGAGTTGGGAGGACTCCTCCTCCCTGGCTGGCCCTCCACCTATAAAAGGAGGCGGGCCTCCTCCTCTAGACACACAAGTTCCTATCCTCTAAATCTAAACCCTAGCCCTAGACTCGGTTTAGAGCCGCTTTGGTTTAGAGCTTCTAATTGCACTAGCCTTGGATTAGAGCCTTCTAATTGGTGTGTCTAAACCCTAGACCACTAATAGCTCTCTCATACTCCACCATACCGCTCGGCTTGGCGAAGCCTGGATCTCCCTCTACTTCGGTACGCCCAGTTGTCGCCGAATCGCGAGAGTGCTACAACCTCCATTTTCTTTGGAACAAGGAGAGGAAGGTCTTCGTCAATTACGAACGATGTGACCATTGAGCGCTTGAACGCTTGGCCGGAAGGATCGTCTACACGATCTTGAGATCGGAAGAGTACGACTACATCACCCACGAGAATCGCTCTCGTTAAACACTTTGGAATCTTCGAGGGTAAGTTATTCCATCGACTCGTTGCTACAATCTAGTAGATAGATCTTGGCTTGTTTGTTTGTATGCGATAGAATTTTTTGTTTTCCATGCTGAAACCCTACTGGTATCGAGCCTGTCTATATGTAGATCTGTTGACTGAGTAGAACACAATGGTCATTGTGGGCGTTGATGCTTTTATTGTCGATTGCTTCTTGTGTACTTTGCATCTTGCGATATGTTGGGATGAAGCGGCGGGCTAACCTTACATGACATCGTTCATGAGACTTGCTCCACGCTTGACATGCAACTTGTATTGCATAAGTGGCTTTATGGTGCTGTTTCTCCTAGCATAGTTAAGATCCAATTTACAACGGGTGATCAACAATGCTAGTATCAATGTTGTGGTTCTTGTTCGTAAGTTATAACGACACTTATTGAAAGCCCCAAACCACGTAAAATATGCAAAAGAAAGTAGAGGCGTCTAACTTTGTTTTGCGGTGTCTTGATGATGTGATATGGCCATGATTGTGATTATATCGATGTATGCAATGTTCCTTATTGTAAGTTGGCAACGGCGAAGCCATATGGTTGTCTTTAATTTATGTTAAGACCCGCGTGTCTATTTAAAGTAGTTGTAATAGTTGAAGCTGGTGGGCGACAACCATGGAGAAGCGTCATTGACCTTGATGCAATGCGGTGATGATGGAGATCATGTTCGTGCTTGAAGATGGAGATCAGAAGCACAAAGAAGAAAGGCCATATCATATCACATATTATTGAATTGCATGTGATGTTAATCCTTTATGCATCTTGTATTGCTTAGTAGACGACGGTAGCATTATAAGATGATCCCTCATGCACATGAATTTCAAGTCATAAAGTGTTCACCCTTAGTTAGCACCGTTGCTAAAGCTTGTTGTTTCGAAGCACCACGTGATGATCGGGTGTTAGATTACGCAAGTGTATACAACGTGAGCAAGCCAGATTTGCTCATGCGGAAACTAAGGTTTGATCTTGACGAGCCTAGCATGTACAGACATGGTCTCGGAACACGGATCACCGAAAGGTAAAGCATGAATCATATAGTAGATATGATGAACATGACGATTGTTCGCCATTGAAGCTATATCAACTCTCGTGATGATCGGTGTTGATGTAGTGGATTTGGTTGATGTGATCACTAAAACAATGTGAGGGATGTTGTTTTGGTGGGAGTTCACCTAGTTTAATTTCATTAATTAATTTGAACTCAATTTGTCATAAACTTAGTCTAAACTATTGCAAATATGTTGTAGATCAATGGCAGCCCTACCATCAATTTTAATGCGTTCCTAGAGAAAGAAAAGTTGAAAAACAATGGAAGCAACTATGGATTGGTTCCAATTTGAGGATTGTCCTCACTGGTAATTTGACCTATGTCTGGATGCACATTTGGGTGACCCACTGCGGTGATGCTCCCGATGAAGTAAAGAATGTTTACCTCGCTCGGAAGAATCAGTACTCCATAGTTCGGTGTGCTATCTTGTATGGTTTGGAATCGAGCTTGAGAAAAGATTTGAAGAGTCGGACCCATATGATATTGTCGAGGATCTCAAATTGATTTTGAGACTCATGCGGCAATTGAAAGCTATGAGGCTTCGAAAAGTTCTTTAAGCGCAAGATGGAAGAAGGCAGCTCGTCGGTGAGCATGTGCTTAAGATGTCTGGCACGCAAACAAACTTCAAAGCTTGGGTATAGTGATTCCTAATGCTTTGGGGATTTCGTGTCCTCCAATCACTACCACCAAGTTACAAGAACTTTGTGATGCACTACAACATGCAGAACATGAACAAGACGTTACCAGAACTCTTTGCCATGTTTAAATCTGCTGAATTGGAGATCAAGAAAGAGCACCAAGTGTTGTTGGTCAATAAGACCACCAAATTCAAGAAAGGCAAGTCTAAGCAAAGGACACTTCAAGAAGGGTGGTAAGAAAGTTACCACGCGAAGAAGACCAAGGCTGGACCCAAGCGTCTTGAGTGCTTTTTTGCAAGGGAGAAGGTCATCGAAGCGGAATTGCCCAAAGTACTTGGCGGATCGAAGAACGGCAACATCAAGAAGAAAGGTATATATGATATACATGTTATTGATGTGTATCTCACTAGTACCGTAGTAGTGTCTAGGTATTTAATCTTGGTTCGGTTGCTCATATTTGTAACTCGAAACGGTCTTTGCGAATAAGCGGAAGCTAGCGAAGAACGAGGTGACGATGCGTGGGAAATGGATCAAAGGTTGATGTGATCACGGTCGCACGCTACCCCTTCATCTACCATCGGGATTAGTTTTATACTTAAATAATTGTTATTTAGTGCTGTGTTGAGCATGAACATTATATCGGGATCTTGTTTATTGCGAGACGGTTACTTGTTTAAGTCGAGAATAATGGTTGTTCGATTTATATGAGTAATATGTTTTATGCACACGCACCTTTGATAGATGGTCTATTCTTATTGAATCTCGATGGTGGAAATACACATATCAACAACATTGAGGCTAAGCGTTTGAAATCAGCGATAATTGACCTATATGTGGCAATCGACTTGGTCACATTGGGTGAAGCGTATGAAGAAACTCCATTCGATGGACTTCTTGAATCACTTGATTTTGAATCACTTGAAAGATGCGAAGCATGTCGATGGGAAAAATGACTAAGACTCCATTTTACGGTATGATGGGCGAGCTACAGACTTATTGGAAATCATACATACCGATGTGTGTGGTCCAATGAGTGTAGCATCGCAGTGGTTATCGTTATGTTCTTACCTTCACGGATGACTTGAGTAGATATGGGTATATCTATTTCATGAAACATAAGTCCGAAACTTTCGAGAAGTTTAAGGAGTTTCAACGTGAGGTAGAGAATCAACGTAACAAGAAGATTAAATTTCTACGTTCTGATCGTGGAGGTGAATATCTAAGTTACGAGTTTGGCGAGCATTTGAAGAAATGCGGAATACTTTCACAATTGACACCGCGGAACACCACAGTAATGGTGTGTCCGAACATCGTAATCGAACTCTCTTAGATATGGTTCGTTCTATGATGTCACTTACTGATTTACCGCTATCATTTTGGGGTTATGCATTAGAAACAGCATTCACTTTAAATAGGGCACCGTCTAAATCCGTTGAAACGACCGTATGAATTATGGTTTGGGAAGAAACCTAGATTGTCGTTCCTTAAAGTTTGGGGATGAAGCCTATGTAAACAAGTTACAGCGGACAAGCTTGAACCCAAAGCGGAAAAATGCGTCTTCATAGGATACGAAGGAAACTATTGGGTATACCTTCTATCATAGATCCGAAGGCAAAATCTTCGTTGCCAAGAATGGATCCTTTCTAGAGAAGGAATTTCTCTCGAAAGAAGTGACTGGAAGGAAAGTAGAACTCGACGAGGTTGTCGAACCTTCTCTCGAAATTGCGAGTAGCGCAGCACCGGAAGAAGTTCATGTGGTGCCTGCACCAATAAGAGAGGAAGCTAATGATGGTGATCATGAAACTTCGGTTGAAGTTACTACAGAACCTCGGAGGTCAACGAGAACTCGTACCACTCCAGATTGGTATGATCCCGTTATGAGTGTCATGTTGGTGGACAACACCGATGACCCCGAGATATATGAGGAAGCGATGATGAGCCCAGATTCCAATAAATGGCAAGAAGCCATGAAATCCGAGATTGGATCCATGTACGAAAACCAAGTATGGACTTTGGTGGACTTACCGGATGGCCGGAAGGCTGTCGATAACAAATGGATTTTCAAGAAGAAAACAGATCTTGATGGTAATGTTCTCGTCTATAAAGCTCGACTTATCGCAAAAGGGTTTCGACAAATTCAAGGAGTTGACTATGATGAGACTTTCTCACCGATGGAAGCTAAAAGTCTGTGAGGATTATGTTAGCAATCGCTGCATATTATGATTATGAGATATGGCAGATGGATGTCAAAACAGCATTCCTCAATGGAGATATTGATGAAGAGTTGTATATGATGCAACCCAAAGGTTTTGTCGATCCTAAAGATGCTAACAAGGTATGCAAACTTCAGCGGTCCATCTATGGATTGAAGCAAGCATCCCGAAGTTGGAATAAAAGTTTTGGTAAGGTGATCAAAAGTTTTGGTTTTATACAAACTTATGGAGAAGCTTGTATTTACAAGAAAGTGAGTGGGAGCTCTGTAGCATTCTTAATACTATATGTGGATGACATATTGTTGATTGGGAATAATGTAGACCTTCTTAATAGTGTCAAGGAATATTTGAATAATAGTTTTTCAATGAAGGATCTTGGCGAAGCAGCTTACATATTAGGCATAAAGATTTATAGAGATAGATCGAAACGCCAAATATCATTGTCACAGTACATATTTGGACAAAGTTCTAAAGAGATTTGGAATGGAAGAAAGCAAGAAAGGGTTCTTGCCCATGTTGCAATACGACCTTGAGTAAAACTCAAAGTCCGACATCGGCAGAAGATAGAGAAAGGATGAGTAAGACTCCTATGCCTCACCCATAGGATCTCTAATGTATGCCCTGCTATGTACTAGACCCGACATTGCATATGTTGTTAGTTTAACTAGCAGATATCAAAGTGATCGAGTGGATCATTGGACAATGTCAAAACATCCTTAAGTACTTGAGAAGAACTAAGGACATGGTTCTTTCTTATGGAGGTGATGAACAACTCGTTGTTAACGGTTACACCGATGCTAGTTGGAACACCGATCCGGATGATTCTAAATCACAATCTGGATATTATTTATTTTGAATGGTGCAGCGATTAGTGGAGGAGTGCAAATCAAAGCGTTGTGGCGAGATCTTCAAGCGAATCGGAATACATGGTCTGCTCGGAGGCTTCACAAGAAGCGATATGGATGAAAGAGTTCATTCTGAGCTGGGTGTGGTTCCTAGTCTGTTGGACCCAATGTCTATCTCTTGTGATAACATGGGCCATAGCCAATGCGCAAGAACCAAGGTCACACAAGAAGCTGAAGCATATCAAGCTGCGTTTTCACGCTATTCGAGAACATATCCAGGATGGGGATATAAAGATTTACAAAGTACACACAGATCTGAATGTGGCGGATCCGTTGACTAAACCTCTCCCGAGGGCAAAACATGACCAACACCAAAGCGCCATGGGTGTTGGTATATTACCATGTGATCTGGATTAGATGACTTGAGTGCAAGTGGGGGTTTGTTGGAGATATGCCCTAGAGGCAATAATAAATGTAGTTATTATTATATCTTTGTGTTTATGATAAATGTTTACATTCATGCTATAATAGTATTAACAAGGAAACATTGATACTTGTGTGATTTGTAAACTTAATTTGAAGTCCCTAGTATAGCCTCTATACTTCACTAGCTTGTTGGTTGATTAATGATTGTGGTTTCCCTATCATGAACATTGAGATGTTATCAACAACAAGATCATATCGTTAGGAGAATGATATGGTGGACATACTCCTATAGATAAGCGTAGCATAAAGATCAAGTCATTTCAATAGTTCAATTGCTATATGCTTTCTGATACATAGTAACCTAATTCCTTCGACCATGAGATCATGCATATCACCTTTACCGGATGGATGCTTTGGTGACATCAAACACCACACCGTAACTGGGTGGCTATAAAGGTGGCATTGAGTGTTCGGAAAGTATTGGTTGAGACACATGGATCAAGAGTGGGATTTGTCCATCCATATGACGGATAGATATACTCTGGGCCCTCTCGGTGGAATGTCATCCAATTAGCTTGCAAGCATGTGACTGGCTCAAAAGGGATCACATATCACGGGAACGATAAAAGAGTACTTGTCGGTAACGAGGTTGAACTAGGTATGCAGAGATACCGATGATCATAACCTCGGATAAGTAAACTATCGTGAGACAAAGGGAAATTGGTATCGTATGTAAGTGGTTCATTCGATCGCAAAGTAATCGTAGAAATATGTGGGAGCCATATGAATTTCCATATTCCTCTATTGGTTATTGTTCGGAGAAGTGTCTCGATCATGTCCGCATAATTCACGAACCGTAGGGAGACACACTTAAGGATTCGACGTTGTTTTGAGTAGTTATGGTATTATGAGAAAGAGAGAATGTTGTTCGAGTCTCGGATGGGATCCGGGATATCACGAGGTGATCCGGAATGGTCCGGAGAATAAGATTCATATAAGGAAAGTCCGTTTGAGTTCGGGAATGATTCCGGTGTTTTCATCGGGAATGTTCTAGAAGGTTCGGAATGTCCGGCACTCGGTACATGAATGTGTCATTACATATTGGGATGATTGCATCATGTACTAAGTGTTCTCCCTGTTCCAAATAAAGGATTAAATTGAATCCCAAACTGAAAAGTCAAACGGCGGTTTGAAAGTCAAGCGGCTAAAACAGAAAGTGAGGGAAAGAGGAAGAGGGGGCAAACCGGTGGGAGGAATCCTCCTCCAACCGGGGCCCACCTCCAAGCCGAGTTGGTGAGGGACTCCTCCCTCCCCTGGCGCGCTGCCCTCCACCTATATAAAAGGAGGCGGGGGCCTCCTCTCTGAACACACAAGTTCCTATCCTCTAAATCTAAACCCTAGCCCTAGACTCCGGTTTAGAGCCGCTTTGGTTTAGAGCTTCTAATTGCACTAGCCTTCGGATTAGAGCCTTCTAATTGGTGTGTCTAAACCCTAGACCACTAATAGCTCTCTCATACTCCACCATACTTGCTCCTGCTTAAGGCGAAGCCTGCAGATCTCCCTCTACTTCGGTACCACTGCCAGTTGCCGGAATCGCGAGAGTGCTACAACCTCCGCACTGGAACAAGGGAGAGGAAGGTCTTCGTCGAGTCGAACGTGTGACCGATCATGAAGCGCCAGCTTTAACGCCTTGGAAGGATCGTCTACACGATCTTGAGATCGGGAAGAGTACGACATCACCCACGAATCGCTCTCATTAAACACTTTGGAATCTTCGAGGGTAAGTTATTCCATCGACTCGTTGCTACAATCTAGTAGATAGATCTTGGCTTGTTTGTTTGTATGCGATAGAAATTTTTTGTTTTCCATGCTACGAAACCCTACAATACATCCATAGAATACATACCCTCCAAGACCGAATAGCGTTAACGAGGTTGTACTCGTGGATGATGTAGTCGAACGCTTGCCGATCTCAAGATCGAGAAGAAGTCCATCCGGTCCAGCCGGTCCAGCACCATCAAGTCCAGCACCACAAAGTAGTGGTACATCTGTGATCGCACACACGCCCAGGTACCCCGACAATCCCCGCGCCCTCGCTCCAGCGAAGCAGCAGAAACAACAAATCCTTTCATAAAAAGCCACCGGAAACATATATCTCGTTGATCCGAGACCAAGGGGAAATTCTAAAGGGGGAGAGAGATCCTTCGCGAAGAGGTGTGCTTTGAGAAGAGTAGAGGGAGGCCTTTTATAGGGAGAGGGGGGCACCCCAAGGGGCATGGCTCCTAGACCATGGTGGCTGCCCCCACCTCTTCCACATTCATGTGGGTGGATCTTCCACTCAAAATGAAAAGCCTCCACTCATATAAACATGCCTCCACTCAAAAATCCACTCACATGCATTAAATTTCCAAAAAAATTAATGCAATCTCTCATTTAAATAAAACTCTTTTATTTATTTATTCATAATTTTGTTAATTACTCTAATTAACAAACATTCACATAAAACCCTTATAACATTTCAATTTCGCATGTAGAACCAGTTTCAGCAATTTCAACCGAAACGATTCCGGTGTCTAGTGAAATAAATTTCTGCGCTTTCTTTTTCTTTCTCTGGAATATCATTTGCTCCGAATGGTGTCAGTATCCCTTAAGTGTGTCACCCTACAGTTTGCGAATAATATAGACATGATCAAGACCCCTCTCCGATCAATAATCAGCAGCGGGACCTGGAGATCCGTACTGACTCCCACACATTCAACGATGACCTCTGTGATCGTGTGAACCTTATACGCATGTAACTCAATCCCTTTGTCTCGCGATATATTACATGTCCGAGATTCGATCATTCATATCCTCATACCTAGTCTGATCTCGTTACTGACATGTAATTTTTTCTCCTTCCCATGATATAACATTCTAGTGATCAAATCACTTGCTTGCAAGCTAACTAATGTGATATCACCGAGAGGGCCTAGAGTATATCTATCCATCATCGGGATGGACAAATTCCACTCTTGATCCATGAGCCTCAACATAACACCTTCGTAGCACTAAACCCATCTTTATAGTCACCCTGTTACGGTGTGACGTTTGATGTTATCAAGATACTCTTCTCGTGTTAGTGATTGACATGATCTCATGGTCTAAGGACTAAGATTACTTCGTATGATGTTATAGCAATATAAACACAATGACCTTGATCATAATGCTATACTTCGGATAAATGTTCATCACATCATTCCAACAATGTTGTCACCTCGTTATTAACAACATCCAATGTCCATGATCCGGAAACCTTTGATCATCTTGTCAGTCAACGGGCTAGTTTATAAGAGAGGCATAACTAGGAACTTCCTTTTTGTTTATTAAGAACACATGTATTATTGTTTCCGTATTAATACAATTATAGCATTCAAAATAAACATTTATCATAAATAAGGAATACGATAATAACCACTTTATTATTGCCTCTCCGACATATTCCCTTCACCTAGCGCTCCGAAGCGTCACGTACCAAGCAGCACCCCTAAGAGGGAAAGTGACGACAACAACGTTGCTGCCCGGACTAGTCCTACGGATTCCCCCGGTACGCTACGAGAGGTGGGGAAGAGATACACCCGACGCCCTTCAAGAAGGACGATGACACCCACATGCATCATCACGTTGGTGTCAAGACGATAAGGATTTCTCCCGACTCATCCATCCACCAATGGATCCGCCGCCACCGCAGATTCCCACTGCCAAGCAGCCGCGCCATCGCCACCGTGGTCACCCGGGACAAACGAAGCCGCTGCCGGTCTGAGGAGCACCAGACTCGTACCATTATCCGAGAGTCTATACTACAACTAACCCATTAGTACGGGCAAGGGGTATTGGTAAACAAGTCGACAGCGACAAGTAGACCGAACATGGCAACCTCCACGCCATCCATAGGCCAAACCTAGAAACGGCGGCAACCAAACATGATCCCACCTAGCCTGCATCTATCCATGTCCCAACGTGGCTGGGCAGAGCCCGCATCACCCAGATCTGGGCCGTCCTGGCCCAGATTGAGGCAGCAGCGCCCTGCATCCAAGCCACGCCGCCAGAGGCCATCATTGCCCCACTGCCTGCACCTCAATGCCGCCACCTCCGCCACCAATCGGCCGAGCATCGCCGCCGTGAGAAGGAGCCGAGCCCGCACCGTCCAGAGCCACAGACCGCCGCCGCCCACAGGTAGCCGACGTCTAGGACTAGCCCGCCCTGCAAGGCCGCCACACTATCGGAGGCCGACCGTGCCGACGCGCCGCCCTCCATGGCTACTGCGACCCACACCGCCATCTCCATGCGAGGGGGGAAGGGGGGAGCCCCGTCGCTGCCAGCGCTCGAGCTTTGTCCGACGAAGCCGACCGGTGGCGGCAAGACAGAGGAAGGCAAGAGGAGGGGGCTCTGGGCGGTGGCGGTTAGGGTTCCCTCCTTGTCGCCCATGGGAGAAACGCGGGAGGAAGAGCCGTTCTCCGCTTCTTGGTAGAACATAACTGGTCATTGGAGATGCTCTCATACGACGATATTATTGTTTTGTAAACTAGCATGGTGGCCCTCGCAAATGTGATTGCATCACCTTTAGTTGTTTTCTTAGATAGAGACATCATCCTAGGTCTGTTAAATTTTATAAAAGATATCCTCATAACTTGATATAACTTGATGGACAATCATGTTATGCAATAGAACATATTACATTATATGGCCACCATTTATGCTAAATATATATCACATGCATAGAGGACATCTTTGATTATCTTTAATTACTATGTCGAAGGTTGTTAGGATACTTAGTGAAACACTACATTAATGACCATATGTGAAGTTTATGCATGAGATTAAATTGGTACATATGTACAATTAAAATGTAGACCATGACCTGACTTGTAGTTATTACGACATCATATATCAGTATGCCTTGCTAATATACATACTAGCAAATAATTAGAGTTTACTTGAGCAATGATCCTATGATCTTCATACCATTATGATGGAATAGAAAGTCCATTGTCTTAATAAGGTAGATCAAAATGAATTTATCCTTGTTCACATCCTCAACCATGAACATTCTTAATGAGCAATCTTGATTTTCCACATCCAGTAGTTTATAAATAGAGCTTGGATCTAGTTACAAAACTACAAATATTTTCACCTTGTGACATTTTGATTGTATGGTTATAGAGTGAAATCCATCGCCCTTGATTATATCATTTTCATAGGGTAAGGTGATAGTGTCACTTATGCTTGCAAATATATAGACACCATAACCAATTCAATAACAATTGAACTAATCAATTGTATATTCATATTTGATCCTTCAAATTGTACATTCAATGGAAGATTTCTATATAAAATTGAAGTAAGTTTATGATATCTTTCAAACTGCTATAAGTATAGATCATATTATTATCAACTAAAAACATGACATACTTTAGGAAGATCTATAATTGATGGTTAAACTTGATACAATTTAGGAAGATTTCTCGATAGCTATATATTCATGTTCAGTTGTGATGATATGTTGACTTTAGTTTTCTTAGGTACAACTATGAAAACCTATTGGCTATGGTTTTATAAAAAAATAAGAATATAATATGTTTGATTTTGACACATAGTTATGATGTATGGCTGCATGAATCATCTATGAATAGTCATAGACACTTCTTTGACTGCAAAAGTTTCTTTACATCGAACCTAGGATCTAGCCTTATAATTTCCAACGAAAATAGCTCGTTTCAGTATCTTCCCATTTCACTTGACCTTCAAGAACAAATAAAGGCTCTAGGAGGTTAGGATATGTCTCTAGAGTGAAGTTTAGATATGTTACATTAGTAAGTTTTTGGCGATAATATCTTGGTGATTGAGATGGTGTCGTACTAAATAGAGGTAAATTGAAACCTCTATCTCCCCATTTCATTTTCAATAAAACCAATTTTGACCAACCCCTCACTTCGTTCCACCTTCAACAACTGACAAAGGCTCTAAGAGATGAGGATGCAATACTACATATTTATATTTGATTGTAGTTTGGGAATGTGATGTTATTGTGTTCTATGACACAATGTATATGTGTGTTTCAGAAGGTGTCATACAGGATAAATACATATTAGCTCTGTCAAATTCATTGTGTTTTCGTGTGGATCAAGGTTTATCATGCAATAGTCCATGTAACCGGTGGCTCTCATGGCTTGTTATTTTGTTTTTTTCCTTGAAAATTTGGTGATTATCCAATAGAGTTGTTGTTTGATGGTATGTTTTGTGAGAATATGTATCTCCGCCACTATCTTCCTAACTACTTAGTCATAGTCTCCGAAGTCAACATCTATTACATATTTTCAGGTTCTTCCGTAATGCATTGTATGTCCCAGAATAGGTCCTATTCTTCTACCCTTTCCATGTAGTCGATGGCTAAAAAATTATGTTTTAAAAGTTTCTATTTATGCTTTATATATGTACAACTCAGTGTATTGTTAGAACATGTCATGTATTTCGCCTGCGAGGCTGGCACCGTGTCGTATTATAGTACTCATGTGCCATCACACACCTGGGTGTAAGCTAAAGTCACATCTCCTATTAATTTGCTTCGGTGTTGTTTTTCTCTATAGCTGACATCGTGTTGTACATAATAAATGAATATTGGTTACATCTAAGTTTTTGTACTTTTGTATGAATTAATGTTTATCATGTAGTAGTTCATTTTTTTGGAAATGGATGTAGTAGTTCATAGATCCTATGATCCTGATGACGTTTTTCTTTTCTATGTAGTTCGGCGATTTTGCGATAAAGTGATGGTTGCACAGTTTGTCTTGAGAGGAATGTCTCTGTAATACCATTGTGGATCCATAATAAATCAGCTTTTGTGGCCTAACAATTTTGTAGTTTGCTTCTAGTATGTATCAATCAATTTTTTTACTTTCCTAAGGGATTAGTTTTGGTGTTCGTTTCCATCACATACTGGCTTCTAAGTTTTTCAGCAAGGAAGTTGGTCCCGTCAGATGGTATAGCACGAGCCGCTAATGGTTAATTTGCATGGAGAGACTCGATTTGCCTCCACATTCTACCTTTTAGTCATTTATTCCAACGATTGATCGGCAAAGAGAGTCCTACGAAGATACGCGTGGTGGCCGGTCATCTTTCTCTTTAATTCGGGTGAGGTAGATCTCTTTGTAATTGATACATGTCTCAAGATGCACCGTGTCAACACCAGCGAGTCATTCCAAAATTACACAGTTACGTAACTATTAACCTCTTGTTTAATCTTAGTCATATATTTTAGATCTAACTATCAAAATAAATTTGGATAATGTGGCTTAACGTGGTGGGTTTATTAGACATCCTTATATTGCTTTTAGTATATAACTAGCATGGTGGCCCTCGAAAATACGAGGGCATCACCTTTAGTTGTTTTCTTAGATAGGGACATCATCCTAGGTCTGCTAAATTTTATAAAAGATACCCTCATAACTTGATATAACTTGATGGACAATCATGTTATGCAATAGAACATATTACATTATATGGCCACCATTTATGCTAAATATATATCACATGCATAGAGGACATCTTTGATTATCTTTAATTACTATGTCGAAGGTTGTTAGGATACTTAGTGAAACACTACATTAATGACCATATGTGAAGTTTATGCATGAGATTAAATTGGTACATATGTACAATTAAAATGTAGACCATGACCTGACTTGTAGTTATTACGACATCATATATCAGTATGCCTTGCTAATATACATACTAGCAAATAATTAGATTTTACTTGAGCAATGATCCTATGATCTTCATACCATTATGATGGAATAGAAAGTCCATTGTCTTAATAAGGTAGATCAAAATGAATTTATCCTTGTTCACATCCTCAACCATGAACATTCTTAATGAGCAATCTCGATTTTCCACATCCAGTAGTTTATAAATAGAGCTTGGATATAGTTACAAAACTACAAATATTTTCACCTTGTGACATTTTGATTGTATGGTTATAGAGTGAAATCCATCGCCCTTGATTATATCATCTTCATAGGGTAAGGTGATAGTGTCACTTATGCTTGCAAATATATAGACACCATAACCAATTCAATAACAATTGAACTAATCAATTGTATATTCATATTTGATCCTTCAAATTGTACATTCAATGGAAGATTTCTATATAAAATTGAAGTAAGTTTATGATATCTTTCAAACTACTATAAGTATAGATCATATTATTATCAACTAAAAACATGACATACTTTAGGAAGATCAATAATTGATGGTTAAACTTGATACAATTTAGGAAGATTTCTCGATAGCTATATATTCATGTTCAGTTGTGATGATATGTTGACTTTATTTTCTTGGGTACAACTATGAAAATCTATTGGCTATGGTTTTATAAAAAAATAAGAATATAATATGTTTGATTTTGACACATAGTTATGATGTATGGCTGCATGAATCATCTATCCTAGACACTTCTTTGACTCCAAAAGTTTCTTTACATCGAACCTACGATCTAGCCTTATAATTTCCAACAAAAATAGCTCGTTTCAGTATCTTCCCATTTCACTTGACCTTCAAGAACAAATAAAGGCTCTAAGAGGTTAGGATATGTCTCTAGAGTGAAGTTTACATATATTACATTAGTAAGTTTTTGGCGATAATATCTTGGTGGTTGAGATGGTGTCGTACTAAATAGAGGTAAGTTGAAACCTCTATCTTCCCATTTCATTTTCAATAAAACTAATTTTGACCAACCCCTCACTTCGTTCCACCTTCAACAACTGACAAAGGCTCTAAGAGATGAGGATGCAATACTACATATTTATATTTGATTGTAGTTTGGGAATGTGATGTTATTGTGTTCTATGAGACAATGTATATGTGTGTTTCAGAAGGTGTCATACATGATAAATACATATTAGCTCTGTCAAATTCATTGTGTTTTCGTGTGGATCAAGGTTTATCATGCAATAGTCCATGTAACCGGTGGCTCTCATGGCTTGTTATTTTGTTTTTTTTCTTGAAAATTTGGTTATTATCCAATAGAGTTGTTGTTTGATGGTATGTTTTGTGAGAATATGTATCTCCACCACTATCTTCCTAACTACTTAGTCATAGTCTCCGAAGTCAACATCTATTACATATTTTCAGATTAATTTGAATTTTAAAAATTATGTTTTAAAAGTTTCTATTTATGCTTTATATATGTACAACTCAGTGTATTGTTAGAACATGTCATGTATTTCGCCTGCGAGGCTGGCACCGTGTCCTACTATAGTACTCATGTGCCATCACACACCTGGGTGTAAGCTAAAGTCACATCTCCTATTAATTTGCTTCGGAGTTGTTTTTCTATAGATGACGTGGTGTCGTACATAATAAATGAATATTGGTAACATCTAATTTTTTGTACTTTTGTACGAATTAATGTTTATCATGTAGTAGTTTTTTTTTGGAAATGGATGTAATAGTTCATGGATCCTATGATCCTGATGACGTTTTTCTTTTCTATGCAGTTCGGCGATTTTGCGATAAAGTGATAGTTGCACAATTTGTCTTGCGGGGAATGTCCCTCTAATACCATTGTGGATCCATAATAAATCAGCTTTTCTGGCCTAACAGTTTTGGAGTTTGCTTCTAGTATGTATCAATCAATTTTTTTCTTTTCTAAGGGACTAGTTTTGGTGTTCGTTTCCATCTCATACTGGCTTCTGAGTTTTTCAGCAAGGAAGTTGGTCCCATCAGATGGTATAGAACGAGCTGCTAATGATTAATTTGCATGGAGAGACTCGATTTGCCTCCACATTCTACCTCGTAGTCATTTATTCTAACGATTGATCGGCAGAGAGAGTCCAGTCCTACGGAGATACGTGTAGTGGGCCGGTCATCTTTCTCTTTAATCCGGGTGAGGTAGATCTCTTTGTAATTGATATATGTCTCAACATGCACCTTATGACACACCACCGAGTCATTCCAAAATTACACAGTTACGTAACTATTAACCTCTTGTTTAATCTTAGACATATATTTTAGATATAACTATTAAAATAAATTTGAATGATGTGGCTTAACGTGGTGACTTTATTAGACATCCTTATATTGCTTTTAGTATATAATAGATAGATAATAGATTTGAGACTGACCGGGCTAGCTGATAATAGCGACATTCTGCTTGCTAGCTTCGGCACGAAATTCTGGCCATCTTAGTCCATGGTCTGGCTAGAAATCTTCGTCCATGGTCTGGTTAGAAATTATTCAGGAACAGGAGCAGCATCAATCTTAAAACAAAATTTTGTTAATTCGTGTTAAGGGTTTGATGATTTGTACTCCCAGCACATCAGTAGTACTGGTTTTTGCGGGTGGCCCGATGTGTTGTATACGCTCTGCGTGTAGATTCTATGGCGTAAGTGGTAGATTTAATTAGTCGCGACTCGCGAGCCTGACACAAGATAGGGTCATATGGTTGGTCAGGTATATTCACCGTGGTACCGATTCAATCTGACAAAATATACTGAGAGTTCGGTTTTTATTTTTGCTATACTGTATTGAATCGACTGTGGGTCCCAGACTCCCAGCGTATGATGATAAAGTAAGAAGATGTCAAACATACATGCTGCCTTACTTTTACATACTCACGTCCCTCTCTCTTTTCTATTTACTCTATGACATGTGGGTCAAACTTCCATATCTCTTGCATGCTGACTCCACAGAAGCGAACCAACTATATGATGTGTTTCTTTGCTCTGACAACTTGAATCGGTGCTATAAAAGTTCCACACTGTATAGAACCGGTTTCATAAGGCCTTTGAATCGCTTTTTCTACACGGTGTGGCTGGTCTTAGGAGTTTGTTTCATAAGTTTAGTCTACACACAATGAATTACAGAGATTGGAGATCGATGCCGCAAGATTATAATTCAGAGATCGATGCAGGGAAGTAGATCGATCGCAGAGGTTTAATTATATTAAAGCCTGAAGCCAGTGGCCAGTCAAGAATATTTTATTAAGGCCTACCGACGCTACATTGCCGAGCGAGTGAAAGTGACAAAAGATCTGAGATTGGGGATCAATGACAAAAGATCAGAGATCAGAGATCGATTACAGAACAATCAATGAAAGAAGATAAGAGATCGGAGATCAATGACAGAGGTTAAATTGCACCGAAGCCTGACACAATATAATCTATTTAACGAGCCAGTCATATTGCAGTCCTACTTGAGCTAGCTGCAGGGATCAGAGATGCAGAAATTTAGGAACGGAGTGAAAGTGGGTGGTAAGGAATATTTGGGAGTTCGTTTTTTAATGTTTATAAGCCTACCAAAAAAGATTAGAGATCAACGATAGAAGTTCTGAGATCGAAGATGGATTACACAAGATCAGAGCTTTAATTACGCTAAAGCCCGACGTAATAAAGTATGTTAAACAAGCAAGTTGCTAGTAAGGAATATTTTGAAGTTATCTAAAATCGCATTTGAATTCCTACATGAGCTGGCTGCAGGGGTAAGAGAGGTGGCAAAACATTTAGGATTAAGCCTATCGACGCTGCGTTGCCAAGGTAAAGTGGCTAGTAGCTAGGCATATTCGGGTGTTGTTTCATTAATGTTTACACTTAGAACAAGTTCAATAATAGAGACAACCCTTTGCTATAAGTGATTGCCATATCATCTATAGCTAACATATAGTCAACAAGCACTGCTTCAGTGCTCCTTCCTTCTCTAAACATAAAAGGGCAATCTGATCTTTTATCATTAATTAATACCTAATCCCCTATTAATTATATTGCTTGTCAGATCCAAGCTTAAACCCTTATTACCCATGTTTGTAGCGACGTATTCTTGTATGAGGATTGATTTAACTACCCGTATTCCAGTCGTCACTATCTCAATTATTATGAACCATTACGCGCGAAATTAGAGATCGAATTTGCATTGATCGATACCTCTAGCGACAATGATGCTAAATACTTATAGGAGGCAACTACTGCTCATCACCGACAGTGTCAAGGGCGTGCCATCGCTCGCTGCCGACGAGGATAGTGCCGTCATGAATCGTAAGTGATGAAAGCACCACGATATACATATTGCATACGTATATAGATACATGCGGGTTTATACAGGTTATATACAGTAATTATTATTCGTTAAAAATCGTTAAGTACCATCATGAAGGGGTACAGAGCAATCTTAGCCGAATTCAATAGAGAAGAGCACCGAAGCAGAACTGACAGTCAACATGTATAATAGCAAAATTTAAAGATGTACTAATTTTTTAGTATATGGCCCATCATCCACTCTAACAAAATATCTAAGAGTACGTGCTACTGTCTCTTGCATAAGAACACACGACTCCTTACTTTTTCATATCTCTATTCTACATAGACAAAATTGCCACACAAACAGCTATAAGCCCACTATTGTATTTACTCTTATGAAAGAGGATCAGAGATAAATGGTGCAAGATCTGACACTAAAGATCCATTACACAAGATTGAAGATAATATCAGAGATTGGAGATCGATGGCAGAGGTTTAATAACATTGAAACCCGACACAATGAAAACAATTAAACGAGCAAGTGGCTATTAAGCCTGCCTCACAAGATTCAAGATCAATGATACTCCCTCTGTTTTCAGTTTACAAGTTCTACGAATGTACATAGATTGTCAATTTAACCAATAAAATATAAATTATATAGCAAAAACGTTATATCATTCTAATGGTATAATTTTTGTGTTATAGAATTTATATTTTAGTGGTCAAAGTGCCAACCTAGATATACGTGTAAGACTTGTAAACCGAAACGGAGGGAGTAGAAGATTCGAGATCGAAGATCGATTACACAAGGTCATTAAAGTCCGACACAATAAAGTATATTAAACGAGTAAGAATCAATTTGGCATATTTTAGAATTTGCTTTGAAGTGGGTTTGATGTCCCTGAGCTAGCTGCAGTGATAGGGATGTGAAAATATTTAGGAGTTCGTTTAATAAGATTAAGAATACCGGGGCGTTGCATTACCGAGTGAAAGTGACTGGTAATACATATTTAGGAGTTCGCTTACAAATATTTAAGCATAACTAAACGATTAGAGATTAATGGTAGAAGATCGCTGATTTACAGAAGATTTAAAATGGAAGAATGATGTAAGAGATTTAATTACATAGAAGCCAAAAAAATATAGTCTATTAAAGATAGTCATGGTGGGGTGAAATTTGGAGTAGTGTCATGCACATCACACTACTCTCAGTTACCACCTTTATAGTGCATAGTGTAATAGATGACTGTATTAATTATCTTATAGACTTATTTTGTTTAGAAAAATATGATGGTATGGTAACAAAGCTACTTTCCATAGCCATCTCACCCACTGGACATCGCCTTCACCCCCCCCCCCCCGGTCTATAGAGGGAGGGCGCTGCAATGCTGGAGGTTTGCGATGGTGGCCACAACGTGCTTCAGCGCCTAGGAACGGCCAGATCCGCTCGGACATGGAAAGGAAGATGAACGCCGACATTGTCACCCAGATTGATATAATGCCTAGCCCATACGATGAAGAAATGAAAAGGACCAAAATTTTAAGGGGAAAATCACAAAAAAAAATCTGCCATGTCAGAAAACTAACAGGTAGCGTCACTGAGTGACTAAAACGCTCGTGTGTGGCAAGTTCCGACTCTGCTTTTGTGTTTTCGTGAGTTAGTTATCAGAATTGCTCATACACGAGGAGTTGATAGACCATTTTGCTGTTTTTCATTTTTAATTAAAATGAATGTGTAGAAGGGTTTGGGGGGAGGGAAGCCTCTCACGTGTAATACGCGGGGTTCCGGTGTGTATATAATGGGCCAGAGGCCAAGAGTTAGGGTACAACTACAATTAGAGTACAAGTCAAATACAACTATATAAGCCTAGCTATACACACCAACAGAATGCATTACATGAGAAAGTGGCTGGACATGTATCACTATTAGAGATTTTCTCATATGTGACATATTTTACTAGGGGCGTGCCTAAAAAACCACACGCCACTAGTTTTACTAGTGGCGCCACTAGTTAGTAGCGTGTCCTATATTTGTGCACGCCACTAGTATGTGGGACCCAACTCAATCATTGGGCTTATGTTACTAGTGGTGTTTCATCTATGTACAAGCCACCACTAGTAACTAGACTTGTCTATTCGAAAGAATAAAAAATTTCTCAATTCTTAGTGGCATGTGGACATATGTATATGGCACTAATTAGTGACTTGTATATTGACACGCCACTAGTAAGTTTGCACTTCTAAAACTTTAAAAATGATTGGACACCCTATATTGCTTGAGAGATATCTCTCTTCCACTCCTCTAGCTTATTCAATAACGCACCACGTATGGGAGACAACTCTCTCTTCCATACTCCTCTATCTTTGTCAACACGAAAACCATAGGAGACTACCAAGCAGCGTCGGGCCGCCACCCCTCTTCCGTCTCAATACTCCAGCAATCCATGTAGAAGAGAAACCTTCAATCTTCCATCCTCCTCGCCAAAGTAGTTGGCCAGATCCGCCTCGAATGGCCGCTCCGCCGACAGCGTCGCCGCGTTTCTCCTCTCCCATCTCCAAGCTCTGTCCGCACTTAACTGTGTCGTGCGGACATCGACGTTTCCGGCAACAACAACGACTGACTTGCAAACATCAATAATCAAGAGTTCACCGTCATTAACCACTATGAAACTGCGGTTGCTTTTTTTGTTTCCGAAAATTTTACTAGTGGCGTGCCAAAAAAGTTACTAGTGGCGTGTGGAAAAATGGGCATGCTAGTGGCATGTAAGTCGCATGCCACGCCGGTATGGTTTACCATTGACGTAACAGCGGTGGCGTGCCACCCCACGCCACTATGAGTGATTTGGCACATCACCTGTGAGCAAATACGCACTAGATATTTGAAAGTGCACGTGCATTCGAATTAGGGTCATTGTCCCCGCCGTACATGCAGATAGCGTATATGTCTACAAGACTTCTCATAATGGAGTCTATAATAGTACTTTCTCTATCCTAAATTAGCTAGGATGCATATAGTCTTTGGTTAAAGTCAAAAAAAATTAAAATTTGACTAACTATGTAGAAAACAGTGTTAATATTTATAATAACAAAATAATATTGTTAGAGCCTTAATGAAATATATTTTTACATTACGTGCATTTATCGTAGATGTTTATATTTTTCTACATTGTTGATCAAAGTTTAAAAGTTTTAGCTTTGATAAAAAACTATATGCGTCCTAATTTGGGATAGAGGGAGTAGCAACCGATGGTCATGCATATTTAGGGTTCATGTAAGTTAGTGCTGAATCTTACTTGTGCGTTGTGCACATGTAAGAGATGATAGAAGAGGTGTTGCTCTGCACGATGCGCACGGGCTGCTGCTCTGTGGACATGGAGGTCATGTCGGTCCGTGATGGACACTACATGAACAAATCAAGACGCTGTCGGCGCTATATGTCCGAGTGGCATGGGCCTCAAGGCGGGGAGCTGAGTAAATCGGCCGTTGGCCTAGTTTGGTTGTCGGTGTAGAATGGGATACACCGACGGCAGCCGTTGGCGTAGACCGGGCCATCGGCATATTAGATAGGCCATGACGGCCATGCAATGGTGGCAAGGCGTTTCACACCTACACCGATGGCATGGCTATTTTCCATTTTTGCCACATTAATACTAAAAAAATCATAACTAAATCATTCTAATTTAGAAAAATATATATAATATATCAAAATTTGCATAAACACTAGTGGAAACGAGGTCTTTTGTTGATCCCGAAAAAGGGGCCGTACCAGCGTGCAAAAAAGGAGCCCCCCTTTAACACCGGTTCATGCCACGGACCGGTGTTAAAGGTCCCTGCAGCAGTGGCCCGCGCACCCCCCCTTTAACACCGGTTCATGGCATGAACCGGTATTAAAGGGAGGGGGGTGGGGCTATATAAGACACCACCCCAGCCCACACACACCCCACTCTTCCATTCTTTCACATTTTGGAGCTTAGCAAGAGGGTGTGAAGAGTGCTAGTTTGTGTTTTTTTCATATGCACAAGAGGTGTTCGGTGAAATGCCCGAGAGCTCAAAATAAGTTTTTTTGTTGCTCTTTCCGTCTCGGTCGAGGTCGGCAACTATAGTTTCATGTGTCATTGATGTACTATATATAAATGGTCATCTCCCTATTATTTTTTGATATATACTACATATTAATGCAGATGAATCGACAATGGATGTACGGTGACCGCCGCACTTCCGAGTACATTACGGGCCTCCAAAATTTCATCGTTGTGGCTAATGCAAACCGTGGTCACAATGGTTTTATGTGCTGTCCGTGTGTTCACTGTCAGAACAAGAAAGACTACTCAAATACCAGAACCATTCACGCCCACCTGCTTCGATCCGGTTTCATGCCCAGCTATAATTGTTGGACCAAGCACGGAGAAAAAGGGGTTGTGATGGAAGACAACGAAGAAGAAGAGGATGATGACAACTATCATAATATGTATCCTGGATATGATGATAGTGCAACGGAGGTAGATAATGAAGATCAAGAGGGAGCAGATGGGCCCGCTTATGACGATCTTGGTCGGGCCATTACTGATGCAAAGGAAGAATGTGAAACTGAAAAGGAGAAGGAGAAGCTGGAGCAGATGTTAAAGGATCACAAAACATTGTTGTATCCAACTTGCGAAGATGGCCACAAATATCTAGGTGCCACACTGGATTTGCTGCAATGGAAGGCAGAGAATGGTGTGACTGACAACGCATTTTCAAAGTTGTTGGTAAAAATGAAGAATCTTCTTCCAAGAAATAATGAGTTGCCCGACAGTACATACCAAGCAAAGAAGGTTGTCTGCCCTCTAGGATTAGACGTGCAGAAGATACATGCCTGCATTAATGACTGCATCCTCTACCGCGGTGAGAAGTACGAGAATTTGGATGCATGCCCGGTATGCACTGCACTACGGTATAAGATCAGACGAGACGATCCTGGCGATGTTGAGGGCGAGGCCCCTAGGAAGAAGGTTCCCGCCAAGGTTATGTGGTATGCTCCTATAATACCACGGTTAAAACGTCTCTTCAGAAATAAAGAGCATGCCAAGTTGTTGCGATGGCACATGGAAGACCGTAAGAAAGACGCGATGTTGAGACACCCCGCTGATGGGTCACAGTGGAGAAAAGTCGAGCGAGAGTACCCGGACTTCGCACGTGACGCAAGGAACTTAAGGTTTGGTCTAAGTACAGACGGCATGAATCCTTTTGGTGAGCAGAGCTGCAGTCACAGCACCTGGCCTGTGACCCTATGTATCTATAACCTTCCTCCTTGGTTGTGTATGAAGAGGAAGTTCATTATGATGCCAGTGCTCATCCAAGGCCCGAGGCAACCCGGCAACGACATTGATGTGTACCTAAGGCCATTAGTTGAAGAACTTTTACAGCTGTGGGCCAAACCAGGTGTACGTATGTGGGATGAGCACAAAGGAGAGCCATTTGACCTACGAGCATTGCTTTTCGTAACCATCAATGATTGGCCTGCTCTTAGTAACATTTTAGGACAGACAAACAAGGGATACAATGCATGCACACACTGTTTAGATGATACTGAAAGTGTATATTTGGATAAATGTAAGAAGGTTGTGTACCTAGGGTATCGCCGATTTCTTCCGAACTTGCATCCAGTAAGAAAGAAAGGGCAAGCATTTCAAACGTCTGGCAGAACCACTGAGGAAGCCTGTCCTCCATACCGGTGAGGAGGTATTTGGTATGGTCAAGGACCTAGAAGTAATCTTTGGAAAAGGTCATGGCAGTCTATCATTCGAATAGCGATGCGGACACGCCCATGTGGAAGAAGCAATCTATATTTTGGGACCTACCCTATTGGAAAGTCTTAGAGGTCCGCTCTTCAATCGACGTGATGCACGTGACGAAGAATGTTTGCGTGAACCTGCTAGTCTTTCTAGGAGTGTATGGGAAGACAAAAGATACACCGGAAGCACGGCAGGACCAGCAACGTCGAAGGCCCCAAGAGCCTATGCATCCTGAGAACGAGAAGGGTAAAGGATACCACTTAACTCCTGCCAGCTACGCTCTTACCAAAGCAGAGAAGGAAATCTTTTTTGAATGCCTGAGCAGTATCAAGGTCCCGTCTGGCTTCTCATCGAATATAAAGGGAATAATAAATATGGCAGAGCAATATTCCAAAACCTGAAGTCTCATGACTGCCACGTGATTATGACACAATTGCTTCTGATTGCATTGGGGGGGCTTCTACCTGAAAATGTTCGAGTACCCATTGTGAAGCTATGTGCATTCCTCAATGCAATATCTTAGAAGGTAATCGATCCAGAAAGCCTACCAGGGTTACAGACAGATGTGGCCCAATGTCTTGTCAGCTTTGAGTTGGTGTTCCCACCATCCTTCTTCAATATTATGACGCATCTCCTGGTTCACCTAGTAGAAGAGATTGTCATTCTCGGTCCTGTATTTCTACACAATATGTTCCCCTTTGAGAGGTACATGGGAGTCTTAAAGAAATATGTTTATAACCATGCTAGGCCAGAAGGAAGCATCTCCAAGGGCTATGTAACAGAGGAGGTCATTGAGTTCTGTGTTGATTTTATTCCTGACCTTAAGGCGATTGGTGTTCCAGAATCACGACATGAGGGAAGACTGCGTGGAAAAGGCACCCTAGGATGTAAAGCAATGATATGTAGGGACGAGCATTCTCTCAATCAAGCACACTACACGATTTTACAAAGATCTATCTTGGTTGCCCCGTATATCAATGAACACAAGAATTTAATACGCCTCAAACACCCGGGGCAGTCTGATGAATGGATTATAAGTGAACACATGGCGAGTTTTGGCGGCTGGCTGCAAAGACTTCTCACGAATAACACCACTGTTGGGGATCAGCTGTACTTGTTGGCCAGGACACCATCTTCGATTGTATGTACTATCCAAGTGCGAGATAAATGGGAATACATTTTAGACGATAGGCCAAGATAAAAAGAGCACCAACCAAAACAGTGGTGTCCGCTTCGATGCAGCAGAAGACAATGGGCAAAATACCACGTATTATGGGTTCATAGAGGAGATATGGGAACTTGACTATGGACATAATTTTAAGGTCCCCTTGTTTCTATGCAAATGGGTCAAGCTAACAGGAGGAGGGGTTGAGGTAGACAAGAAGTACGGAATGACAACGGTGGATCTCAACAATCTTATGAAGGTAGACAAGAACTTAGACGAACCATCCGTCCTAACCAATGATGTGGCTCAGGTTTTCTATGTGAAGGACATGTCCTCCAGACCAAAAAAAAAGAAAAAATATGCAAACGAATACATCATATGATGAGCCAAAGCGTCACATAGTTCTTTCAGGGAAAAGAAACATCGTAGGAATCGAGGACAAGACAGACATGTCAGAAGATTATAATAAGTTTGATGAAATTCCGCCCTTCACAGTGAAAACTGAACCAAGCATTCCGTTAAGTAAAGAAGATGCTCCATGGTTATGTCTGAAGCGATCATAAGGAAGGACAGATGCCAAGAAGTTCATGCTCATATTATGTAACTCTAGTTCATGTTTTTAATATTAATACATGTCTTGAGTGTTAGTCATGTTTTGTGGATGGACCGGGACTATGAGAAGAAGTTGTCCCGATTCGTACTTACCATTAAGATCTGATCCGCAAGCGGTCACATATTAGGGAGTGCCTCTATGACCAGTTTCTTGGAGATCTTGGGAGGACTAGGCTCGTCGGCATCTCCCCGAACTGCCGAGTGGTGTCCCTCGATCTCGAAACCATCTTGCAGCTTTGTAACTTCTCTAACTAGATCAATACACACGGGAGCTAACTAATTTCACATATTAGGAGTGCCTCTATGACCAGTTTCTCGGAGATGCGGAGGATCGGGCTCCGTCGGCATCTCCTGGAATCGTAGTGGTGTCCCGCCTCAAAGGCCGGAGGCCGGACTCACAAGGATGCCTATTTATAGTACAAGCAGCTCGACATAGTGTCGACACTTACGAAATAATGTCGACACTCACCCCTATTATTAGTGCTGACTCGTGTTTTGTCCCGGTTGGTGTCTCCAACCGGGACTAAAGGTTCATCTTTAGTCCCGGTTGGTGACACCATCCGGGACAAGGTACACGCCGCACGACATAATGTCGACACTCACCCCTATTATTAGTGCTGACTCGTGTTTTGTCCCGGTTGGTGTCTCCAACCGGGACTAAAGGTTCATCTTTAGTCCCGGTTGGTGACACCATCCGGGACATGGTACACGCCGCACGACATAATGTCGACACTCGCCCCTATTATTAGTGCTGACTCGTGTTTTGTCCCGGTTGGTGTCTCCAACCGGGACTAAAGGTTCATCCCGCCATTTTTTCTCGCCATTTTTCTTCCCGCCATTTTTATTCCCGCCAGTTCTTCTTCCCGCCATTTTTCTTCCCGCCATTTTTCTTCCCTCTAGTTCTTCCCGCTAGTTCACTATATATATATATATATGTAGGGGGTTGGCCTCCATTGTTATTGCACATATCTAGACTCATATCTGCAACCTCATCACTCTTTCCCATGGATTCCACCGTAGCACTAACCCCCAGGGAGGCGGAGGCGCTTTGCGCCTCGAACTACCCCTGCCCGCCGGGCTACTGTGTCCCCGTCGGCTGGATCTTTGGCGTCGGGCGTCTTGTTCCTCCTGTCCCTCTAGGTGTGGCGCGCCGGATGGCCATCACGAACCACTACTACTTCGAGCTCACGCCGGAGCAGCGGAGGAATCCTAGATGGCATCCCGACTATTTCCCTACTTGGGAAGCCTTCTTCGTGGATCAGCGTGATAGGGCGCTCGCCAGGCACGAGGAGGACGGCCCACCTCCTCCTAACTTCAACGAGGCCGGCCGTCGGCTATGGTGGCGTGATCGGACTCTCCAGGCGTCATGGCCTATGACACGCGCCGACTCTAACCCCGTCTGCTATCACAAGTCTAGCCCACGCGCTACCCTCAAGTCCAGCCAGCGTACTCTCCAGAGGTTCAATTACAGCGACCCCAACGGCGATGACGGCGGCAATGCACGACGGTGGCGAGTATTACGGTGTAGGCAGGAGCATGACTGAATCACTCCAACATTCCGAAACAAGTTCGGCCGATTGTTACTTAATCTGGCCATGTATCTTAATTTTCAGTTCTTTTATGTATCTTAATTTTCAGTTCCAGTTCGGCTTTATGTAACTTACTATTAGTTGGCTATTAGTTCGGCTTTATCTGGTATATTGATTATGTCTCGAAAAAACCTTCACAAAATGACCTATCTCATTCGAGGTTTCTTGGCTTTCGGGTCAAATGACCAATGTTATGGCTAGAATCAAGGCATAGTTTGTGATAATATGGCCATATTGTGCATACATGTGCATCATGGCATGGCAAACAATGTTGCAAGAGGAAGTTTTCCTTTTTATCGCACCAAAAAGGCATTTTCCATTTTCCGAGCATAAAAAACGGACGGTTTTGTGAAGCAACCACCAAATGGCTAATTCAAAAAACCACCAACACATTTTACAAAAATACTAGACCACCTTATATGCACAATGTACCAACAGGGGGATCTGAAACCTTTCCGTCCACCTCTGGTGAAAAAGACAAATTCCTACCGAATCGGCAGGAAGTGGGTCAGATATGAACTACAAGTACATGATACGATGCTCATGATTTTTTACAAAAATCATTTTTAGGTTCACAATATGCTATTTTATCAAAAAACAATGCAAGTTGAGCGAGGCTTGGTGAGATTCAAGTGTATACAAAAGATAATCCAATCAATTCAAAAATGTTAATACAAAAGATGCGGCATTAAAATATGATTTGATCTAATAAAAATCATTTTTTAGATGCTTAATATTTCTTATGTTCAAAGTTTTAGGATTTAACAATTTATTTTTGTTTGAATTGAATAATCAAAATTTATATGTAAGTGTTTTAATTATTTTGTAAATTTTCATGTAAAGTAAATATAAAATGATTTACATGAATGGATAGATATTATTTTTCTGAAAATTATGATATATTATTCATATTTTTCTGAGTTGAAATGAAAAAGATATGAATTTTCTAAATTCATCTCATATTTTTTGAATTAAAAATGCCCCTTTAATGCATGAAATAAATGCCCCCCATTTAACACCAGTTCCAGGGTGGGGCATTTATTTCGTTTCCCGCGCGCACCACCCCTCCCCTTTAACACCGGTTCCAGCCACGAACCGGTGTTAAAGGGGGGGTATTAAATTCACCTTCCCCTTCCTTTCTTCCCCCCAGAGCCATATCGATCGAACACCGCTGGCCGCGCGCAGAGAGAATCGCCACCACCGCCGCCCGCGAGCGTCTCGCCGCCGCCCTCGGAGCTCGAGGTCCGCCGCCCCCGACCCTCTCTTTTCCGCACTTGAACGCATCGCCCTGACCACCTCTTCCCCGTGCAGGAGCACCGCCGACGCCGCTCGTCAACGCCGGAGAACCACCGACGCCGCCCGCGCCTCGCCGGAGCACCGCCGACGCCGCCCGTCAACGCCGCCCGTCTCCGCCTCTTGTAGGCCACGCCTCAACGCCGACGCTACCGATGAGCCCGCTAGCACCGCTTCGACGAGACCGCCGCATCCGTCCGACGAGCACCGCCGCCCGACGAGACCACCGCCGCCCGACGAGCACCGCCGCCCGACGAGACCAACGTCACCCCACCGGTGAGCGCCACCTGTCTGCCACGTCAGCGATGACACAGCGCCAGTCAACGTTGACTCTCCTGAAAAATAGAAGAAAAGATAAAAATTGCAGAAAATTGTATAATATTGCAAAAATCATATAAAAAGATTCGTAGATCCAAAAATAGCAAATTATATATCAAGGAATTCAGAAAATTGAGTAGATTATTAATATCAAGTTGGATTTAACTTTTACAATACGTGGTTACTGTAATAATTTAATTAGTTTTAATGGTATTTTAGGTTAATAAATTCATAGTAAAATATCTCCCGGTCCAAAAATCACAAATAATATACCTATGGATTCACAATTGTGTGTAGATCATCAATATGCAAATGGTTAAGCCAAATAATATAAGGTTTTTCAGCAATTAAATAAATGGTAGAATGGCTTATTTAGAGTAATAAATTCATAAGAAAATAAATAATGTTCAGAAAATTACAAATAATATGTCCCTGGAATCACAACCCCGTGGGTATTATATATCTGATTTTAGTTTGATTTTTAGACAACATAAACTATTTAAATGATTTAAAACCCATTAAACACTATTTAAATCATAAGAAAAAGATTTGTAACTCTGATTAGGGTGAATCCAACGCCTACTGGTTCGTATTAATGTCCTCTATACATTGTGACTTATTAAATTGCCATGCATGCATTTGTTTGATCTCTATGTGCTATTGTTTATGTTGTATGAAATTGTTTGCTCGATAGATTGCGAGGAGTGCAACGTGTGTGATTCTTGACTCATCTGATTAAAACTTGTTTGCTCGATAAATTGTACTACATGCATAGATTAAAACTTGTATACAAATTGGACCTCTGACTCATTTGTGTATTTATTTGTGTATTTTTGTATGAATAATATGTATATTTGTGTATGAATCCAAGTCCACTTGAATGTTTACACTCTTACTCTAGATAATATTATTGTTTTAGAAACTATGGATCCACTTAGTAGAAACCTTGAAGAAGAAGAAATAATGGAGAACATTATTGATGAGGACACCTCACAATATCTGAACTTGGAGGGACATGATGAAGACAGCTCAAGTACTAGTCATGGAAAAGATGAAGACTCCGGTGAACGCAATTTAATGGTTACAAAGTCCGGCGAGGTATATGCATTGATTAAGCCTCTGCTGACTTCCACCAACAATATTCTTCTATATATATTAATTAACGCTTATTTCTTCTTTTAGCCCTCTGGATCGACCAGCCAGCAAACATCTTCTTCTACGAAAAAGAGCAAGCGAGGCGCGAGCCAGCGGTTGAAAGATCGTGCAAAGTTCACGATTGAAGCAGTCCGTGTTGATGGCAGGCCGATGGAGCCCAAGAAGGCCGCAGACAAATTTGTACGTCAGGATGGAGTTCTTGTTAGGGACCAAATCCCAATCATAATTGAAAATTGGAATAAGCCAAAGAAGGGAGACGGTACCTTTGTCGATGACAGATCCAAAGAAACGCTTTGGAATTCGTTGTTGGTAAATTTCACCCTTCCAGAGGGAGGATGAAAACAACCGGTTATAAAGGAAAAGGTAAAATAGTGGACTCTAAAGAAGATGGTGACGCTTTCCAGATGGAAGACAAAATTGAACAAATTTGTCAAATCTGGCGAGACTCAAATTTCAAGATGCATATTATGCGAAGATAAGACCTCATTGGCCCGAATTTGAGACATATAAAAAGTGCTATAGCTAAAGAGGTGAAACCAATACGCTTAATGCCAAGAAGGAATATCACCAGAGGACGGGTCGGTGGCTACATATCTCGAGGCCTAAGTGGGAGGAAGCTGAGAAGGCCACCGAGAGAGGGATCACACCCTGACGGATGGGTGGGACCTACGTGCAAAGACTTGGTTCTACGGAATCGAGGCAAGGTTGGACCCGAAGCGAGTTGTGTATCTTCCCAACCCTCCTTGCCAAACCCGTCCTTTGAACTCATCACGGCATACGAGGAAACATCCGCCAGACCTTCCATCCCGACAGAGAGAATGACCACCTCACACGCGCCATCGGTAAAAGAACACCCTGGACATGCACGAGCACGCAGGGGTATGACGTGGAAGGATGGGTTTGCCGGAGCGACTCTACAGATGGCGTGGAGAAAGAAAAAGCGTCTGAGCGGATGACACAGATAGAACATGCACTTGCGGCGCTGCGCAAGTGAATGCACATGAAACCATCAAGCTACCGGCCCATCTCAGCGGCACGAAGAGCCTACATTGGAAGCTACCGGCGGCCCAGACTCTGCGCGGAAAAGCAGTGTGGCTTCCACGGAGAACGTGCAGCCCACGCTTGAAATGACGGGTCCTCGATACCCCGTGGATGAGATCACGGAGAGCGAACACGCTGAGCTGCATGTGAGATTAATGGGCTTATCCATTAAGGTGGTCGGCTATGCCTTACCTCCTGTAGCTGGTGGAACTTACCACCGCCGACCGATTCCGGATGGCTGTGCTATTGTCGGGTGGATGAGGTTGTGAAGGAATATGAGGAAGCACTTGACCATGCTACGGTGAAGGGAAACTCAACTCAAATTTGCAGTGAAAACAACCATTCTTTGGAAGAAGGAACACATTGTGCTTCCAAATTGAGGTCACTGCACCCCCGCTCTCTCGCTGGCCCGAGCCGCTTCAGCCATCTCCTGCGCGGCAGCCATCTCCGGCGCGGCAGCCATCTCCGGCGCGACAGCCATCTCCGGCGCTTTAGCCATCCCCTCAGCGTAAGCGGAAGTGCACTGCCATGAAGAGCATCACTAGCACTGCCACAAAGAAATCCGCAGGAAACCGTACGCCAAAGAGTTCAAAAAATTATGTCCCGCAGCCTTCCGCCAAGCCATTGCCGGTTTTACCGTGGAATCGCAGCGACGAGGAGACCAATAGGATCTCGGAAGAACAGGTCAAGAAATTCTTTGCACCTAGACGGGCCGAGCCAAAGGAGAAAATAGATCCGGCGGTGGTGGAGAAGTTGTACAAAAATCTTTTGAAACCTGAAACCCCACTTGTGCCGGACTACGAGCGCCTGATTTTGAAGGCGGATGCAAGGCACCGTAGGGAGACTGAAAGTAGCAGTCATGAGGCACCCCAGAAAACAGTTCCCAGGCTCGGAGAGCAGGAAAACCAATCATGCGCCCCGCTCCAAATGTTCGACACAGGGGCCTCCTCCCGTAAATGATTACGAGGCAGAGCTACAAAGAAAGGCCAATGAGATGGGGATGACTTACATTGCATACTTGAACGTCATGGGAGACAACTTGCCCAAATGCGATGCCAACCCCATACAGCCATGGAAGTATGGGAAGAATCTAGTCAAGAAAGAGGAGCTCAAGAATCTACCAACAAAGATGCGAAAATTGCACAAGTGGTACCTTGATTTCTGCAAGACGAGAAAACAAGAATGGATCACGACGCATATAAGAGATCAGATTTTCTTGTGCGGAGACGACGCGATCGACTTCAACATTCAAGACTTGCATTTTCTATTCAATCAGAAGGAACTCGACAAATCTGCCATCGGCCTTTATTGTGTGTAAGTACTATTTCTGTAATTTTTATCTCATCTCATTCACTTCATTAATTGCATGTATATATATATGCTCACCATATATGTATATACTATTATGCAGGAAAAAGGTTATGGAATGCATGAAAGGAGGCCCTTTTGACATTGGGTTCGTTGACCCAAATAGAGTTCATGAAGAAGTGGTAAGAACCAAACCCGCAAGCAAGATTACTTGCTAACGTCTTTACTGAGACAACAAACCAAAAGGGAAATACTATTGCCTTACAACTTCTCGTGAGTACTGTTACCCTCTCTCTTGTACACATTCTGTTTCGGCTTACTCGATGTTAAGTGTAACTGATGATGAGTTATGCATGCGTAGGTTCCACTTTATTCTTCTAGTCATTCAACTCGACTCAGGAAAAGTCCTTGTCATGGACTCGTTACGAAAAGAAAAAGAGATATGGGAAGACTTTGGAGAGATGCTCGAGAGGTAATTTCAATCATATTATCGCACTAGATCGGCAACTTTCGTGACAACAAGTAATTAATTACTCCTTTATCCATTTTCTTTGCCGGACAGGGTTTGGAAAAGGTTCACGGGCAGGGCCGTGGGTGAATGGTCAGAAGAACTAAAATTTGTAGACCAAAATGTAAGTAATACTAGCTAGATTCCAATTCCATTATATCATGCTTTATTGATTATTATTTTGATTGAACTCTCTATTCTCGTAAAGTGCGCGCATCAGGGACATGACAATAACTTATGTGGGTACTATGTTTGCGAGTTCATTCGCAACACGATATGTGCGACGGGCCAAGCCGCACTAGAACAACTTAGAGTAAGTAAACAAAGTCCACAACATTATTTTATTACCATCAATTGTGTTGAGTTTTATTCTTATATATATATTGTGGCCCATTCTTCATATATATTCAGATCGAACGGATGGGACCAACTCCTACCATTTGAACGCATACGAGCCATTCAAGAGGAATTGGCGGGGTTCATACTTGATGGGTCGTCACGCTGACGGAGAACTCTTTAGATATCCACCAAAATGAACGATGACGATGTATGTGCCGATGATGATGTATGCCGATGACGATGTTTGTGTATAATAATAGTTGCTTAATTATTCATGTACTCGTATGTACCGATGACGATTTATGTATACCGCTCGATCGATTCCCCTTGCTCCCCTGCAGTAAATACGCCAACGAGCAGGCGGCAGAAATCTCGTGGCAGAGATTTAGGCCGTTTTCCTGCCGCGGCAGAAAAATGGCCTAAATCTCTGCCATGGCAGAAGAACCTTTAACACCGGTTCCAGCCCCAAACTGGTGTTAAAGGGGGGGGGGGGGGGCTAAGGCCTGCGGTAGCCCCACGTGCGCCACCCTTTAACACCGGTTCGTATAAGAATCGGTGTTAAAGGGGCCCCCCCTCTAACACCGAACCCTCAACAGCGGTTGGGGAACCGCTTTTAGAGGGCCCTCCCAACCGGAGTTAAAGGGGGGGCTCTGCACTAGTGAAAAATAAGACCTATCTAACTAAACTTAAATATTACATGTTTTTATTGAATAAACTATTAAAACATTACATATAATTTCGTATAACACATTTTCCGTGTTCCAAGTGCTAAAAACGGAGCATTTTGTGAAGAAACTTCCAAAGAAATAATTCAAAATTATACCACCCCATTTTTCAAAAATACTAAACCACCTTACATGGATAATGTCTCAACCGGGATATCTCAAACATTTCCGTCCAGCCATGGTGAAAAAAGAGAAATATCTCCCGAATCAGGAGGAAGTGGGTTCGGTTCAAACTACAGGTACATGATCTAATGTTCATGAGTTTTTGCAAAAATCATTTTTACTCACAATATGATGTTTTTTCAGAGATCCAATGCAAGTTTAGCGAGGCTCATCGCCTAGGCAAGAATCTTCATGCCTACCGTTTTGACCATAGTTTGAAACGGGCATAAGAAATTTAAAAACAGTCCAAACAATGTAAAATATTCGCATGGGGTCATATTATGTGATATAGTTGCAAGCAAAATAATACCAAAATTGGTATATTGATTGAATCTTTAAAAAATCTTCTTAAAATGAGCTATCATGTTCGAGGTTTCATAGCTTTCAGGCTAAACTACCAATGCTATGGCCAGAATTGTGGCATAGTTTGTGATACTGTGTCCATATTGTGCACACATGTGTATCTTGGTATAGTGAACAATGTTGCAGGAGAAAGTTTTTCTTCTCGTCGCATGAAAAAGCCATTTTTATTTACCGAGTGCAAAAACGGAGCATTTTATGAAGCAACCACCAAAAGAATAATCCAAAATGCTACCACCCCATTTTTCAAAAACACTAGACCACCTTACATGGACAATATCCCAACCGATGTATCACAGACTTTTTCCGTCCATCCCTGGAGAAAAACACAAATGTCTACCGAATTGGTAAGAAGTGGGTCCGGCTTAAACTACATGTACATGATCCAATGCTCATGATTTTTTATAAAAATAATTTTTGGACTCATAATATGATGTTTCTTCAGAGATCCAATGCATGTTTAGCGAGGCTCGGTCCCAAGGTAAGAATCTTCACGTGGGCCATTTTGACCATAGTTTGAAATGGGCATGAGAAATTCAAATACGGTTCGAACAATGTAAAAAAATTGCGTGGTGTCATATTATATGACATAGTTGCAAGGAAAAATACCAAACTTGGTATATTAATTGCATCTCAAAAAAACTTTCTCAAAATGAGCTATCATGTTTGAGTTTTATGGCTTTAGCACCAAATTATTGCCAAATCGCGGCATAGTTTATGATACTGTGCCTATATTATGCACACAAGTGTATCTTGGGATGGCGAACAATGTTGTAGGAGGAAGTTTTCCTTCTCATCGCATGGAAATACCATTTTCCATTTTCCGAGTGCAAAAAATGGGGCGGTTTGTGAAGCAACCACCAAAGGCATAATTCAAAATGCTATCATTCCATTTTAAAAAAATACTAGACCACCTTACATGGAAAATGTACCAACCGGGGTATCTTAGACCTTTTCGTCCACTCCTGGTGAAAAATACAAATGTTTTTTGAATCGGTAGGAAGTGGGTCTGGTTTGAACTACATGTACATGATCTAATGCTCATTATTTTTTGCAAAAATCATTTTTAGACTCACAATATGATGTTTTTTCAGAGATCCAATGCAAGTTTACCGAGGCTCGGCCCCGAGGAAAGAATCTTCATGCCCTCCATTTTGACCATAGTTTGAAATGGGCATAAGAAATTCAAAAATAGTCCAAAAAATATAAAACATTCACGTGGTGTCATATTATGTGACATAGTTGCAAGGAAAAATACCAAATTTGGTACATTGATTGCATCTCAAAATGAGCTATCATGTTCGAGTTTCATGGCTTTCGGGCCAAATGACCAATGTTATGGCCAGAATCATGACATATTTTGTGATATTGTGCCCATATTGTGCACACATGTGTATTTTGGGATTGTGAACAATATTGCAGGAGAGGAAGTTTTCTTCAAGCAATCGAAAAACCATTTTCCGAAAAAAAAGGGTGTTTTATTAAGCAACCACAATAGTTATAATTCAAAATTCTACCACCCATTTTTCAACAATACTAGACCATCTTACATGGAGAATTTCCCAACCAGGATATCTCGGACCGCGATCCACTCACAGAACAGAGATAAATGTATCTGAATCGGGGAAATGGGTCTGGTTTGAACTAGTACATGATTAATTCTCATAATTTTTTGAAAAATTATTTTTAGGTGCATAATATGCTATTTCATTAGAGATCCATTGCAAATTTAGCGAGGCTCGGCCCCGAGCTAAGGATTTTTTTAGAATCCTCAAATTTAAAAGGGAAATTTTGATATGATTTTTTGAAGATTTTCGACACTATTAAATAAATTTTATTTAAAAATACATGATACATGAATAAAAATATGATTGTGATGTCATGTTTGGCCTATTCTCATTTTTATGATCAATTTAGACATATTATTTGTCAGATTCCGATTTATGGATTTAAAGATATGAATTATTCCATATTAAATAGAAAAAGGCAAAAACATATTTCATTGTCATTTGAATTCAAGATAATTATTACTTATTTATTTTTGTTTACTAAAATAATTATTTTAAATTTTAAAAATAAAGGCGTGTGACACCATGGTCCAAGGGTTAATGGGATTGATATCACTAGTAGAAAACAGGCTATCCGTTCGTGCCTCCTAACAGCATTAGTCTCGGTTCGCCGACCGGGACTAATGCTGCGTCTTGGTTCAAGTGGGCACGGGGGCCGGAGGCATCCGTCCCGGTTGGTAGGGGGCATGGCTGGCGCCCAACCTTTAGTCCCGGTTTGTGTTACAAACCGGGACGTATGATCTCGCCCTCTATAAATGCAATGCCCTATCCCTCTGCCTCCACTCTGTTTTTTCTTGGTGAAAGGTGTGAGAGGTGTCCTAGTTTTTTCCCTATGCATGCATTCAAGGTGTTTGATGAAATGTTTGAGTGAATGATCCTGTTCAATTTCTCATAGAGCAAAAATATAGAAGGTGTTCGAGACGCACTTGAGCTTTCTCTCCTCTTTATTTCCGATCGAGGTTAGCAATCTTATCTTTTCATCATTGATACAATGCATGTGTCGATGTGAATTGGTCATTTCACTATTTATGATGTCCTATTTTGATAAACTTACTTATATGATGCGAGATGAACAGTGGGAGTGGATGTACGGTTAGCGTGTGCGGGTATATGAAAGGCGTGGATAAATTTATCGATGTGGCTATGACAAACAAAGAGAATGGTTTTATACGTTGTCCATGTGTTCAATGTCGGAACAACAAGGAGTACTCTTCCTCGAAAACCATTCGCGGCCACCTGATTATGAAAGGTTTCATGCCCAACTATAATTGCTGGACCAAGCACGGGGAAAGAGGAGTTATGATGGAAGACGGTGAAGAAGAAGATGATGATAACAACTATCATCATAAGTTTCCTGAATATAGTGATACTAAAATGGAAGACAATAAAGAGGAAGGAGGTGAAGAACGGGCATCAGATGAGCCGGCTGATGAACTTGGTAGGGTCATTTCTGATGCAAAGCGAGGAAATGTAAAGCAGAAATGAGTTGAAGTTAGAGGGCATGTTAGATGATCACAAGAAATTGTTGTACCCAAATTGTGAAGATGGCAGCACAAAGCTCGGTACCACACTGGAATTGCTGCGATGGAAGGCAGAGTGTGGTCTAACTGAGTCCTCATTTGAAAAGATGCTAAAAATAATGAAACCGAAGTTTCCAAAACATAACGAATTTCCCGAGAGTACCTACGAAGCAAAGAAGACTCTCTATCCTCTAGGATTAGATGTGCAAAAGATACATGCATGCATTAATGACTGCATCCTCTACCACGGTAAGGAGTATGCGAATTTAGATAAGTGTCCGGTATGCAATGCATTGCGGTATAAGATCAGACGAGATGACCCTGGTGATGTTGAGGGAGAGCCCCTCCGGAAGAGGGTTCCTGCTAAGGTTATGTGGTATGCTCCTATAATACCAAGGTTGAAACGCATTTTTAGAAACAAAGAGCATGCCAGGTTGTTGCGATAGCACAAAGAAGACCGTAAGAAAGACGGGAAGTTGAGACACCCTGCTGATGGGTCACAGTGGAGAAAAATCGAGAGAGACTTCCCGGACTTTGCAGGTGATGCAAGGAACTTATGGTTTGGTCTAAGTACAAATGGCATGAATCCTTTTGGGGAGCAGAGCTGCAGTCACAGCACCTGGCCCGTGACTCTATGTATCTACAAACTTCCTCCTTGGTTGTGCATGAAGCGTAAGTTCATTATGATGCCAATGCTCATCCAAGGCCCAAAGAAACCGGGCAACGACATTGATGTGTACCTTAGGCCATTAGTTGAAGAACTCTTACAGCTGTGGGGCAAACCAGGTGTACATGCGTGGGATGAGAACAAATAGGAGCCATTTGACCTACGAGGGTTGCTTTTCGTAACCATCAATGATTGGCCTGCTCTTAGTAACCTTTCAGGACAGACAAACAAGAGATATAAGGCATGCACGCACTTTTTAGATAAGACTGAAGGTTGCATAAATGCAAGAAGGTTGTGTACCTGGCGAATCGACGATTTCTTTCGACCAATCATCCCGTAAGAAAGAAAGGCAAGCATTTCAAAGGTGAGGCAGATCACCGGAAGAAGCCTGAACTCCCTGCTAGTGATGATGTATTTGGTATGGTCAAGGACATAGAAGTAATCTTTGGAAAGGGTCCCAACGGTCAATCAGTTCCGAACGACGTCGCTACAGGACACACACCCATGTGGAAGAATAAATCTATATTTTGGGAGCTGCCACATTGGAAAGTCCTACGTGTCCGCTCTTCAATCAACGTGATGCACGTGACGAAGAATCTTTGCGTGAACCTGCTAGGATTCCTAGGCATGTATGGGAAGACAAAAGATACACCAGAAGCACGGGAGGACCAACAAATTATGAAAGACCCAAAGAACATGCATATATAGAACAAGACAGATAAAGGGCGTCACTTAAGTCGTGCCAGCTATGTTCTTACCAAAGCAGAGAAGGAAATCTTTTTTTGAAGTCCTTTACAATATCAAGGTGCCGTCTGACTTCTCATCTAATATAAAGGGGATAATAAATATGGCAGAGAAAAAGTTCCAAAACCTGAAGTCTCATGACTGTCACGTGATTATGACGCAGTTGCTTCCGATTGCATTGAGGGGGTTTCTACCGGAAAATGTTCGAATACCCATTTTGAAGCTGTGTGCATTCCTCAATGCAATATCTCAGAAGGTAATCAATCCAGATATTCTGCCAAGGTTACAGAAGGATGTGGTACAATGTCTTGTTAGTTTTGAGTTGGTGTTCCCACCATCCTTCTTCAATATTATGACGCATCTTCTGGTTCACCTAGTGGAAGAGATTGCCATTCTCGGTCCGGTATTTCTGCACAATATGTTCCCCTTTGAGAGGTTCATGGTAGTCTTAAATAAATATGTTCATAACCGTGCTAGACCAGAAGGAAGCATCTCCAAGGGATATGGAACAGAGGAGGTCATTGAGTTTTGTGTTGACTTTATTCCTGACCATAAGCCGATTGGTGTTTCTGACTCGTGGCATGAGGGAAGACTAAGTGGAAAGGCACGCTGGAAAAGAAAGTAATGATATGTAGGGACGGGGATTCTTTCACTAAAGAACACTACACAGTTCTACATAATTCCACCTTGGCAACTCCGTATATCGAGGAACACAAGAATATTGTACGCTCCAAAAACCCGGGGAAGCCTGAATCATGGATTACAGATGAACACATGAAGTCTTTCGGTGGTTGGATGCGGACACATCTCTTGAATGACACCACTGTTGGAGATCAGCTATACTTGTTGGCCGCGTCACCATCTTCTACTATATTGAATTTCCAAGGGTACGAAATAAATGGGAATACATTCTACACGACCGCCCAAGATAAAAAGAGCACCAACCAAAATAGTGGTGTCCGCTTTGATGCAACAGACGAGAATGGACAAAAGGACACATACTATGGTTACATAGAGGAGATATGGGAACTAGACTATGGAGTCTCTTTTAAGGTCCCTTTGTTTCGCTGCAAATGGGTCAACCTGAATGGGGAAGGGGTAAAGAAGTTTCGTTGACATGATATACTTACCATAAGGCGCCTCTCGACATTCATCTTCGTCAAGCGGGTGACAAATGGCAATCCAATGATGGAATTACTTGGAGGGATGATTTGTTGGAGGTGATCATTCTCACCATCGGTAAGTTTGTACCTATGTGAGATAATTGGAGATAATTGTTCTATAGGTGGTTCCTCATCTTCGTCCTCATCCTCATCATCTTCTTCCTCTTCCCCAACGTTGTTTAGATAGATGACAGTTATCCTTGGTTTTTCTCTTGAAAAGCACAACAACTGATCATCTTCGGGGAGATGGTTATCAGCAATGAAATGAATCCACCCTCTACCTCTCAATCGAGTCCTAGATGGCCCTTTTTTGCACTTCAACCGTGTATATCTGCCCACAAGCTCGGAATTGCACCATATTTCCCGTGAGTTCATTAAAATTTGCCCTTGCATTGCATAGGACGGTCCGTACACCAAAAGTACACATTAAATTAACTATTTTAATATGTTTATAGTATGAGATGAATTTAAATTGTACGAGTGTCGGACAATATACCACTAATTTCTCGAAATAACTAGGTACGTGATGAACACTGAACAATGAGATAGTTGACAAGATTCTTTATTTGCAGTCAGTCTTGCAAAGATGACATGTTGCCATATATCTTGTCGCGGGGTGGGGGGCTGGGGGTCGACGGCGTCGATGCATGGCGGCGACTTCATTATATACTTAGGGACGGTGGGAGGGGGAGCTAGATCTGGAAGAGAGGAAGCCAGCCTACGGGGGATTTCTGGATATTTAATGGAAGGGATATTTTGTAGAAGGCGGCCCAAAAACTAACCATCTCTACCTTAACAATATATTTGGGCACTCCGCACATACTTGTACCCTTCGGATTTTGGTGATCCTAATATTTGAGAATTATTGAAAATGAAAGGCAAAGGAAGGTGGTTATACATGCATACTAGTGTTAAATTAAGTCCTAAGACTAAATTAGGTTCATTCATTGAAGAAAATATGTGGTATAGTACAAATCTGGGATATTATTGGGAAAGGTATGACAACTCCTAGTGTTCATGCGCTTGTTGCATAGCAATAAGGTGCAACTATTTAAAAATCGACTAATTCCAATGTTTAATCATGATGTGAGATCATTTGATTGCCCAAATATGAATTTATCACCAATTTAATATTTTTTCATGAATTCCTTTAAGGAAGTCTCCTTGAGCGAATAGTTGGAACTCCGAATATATTCGGACACTTCAGATTTTGATAATCCTAAAACTTGCCAATTATATTCAGGATCAAAAGGAAAGGGAGGTAAATATATTACAAACATAGTTGTTCACAACATCGAATACATAAAACATAGTTCTTCACAATATCTTGAATACTTACAACATAGTTCTTCACAACATTAAACTTTATTCTATGTTAGATCTAGCTAAAAAAAGAACGATGAAGTCTTCCTTGGAGGGTTCAACGAATTCTTGGCAGCAATAAGTCAATGCAGTGTTCCCTCATTTCTACCTTCATAGAAACTAGTGAACCACCTTCAAATTAGTTCATGTTGAAGAAGTTGGGAAACACTATCTGGTTCAATCTGTTCTAATTTTTTTAAATAATACGATTTTTTTATTAAATTCTACGAATAATACACAATTTTGAAAATATCCAAATCTAGTGGGGAGATTAATTCCCGCACCACCAGATTTACGAGAAAGAAGAGGTGTACGGCCACGATGGAAATGACACTCCTGTAGTCCGAGTCCACATAGGAAAAGAGAGAGAGAGCGCTTGGGACCATGCCATTCGAACAGATAATTCTAAAGAGGGTTCTTTGTAAAAATTTGCATACGTGGCACTTGGTAATCCGGTCCAACAATGTCCAGGGTTTAATTTAGACTGGGATATCAAATAGTTTAGGATATGAACGATAGGGAATTCGACTTTAGGGTTCAAATCGGCGAACCCATATATATTCAGGGTTTGATATAGACTTTTTTCTTTTTTTTTCTATGTTGTGTCAGTTTACTCTATCTTTTCCTTTTTCACAGGTTGTGTAAATTTGCTAGTTGCTAAGCTTAAAACTTTTGTAGATCCTAAAATAGAAACCTAATTTAATAACCGTTTGAATTTTAGGTTTATTTTGTAGAGAGTTTCATAACAAGACCAATATTGAATATATTTTAACAATATTTGAAAATAGGCTTCTAATACTTGATGAAACTTTGACAAACTTAATGAAATCTCGTCACAAATATTTTTTTGAAACAATCCGTTTCAAACTTTGTTCATCAAAGTAGGAAAATAATTGACAATAATTTTTTTTACATATTTATTGGGGTTTTTTGAAAAACTTTACTCTGCTTGTATACGAAGAGTTTCACTAAATTTCATTAATAAGTCTCATGTTTCAAAAATCAAATTTTAAAATTTATTAGAATATATTCAAAATTGGTCCTGTTTCAAAGTCCACGGTAGATACCATGCACCTACAAGTACATATAACGGTTGATGTCGCCTCTATCTCCCTCCCACCAGCTGTCTTAGCTAGATCAGCTCAGAATTGAGATTATGTCGCCTCCCGTCCTTGTTATGCCGCTCCCAGAGCAAGGCCACGTGATCCCTCTCATGGAGCTGTCGCACCGCCTGGTGGAGCACGGCTTCGAGGTCACCTTCGTGTGCACCGAGCACATCCACGCGCTCCTCCTTGACGGTGGTGCCACGGACGAGGCGGCGCTGGGCGGGATCCACCTGGTGTCTGTACCGGACGGTCTGGCCGACGGCGACGACCGCAGGGACCTGGGCAAAGTCCTGGACGGGTTCACGAGGTGTATCCCGGGCCACATGGAGGAGCTCATCAAGGCGACCAAGGCGAAGTGGCTCGTCGCCGACGCCACCATAGTGGGCTGGTGCTCCGAGGTTGCCAAGAAGCTCCAGGTCCGGGTCGCCTGCTTTTTCCCGGCATCCGCGGCGTACCTTGGCACGTTGCTGAGGATCCCCCAGCTGATAGAGGAAGGCTTCTTCGACCCCAATGGCTTCCCGAAACGACAGGGGGCGTTGGAGCTGGCCCCCAAGATGCCTCCGCTGTACACGGCTCAGATGCCGTGGAGCGTCGCCGGCGGCCCCGAGGGGCAGCAAGCGTTTTTCCAGCTAGTGTCCAGGAACGCGGAGGCGACAAGGCACGCCGACATGGTCGTGTGCAACACGTTCCTCGACGCCGAGGGCACGGCACTGGAGCTGTACCCTGAAATACTGCCCATCGGCCCGCTGCTGAGCCGGAAGAAGAAGAGTCCCGTGGCAGGGCAGTTCTTGCCGGCGGACACGGGCTGTCTGCAGTGGCTCGACGCGCATTCCGACAAGTCCGTCGTATACGTGGCGTTCGGCACCTCCTCCGCCTTTGACCCCAGCGAGATCCTGGCGCTCGCGGAGGGTCTGGAGCGCACCGGCCGGCCCTTCCTGTGGGTGGTTCGTCCGGACTTCACCGCCACCGGCTCCGGTGGTCTGTGGACCAAGGAGTGGTTCGACGACTTCAAGGACCGCGTCGCCGGCAAGGCCATGGTCGTCAGCTGGTGCGCCCAGCAGCAGGTTCTTGCGCACCGGGCCGTGGCGTGCTTCCTCACCCACTGCGGATGGAACTCCACCATGGAAGCAGTGATGAACGGCGTGCCCATCCTATGCTGGCCATACTTCCTCGACCATTTCACCCACCAGAGCTATATTTGCGACATCTGGAGGACTGGTTTGGCTGTACTGTCTCCTGGCCAAGATGGCGTAGTGGTAACCAAAGAGGAGGTGAGCACGAGGGTGGAACAGATCGTCACCGACAATGGGATTGCAGAAAGGGCACGGTCTCTCAGGGATGCAGCTCACAGGGGCCTAGCTCGGGGCGGCTCCTCGTTCCAGAATTTCAGCACATTCCTTAATCTCCTAGGCCTAAATTAAAGGAGGACGAGCTGCTGCATTTTAGCCTAGGGGCTGGATCGCTCGTCTCCCGTGCTCTTAATTGGGTCTTTTATCCTAGCGCAGCGCATGAATTAATAATGTTCAATTTCTTACTGCTATCCTCCTTTTATGTATTCTACTTGGCGGCTATATGTGTACCCCACGCTACCGAAACAACCATATCTTCGGTTCGACGTGAACAAGGCTAGTAGTCCCGGCCTCAGCCCGCGACTAGTGGGAGCACTAGTCCCCGGCCGTGAGACCTCTAACGGCTAGAAACGGCCGTAGTCACTACACTACGGCCAAACGGACCGGAACACGGCAAAGTCTGTCTTTGCCCTGTGTAACTTAGAAAATACACGACAAAGTACGTAAACAAAGCAAATTTCTGAAAAGGACATGTCAAAAAAATATACACGACAAAGACCCATAAAGAAATACGGCAAAGAAAATACTCGGCAAAGTCGACAATGACACACGGCATAGGTGTTGTCACGACAATGAGGTGGGACCCATGGCCCCATAGGTTCATTTAACAGGAGGAGCTAACGGCCACAGACGGTAGTCTCTTTGTCGTGTGCTCTCGTCGGTCCTTTGCCGTGTGTATTCTGCAGTATACACGGCAAAGGCCGTTTGCCGTGTGTATTCCGCAGCACACACGACAAAGTTTTTTTTTTCTTTTTTGCCTTTTATCACATTACTCTTAGAAAAATTATAAAAAATTATTCTAATTCAAAAAAATACAAATAATATATTAAAATTTGCAGAAAAATAAGATCTATCTATCTACACTCAAATATTAGATATTTATATTGAGTAAGAATCTTTATGCTCGCTGTTTTGACCATAGATTAAAACATGCATAAAAATTTCAAAAACGATCGAAACAATGTGAAACCTTCACGTGGTGTCATATTATGTGACATAGTTGGTATGAAAAATATCAAACTTTGTATATTGATTATGTCTCAAAAAAACCTTCACAAAATGACCTATCTCATTCGAGGTTTCCTGGCTTTCGGGTCAAATGACCAATGTTATGGCTAGAATCAAGGCATAGTTTATGATAATCTGTACATATTGTGCATGCATGTGCATCATGGAATGGCGAACAATGTCGCAGGAGGAAGTTTTCCTTTTCGTCGCACCAACAAACCATTTTCCATTTCCCGAGCGTAAAAGATAGGGGATTTTATGAAGCAACCACCAAATGGCTAATTCAAAATGCTACCACCCAATTTTTCAAAAATACTATACCACCTTAAATGGACAATGTCCTAACGGGGGGATCTCAAACCTTTCTGTCTACTTCAGGTGAAAGAGACAAATTCCTGCCGAATCGGTAGGAAGTGGGTCAGATATGAACTACAAGTACATGATCTGATGGGCATGATTTTTCACAAAAATCATTTTTAGGTTCACAATATGCTATTTCAGCAGAGATCCAATGAAAGTTCAGAGAGGCTCAGCTCATAGCTAAGAATCTTCATACCCGTCGTTCGACAAAGTTTGTCGATAGTTTAAAAGAGTCATAAAAAAATTCAAAAACGATCGAAACAATGAGAAACCTTCGCGTGGTGTCATATTATGTGAAATGGTTGGAAGGAAAAATATCAAACTTGTTATATTGAATATGTCTCAAAAAAACCTTCACAAAATGACCTTTCTCATCCTAGGTTTCCTGGCTTTCAGATCAAATGACCAATGTTATGGCTAGAATCAAGACATAATTTGTGATAATGTACTCATATTGTGCATGCATGTGCATCATGGAATGACGAACAATGTTTCAGGAGGAAGTTTTCCTATTAAATCAAAGCCATTTTCCATTTTCTGAGCACAAAAAACAGGGGGTTTTATGAAGCAACCACCAAATGACTAATTCAAAATGCTATCACCCTATTTTTCAAAAATACTAGACCACCTTAAATGGAAAATGTCCCTACGGGGGGATCTCAAACCTTTCCGTCCACTCCAGGTGAAATTCAAATTCCTGCCAAACAGCAGGAAGTGTGTCAGATATGAACTGCAGGTACATGATCTGATGGGCATGAGTTTTTACAAAAATCATTTTTAGGTTCACAATATGCTATTTCATCAGAGATCCAATGAAAGTTCAGAGAGGCTCAGCTCCGAGCTAAGAATCTTCATACCCGTTGTTCAACAAAGTTTCTCGATAGTTTAAAAGGGTCATAAAAAATTCAAAAATGATCGAAACAATGCAAAACCTTCGCGTGGTGTCATATTATGTGACATGGTTGGAAGTAAAAATATCAAACTTATTATATTGAATATGTCTCAAAAAACCTTCACAAAATGACCTATCTCATTCGGGGTTTCCTGGCTTTCGGTCAAATGACCAATGTTCTGACTAGAATCAAGGCATAGTTTGTGATATTGTGCCCATATTATGCATGCATGTGTATCATGGAATGGAGAACAATGTTTCAGGAGGAAGTTTTCCTTTTCGTCGCACCAAAAAGGCATTTTCCATTTTCTGAGCACAAAAAACATGGTGTTTTATGAAGCAACCACCAAATGGCTAATTCAAAATGATACCACTACATTTTCACAAGATTATATGGATTTCGTATTTGGATTCCTCACATTTTTCTAATCGATTTAGACATTTTATTTGTCGAATTCCGATTTACGGATTTAAATATATGAATTATTCCATATTAAATAAAAAAGGAAATAAAATAAAATCATTTTATTTTTTATTTGGATTCAAGATTATTATTACTTTTCATTATTGTTTATTTAAATAATTGTTTGGAATCTAAAACTGAGATATATGACATCAGGGTCCAGGAGTTAATAGGATTGATATAAAAACATTATCAACAAGGTATGATTTCTTTCTCGGAAGCTCATTCGGAAGGAACGAAGAAGCCTTTGCCGTGTCTTATTTAGAAAACACACGGCAAAGGACCTTTGCCGTGACGAACGTTGTCGTGTGGCATTTTCCGTGTGTATACACACGTCAAAGCCTTTGCCGTGTTCCGAAAGGCCTTTGCCGTGTCTTTTGCCCACACGGCAAAGAGCATGTGTGCCGTAGTGCTAGTCCTGTGGACTAGGTTATTAGTCGGTCCGTGTCTGACGGGACTAATGACTGGAGCAGGCTTGCTCTTTGTGGACTATTAGTCCCGGGTCGTATAACGGCCCGGGACTAGTTGTCCACCACTATATATTCTGCTTCCTATCCTGCTGCCCTAAAGCATATGGTGGCCATTTTTCTCAAAGAAGCAAGAGAGTTCATGCCATTTTTTTTCTTAAGATTTGTCAAGATTTAGTTTGCAACACCTAAATCCAAAGCTTTAAAAGGTTAGAACTTCATTCTTTCATCTCTTATTGCTACTTTAGCTCTATAATGCTCTAGAAGTATAGAGATATGGATCAATGCATGCATGCTCTAGAAGTAGCTAGAAGGATTTTGATATATATATGTGTAACAAATTTTGATTAGGCACATAGTTACTGAAAATTGAAATGTGTAATTTTAGAGTTTCAGATCTTAGAATGAAATGAGGTTTTCACTGATAGAACAATAATAAAAAACTCCACATTTATCATGTTGATTGTTTTCTCCAATTCACAAATTGGTGCATGTAAATTTTTCAAAATTCAAAATTAATGCTCTAGAAGCTCTCAATATAACTTGTAATAATTTTATCATGTTGTGTAATGGTTTTTGATATACTCTTACTATAATGCAGATGGTCCGGGAATGGATGTACGGTACTGACCGACGCTCTGGCGAGTTCATTAATGGCGTGCATGAATTCATCCGTGTTGCTGATGCAAACAAGCGCAATGGTTTTGTATTCTGTCCATGTAATGAATGTAGGAATCAGAAGGATTACTCTGACTCAAAAACCCTTCACAGCAACCTGTTGAAGTCCGGCTTCATGCCCAATTATAATTGTTGGATCAAGCACGGAGAGAGAGGGGTTATAATGGAAGACAATGAAGAAGAGGAGGAGGATGACAACTATCATGGTTTCCCTGAGTACGAAGATACTTCCATGAGGAATGCTGAAGGGAAGGATGAAGAAGAGACACATGACGAACCCGCTAATGATCTTGGTCGGACCATTGCCGATGCACGAAGAGATTGTGAAACTGAAAAGGATAGGGAGAAATTCAATCACATGTTAGAGGATCACAAAATGGTCTGAAAAAGCTGGGCATCACACTCAAATTGCTGCAATGGAAGGCTGAGTGTGCTATACCTGACTCCTCATTAGAAAAGTTGCTGAAAATGATGAAGAATATGCTTCCAAAAGATAACGTATTGCCCGCCAGTACATACGAAGCAAAGAAGGTTGTATGCCCTCTAGGTTTAGAGGTTCAGAAGATACATGCATGCCCTAATGACTGCATCCTATACCGCGATGAGGAGTATGAGAATTTGGATGCATGCCCGGTATGCACTTCACTTCGGTATAAGATTAGACGAGATGACCCTGGTGACGTTGAGGGCGAGCCCCCCCGGAAGAGGGTTCCTGCCAAGATGGTGTGGTATCCTCCTATAATACCACGATTGAAACGCTTATTCAGAAACAAAGAGCACGCCAAGTTGTTGCGATGGCATAAAGAGGAACGTAAGTCAGACGGGATGTTGAGACGCCTCACTGATGGGTCGCAATGGAGAAAATCGATAGAAAGTACCTAGACTTTGCAGATGACGCAAGGAGTTTAAGGTTTGGTCTAAGTACAGATGGCATGAATCCCTTTGGGGAGCAGAGCTCCAGTCACAGCACCTGGCCCGTGACTTTATGCATCTATAACCTTCCTCCTTGGTTGTGCATGAAGTGGAAGTTCATTATGATGCCAGTGTTGATCCAAGGTCCGAAGCAACCCGGCAAAGACATTGATGTGTACCTAAGGCCATTAGTGGAAGAATTTTACAGTTGTGGCATGAACCCGGGATACGCATGTGGGATGAGCACAAGAAGGAAGAATTTAACCTCCGAGCATTGCTTTTCGTAACAATTAATGATTGTCCTGCTATTAGTAACCTTTCAGGACAGTCAAACGAGGGATACAATGCATGCACACACTGTTTAGATGAGACTGAAAGTATATATTTGGAACATTATAAGAAGAATGTATACAATGATCATCGTCGATTTCTTTTGGCCAAGCATCCCTTAAGAAAGAAAGGCAAGCGTTTCAACGGTCTGGCATGTCACCAGACGAAGCCTAAGGAGCTTACCGGTGCTGATATATTTGATATGGTCAAAGATTTGGATCAAATGGTAACCTTTGGAAAGGGTCCTAGCGGAAAATCTGTTCCGAAGGACGCTGAAGGACACGCACCCATGTGGAAGAAGAAATCTATATTTTGGGAGCTACCATATTGGAAATTCTTAGAGGTCCGCTCTGCAATCGATGTGATGCATGTGACGAAGAATATTTGCGTGAACCTGCTAGGATTCTTGGGCGTGTGGGAAGACAAAAGATAAACCGGAAGCACGAAAGGACCATCAACGTATGGAAGACCCAGATGGCCTCCATCCAGAATGGTTTCAAGGTCATGCCAGCTACGCTCTTACCAAACAAGAGAAGGAATTATTTTTTGAATGCCTAAGCAGTATTAAGGTCCCGTCTGGCTTCTCGTCGAATATAAAGGGAATAATACATATGGCAGAAAACAGTTCCAAAACCTAAAGTCTCATGACTGCCACGTGATTATGACGCAAATGCTTCTGATTGCATTGAGGCGGTTTCTACCAGATAATGTTCGAGTACCCATTGTGAAGCTATGTGCATTTCTCAATGCAATCTCTCAGAAGATAATCAATCCTAAAGATCTACCACGGTTACAGAATGATGTGGTCCAATGTCTTGTCAGTTTTGAGTTGGTGTTCCCACCATCCTTCTTCAATATTGTGACGCAGCTGCTGGTTCACCTAGTCGAAGAGATTTCCATTCTCGGTCCTATATTTCTACACAATATGTTTCCCTTTGAGAGGTTCATGGGAATATTAAAGAAATATGTGCGTAACCGTGATAGGCCAGAAGGAAGCATCTCCAAGGGCTATGGAACAGAGGAGGTCATTGAATTTTGTGTTGACTTCGTTCCTGACCTTAGGCCGATTGGTCTTCCTCAATCGCGGTATGAGGGGAGACTGAGTGGAAAGGGTACTCTACGAAGGAAATCAATAATATGTAGGGACGGACATTCTGACACCGAAGCACATTACACCGTTCTACATAATTCTATCTTGGCAGCCCCATATATCGAGGAACACAAGAAAATATTACGCTCCAACAACCCTTGAAAGCATGACTCTTGGATTAGAGATGAACACATGAAGAGTTTTGGCGGTTGGTTGCAACATCTCATCAAAAACAACACTCTTGGAGATCAGCTATACTTGTTGTCTAGGTCACCATCTTCGACTATATCGACTTTCCAAGGGTACGAGATAAATGGGTATACATTTTACACGATAGCCCAAGATAAAAAGAGCACCAACCAAAAACAGTGGTGTTTGGTTTGATGCAACAGACAACAATGGGTCAAAGGCCACATATTATGGTTACATAGAGGAGATATGGGAACTTGACTATGGACCTACTTTTAAGGTCCCCTTGTTTCAGTGAAAATGGGTCAAGCTGACAGGAGGAGGGGATGAGGTAGACAAGAAATACGGAATGACATCGTTGGATCTCAACAATCTTGGGTACTTAGACGAACCATTCGTCCTAGGCAATGATGTGGCTCAGGTTTTCTATGTGAAGGACATGTCTACCAAACCTATAAAAAGAAAAAATAAGAAAAGAAGACATCAGACGATGAGCCAAAGCGCCACATAGTTCTTTCAGGAAAAAGAAACATCGTGGGAGTGGAGGACAAGACAGACATGTCAGAAGATTGTGATAAGTTTCATGAAATTCCGCCCTTCGCGGTGAAGGATGACCCAAGCATCATGTTAATGAATGAAGATGCTCCATGGATACGGCGGGATTAGAAAGGAACACACGCGAAGAAATGATGTGTAATAATTGTAACATTTTATGAGTGAAGATGCTCCATGTGTTCATTTTTATGAGTGAAGATGCTCCATGTGTCTGCAAACAATCTTGAGTGACCAGTTTCTTGGAGATGCCTCTATGACCAGTTTCTTGGAGATGCCTCTATGACCAGATTCATACTTACCATTAAGATCTGATCTCCAAACGCGTGAGGTCACATATTAGGGAGTGCCTCTATGACCAGTTTCTTGGAGATGCCGGAGGACTGGGCTCCGACGACATCTCCCTGAAACTGGCCGTAGTGGTGTCCCTGCTCTCGAAAACCATCTTGTAGCTTGTAACTTTTCTAACAGATCAATACGCCTGGGAGCTAACTAATTTCACATATTAGGGAGTGCCTCTATGACCAGTTTCTTGGATATGCCGAAGGACTGGGCTCCGACGGCATCTCCCTGAAACTGGCCGTAGTGGTGTCCCTGCTCTCGAAAACCATCTTGGAGATGCCTCAAACTGGCTGGAGGACTGGACTCACAAGGATGCCTATTTATAGTACAAGCAGCTCGGCATAATGTCGACACTCACGACATAATGTCGACACTCACCCCTATTATTAGTGCTGACTCATGTTTTGTCCCGGTTGGTGTCTCCAACCGGGACTAAAGGTTGGTGACACCATCCGGTTGGTGACACCATCCGGGACAAGGTACAAGCCGCACGACATAATGTCGACACTCACCCCTATTATTAGTGCTGCCTGGCCCAGTCTGCCGCAATCCCTTCAGTCGCGGTTGGTTTCTCCAAATGGGACTAAAGATGAACCCTCTCTTTATAGGCATTTCCCTCTATTTATAGGCGCTCGATCCAGCCTGCTCTATTTATAGGCCTTTTCCTCTAAATACAACATCTTCATATTTAGGTAACACTCAAGACATTTATTAATATTACAAACCGGGACAAACCGGGACTAAGTAACACTCATTACTAAAGCCATCCCTTTAGTCATAATCATGCCTAGTCCTATAGTACGCAGCTTCAGGGTCTTATTCGTCATTGTCATCATCATCGTCATCGTCACCTGCCACTCCGGGGATCCTCAGCCCAGCCATGGCATATACCAGGGGCCATTCCAGGATTCACGGCGGGAGGGTCTCTGGAAGACGATGCCGCCATCACGAGCGGGTAGGGCCTTCTTGTGGCTCTGTGGCGGGTGGACTTGTGGGCACCGACGCGAAGATGGTCTCCCGCGGCGATGTAGCGCATCACTCCGATGATAGTACGGTTCACCCACCACAGACGACAGCCGGCTTCATTGTGGTTCACTGGGGACGGGGCCATCAACCTCGTACCTGGCGAGCTCCCTTTCCTGCCTATTAGCAAAGAAGGCATTCCAGGTGTCGTAGTTGTCGGGATCCCACTGGGGATCCATCCGTTGCTCCAGCGTGAGCTCGTGGTAGAAGTGGTTCGTGATGGCCGCCTGACGTGCGGAACCTTGAGACAGGAGTACAGAACCCCTCCGGCCAAAGATCCAAAGTGGCTGCCGGTAGTCGGACAAGGGTAGTTGGAGGCGCACAGCGCCTCGGTAGCCCAATAGGCGTTCTCCATTGTTCTAAGAGAGGAAGGTGTTGATGTGTTGATAGCCATGGCGCGATCGCCCTAGATATAGAGGGAAAGGGCGGGAAAACTTGGCGTGAAGATTTGGGAAATGGCGGGAAATATCTTTAGTCCTGGTTAGTGACTACAACCGGGACTAAAAGCTCTCATAGAAAGGAAAGGGCGGGAAAACATGGCGGGAAGCGGTGGGAAATGGTGAGAAATATCTTTAGTCCCGGTTTGTGACTACAACCGGGACTAAATGGACATATTATTCTGATAATAATAGACATATTATTTGTTTTATTTGGATTTTTACAATAAATTATATGATTTTCCAAAGTTTTATATTTGATTTGAATTAAAAAAAGAAATTTACAACTAAAATAATTTATAAATGATGCAAACAGATAAATGGATATTATATTAAGATTCGATATATTTTCTGATAATAATAGACATATTATTTGTTTTATCTGGATTTTAACAATAAAATATATGATTTTCCAAAGTTTTATATTTGATTTGAATTAAAAAAAGAAATTTAGAAATGAAATAATTTATAAATGACGCAAACAGATAAATGGATATTATATTAAGATTATTTATATTTTTCTGATAATAATAGATATATTATTTGTTTTATTTGGATTTTTACAATAAAATATATGATTTTCCAAAGTTTTATATTTGATTTGAATTAAAAAAAAGAAATTTATAAATGAAATAATTTATAAATGATGCAAACAGATAAACGGATATTATATTAAGATTCTTTATATTTTTCTGATAATAATAGACATATTATTTGTTTTATTCGGATTTTTATAATAAAAGATATGATTTTCCAAAGTTTTATATTTGATTTGAATTAAAAAATAAAATTTACAAAAAAATAATTAGTCGCGGGTCGTGGCTGGACCCGGAACTAAAGGGTGCCTGCGCGCACGAAAAAAAACTCTTTAGTCCCGGGCCATGGCTTAACCCGCGACTAAAGAGGGGTCTTTAGTCGCGGGTTAAGCCATGGCCGGGACTAAAGACCCTTTAGTCGCGGGCGGTGGCTTAGCCCGGGACTAAAGGGTGTGTCCCTATATATTCTGCGCACCAGGAGGTGCTGCCCAGCACTTGGCATTCCTCGTCAAAGACGAAGCACGCGTGCACAGACGAACACGAACACGTAGGGGAGGTCTTTGTCGCCGGGCCATGCGTTTCTCCGTGTCGCCGCCTACCACGTCTTTGCCGCTAGCCTTCTCTTGTGCCTCCCCGCTGCGCGCCTTCACGTGCTGCCGCCGGCGTCGATCCGTGCTCGATGGAGGGGTACGGGCGGTGGGTGTTTTTTTGTAATTATTAGTTAGCTACGGTTAGGATTATAGTTTTTGTTATTTAGAATTATAGTTTTTGTTATTAGGATTATATTGTTAGCTAGGGTTAGGATTAATTATAATTATTTTGTTATAGTTTTTTCTAGTTAGAGTTAGGATTTATTATAATTATTTTAATTATAATTAGCTAGAGTGCTAGGATTAATTATAATTATTTTGTTATAGTTTTTTCTATAGTTTTCTATAGTTAGGATTATTATAAATAGGATTATAATTAGGATTATTAGAGTTTTTTGTTATAGTTTTTCTATAGTTTTTTATAGTTTTTTTATAGTTAGGATTATTATAATTAGGATTATTATAATTAGGATTATTAGGGTTTTTTGTTATAGTTTTTTCTATAGTTTTTTTATAGTTTTTTATTGTTTTTTTATAGTTAGGATTATAATTAGGATTATTAGGATTTTTTGTTATAGTTTTTTTTATATTAGGGTTTTTTCTGTTTTAGTTATTAAGATTATTGTTTTACCGCAAATAATATTAGGGTTATTGTTTTTTTTGTTTTTGTTATTAGGGTTATTGTTTTTTCTAACCTGTTTAACTCTCTTTGTGTTATAGATAATTAAGTCATGGATCGATCCGAAGATCCTGGTCGCATCGGTGAAGGTTTTCTTTAGGGCATGATAAGAGGTGAAATTCCTCTTAATATTAATACCGGTGAAGATATTTTGCTCGAGGAAGAGATATCATCATATATGAATCCATCTGGTGATGGACTAGAGGAAAACCCAATGTACCAAGGGGAAGACAGGATGGACGAAGGGCAAACAAATAACAACAATAATGATGGCCCCTCGATAGGATCCGACGTGGTACATATATATAGATAAAGTCTCGTGTTACCTCTATTCATTAACTGATCTAGATATATATTAATCACTCTCTCTTCTTCTTTTAGCCCACAGGATCGAAGCAATCGATAGCTCGAACGAAACGAGGGCCGAACAAAAAGTTGGATGGTAATCAGAGGTTCACCATCGAAGAAATAGATGATGATGGTGAACCGATTGCTCTAGAGAAGCACCGGAGGATGTTTATAAATCAATGCGGGGTGCTTGTTAGGGACAACCTGCCGATCACCATCCAAGAATGGAATCAGACAAAGGAAATTGGTGAAGAATCTAGCTATGTCACCGATGATGCCAAAGATGACCTTTGGCAGAAGCTCATAGCGCATTTCATACTACCTCTAGAGTATGAAGAATTTGAGGTAGATGGTATTACCCCAAGGCCGGGTGGGCTTGAAAATAGAGAGAAAGTGAAGGAGTGGGCTTTGAGCAAGATGGCTGAACTATACCGGAACTATAAGAAAAGTTTATACGCGATAAAGAAAACTCCAGACTTCAACGGAGTAAACGAGAAGTTGAGAGAACAGTGGCCCGATTTTGTACAGTACAAGCAATCTGATAAAGCAAAGGAAAAGTCGGCAAAGAACGCGTTAAATGCTGCCAACAAGAAATACCATCATAAAATGGGGACAGGTGGCTACAAGAGTGTCGTCCCTAAGTGGGAAACTATGGAGAAGAACATGAGGGCTAGAGGCGTCACTCCTGGTACAGATGGATGGACCGAGAGGTCAAAGCACTGGTGGTACGGGCACGGGGGATCCTTGTGTAGGGGTTCGTAGCATGGAAAACAAAAATTTTCTACTGCATGCAAACAAACAAGCGAAGATCTATCTACTAGATTGTAGCAACAAGTCGATAGAGGAACTCACCCTCGAAGATTCCAAAGCAGTTAACGAGAGCAGATTCTCGTGGGTGATGTAGTCGTACTCTTGCAAATCTCAAGATCATGTAGACAATCCTTCCGGCGCTGCGTTCCGGCAGCGCTTCCGTAGTCGATCAAACATTCGGTACTCGGTGAAGACCTTCCTCTCCCTTGTTCCAGCAGGCAGCGGAGGTTGTAGTACTCTCCTCGCGATTCCAGCAGCACGACGGCGTGGTGTCGGAAGTACTGGGGAGATCTCGCAGGGCTTAGCCTTAAGCCGGAGCGAGTATGGTGGAATATGAGAGAGGCCTTGGTGATCTAGGGTTTAGAGGGCACCAAGGGGAGGGTGTAGCCGGCGGCTAGGGTTTGGAGAACACCCCAACTCGCCGAGTTGGAGGTGCCCTAGGCGGCGGCAACACAAGGAGGTGGTGGCGCCGGCTACTTGGAGGAGAGGGCTAGGATTTTTGGTGTAGGGAAGAGGGGCAGCCCTGCCCCTCCTTATATAGGTGGGAGGGCGCGGCTTGGGAGGAGGGAGTCCTCCCCCAAGTCGGCCTCCTTGGCCGGCAGGTGGAGGGAGGGGAACTCCTCCCCAAGTAGGTTTCCTACTCTCCCTCCACCAAGCAAACTTGCAGTTTGACTTTTTCAAATTGGCGTTTGACTTTCAAACTAGGATTTGATTTCTCCCTTTATTTTTCCCAACCGAGTGACCTAGTACATGATGCAACCATTCCATATTGTTATGACACATTCATGTACCCTTCCCCTCCGGAGTGCCGGACCTTCCGGACCCTTCTAGAACATTCCTAGTGAAAACACCAGAATCTTTCCCGAACTCCGAAACTAGACTTTCCTTATATGAATCTTATTCTCTGGACCATTCCAGATCTCCTCGTGATATCCCGGATCCTAACCGAGACTCCGAACAACATTTTGTCTCTTTCTCATCATTCCATAACTAGTCAACAACATCGAATCCTTAAGTGTGTCTCCCAACGGTTCGTGAATTACGCGAACATGATCGAGACACTTCTTCGATCAATAACCAATAGAGGAATCTGGAAATTCATATGACTCCCACATATTTCTACAGTTACTCTGCGATCGAATGAACCACTTACATACGCGGACATGACTTGATCTTTATGCTACACTTATCTATAGGAGTATGTCCATCATACCATTCTCCTAATGATATGACCTTGTTATTAACAACATATCAAATGTTCATGATCAAGAAACAATGATCATCTATTAATCAACAAGCTAGTATTATAAAGAGGCTTTACTAGGGACTCTAATTTAGTTTACAAATCACACAAGTATTAATGTTTACGGTTATCTTGTTATAGCATGAATGTAAACATTTATCATAAACACAAAGATATAATAATAACTACATTTATTATTGCCTCTAGGGCATATCTCCAACACCTTGGACCCAGAAACAGGAAAGACATTATTTCATGATAAAATTCTAAAACCCTCCCAATACCTTATTCAAGCAATGAGCGATGCTCAATTGGGATTGTTCCGTCCCGAGAGAGAGAACGATGAGCTGACACGCGCCCTAGGGAATCCTGAAAAGGGAGGACAAACACGAGGAAAAGGCGCCGGTGTCTCGTGGATGAAAGGGTTTCCTCAGTACGATGCCGATGTAAGTCGCCGAGAAAGAAGGACCGGGAGGCAGACCGGATCTCTAGGGTAGAGCAGTACCTAGCTGATCTGAAGAACCTCATGCATGAAATTAGCTAAAGGCCGCCGTCGTCAACTCACCCACGGGTTGATGATCCTGCATTGGATCTTAGCCAGCGGAGAAGCAGCATGGGTTCCACGGAGGTCCGGGCTGATGATCAAGCACTGCTGGATGATGCACCGGCTCCTCACTACCCCGTGGATGATGTCAGAGAGATGGCACAATGTGAGCTACATCAGCCAATGAACAACCTGTCCTTCAAGGTGGCGATCGGCACTGCTTTGCCTTGTCTACCTGGAGCACTCCACCATTCACTTCTGATTCCACCAGGCTATACTCGTGTCACGGTGGATGACATAGTGGAGGATTTTGCGGGCCTACAGATTGAAATCGCTACGCCTGAAGGCCTTACGAAACTAGGAGATGTCAAGCGCAACATAATTCTATGGAATAAGAAGTACATCAAGTTTCCAGGCTCGACGCCAAGGCCACCGACTCCGAGGAATCCAAGTCCACCCCGCATCGAATATCGTCAACCTCCAAGTCCACCCCAACCCGATTATCGCCAACCTCCAAGTCCACCCCGCCCCGTTGATTGCCGCAGTAGGAGTACATCAACTCGATCTCTGCCTCCGTGCAATACTCGATCTCCGCTTCCGCCTCCGTGCAATACTACTACCTCGTCGAAGAAACGGAAGTTCGACGGTCCCCCGCGCCCCACATCGAAGAAAGGTCAAACGACGAAGATTGTCGACATCCCGCCGGCTCTTCCAAAGAGACCTTATGACAAGACCTATGAGGAAACTAACGCGGATGTGGCTGCCCAAGTTAAGGCGCATTTTGCACCCAAAAATCCTGAGCCAAAGCCGGTATATAATGAAAAAACCAAAAAGTGGGCTAAGTCCTTTCTTGAGCAACCATCCCAGATATCGATGAATCTGGAATCAGACTATGACCGGGAGATTATTAAGCAAGAACAGAAGAAAATAATCACAAGTGCAAAAAGCGGAAGCAAGTTTCCCATCTCGAGCACATAAGAATCAATCGTCGCCTACCAAAGTCATTTCAGACCTCGACAACGCCTTCAGAGATGATATGGATATGAACATGTAAATAATGGACCCTAGAGCCCGTAATAATGATACACTTATGGGAATCACTGTATCGCAGGCCAAAGCACTTGCTAACGAAGCGAATATGTCTCTTGGTCAATATTTAGGCTATGAAGATACGCCGGTGGGTCAGATAGTACGGCAGTATGTCCAAGGGGAGCCTCTAGTCAGTAATGAGGAGCTCGCGTGTCTATCCACACATATGCGAAATATGCACGAATGGTACATGTCGCAAGTAGAAAAAAACATCAGAAATATTGGTTTCCGGTGGACGTTAGAAAGGAGCATCACTTCAAACCATACTCGATAAAGGTTCAAATGACCGAACTGTTTCAGTTATAAAACCAGCGCGCCCTCGACAAATCTGACTTTCGGCACTTAAAGTCGGCGATTTTGTGCTCAGGTTTTTGACGGTGCCATTGGGCATCATCACCTGAGCGCATGGTTCCGACAAAGAGTCTTCCGACTCACGAAAGGTCAACATAAAAACCAAAGTAATGGATAAGACATCACTTGCTTAAACAATATTAACATGCTGGAACTAGTACTTGAGCAGCAGGAAATTACAACTATTGTTTTTCCGCCTTAAGTTAACAGAGTAATTTTTCCGCATACAAAAATTCCAGAGGAAAAATATATTATATATTGTTTTTTTCATTCATCTGGCGCAGGAGACTTTGAAGCAGCATCATCGGCAGCAGGAGAGCCATCCTCTTCGAAGTCGATGGTCTTGAGGGACTCAGAGGAGCTTTGGTTGTCGCCGTCAATGATCTCGAGCGGCACAAAGACGTCTTGGTCGACCATCTCTGCAACTCTTGTGTCATACCCCGCGAGCGATGCCTAGATAGCCTTGAAGTAAAACTTTTGGCCTTCATTGTCTACGTCAGAGAGACCTGAGGATACCGTGTTGATGTCGGCATCTTCATAGTGCGCCTTGACCATCGCCAGCGACATTCTTGCACCAGCCTGTGTACATGAAGGTTTCCAGCTTATGATACGCTCGGGGGGCTTGGCGCAAGATCTCCGAGTATTTCATCACGGAGTCCACCGCCTTAATGTTAATATTGAGGGGCTTGGCGATCTCCTTGGCCTGCTTGACGGCGTTGCTGACGAAGTTGCCTGCGAGAACCATGCATTCCTTTGCCGGAGGAGGCGACTTGGTTAAACCAATAGGAGCTGCATTTCGGACAAACAAAGAAGCGTATGAGTTCAATGACACAAAAAGTTTAGAGTATCTTGCTTACAGAAGTGCAAGACGGAGATCGCTTACCAAAGATGCTCGCCTCGGCTTGCTGAAGTGTCTCCGCCATGGAGTCCCGTTCTTGTCGGAGGATCTTGTATGCTTCAAGATTGCGCTGATTTTGCTCATCGGCAGCTTTCTTCTCTTTCAGCATCGCAATCTCCTCCTTCAAGTGGTTGATCTCAGTGTTGGCAGACTCCTGCAACGCTGCCATGTATTCCTTCTGCATCTTCAACGTGTCAGTTCTCTCCTGCTTAAGGATCTTGTTCTCGCTATCTAGCAACTCAATGTGCTTGGATTGTTTGACAATATGCTTGGCCTTGGCGATAGATTCTGCAAGTCGGAGAAATAATAACACACAGTGAGTAGTAGGAGAATGATGACACAAGACCAGGCTTGAGTACGAAAACAAAAGGAAAACCAGACTCTTGCTCTTGGTGATTTGTTCCTTCAAGAAGGCAGTTTTACCCTTTTCGGCTTCCAGCTTCGCGCGCATCTTGTGGAACTTCTCGTTGGCGACACCCCTCCGAGCATTCTCATTCTATGGAAAGAAAATTTAAAGTTGTTTAGTCTTCTTGGAGCATCTAGCCAGATAAATATCCACCTAGAGGCTTGGGGGCTACAGTGAGAGTTTTTAACTCGGCAATATGCTTAGTCTTTCTTTAAGCATCTAGTCGGAACTAATTCGGTTTTCAACTAGAAGCTTGGGGGCTACAGTACGAGTTTTTAACTTAGCAATGTGCTTAGTCTTTCTTTAAGCATCTAGTCGGAACTAATTTAGTTTTCAACTAGAAGCTAGGGGGCTACAGTATTGAAATTTACAAACACTGCGTATGCCACTCTAAAAGTATCTAGTCAGAATAATTCATTCAAACTAAATACTTAGGGGGATACGATGAGAAGTTATCTAGCTTAGTCACTCTTAGAGCATTCAGATGCAATGACCTATGGTCTTCCGTCTAAATCCTCGAGGGCTACAGTGGGATACTACTTATAAAATGCAAAAGGCAAGCAAAAACTTACAAGTGCGATGATCTTGAGCTTGGTAGCACTCTCGGAAAATATCTTGTTGAAGGAAAGGCTATTTCCTCGCAAGATATCCGCCTGCTTGAGCAGCTCCTCAAGGCCGCAAGTCAGAAAAGTCGGGGCTACACCAGGGGCCGGAGTTGAGCTACTCAGCGTAAGCGCCGGGTAGACTATCTTTGGAAGTTCTGTGGATGTCCTGGGTGTAGAGGCGCCGCCTTCGACAGACGTTCCACCTACCATGATTGCCTCGCCACTACCGATGGAATCCTTAGCTAGAGCTTCGGACATTTTGGTTGCGGTGCTTTCTTGTGTTGCTTGTTCGCCAACAACGACGAGCTCCATGGAGAAACCTGGGCCCACTTCCATGGCAGAAGGGTCAGATGCATCCTTAGCTTGAGATCTTGTCGGCGCAGCAGCAAGGTGGACGCTAGGAGTGGTTGGGGCGATGGCGGGAGATGCTTGGTGCGACACATCTCGCTGCAACATATCTTTAATTTTTTAGAAGCCCCCAATGTTTTGGAGGTATTCTTCAAACTTAAACCAGCCTTCTTCCTGAAACGTGCAAAAGTATAAGTACAGGAACAAGATGAGCAATGGACAATGTCGGAGAAAAAGAAGCTTGCACAATAGTGGGTGCTTTGGTAAAAGGGATCCCGATAATCTTTCTTTTCTCCGCCTCCAGGGCGGCAGTGGACTTCTTGGAGGCTCCACCCTCCATCTTCTTCTTCTTGCCTCCGTCAGCAGCGTGAGAGGTGGAGATATTCCGCTTACGCACCAGCGAGACATCGTCATCGGACACGACGGTGACTTCCTTCATCTTGGGGTCATAGATTTGGAAAACCATGCTATCCTCCTCTAGACTACTAAGCTGTTAAGTGAAATCCCAAAGTGTTAGATCAGATGGTAATGGTTAGACGGGAGAACTGGAGTATATGTCATACACGGAAAATAAACACATACCTTTGGGCATGTGCCGTCAACGAACATGTCGTAGGTGATGGTGAAGCCGCGCTTCCTGTCCTTCACCTTGACGATGTCCTTGAGGTGGAGCTTGATGGAGTCACTCGAGAAATTGTCCTCGAAGATGCAGAGGCTATCCTTCCTCTCCCTGGTGTACTCATGCATCGGCTTAGAGCAGTGCCGCAGAGGCTGGATCCGCCTGACGAACTAGCACATGGCTAGGTCCAATCCGGTTAGACCCGTCTCTACAAACCACTCTATCTGCCTTATGGCGCGGGAGACGTCGTTGTCGGAGGGAAGGGTAGCCTGGGATCTCCATGTCGAGGCTTCGGCGGCGGCTCCATCGACGAAGTCCGGGTACGTCTCTTCTCAGCCGGCCAGAGGGATATTTGTGCCATAGAAGTATGTACGGTGCCAGTTCTTACAAGACTCGTGGCCGACGATGTCGGGGAACCGCCAGCCAGGCCGGATCTTAAAACTAATCGTTCCGCAATTCCTGAGCTCGTCCTTGCTAGCTCCGGCTTCGCTATTGATGGTGAAGAAATAAATAAAGAGATCTAACCTAGGCCTAATCCCTAGGTAACCCTCGCAAAACGTCGCGTAATTGCTAAGCGCTAGGATGCTGTTGGGGGATAGGTTCTAAGGTTGAACCCATTAATGTTTGAAGACAGCTAGGAAGAAGTCGGAAATTGGGAGGGAGACGTCGTGCACCAGTTGTGCCTTCAGGTACACCTTCTCTCCGGCTTGGGGAGAAGGGGTGACCTCGCCGGCCGGCACCGCCCGCCAGACAAGCCCCTTCGTCGCAGGGAGGTAGACTTCGACGAGCAGCTCGTTGATGTCATTATTGGTGATGTCAGAGCCGCGCCACTCCCCTTTATGAGAGTCACCCTCCTCGTCTAGCGGCTCTAGCGCCGCTGGGATATGGTCATCGTCGGTGGATTCCACCACCGCGGACCTTGGCAGCACTAGACCTTCTAGAGGCACCAGGACAGAGCTCGCCAGCTTGGACGCGGCATCGTTCGCCGCCGCCATGGAGGAAGTAGAGCTGGTGCTGGCCATTGGGGTGAGAGGGGAGGTGACTGGGGATATTGGGAGATTAGGGTTTTCGCGTACGCGCGGAGGTCTCGAGGAGGTGCTCGCAGGAGAAGACGATGACGCAAGGGGAGAATGAGGTGAAGAGATGAAAATCTGCCACGGTTAAAATTTATAACCCAGCGTCAAGATTTGTGCAAAGTGATCGAATGGTCGGCGCGTGGACGACGTGTGCGGGCACGTGCGTGGAAATTTCGCCATGTTCCCAACCGCCGCCGCCAACAGTTCGTATCCTTCATGCGGGAAAAACAGACACAATTGTGTTCTCTGCATGTGTGAGTTACGAGGCACCGCTGACCTATGTCTATTTCGCTCTAGCTGACACGGGCAGATGAACCATCCCATCGGAAGATTCCGGCATGGGCAGATCCAGTCCGGCTACGAGAAGAGTACGATGGAAGATTCAACAGTTCTTCGACTTACTAGTTGAAGACGGAGAAACCTTGCAGGGTTCTTGGGAGGACTAGAAGATATTGCTTGACGATTTGCCGATATTCACATAGATGGATCATTCAACCTGAAGTGGCAAGACGGCGCAAGATCTTGGAGTTCTCCGGGGGCTACTGTTGGGGATATGCTATATGGGTATCCTCATAGCATGTCTCTTATCCGGTTAACCCGGGTGTCCCACAGTTAGTAGAATGGCCCATGGCCTGCTGGGTGACCTAGTTAGATGGATCCAGAAGGGAGGCCCATGCCGGATAAAGGAAGGCTACCACTAGTAGAAAACGGACCTTTGTTCCAGAGCATTAGTCCCGGTTCTGGTACAAACCGGGACTAATGATCTGGTCCCAACAGCTAGAAACGGCCGCATGGACAAGAAGACATTAGCCCCGGTTTGTATGGGAACTTTAGCCCCGGTTTGTTTAACAAACCGGGGCTAAAGGGTCTGACGCTGGAAAAGAGCAGATGCGTGGACCTTTAGCCCAGGTTTGTTTCTCAAACCGGGACTAAAGTCCCCGACTATATCTTCTTTCCCTTCCCAGCCCGAGCCATTTCAAGCTCACACAATCATCCCTCTCAAATTTCTCCCCTCAAGCTCGAGTTCTTCCCCATTTTTCTCAAGATTTGTGAAGATTTTTTGGCTCCACATCTATCAAGGGTCCTAAGAGGTTAGCAACTTCATCATTTCAGCTCTCATTTCTTGTTTTAGCTCATTTCATGCTCTAGAAATGGATAGATTTTGTGTGGGTTCTATCTCTGTATATCTGGTTAATTTGGCACATATAGTTCTCAAAATTCATTTGATTCATCGAAGCACATAGATACATGAGTTCATCCTATATACATATCTTGGTTTGACACATTATCTTGAAATCCGGTCGGTTCACAGTGCATCATGTCACCGTCGAGCAACAAAATATTCTTCTTTCTCCTACCTGTCGTCACAAAATCCATTGAAACAAAAATTAGTACCAAAACTATGAAGGCACACATATATATAGTGGCGCCCTAGCATTTTAGTGTTGGGCCACGCGGAGATAAAACAAAAATTTTCCTCTAACGTGGTGATCCCAAGATCTAGCCGAGGTAGAAGGCCACGAGGTTTACCACTAGACGCGCAGTTGCGAATTACTGATGAAGCGCGTCATTTGATGCAGTGCAGTCCTCACGATATGATCGTCCTGGTGTTGATCGCACATCACCTCTGCTGGTATCCACACGTACAAGGAGGAGCACCGGCGGCGAACTGCTAGGTTCGTATCGACGGTAGGACTGCTGTGGAGCTAGGGTTTCCAACACATGGAATGACCTAACCGAACAACGATTAACCTTTCTGGGTTACGGTGCTCCACTATATATAGGGAGTGAACGTGGGCTCTGCCATGACCCATTCACTAAAGCCCATATAACACTAGTCACCGTGAGTCCAACTCACTAACTCGATCCTAATCCGGTTTAGGTCCAACCCAACCAGATTACAGGTTCGATCCAATCCAACTTGCTCCCGCTCTTAAGTGTGTGACCTGCAGGCTCATGGCTACTTGGACACGATTGAGTCCGACTCTCAATCGATCAATAGCGGCTCCTAGCGTAACGTGTCAACTCCCCAAGTACCAAAGAGTCATGAAGACTTGCCTTTCCAATGCGACTTACGTCCGAGTCCCTTTTGCCTCACGATATACCTTGTCAGACTATAGGCGAATAATTGTCATCCCTTAAATAGTCCGACTCTCTTCTTGATCCAAGATAAGTGATTCACCCGACTAACTCTTAGTCGATCGCCTCGGTTAACACTTAACCGAGTCGTGCATGGCCATGCTTTCCGAATCATATCTCACGAGAGGGTCCAGAGAATATCTCTCCGAGTGGAGGGGCAAAATCCCATCTTGGTTATTCACATCACGCAGCTTGATTCTCAGTCGACCCGAACTCTACCTTTATAACTGACCAGTTACGGATCAGCGTTTGACAGAACCTAAGTCGGTGATCCTCAACTCGGACTATGCAACAACCTCAGGTCTAAGGATTACATTGATTGAGATATACAAATGACAGCTAGTTCGTTGTACCTCAATATGGGTCAATCCGACTCGCTAAACTCTTTAGCCGAATCTGTGTAAGTTGGAATAGCATCTCCATGCCCATGACAAGTGGAACCGAGTCATCAAGCCAACTTTCACATTGGTCTAAGTTGTGTGTCCAGCACAACCTCAATGACCAAGGATATTTAGTACAAACAATATGAATGCATTGTTCCACAAACGAATCACATATTCAATGATACACATCAGATGTTTATACAAGGACAACTTAATAACTTTATGAATACAATGGGAAATCTCATCATACATGATTGCCTCTAGGGAATATTCCCAACAGTCTCCCACTTGCACTAGAGTCAATCTTTTGACATCACATGTCTAAGCATCTAATGCCCATGGCTCTCAGGTGCACCTCATGCTTCGGTTGTGGTAACGGCTATGTCAACGGATCCTAATGGGGATATGCCTACCGGGGTATACCCAGCAGGACGTTTCCGACCGGCCCAGGAACTGGCGAGTGGGCCTGCAAGACGACGACTGGATCAAGGCCGAGCGTGGATCCAAGCGACTGGAAACTGAAGGTCCAGGCGAGTAGATAGGCCCAGTCGGATTAGGTTAAACGAGTACCGAAACCTTAACTGATTCGGTTGAGATATGTAAACCCTAGGGGGGGTGAGTCTATATAAACCTCCCTACAAGGCGTGTAGAGGATACATTCTACCATCCACCCAAGCGACTCTCCGCCTAGCCGTCGAGCTTGCCCCATTGTACCTTCATCACAATACAATCTAGCAGGAGTAGGTCTTTACCCTCCGGGGGGCCGAACCTGGGTAAACCCCTGTGTCTCCGCCCTCATCTCGCACCGCAGATAGCTGGCCGCCCTTTCCCTTCGTTCTACTACTCGCTGCCGATTGCAGCGTCTGCCGTGGTCATTCCCACGACAGTGGCGCCCGGCGCCTGGCCGGTCTGGTCGGTGTTCTGCGGCGAGATCCAATCTTCCCATCAACGAGACGGTCGCCACCGGCCGCATGATAGCGATCGGCTAAATGCTCCAGATCTTGCCGAGCAGCTACGTCCCGACGGCGCGACCCGTCATGCACAGCATGATCTTGCCAGTCGGCACGATCAGCCTCTTCGTCGGTCTCACCGACGTCATCGTCTCGGAGGACTCGGCTCGCATCCACGAGTCGCCACCACGCGACCGGTTCTCCGAGAGCCAGGTCCGCACGATCCATCGCCTCGCCTCCGAGTACAACTCGGCCCACAGCGACATGGCCGAAACCACCGCGGCCGCGAAAGACGCGGCCCTCAACGACGACGCCGATTCGGCGACCCCGGCGTCACTCGCCGGATCCATCATCGCGGCTTCGCCCGCGGGCTCCATCACCCAGGTCTCTAACATGGGAGACTTCAAGGATCCCTCCATCCTCGGGATCTTCGACTTCGACTCCGGGTCGGAAAACCCCGCCGATCTCCGTGATGGGACTGGTCGCCACGCCGCGACCTACATGGCGACCGGCACCGATCCGCCGGAGGATCCCTTCTCCACCCCGATCCGTCCTAACGCCACGGCAACGGAGGTCGAGGAACTCCGCCTGAAGCTGGCGGAGGCAGTCCGCAAGGAGCAAGCCGAGCGAGAAAAATTTCGCCGCGAGCAGGTGACGGCGCAGGAGCTATCGCGCTACCACCAGCAGCGAATCAGGTCGCGCTTGAACCCCACCGTCCAGGGGCGCGCCCTGAACTTCGACCCAGCCCGCGTGGCCGAGCGCGCGATCTGCGAGAACGCGCCACCAGGAGGAAGCGCCCGGCCCCCACCAGGGTCGACGGCGAACGATGCCCCACCTCCACCCAACCGCACACTCCCCAGGGACCAGCCGCGGATCGTAGTCTCTTCGCGAGAGCGAGACGCGAACGACCTACCACTGTTCTCCACCCCAATGGACAACCTCGTGGCGGGCCGAGCAGAGGCCGACAACATCACGGCCACTGGTGACGGCGCCCTACAGATCAAATACGTCAGGGCCCTGCTCGCAAAGGCGGTCGAGCAGCAAAACGCATGCGCCGACTCGCAGGGTCGGGTGTACTCGCGCTCTTCGGGCAGCAGAGCGGCCTCAAGCGGACGTCCATTGGCGGCAAACACCCTCAATTGCCCGCCACCCGAGCCACTACAGCTCCAACACCGACCCGTGAACGCGGCACTCTCCACCAACGACTCCAGGCCAGCGACCAACTTCGTCGCCGCCAAAGGTCAGCCCGTCGACGCCCGCACCCACATCATCAACAACCAAAGCTGGCACGCACGCCAGCCCGACGACCTACGACACACCCTAACCAATCGCCGCGACGGCGAGCCAATGGGGTCGCTAAGTCGACTCGGGCCCCGGTGCTTCGGACCGATGATCCGAGGCTAAAAATACCCGGCGAACTTCAAAGCGCCGAAGGAAATAGAGAAGTACGACCCCTCGTACGACCCCTCCGTGTGGCTGGACACCTACCTCATGGCAATGGGGATCGCCACACACCGATTAGCCGCCTGCTACCTCCCCGATGATGGAGGAACGTGCAGCGTGATCAACACGCCTCGTGATAACATCGACTCCTGGAAGAGATGCGAGATGCCTTCGTCAGGCACTTCAAGTGCTCCTACATGCGCGCCACCACCATCGAGGACCTGAACGATCGCGTGGGACCCCTGAGTCGACCAAGAATCGGGTTCAGTGGCAAGAACTATGGTACAACGCGGTCGGCATCCACCCGGACACCACAATCCATTGTGTCAAGACCTCGTGCCGCTACGAGCCCCTGGTCGCTGTAACACCCTCAGAATCGGACCTATGTAAGTTTGAGCAAAATTCGCCAAAACCCGCATAGAAACGATTCAAAGGTGCCCACCAGGCACTTTCGTGCGGGTGGAAAACGAAGTAATAACATTACACAACAGTCCTCGATGGGACCCACAGAACAGATATATATAACAGCGACTCAAAGAGTCAAGAATACAAATATAATATACAAAGATCCAAATCACCGTGAAACGATATAGCGTCCAGCTACGGACAAGATGCAAATGGGGCTAAGAGCCTCAAGAATAACCAATGGCGCCCATAACCGCCTGTGCCAAGCGGAAGGGTAACCCCGATAACGGCGTCGATCTCAAAACCTGCTTAAACAAAAGGTGCCGACAAAGGGCAAAGGAAAAAGAAGGAGCGCCGATCGAGGCCAAGACACGAGGCTAGAATTCGGTCCTCGCCATAGCGTATGGTGGATCAAAGGGCAAAGACGCACTAAACAACCTATAGAGACTCGATACAACTGGCGGTTATCAGAGAGGGGGGAGGATGACCTATCCGGATCCAACCTGAAGCTAACACCAAAACAAACCCACCCTGGTGTTTCCCCCTCGAGTCCAAACGAGGAAGTCAACCGAGGAACTCACACCGTTGGCAGTTTTACTTATTCAGTTATCGTTGCAGCAACTACTAGTCAGATTTAGTTAATCGTCCTGATAAAGGAAGCAGTGGGCACTTTTAATTAACCATTCCGTTATAGTTGCAACAATTACTAATCAGATGTGAATAGCATGAGATAACCCTTAACCCAGCAGTTGTTGGTACTTTTATTCAGCCATTTCGTTGTAGTTGCAATACTTACTAGTCAGATACAATTGTCGCAAGCGACAACCAAACAAGCAATTGTGGGCAGTATTAATTAGCCATTCCATTATAGTGAAGCTGATTACTAGTCATTATAAGTCAAATTTATAAAAGAACTTTAGTTATGCTTGTCTATGATCGAGATATTGTGCTCCAAGTCGCCCATATCCGCGGACACGGCCAGAAAGTTTTACCCGCCGGGTGCACCAATAGCAACACACGCTCGATCAACCTCGGAAAAACCAACTCAAAACCCAACGAGGCTTTCACGACTGAACAATCACAGGATTCAGAAATATTTCAGGGGGCCACCCCATTGAGTAGATCCCGCAACGGAGTAAGCAAGCTCCGAGACGGACTCAAGGTTTGCGCCAATGGCTGTAAGCGACTGGGAACCCGAAAACTCGGGGTGTCGATACCGCGTAATCACTCCGCTTACCTAAACAGTACAGTGTGCTATCTGTCGCACAATTTAAATACATAAGTAGCATGGCATAAGCAGGATAAATAAAACCTCAAACTAGTTTGTGGCCCCAAGAAATAAGATGAATCAAGCTCGCCTGTGGGGGTCCTATACCTCCCGGATGTGGATAGCGATAAATCAAGGAACAGTATCAAGTACTGGGTCCCACAGGACACAAGTGGGCTCGAAACCAAATATTTTCTATCACCCACCGATGCCTCTTGCTTATTTCAATTTTAGTTGTTAAACAGAAATTAAAGTGACGATAAGTAAAACTATGATCATCTCCATCACCAACATGCGGCAAAACATCAACAACTCGTGGCACTTGACAACACGCAACAGACTTGAGCAAGCGCATGACACGCAAGTCCAACTATCTACCAAACAATGTAATAGGATGTGTCCAAGGCAATATAGGGCTGCACGGTATATCACAGTACGGAAACTAAAGCATCGCAACACAGATAGCAATAGATCAACAGGAGGAATAAAGACTATAAAAGTAAGATAGGTAGAAAGGGGAGATGCTCTTTGAAAACATTGTCGAAGGTTTAACCGAAGATCGGGGCGAAGCTCACATCAACTCAACGGCCTTATCCGCGAAGAAGCAAAACACTAGAATAAACACCGGATGCAATATTTAATACACGGCAGAAGATTGGCATGATGCATGTATGATGCATGGCATGGCAAGGGTGCGATGCAATTAGGTCATATTAAGTGGAACCGGGGGTCCCAACAATTATTTAAATGGTTCAAGTTGTTTAAACCCCCGCATATTAAATGTTGTTTAGCAAGTCAACAGATGGAACCGGTTCGCTACCCATGTTTAAATGAGGCCAATATAAGGCTAGATTTGCCCGCACATGGGCCCCATATTTAATTATTAGGTGAATCGGCATAAGGCCCCCAAACCACAGATGTGCATGCGAGATGAATGATTAAATGCAACAAGTTGATATCATTTATAAAATAGGGTATCGAGGAAAAGGGTCACACATTCAGGGGTCTCGACGATCTTGGGGTTCCGGGGTTCGGGGTTGGTCTCAGGGTCCGACGGTTCGACGGAACGGGCTCGGCGGGAACGTTCTCGGGCCACGGAGGTAGGTCTTGTCGCATCCGGGAAGCCGAACTTGGTTTGGTGCCGGGGCGCGTCGGCTTCTTCCGGGTCGGTGCCGTTCTTGTCGCATTCGCGGCCTTCGGGTCATGTCGACGATCATGGCGTTCAGGGGGAGTTCTCGGTGTTCCGCGTCGGTATCCTTATCGTCCGGGTACGGAAACGGTCTTCGTGGTTCGCCATAGGATCCGTGTAGGAGATCTCTAGGGCTTCGGCTCAGGGTCGCCGTCGACTCTGCGGGTGGTCTTCGGATTCGAGGAAGAACTTGGCGATTCCGAGGGTCTTGGTGTTCGACGGGTTCTTGTCGATCGGTGGCGTCTGTCCCGGAATCTTCGAGTCGGGATCTTGATCGGTCGGCCTTCTCCATCATGCATCACGCCTGTGGAAGGCCTCGAGGGTCCGGCTTGGTCATCGATGGGAACTTGGGCTTCGGGGCTTGATTGTTGGTGTCGGGCTCGGTTCTCGATGTCGGTCCACGGGAGGTTTGCGGTTTTTGTCGTCACCACACCCAACAGCTTAGTACCAACTTGGTACTACACCGAAACGGGCACGGTGGAGGCAGAGAAACGCGCTGCGGTGGCTCGCGAGGAGAAACCCGGCGGGGCAGAACTTGCGGCGCGCGCGTCGGGGCTCGGGGAGGCGAGCTAGGCGACAGGGGCGGAGCAGCAGCGCTCGCTGCTTGCAGGCAGAGGAGGGCCTGCCGGAGGCGGGAAGGCGCTGGGGCAGACGGCGGGCGGCGGCGGTTGGCCGGCGACGGGGGAGGCGTGGACGCGGCCCGGACTGGCGAGGAGGGACGAGGCGAGCAAGCGCCCAGCAGAGAGGAGGCCGGGCTGGCGCTGGGACGGGCGACGGAGGCGCTGGTTGGGAGGGCTGGCGAGGCCTCGGTCGACGGGTCGGCTAGAGGGGGAAGGCCTGGCGAGCGCCGGAGGCGGCATGCTGGAAGGGAGGGCGACGGGAGCAGGGACGGCTTGCAGGCGCGACGGGCGGAGACCGGGAGCACCGGAGCGCGATGGGCGTGAGGGTCGAGGCGGGCGCAGGCGGGCGGGCGGGAGGTAGCAGCAAGGGCCTGGGGTTGGAGGAGCGCGGCAAGCGAGCGAGGGGGAGCAAGGCGAGAGGGGGCGGGGTCTGGGAGCGGCCGCGGGCGGCGAGCGATCCGGAGGCGGGAGGAGGAGGGCGCTGGCGACGGTTGGTAGCCGGAGGGGGCGGGGCGAGGTGCGTGAGGGGCAGGCTGCCGCGCGGGAGGAGGTGGGGAGGAAGAAGTGGTGGGGCCGGGGCTGTTGGTGGCCAGGCGTGTGAGTGCGTGTGTGGCGTGTGTTTGATTGGGTGCGTTGTGTGGTTGCTGTGTGGAGGGGAGGTGAGGATGAGAGAAAGAGGGAGTGATTGGGGGGGTGAGTTGGCAGCCTCTGGTTGGGTGGGGGTGAGAGGAGAGGTGAGGTGGCGAGAGTTGATTGGCCCGGGTGATGTGGCTGGGTGGGGGTAGTTTAGGTGTAGGTAGCTTTAGTATTTAGAGGGCTGGTTGGGGTGGACCGTTTTATATTTTCTGGGGTGGTCGATCGGGTCAATCGGCCCGTTCGACTGCCCCTATTAAAATACTTTAAATTTTTATTTATTTTCAAATAGCTTTTATAACTAGTTTTAGACAACAAATTATCCGGAACATCCGGGGGGTTTGGCGTTTGAATAAAGAGGGGGCGTTTTAGAAAACAAAACGGCTTTGTAAAATAGTTTTGGCAAACAATGCATGATGATGACGATGCAATGCACAAATTCAACGCGATTTTCTAGTAGTGGTTTTGCGGGATGCCACAATTCGACACCACTAACAAGGGATCTCGCCCTCGAGATCCGCCTCATGGTACCGGAAGGAAGGTCGGCGATCTGCGTCTTCTCGCTTCGTGTAGGTCCTCGCGACACTGCTAACAAGAGGTCGTTGTCCGTGATCATCGAGAGAACTCTCCGGTAACCAAAAAGGTCGAAGGTAGAGGTATCAACAATAAGCCACCTCTAGCTCCGATGGAAAGGGGGGAACCGATGCATTCTCATCCACTTCAATGTACAAAAGCGAATAGAAGGGGTAGTCGGCATGGGGGCCAATCCATCACGCACCCAAACTATTACTCTGCACAATCAGTAGAAAAGAGTGCAACCATTCTCGGAAACAGACTGAAGATCTCGACAAGCGAGGTTCGGAACAAAGGAGGGATGCAGACTCTGCATCGGATCCGGCGTAGATGATGTCGTCGCGTCGGAAAACACCGGAAGGTACAAACAAGGAACAAAGAATGGTACCACAGACGAAGGTTTCTTCGGATAGCATGAAGACCAGATGTAGCAACACCGTTTCCAAAAGGGGAAGCGAAGCCCTGAAGGAACGACGGAAACCCAACCACGAGAATTCCTGGACTCGAAGAAAGAGACGAGAGCGGATTCGGAACACGTCGAGATAAGAGGAGAACAATAGAGGGGTAAGGAGTAAAATCAGACCTATTCAGAATTATCCAACCGATTTTGCAAAAATAGTTTTGACACTCTACTTCGGCCGTTAGCTAGGTTATCCTACAGGCTGGACTCGTGGGGTATCGTAACTGCTGAGCTCTGATACCACTCTGTAACACCCTCAGAATCGGACCTATGCAAGTTTGAGAAAAATTCGCCAAAACCCGCATAGAAACGATTCAAAGGTGCCCACCAGGCACTTTCGTGCGGGTGGAAAACGAAGTAATAACATTACACAACAGTCCTCGATGGGACCCACAGAACAGATATATATAACAGCGACTCAAAGAGTCAAGAATACAAATATAATATACAAAGATCCAAATCACCGTGAAACGATATAGCGTCCAGCTACGGACAAGATGCAAATGGGGCTAAGAGCCCTGAAGAATAACCAATGGCGTCCATAACCCTGCCCAGGCCAAGCCGGAAGGGTAACCCCGCTAACGCCGATCTCAAAACCTGCTTAAACAAAAGGTGCCGACAAAGGGCAAAGGAAAAGAAGGAGCGTCGATCGAGGCCAAGACACGGCGAGGCTAGACCGCGGTCCTCGCCACATAGGGTATGGTGGATCAAGGCAGCAAGATGCACTAAACAACCTATAGAGACTCGATACAACTGGCGGTTATCAGAGAGGGGGGAGGATGACCTATCCGGATCCAACCTGAAGCTAACACCAAAACAAACCCACCCTGGTGTTTCCCCCTCGAGTCCAAACGAGGAAGTCAACCGAGGAACTCACACCGTTGGCAGTTTTACTTATTCGCTTATCGCAAAGAACTACTAGTCAGATTTAGTTAATCGTCCTGATAAAGGAAGCAGTGGGCACTTTTAATTAACCATTCCGTTATAGTTGCAACAATTACTAATCAGATGTGAATAGCATGAGATAACCCTTAACCCAGCAGTTGTTGGTACTTTTATTCAGCCATTTCGTTGTAGTTGCAATACTTACTAGTCAGATACAATTGTCGCAAGCGACAACCAAACAAGCAATTGTGGGCAGTATTAATTAGCCATTCCATTATAGTGAAGCTGATTACTAGTCATTATAAGTCAAATTTATAGCAGTAAACTTTAGTTATGCTTGTCTATGATCGAGATACTGTGCTCCAAGTCGTCCATATCCGCGGACACGGCTTTCAGAAAGTTTTACCCGCCGGGTGCACCAATAGCAATGGACGCCGATCAACCTCGAAAAACCAAATCAAAACCCAACGAGGCTTTCACGATCGAACAATCACAGGATTTAGAAATATTGGGCCACCCATTGAGTAGATCCCGAACGGAGTAAGCAAGCTCGAGACGGACTCAAGGTTTGCGTGAATGGTCAGAAGCGATCGAACCCAAACTCGGGTGTCAATACCGTAATCACTCCGCTTACCTAAACAGTACAAAGGTGCTATCTGTCGACAATTTAAATACATAAGTAGCATGGCATAAGTACAGGATCGTAAAACCTCAAACTAGTTTGTGGCCCCAAGAAATAAGATGAATCAAGCTCGCCTGTGGGGGTCCCATATACCCGGATGTGGATAGCGCGATAAATCAAGGAACAGTATCAAGTACTGGGTCCTACGGACACAAGTGGGTGTTCGAAACCAAATATTTTCTATCACCCACCGATGCCTCTCGCTTATTTCAATTTTAGTTGTTAAACAGAAATTAAAGTGACGATAAGTAAAACTATGATCATCTCCATCGTCAACATGCGGCAAAAACATCAACAATCGTGGCACTTGACAACACGCAAGACTTGAGCAAGCGATCGCGACACGCAAGTCCAACTATCTACCAAACAATGGTAATAGGATGTGTCCAAGGCAATATAGGCTGCACGGTATATCACGGAAACTAAAGCATCGCAACGTATAGCAATAGATCAACAGGAGGGAATAAAGACTATAAAAGTAAGATAGGTAGAAAGGGGAGATGCTCACCGAAAACATTGTCGAAGGTTTAATCAAGATCGCTAAGCTCACATCAACTCAACGGCCTTATCCGCGAAGAAGCAAAACACTAGAATAAACACCGGATGCAATATTTAATACACGGCAGAAAATCGGCATGATGCATGTATGATGCATGGCATGGCAAGGGTGCGATGCAATTAGGTCATATTAAGTGGAACCGGGGGTCCCGACAATTATTTAAATGGTTCAAGTTGTTTAAACCCCCGCATATTAAATGTTGTTTAGCAAGTCAACAGATGGAACCGGTTCGCTACCCATGTTTAAATGAGGCCAATATAAGGCTAGATTTGCCCGCACATGGGCCCCATATTTAATTATTAGGTGAATCGGAATAAGGACCCCAAACCACGTATGCATGCGAGATGAATGATTAAATGCAACAAGTTGATATCATTTATAAAATAGGGTATCGAGGAAAGGGTCACATTCAGGGTCTCGACGATCTTGGGGTTCCGGGTTCGGGTTGGTCTCGTGGTCCGACGGTTCGACGGAACGGGCTCGGCGGGAACGTTCTCGGGCCACGGAGGTAGGTCTTGTCGCATCCGGGAAGCCGAACTTGGTTTGGTGCCGGGGCGCGTCGGCTTCTTCCGGGTCGGTGCCGTTCTTGTCGCATTCGCGGCCTTCGGGTCATGTCGACGATCATGGCGTTCAGGGGGAGTTCTCGGTGTTCCGCGTCGGTATCCTTATCGTCCGGGTACGGAAACGGTCTTCGTGGTTCGCCATAGGATCCGTGTAGGAGATCTCGAGGGCTTCGGCTCAGGGTCGCCGTCGACTCTGCGGAGCAGGGTCTTCGGATTCCGAGGAAGAACTTGGCGATTCCGAGGGTCTTGGTGTTCGACGGGGTTCTTGTCGTATCGGTGGCGGTCTTGGCGTTCCGGGAATCTTCGAGTCGGGGATCTTGGATCGTGTCGGCCTTCTCCAGATCATGCATCGCCGCTCTGTGTGGAAGGCCTCGAGGGTCCGGCTTGGTCATCGATGGGAACTTGGGCTTCGGGGCTTGATTGTTGGTGTCGGGCTCGGTTCTCGATGTCGGTCCACGGGAGGTTTGCGGTTTTGTCGTCTCCACACCCAACAGCTTAGTACCAACTTGGTACTACACCAAAACGGGCACGGTGGAGGCAGAGAAATGCGCTGCGGTGGCTCGCGAGGAGAAACCCGGCGGGGCAGAACTTGCGGCGCGCGCGTCGGGGCTCGGGGAGGCGAGCTAGGCGGCAGGGGCGGAGCAGCAGCGCTCGCTGCTTGCAGGCAGAGGAGGGCCTGCCGGAGGCGGGAAGGCGCTGGGCGACGGGCGGGCGGCGGCGGTTGGCCGGGCGACGGGAGGCGTGACGCGCCCGACCGGCGAGGAGGGACGAGGCGAAGCAAGCCGGCAGCAGAGAGAGGCAGGCGCTGCCAAGGGACGGGGCGACGGAGGCGCTGGTTGGGAGGGCCGGCGAGGGCCCGGGTCGACGGGTCGGCTAGAGGTGGGGAAGGCCCGCGGGAGCGGGCGGCGGAGGCGAATGCTGGGAGGGCGACGAGCAGGGGCCGGCACGGCGCGGACGGGCGGAGACCGGGAGCACTGAGGCGGGCGCGGCGAGGGTCGAGGCGGCGGGGCAAGCGTGTGGAGGTAGCAAGGGCCTCGGGGGTTGGAGGAGCTGGGCGGGCAGCGAGGGGGACGAGCGCTGGGCGAGAGGGGCGGGCCGAGCGGCCGGGCGGCGAGCAGGGAGGCGGAGGAGGAGGGCGACGGTTGGTAGCCGGAGGGGGCGGGGCGAGGTGCGTGAGGGGCAGGCTGCCGCGCGGGAGGAGGTGGGGAGGAAGAAGTGGTGGGGCCGGGGCTGTTGGTGGCCAGGCGTGTGAGTGCGTGTGTGGCGTGTGTTTGATTGGGTGCGTTGTGTGGTTGCTGTGTGGAGGGGAGGTGAGGATGAGAGAAAGAGGGAGTGATTGGGGGGGTGAGTTGGCAGCCTCTGGTTGGGTGGGGGTGAGAGGAGAGGTGAGGTGGCGAGAGTTGATTGGCCCGGGTGATGTGGCTGGGTGGGGGTAGTTTAGGTGTAGGTAGCTTTAGTATTTAGAGGGCTGGTTGGGGTGGACCGTTTTATATTTTCTGGGGTGGTCGATCGGGTCAATCGGCCCGTTCGACTGCCCCTATTAAAATACTTTAAATTTTTATTTATTTTCAAATAGCTTTTATAACTAGTTTTAGACAACAAATTATCCGGAACATCCGGGGGGTTTGGCGTTTGAATAAAGAGGGGGCGTTTTAGAAAACAAAACGGGCTTTGCGAAAATAGTTTTGGCAAACAATGCATGATGATGACGATGCAATGCACAAATTCAACGCGATTTTCTAGTAGTGGTTTTGCGGGATGCCACAGTCGCCAAGCTCAAACGACACTTCCGCACGCTCGACAACATACCATATCTCCTCGAGATTGCCAAGAGATACGCGGAGGAAGACCCAAACCTGGAAACCGACAATGATTCGGGAGGCCAACGCCGCATGAGCGGCAACGACAACGGATGACGGTCCGACCTACACTACAGCAACACTCGCCTCACCGGCAAGCGCCGCAGTGACGGGCGAGTCGACTTTGTCGCCAATGCTGGGCACGCGCAGCGCGAGCCCAAGAGCTTCCGCCGCGACGGAGGGCAACGCCGCGACGGCGGCAACTACAAGGCAAAACCAAGGTTCGACCCCGCGGCCCTCCTTAACCAACCTTGTGCGTTTCACAGCAGGGAAGGGAAGCCCGCCACGCACACGACTGCCGACTGCGACTCTCTCAAGGAGATCGAGAAGGCACGGCGAGCGCGGGAGGATCCCGACAACAACCCGCCAAACGGAGGAAAATTAGGCACTGTGGCTGGCTCGCTCCACACCTTCACAGGCTTCAACACGAAGCGCGAGAAGAAGGTCATCGCCCGCACCGTCGCCGTCAACGCGGTGGCCCAGGTGGACGTTCCCCAGTTCCTCAACTGGTCGGAGAAGCCCATCACCTGGAGCCGCCAGGACCACTCGCCACGCATCGAGTACCCAGGCCAAGTCGCCCTAGTGGTCAAGCCCAAGGTGGGAGACTACTGGCTCCCCAAGACACTGATGGACGGCGGCAGCTCCATCAATATCCTGTACTTGGACACCTTCAGGCGACTGCAGCTCCCGCAGTCGATGGTCGAGACGACCTACACCAGGTTCCACGACATCGTCCCCGGTCGGAAGGCGTACCCGATCGGCAAGGTCACGCTGCCAGTCACCTTCGGCACACCAGCAAACTTCCGCGCCGAGCGGATCGTCTTCGAGCTGGTACCCTTCGACATCCCCTACCACTGCGTCCTGGGGCGCCAGGCATTCGCCAAGTTCATGGAAGCGCCCCACTACGCGTACAACGCGATGAAGCTCCCCGGGCCGCGCGGCGTCATCACCATCAACGGCGATCCCGACATGGCCGCCGAGTGCGAGGCCAAAGGAGCCGAACTCGCCGACGCCGTCATCGCGGCAGAGACCAACCACGCCGACGAGCTCGCCAAATACGCGAGCGGGGTCAACAACGACGACCCCACCATACTCAAGAAGCCCAATTCGGAGGGCGTCAACACCTCCGCCTTCGAGGCGACGACGCACACCCGCACCATCGAGATAGTCCCAGGCGACTCAAGCCAGACGGTGACGATCGGGACGTGCATGATCCCAGCATAGGAAGGCGCGCTCATCGAGTTCCTCCGTGAGAACATGGACATCTTCGCATGGAAGCCCTCTGACATGCCTGGTGTCCCTAGGGAACTCGCTGAGCACAAACTTAACGCCGACCCCAAAGTGCGACTTGTCAATCAGTCGTTGTGGCCCTTCAACGAAGAGCGCCACCGAGCCATCGCCGAGGAGGTGCACAGTCTACTCGCTGCAGGCTTCATCAGGCCAATAAAATACTCCGAGTGGCTGGAAAACCCAGTCCTGGTCGAGAAGAAAAATGGGACCTGGAGAATGTGTATCGACTACACAAACTTAAACAGCGCCTGCTCGAAGGAGCAATTCGTCCTCCCGCGGATCGACCAAATAATCGATTCCACCGCGGGTTCGGAGTCGCTGTGTTTCCTTGACGCCTAATCTGGGTACAACCAGATCAAAATGGCCGTCGAGGACGAGGAAAATATGGCGTTCATCACGCCATTCGGGGCCTTCTGCTACACCGCCATGACCTTTGGCCTCAAGAACGCCAGGGCAACCTACTAGCGGTGCATGCAGGAATGCCTTGCGAGCCAAATTGGCCGCAATATCCACGTCTACATCGATGTCATGGTAGTGAAGTCTGCTCGCCAGGGCGATCTACTCGCAACCTGGCGGAGACATTCGCCAACCTGCGGAAATACAAGATAAAGCTAAACCCAGGCAAGTGCACCTTCGGTGTACCAGCATGGCAACTACTGGGGTACGTCGTCTCCAAGCATGGGATCGAGGCGAACCCCACCAAGATCGACACAATCGCCGACCAAACCCGAGTGCGCGACGCCCGTAAGCGGGCGGGCGAAGTCGCGGCTCTAGCCACTTCATCCCCGACATGAAAAGGCGATGCCCCTAAACCGCCTGATGCGAAAGAACCCCACCTTCCAGTGAGATAAGGAGGCGGACGACGCACTCCGCGACCTCAAGAAGGTGCTACTCGCAGCACCACTACTCGCCGCCCCCGTCGACAAAGAACCCATGCTGGTCTACGTCGCGGCTTCCGAGCGCGTCGTCAGCGCCGTCATGGTCGTCGAGCGGCCGGAGGAAGGAAAGGAGCGCCCGGTACAGCGACCGGTGTACTACATCAGCGAGGTCCTCACCGAGTCGCGCCAGCGGTACCCGCAATACCAGAAACTGGTATACGCAGTCTTCAGAGCACAGCGGCGACTGCCGCACTACTTCCAGGAGCATCCGATCACGGTCGTCTCCTCAGCACCGTTGCAGGACATCATCCGCAACCGTGAGGCGACCGGGCGAGTCGCCAAGTGGGCCGTCGAAATCGGCGTCCACAACATCAAGTACGAGCCACGAAAAGCGATCAAGTCGCAGGATCTCGCGGACTTCATCGCCAACTGGGAAGAGGCCCAGCAGCCGGAAAAGCTGCCATACCTCCACTACTGGAGCCTGCACTTCGACGGTTCCAAGAACGTGGACGGCGCAGGGGCAGGGATCGTGTTGACTTCCCCGAAGGGCGGCAAGCTCTGCTACGTCCTCTGCCTCGACTTCACCCCCTGCACTAACAACATGGCCGAGTACGAGGCACTACTCCACGGCATGCGAGCTGCCAAGGAAATGAACGTCAACTGCCTACGCTGCTACGGAGATTCCGACCTCGTTGCCGGACAAGTCGCTAGCACCTGCGACGCCGTCTCCCCCACCATGGCGGCGTACCTCCAAGCAGTGGACAAGCTGGGCGGACACTTCGCAGGCTACTCCGTCGAATGGATCGACCGGCGGAAGAATGAGGAGGCCGACGCACTCTCTCGCATCGGGTCGGCTCGACTCGCACCACCTGCCGGCGTCTTCCTCGACACGATCACCAAACCGTCAGTCTCTCCCCCAAGGGAGATCGACATCGGAGTCCCGCTGCATCCAGAGGCAGCCCTGGTCACACTCATCGCCGAGCCAGACGACTGGACCAAGCTGTACATCACCTACCTGGAGGCTGGCACCTTGCCGGCGGACGAGACAGACGCCCGGATGGTTGCACGGCGATGCAAATCCTTCACCATCATCGACGGCGAGCTCCACAAGTGCAGCATGACCGGCGTGTTCCAACGCTGCGTCCAACCCGCCGAAGGACGCAAGATCCTCCACGACATCCATTCCGGCGACTGCGGTCACCATGCCGGAGCCCGCTCTCTGGTCGTGAAGGCTATGCGACACGGCTTCTACTAGCCCACCGCACACGCCGACGCTGTCGACATCGTCCAGCGGTGCGCCGGGTGCCAGAAGTACGCCAACCAGACACACGTGCCGAGCTCAGCGCTCAAGACCATCCCCATCACCTGGCCATCCGCCGTATGGGGCACGGACATGGTAGGCCCCTTCAAAAAGGCCCCCTCCGGCTTCACCCACCTCCTGGTCGCGGTCGATAAATTCACCAAGTGGGTGGAGGCCAAGCCAGTCCGGAAATGCGACGGGAAGACCGCCACAAAATTCCTACGCGAGCTCATATATCGCTACGGGTTCCCAAACAGCATCATCACGGACAACAACACCAACTTCGCCAAAGGAGCCATGGACGAGTTCTGCGAGGAACATCACATCCGACTCGACCTCGCATCAGTCGCCCACCCGGAGTCCAACGGCCAGGCGGAACGGGCCAACCAGAGCATCCTCCACGGCCTGAAGCCGCGGCTCCAAGTACCACTCGAGCGCACCGCCGGGTGCTGGGTCGAGGAGCTACCCTCCGTCATCTGGGGTATCCGCACCTTAGTTAACAGGTCGACAGGGTTCACCCCCTTCTTCATGGTGTACGACGCCGAGGCAGTCATGCCCACCGACCTCGAGCACGACTCGCCAATGGTCGTCCACTACACGGAGGCTTCGAACGAACTCGCACGCCAGGACGGAGTCGATCAACTCGACGAGGCACGCGACCTAGCTCGCTCTCGCACTGCCATCTACCAGCAAGGACTCCGCCGCTACCATAGCCGGCGGGTGAAAACTCACACCTTCCAGGAAGGCGACCTGGTGCTACGACTCATCCAGGACAGGAAGGGCATGCACAAGCTCTCCCCCCCATGGGAGGGACCATTCGCCATCGGGCGATTACTCGGCAACGACGCTTACTACCTCATCGACGTCCGCGGGGACGGCAAACTCGACGTCAGGCGACCATGGAATGTAAACCTCCTACGGAAGTTCTACTCCTAGAACTCCACATATGTATCCTCCAGTCGCTATGAAATAAAACATATTGGTTACCACAAATTGCGTCTACTCCCCGTGTCTTGTGCCACTCGCACTCGTAGTAATAGCACCAAGCTAACTGCAGGAGTCAACCTCTGGTACAGCGATTGGCGCGGCCAAGTAGTGTTCTACAAGAGCATTGGGTTACCCCAGGTCTTGTAACTTCCACGAAAAACGCCTACCCGAAGCCCCATTGGAGTCGCCTAGATCGACTGGCTTAACAAGCCAAGACAACTGCCTTCGCTCCTCACAGCGACCATGATCCTCCGCATCCTCGACACAGCGACTCGAACGTCCAAGTACCACGCTCGGGGACTGACGACCAGTTTAGCGCGAGCGGCTAGGGAAAACGCCAAGTATGAGAGCATGCCCAGGACTCACCACGCGACTGACCCGTCGGGCCAGGAAGGAGTGATGCGCTTACTCTAATGCGATCAGTCCTCACCCACCCTAGAGCTACGCCTAGAACAACCAAGTACCACACTCGGGGACTCGGCTACCCGATCTCGTTCGCGCAAGGGAAAACGGTGAAGTACAGAGCACTCATGGGAGTCGCCTTGCAACTGGCTTTCCAAGCTCGGGCGAGTCGACCTCAATAACAAAACGTTCAAAACCACAAACACATAAACAAACGAGGTGAACCCCATAAAAAGGGCGGACGCGCTCGGGGACTCGTTCAACCCTCAATCTCAAACGCAAATCAAATCACAAAATAACACGATATCTCATTATAGCATGTCACAATTCTCACAAAGTACAAAGTATGCCCAACGCGTAATCGCTACTAACGCCTGTGGCACAATGTTTTACTCCGAAGCTTCGACGCCGACTACCGCCACCCTTGCGATTGCGAATGAAGGGAGTGTACGGGTTTGATGGGTACGTCGTCAGCTCACCCGCCATCGCCGCATGGAAGGGCTGCTCGATCTTGAAATCCCGGTGCTGCGGCTCGGGGTCGTTGGGCGCAACGATCGTCTCTTGATAAGGAAGGAGGTCGCCCATCGCCCAGACGCGATCGGAGTACACTGCGGCGCGGTCCGTCAGCTTCATCACCTCAGCGATCTCCACTAAGCCCGTCGACGACGGGTAGCCACTCATCACGTCGTCCAGATCGAAGTCTTCCGGGAAGTGGGCGAGCCCAAGGCTAAGCGCCGTCGCCGCCCCACGCCGGAACGCCGACCGCGTCATGAACTCGACGACTGATGGCGCCTTCTCCAAGTACCGCCACACTTCGACGAGGTCGTTGGGAATCACTTCCGTGGGCGACATCTCTTGAATATACGCCCGAATACAAGTGCGGACAGCGTGGCCGAGTCGACCAAAGTGGCCACGCACTGCCGCGTGTCGAACGACTGCGCCTCTTCCGCACTATCAATAATCCGACCTGTGGACAGGAGGGGTAGTGAGTACATCAAAGATCACAGAATGGAAATATTATAGGCAGAGGTGGCACACATACCAATCAAAGGACGGGAGAGCTCCGTGATGAAGTTTTGAAGAGAGGTGTAGTCGTCTTGAAGCCCAGCAACAAGGGCGTCGGAAACCTTACGCTCCTCAGCGGCGGCTGTAACGGCAGCCTTGGCACGCCCATCCGCTGAGCTCGCCTCCTCCTTCGGTTCCGCAAGCTCGCGCTCAAGGTTGGCAATCCGCTTCTCCGCCAAACTCAACGCAGATTGCGCCGCTGTCAGCTCACTCGCCGGGACAAAGCCCTGGCGAACCTCTTCTGCCTTCGCAGCAATCGCCTGGAGTCCCTTGTTTGCCTCTTGAACGGCGACAAGGTCCTTCTCCGCGCGACACTTCGCAGCAAGCCGGTCGGTGGATTCACGCTGCAAACCCTGTGCAAAGGTCAAACAGTTAGCAAAAATGAATTAAAGTGCCGAAATTCAGCCGATGGACACTCGGAGATCAAAATCCTAAGTGCCTACCCGCTGAAATTCAGCGACTAGACACTCGGGGACTGGAGATCAAAAATCCTAAGTGCCTACCTGCTGAAATTCAGCGACTAGACACTCGGGGACTGGAGATAAAAAATCCTAAGTGCCTGCCTGCTGAAATTCAGCGACTAGACACTCGGGGACTGGCGATCAAAAATCCTGAGCGCCCACCCGCTGAAATTCAGTGAATGCGCACTCGGGGATTAGGCGCAAGAAATGAAATCAAAACACCAAAAGAATCTGACCACTGCAATTCAGTGGCCCAATCCTTGGGGACTAGACATACCTGGATGGAGGCGCCCAGCATTCCGTGAAGTTGTAGTGCGTCCACGGATGTGAGAAGAGCTGGAGTGTGCCCGCGACGCTGCTCGACCTCTGTCTCGGCGACCCCAGGTGCGCGGCTCGATGGCGTGGTACCACTCGCCGTGGCCGCTTTGGCCATGAAGCGGGGTAAGCTCGCGTTGGATGTACCTGCACCAAAAGAGGCTGGCTCGGCCATCCCAGGCGAGGAAGCACCCTCCTTGGTTGCCGAGGCCGCCCCCGCCGCAGGATCACTCAGAGCAATCGTCGTGTCGTCAGACACCGTGACGACTTCGTCGCTCTTGGCCTTCTCGGCACTATCTGCGGGGGCAGCGACCTCATCAGCCTTCCTCTTCCGAGAGGGGGTCTCCTCGGTGACGACTGGCGGCACCTTGGCCACGGACGGATGGCCTATCTTTTTAACCCTAGTCCTGCAAATTGAGTATATGAGCAAAGTGGTTCGACTACAATGAAAAATAAAGCAGGTGAATAAAACTCACTTAGCGACTGGAATGAACCGCAGCCTCGTGCGAATGCCAGCCGACTTCTCCAGTTCGGGGCCCAGTCGTCGACTGAGGCCCATCTCTAGGACATCATGCGCCCAAGACACAGACGGCCTCTTTGTCGATGAGGCCGCGACAGGAGCCTCCATGACGTCTTCGGCAGGAACTTTCCTGGGAGGCGAAGCTGCCGCGGCTGGAGCGACCGACCCGTAGGAGGCGAATGGGGAGAATCGAGGCGAGGCACCTCACTCGGGGCGGTGTGGCATCCGGTCTTTGCCGTCTGTAGCGCTTAGTCCCTAGCCGGGCTGATGCCGTCAGAGCTACTCGCAGAACGAGGTGGAGATGCTTGTTTCGCCGGCTTCGTCTTCCTCTTCGGAAGGGCCTTCACTTCTTTCTTCTTCTTCTTCTTCTTCTTTTTCGATGGAGTGGACTCGCGACACGAGGTGTGCTCGGGGAGCTGGTCGTCATCATCATCATGTTCGAGGCTTTTGCTCGCTTCGAGCTCACGCTGACGCTGTCCGCGAGTTTTGCGGACCAGCGGGGCGACCTCTTCCTCGGACTCGTCGTCGTCGCCGCTCCTGTCACTCTCGATGCCGCTCCTCGCAGGAGGTGATTCGCCCCCATCCGGGACGGACGAGCTCGAATTCTCGTCGTCCGCGGGTGGAATCCACCCTTCCACCACTTGAAATAACTGCAATAGGCATGAGACAGTATCAGTAAAACCGCGACAACATCAACTGCGATTGCGAATGATAGAAAAATGACTTACCATCGGGGCTGGATGCTTCGCGGTGTAGGGGGCGACCCCAGCCTTCGCGTCTAGGTACGCCGCCTGGGTAATCTTCTTCAGCGCCGGGAGGTAGTCCTCGAGTTGCCACTCAGTGAGGCAGGATTTCGTCGAGTCCTCCGGGCCCGTGTACTCGTACATATAATGGTCACGGCGGGCCAGGGGAACGAGTCGCCGCCCGAACCAGCAGTTCTACAAGTTGATGGTCTGAAGACCCTTCTTCTTCAGGCCGTGGATGGTTTGGAGCATCTCATCCACGACCATCCGCTGGTCCATTGGAAACTTGCCGATTTGGAGTCAGCGCAGCTCGGGCCGGTCGGCGGAGTATCTCGGAATCGCCACCTCGCCATCTGGATTCACCTCGGTAACATAAAACCAAGACTTCTTACATTCGCTCGCCGCCTTGGCAGGTAGCATCAGATCAAAAAAGGAGGCCTTCGACTTCAATTGAAACGTCAAGCCACCCGCGGCAAGCATTGGACCGCCTGCTTCTTCGCGACTGATCCTCCCGTGGAACAGATCTTTCCACAGGGGAAAGTAGGGCCTGCAGCCCAGGTAGCACTCGCAGAACGCCACGAAAATGGCGAGCTGCTCGATGCTGTGCGGGCCCAGGTCTGATGGCTGGATCCCGTAGAAGGCGCAGAAGCGCCGGAAGAAGAGATATATGGGGAATCCCAGCTCCCGTTCCAGGTGGCTGGTGAAGCAGACGAATTCTCCCTCGCGTGGGTCCGGAGTCACCTCTCCGGCCGCAGGGATGCGCCACCTGCCGGCGCGCAGGATCCTGGCCTCCTCGAAGGACGCCAGTAACGCTCTCGTACACTTGGACCTGCCCCATGGTTCGGTGGAGGGGGCCATTGGCGGAAGGGTTCGTGGAGGTCGGAGGATTTTGGATCGGCTGAAATCGCGATACGAAGGAAAACGGAGGTGCGCGCAATCGGAGGAAATGACGAGGAGATGGCTATCTGATCGCCTACCATTCCCTTTATATAGAGGTTGTTACCCGCCAAATCAGGAGGTCGTTACTACGCGATGATTACGCCAAAAGTTACCGTTGGATTACCCCAACGACTAGTTTTGACTGTGTTTGACGGTCCAACTTCAGCCACTCGGCTCGCCGACCCGACCATTACAATAGTGGCTAAATATTTCGCCGACCTATTCACCAATGCTACCGTAATGACTTGTTTTCCTTTATTCAGAGCCCGACCGATTATTTGGATGACTGCATTGGATCCATATGCTCCGACTGCCAGCAACCACCTGCGCCCAATCGACGACGGCCTTAGGGACTACTGATGGGGATATGCCTACCGGGGTATACCCAGCAGGACGTTTCCGACCGGCCCAGGAACTGGCGAGTGGGCCTGCAAGACGGCGACTGGATCAAGGCCGGGCGTGGATCCAAGCGACTGGAAACTGAAGGCCCAGGCGAGTAGATAGGCCCAGTCGGATTAGGTTAAACGAGTACCGAAACCTTAACTGATTCGGTTGAGATATGTAAACCCTAGGGGGGGTGAGTCTATATAAACCTACCTACAGGGCGTGTAGAGGATACGTTCTATCATCCACCCAAGCGACTCGCCGCCTAGCCGTCGAGCTTTCCCCATTGTACCTTCATCACAATACAATCTAGCAGGAGTAAATCTTTACCCTCTGGGGGCCGAACCTGGGTAAACCCCTGTGTCTCCGCCCTCATCTCGCACCGCAGATGGCTGGCCGCCCTTGCCCTTCGTTCTACTACTCGCTGCTGATTGCAGCGTCTACCGTGGTCATTCCCACGACAGATCCGCAATATTTGCATCTGTGTGTACCTTGCATAACTTGATATCACCCTGATCCACGAACTGGCGAATCAGGTGGTACCGCATGAGTATGTGCTTGTTCTTCTGGTGCTGTCTAGGTTCCTTGGCTTGTGCAATAGCACCATTGTTGTCACAATACACGTCTAACGGATTGTACGAGCCCTGAACCATACCAAGATCCATGAGTAAATTCCTCATCCAAACAGCTTCCTTTGCTGCCTCCGAGGCGGCAATATACTCATGCTCTGTTGTAGACGCAGACACAGTCTCTTTCTTGGAACTCTTCCAGCTCATAGCACCTCTGTTTATAATAAACACGTATCCGGATTGCGAACGAGAATCATCAGAGTCGGTAAGATAACTCGCATCCGTGTAACCCTTTACACTGAGTTCATCTTCACCACCATAAACCAAGAACATATCCTTAGTCCTTCTCAAGTACTTTAGGATATTTTTAGCCGCTGTCCAGTGGATCTCTCCAGGATCAGCCTGGTATCTACTCATAACACTTAGAGCATAGGAAATATCCGGCCTAGTACAAATCATGGCATACATGATGGATCCGACTGCAGACGCATATGGAATCGCACTCATCCGACTTTGCTCATCAGTTGTCGAAGGACACTTAGTCTTGCTAAGTTTTACACCATGGGACATCGGTAAGAACCCCTTCTTAGATGATTCCATGTTGAACTTCTTCAACACTTTTTCCAAATAAGTACTCTGACTCAATCCAATGAGCCTCCTTGATCTATCTCTATAGATCCGGATTCCGAGGATGTATGTTGCCTCACCCAAGTCTTTCATTGAGAAACTCCTTTCCAATGATTATTTGGTTTCTTGCAACATCTGGACATCATTTCCAATCAGTAATATGTCATCCACATATAAGATTAGAAAATTTACTTTGTTCCCACTAAACTTCTTGTACAAACAATAATCATGATCACTCTTGATGAAGCCAAACGATTTGACTACCTCATCAAAGTGAATATTCCAACTCCGAGATGCTTGCTTCAACCCATAAATGGATTTATGAAGTTTGCACACCTTGTCAGCATTAGCCGGATCGACAAAACCCTCGGGCTGTATCATATACACGTCCTCGGTTAAATTTCCGTTAAGGAAAGCCGTTTTGACATCCATCTGCCATATCTCGTAGTCAAAATAGGCCGCTATAGCTAACATGATCCGAACTGATGTAAGCATCGCTACGGGCGAGAATGTCTCGTCGTAATCAACTCCTTGCACTTGTCGGAACCCCTTCGCGACAAGGCGTGCTTTATAGATTGAAACATTTCCATCCATATCAGTTTTGTTCTTAAAAACCCATTTGCACTCGACGGGTCTTGCACCGTCTGGCAGATCAACCAAGTTCCAAACTTGATTTTCATCCATGGACTTTATCTCGGATCTCATGGCTCCAAGCCATGACTCGGAATCAGATCCCACCATCGCTTCTGAATAATTTGACGGCTCATCACTGTCTAAAAGTAACACATCACGAACACTTCATAATCTTGCCGATCTTCGTAGTACATGTCTTTGCCGTCTCACTACCACGGCTCAACCTCCAAGGTTTTTGCCGACTCGCTACTAGCCGGTTCCTCTCGAATTTCTTCGAGTTGCACCATGTTCCCACTTACTCCCCGACTGAGAAACTCTTTCTCAAGGAAGACACCATTCCGAGCGACAAACACTTTGCCCTCTTCTCGGTTGTAGAAGTAGTAACCCAAGGTTTCTCTCGGATACCCCACGAAAATACACTTATCCTACTTGGCTGTAAGCTTGTCCGACTGAAGTCGCTTGACAAATGCTTCACAACCCCAAATCTTAAGAAAAGACAAACTCGGCTTTTTGCCTGTCCACATCTCATGCGGTGTCTTCCCTACCGATTTTGATGGTACTCTGTTTAGTGTGAACGTCGCTGTTTCTAGACAATAACCCAAAAATGATAAAGGCAGATCTGTCCGACTCATCATTGACCGTACCATGTCCAACAAGGTTCGATTCCGCCTTTCCGAAACACCATTCCTTTGTGGCGTTCCTGGCGGAGTAAGTTGAGGAACTATTCCACAACTTTTCAGATGGTCATCAAACTCATGGCTCATGTACTCGCCTCCTCGGTCCGACCGAAGAAACTTTATTTTCTTGCCGAGTTGATTCTGTGCTTCATTCTGGAATTCTTTGAACTTTTCAAAGGCTTCCGACTTATGTTTCATCAAGTAGATATATCCATACCTACTCAAATCATCTGTGAAGGTAATGAAGTAGTCATAACCACCCCTGGCTGTCGTGCTCATTGGTCCACATACATCACTATGTACTAGTCCCAACAAGTCGGACGCCCTTTCGCAACTCTTTGCAAAAGGTGTCTTGGTCATTTTGCCGAGTAGGAAAGATTCGCATGTCTCGAATGACTCCAAGTCGAACGAAGTTAGGAGTCCATCATCATGGAGCTTCTTCATGCGTTTCCAACTTATATGAACAAGCCGACAGTGCCAAAAGTAAGTCATATTCAGATCATTTGGTTTCAACCTTTTAACATTTATGTTATAAACCGACTCACCACCAAGATTCAAAATAAATAACCCGTCCTGGACGGGTGCAAAGCCGTGAAACATATCATTCAAATACAAAGAACAACCATTATTCTTGATATTCGACTCATAGTCCTGCCTCATCAAACATGAAGCAGAAATAATGTTTCGACTGAGCACTGGAACATAATAACAATTATTCAGTTCCATAATGAATCCGAAAGGTAAAAGAAGTTGCATCGTGCTGACTTCCAACGCAGCAACTCTTGCTTTGTTGCCGACTCGAATATCAACCTCGCATCTTGCTACGCTAGCTCCTAGTTCTTACCAGTCCCTGCAACGAGTTGGAGATGTGAATAACTGATCCGGTATCATATACCCAAGAACTATTAGGTGCATCAGCAAGATATATGTCTATAACATTGCAAACAAGTGTACCTGAGTCGGAAGTCATACCTCCACTCTTGGCTTTATCGGCAAAGTACTTGCTGCAGTTCCTCTTCCAGTGGCCATCCGCCTTGCAGTAGAAGCAAGTGGATCCGGCTGAAGGAGATGGCTTAGTCACGAGGCGCTTGGGACCGGGAGCAGCGATTTCCTCGACTTAGCCTTCTTAGTCCAAGAACTCTTCTTGAACTTAGCCTTATTCTTCACCATCAACACTTGACTGGTGCCCTTCTTGAGATCCGCCTGCCGATTGAGCATCCGTGTAATTCAGTGAGCTTCTTATCCATACCATGCATGTGGTAGTTCAAATGAACTGCCCATATGCACTAGGAAGAAAGTTCATAATTATATCCAGCGAACTCTTCGCTTATGGGGTAGCCAAGCCTCTCCAGAGACTGCACGTAACAAACCATTTTGATCACATGCGGTCTTGATACCTCTCAGTCTTCGCCTGAGCCTGGAACATACTTTTGAGGCTTTCGATCATAACGTAGGCCTCAACATGCTCGAACTGCTTTTGCAAGTCCGGTTCCATGTGAGCAAGCTTAAGACAGCTAATATACGTGGACTCATCCTTAGCCCGACGGTAGGCATTGGTGGCAGCGACAGTCGCATTCTCATTCGGCTCATCTGGAAGTGGGTTGTCTAGGACATGGTCCTTATTTTCTTGTTTGAGAACAATTCTCAGATTTCGATACCAGTTGGTAAAATTAGTGTCGTTCAGTTTATCTTTCTCAATAATGGTTCTCAACGCAAAACCAGATATCTGAGAGTGACTTCTACTTGGTGCCATGATCTACAACAGAAAATATGCAAAACACTTAAGACATGTATTCATAAAAGAGCAAGAATATTAAACATTTTAATATTTTATGCTCCCACTAGAACCAACACCCCTCCGATGGTTGCTTAGTAATTCAGGATCCTAAATAAGCAAGTCGGCTAGTGAGCTTTAGCATCACCACTAGCCACCAAGTGATCTAGGTAGACAACTCCTTGTCAATCGTATCTCATACGACTCCTGTTGGACGGGTGGCATCACATGCCCCGACTCCCATCCGACCTTTCCCCGAGTCCCACAACCGTTGTGATAGACCGGTCTAGCTTCCGAGTGTTTCTGCAGTAAGAGTCCGAATCGAACCAACCTAGTCGAAAAGAATTGGTAGGACCTCAATTTTATGAGCCCACTACCAAAAATGTCCGACTTGTGATGGTGCAAACACTGGCGGGAAAACCGACTAGACCTTCTTTGAGGGATTAAATTTTACCGACTATCTAATAGAGGTAAAACAGAGACATAACAATAACACAAAATAAAGCAATTATAATGTGAAATGGTATGGCTCTCTTCATGGCGATCTCCATCTCCACAAAGCCTGTAATACGACTCATGCCAACTCTTGTCACTTGCCGTCTTACTCCATGTCGCCGACATGTACAACGCCTTGCAGGCCTTCCGGGTTCTCCAAACAGCTACACTAGCTTAGGAAAGTAAATTACATAGAGAATTTGACATGCAGGTCGTTATACAATAAAATGACAACACCTAGGCTCCAGCCGGCTGACAAAAAAACTGTGATTCGCAGATCACGTATGGATTACACACATACATCACATGCACATGAACCATACCATTCACAACTTCCTGCAAAAACAAGTTATGCATAGATACAATATCTACCGGCGTTGTGAAACTCGCAACGACATCTAAGGCGCTATGATGAGAAGCGGCGGTCCCGCTTAGGAAGGGCAGCGCTGACCAGCGATTTTCCAAAGCGTAGATCTCATCTATGATCCGAACATGGATTCCGACCATCGTTCGATTCGATCAAACTCTTTGATCTTCGATCACCGCTCGGATTTACGTGTCAAGTATACCCGATGGCGGAAGCCGACCGGTAGGGATATGTCGTTCCACGACCTCAGCAGTATGATCACGGAAATCAGATCTACCATTCCCCGAGCACAGTTGATCCAATCAACTTCATACAAAACCGATCTATCTCATAGATCAACCACAAAACAGCACATAGATCTCATCTATAGCCAACCGCATATCACATATGCGAGATATCGAGCCTAAAACCAGAAGCTATCGCTCTGATACCACTGTTGGGCCACGCGGAGATAAAACAAAAAATTTCCACTAACGTGGTGATCCCAAGATCTAGCCGAGGTAGAAGGCCACGAGGTTTACCACTAGACGTGGAGTTGCGAATTACTGATGAAGCGTCGATTGATGGATCACGATCCTCACGATCCGATCGTCCCGGTCTTGATCGCACAACACCTCTCTTTGGTATCCACACGTACAAGGAGGAGCACCGGCGGCGAACTGCTAGGTTTGTATCGATGGTAGGACTGCTGTGGAGCTAGGGTTTCCAACACATGGAATGACCTAACCGAACAACGATTAACCTTTCTTGGTTACGGTGCTCCACTATATATAGGGAGTGAACGTGGGATCTTCTCGCGCGACCCATTCACTAAAGCCCATATAACACTAGTCACCGTGAGTCCAACTCACTAACTCAGTCCTAATCCGGTTTAGGTCCAACCCAACCAGATTACAGGTTCAGATCCAATCCGAACTTGCTCCCTCTCTTAAGTGTGTGACCCCGTACGCTCATGGCTACTTGGACACAATTGGAGTCTAACTCTCAATCGATCAGTCGGTAGCGGCTCCTAGCAGAACGTGCCGCGACTCCCAAGTACCATTGAGTCATGACGACTTGCCTTTCCAATGCGACTTACGTCCGAGTCCCTTTTGCCTCACGATATACCTTGTCAGACTATAGGCGAATAATTATCATCCCTTAAATAGTCTGACTCTCTTCTTGATCCAAGATAAGTGATTCACCCGACTAACTCTTAGTCGATCGCCTCGGTTAACACTTAACCGAGTCGTTCATGTCCATGATTTCCAAATCATATCTCACGAGAGGGCCCAGAGAATATCTCTCCAAGTGGAGGGGCAAAATCCCATCTTGGTTATTCACATCACGCAGCTTGATTCTCAGTCGACCCGAACTCTGCCTTTATAACTGACCAGTTATGGATCAGCGTTTGACAGAACCTAAGTCGGTGATCCTCAACTCGGACTATGCAACAACCTCAAGTCTAAGGATTACATTGATTGAGATATACAAATGACAGCTAGTTCGTTGTACCTCAATATGGGTCAATCCGACCTGCTAAACTCTTTAGCCGAATCTGTGTAAGTTGGAATATCATTTCCATGCCCATGACAAGTGGAACCGAGTCATCAAGCCAACTTTCACATTGGTCTAAGTTGTGTGTCCAGCACAACCTCAATGACCAAGGATATTTAGTACAAACAATATGAATGCATAGTTCCACAACCGAATCACATATTCAATGATACACATCAGATGTTTATACAAGGACAACTTATTAACTTTATGAATACAATGGGAAATCTCATCATACATGATTGCCTCTAGGGCATATTCCCAACATTTAGTTAATCATCGGCCAGTTAAGCAAGAAATTAAGAACAAAAACATGAACACGCCAAGGAGCTACCAAATTAAATTAGGGAGTGCCTCTATGGCGAGCTCCTCGAAGATGTCTGAGGACGAGGCATCCTAAGACATCTTTGAGAAGCTCTGCCATAGTGGTGTCCCTGCTCTCGCACACCATCTTTCAGTTCATACCTTTTCTAGCTAAATTAGTATGCTGGTGGAGCTAAATAATTTCACATATTAGGGAGTGCCTCTACGGCGAGCTCCTCGAAGATGTCTGAGGACGAGGTCCTAAGACATCTTCGAGAAGCTCCGCCGTAGTGGTGTCCCTAGTCTCGCACACGATCTTCCTTGCAGTTGATAGTTCACAAGGAAGCCTATTTATAGATTAAGCAGCACAACATAGTGTCTACACTCATGACATAATGTCGACACTCACCCCTGTCATAGTGTTGCCATCCACTGAAACAGTGTCGCCACTCACTGGCATAGTGTCCACTCACGACATATAGTATCGTCTCCCACTTTTAGTCCTGATTAGAGACACCATTCGGGACTAAACGGGTTCATGTCGGCCCCAGCCTGCCGCAACCCCTTTAGTCCTGGTTGGTGTGTCCAACCGGGACTAAAGATGTAGTAGAAAGTTTTTAAATCAGTGCTTGTTTGATGTATACGATGTGTTCTTTTATTTTTAGACTACTACTACTCTCAGCATCGTGATTTTGTTTGATGAACTTATAAAATGCAGATGAGACGGCAATGGATGTATGCTGACCGAATCTCTGACGAGTTCATTAAAGGCGTGCGTCCTTTTCTCGTTGTGGCAGAGGCAAACAAGCGGAATGGTTTTATGTGTTATCCATGTGGTGAGTGTCGGAATCAGAAGGAATACTCTTCCTCAAGAGTCCTTCATGGCAATTTGTTTCGACTCGGTTTCATGTATGGATATAATTATTGGACCAAGCACGGAGAAAGAGGGGTTATGATGGAAGACAACGAAGATGAAGAGAATGATGACAGTTATCCTATGTCCCGTGAATACGATGGTACTACAATGGTCGGGCCATTGCTGATGCAAAGGGAGAATGTGATAGCGAAAGGGAGAGGTTGAAATTTGAGCACATGTTAGATTACCACAACAAATTGTTGTACCCGAATTGTGAGGATGGCCACAAAAAGCTAGGCAGCACACTGAAATTTTTGCAATGGAAGGAAGAGGTTGGTGTGCCTGAGAAGGGATTTGAAAAGTTGTTGAAGATAATGAAGAAGCTGCTTCCAAAGGATAACGAACTGCCCGCCAGTACTTACGAAGCAAAGAAGGTTGTCTGCCCTCTAGGATTAGAGGTACAGAAGATACATGCATGCATTAATGACTGCATCCTCTATCGCGGTGAGCAGTACGAGAATTTGGATGCATGCCCGGTATGCACTACATTGCGGTATAAGATCCGACGAGATGACCCTGGTGATGTTGAGGGGGAGCGCACGAGGAAGAGGGTTCCCGCCAAGGTGATGTGGTATGCTCCTATAATACCACGGCTGAAACGTTTGTTCAGAAACGAAGAGCATGCCAAATTGTTGCGATGGTACAATGAAGACCATAAGAAAGACGAGATGTTGAGACACCCCGCTGATGGGTCGCAGTGGAGAAAAATTGAGAGAAAGTACTCGGACTTTGCAGATGATGCGAGAAAATTATGGTTTGGTCTAAGTACGGATGGCATGAATCCCTTTGGGGAGAAGAGCTGCAGTCATAGCACATGTCCTGTGACTTTGTGTATGTATAACCTTCCTCCTTGGTTGTGCATGAAGAGGAAGTTCATTATGATGACAATGCTCATCCAAGGCCCGAAGCAACCCGACAACGACATTGATGTATACCTAAGGCCATTAGTTGAAGAACTTTTACAGCTATGGCACGGACAAGGTGTACGTGTGTGGCATGAGAACAAACATGAGGAATTTAACCTACGAGCATTGTTGTTCGTAACCATCAATGATTGGCCTGCTCTTAGTATCATTTCAGGACAGACAAACAAGGGATATAATGCATGCACACACTATTTATATGACACTGAAAGTATTTATTTGGATAAGTGCAAGAAGAATGTGTACCTAGGGAATCGTAGTTTTCTTCCGCCCATGCATTCCCTAAGAAGGAAAGGCGAGCATTTCAATGGTGAAGCAGATCACCTGAGTAAGCCTGTCTGTCGTACTGGTGATGCTGTATTTGATATGGTGAAGGATTTAAAAGTAATCTTTGGAAAGGGTCCTGGCGGACAGTCCGTTCCGAAGGACGCTGGCGGACACGCACCCATGTGGAAGAACAAATCTATATTTTGGGAGCTACCATATTGGAAAGTCTTAGAGGTCCGCTCTGCAATCGACGTGATGCACCTGATGAAGAATGTTTGCGTGATACTGCTAGGCTTCTTGGGCGTGTATGGAAAGAATAAAGATACACCAGAAGCACAACAGGACCAACAACGTATGAAAGACCGAGAAGGCAGGCATCCAGAGTTGTTTCAAGGTACTGCCAGCTACGCTCCTACCAAGGAAGAGAAGGAAATCTTTTTTGAATGTCTGAGTAGTATCAAGGTTCCTTCTGGCTTCTCGTCCAATATAAAGGGAATAATAAATATGGCAGAGAAAAAAATTCCAGAACCTGAAGTCTCATGACTGCCACGTGCTTATGACGTAGTTGCTTCCGGTTGCTTTGAGGGGCTTCGCGGAAAATGTTAGAGTACCCATTGTGAAGCTATGTTCGTTCCTCAATGCAATTTCTCAGAAGGTAATCGATCCAGAAAGTCTACCAGGGTTACAGAAAGATGTGGTCCAGTGTCTTGTCAGTTTTGAGTTGGTGTTCCCACCATCCTTCTTCAACATAATGACGCACCTCCTAGTTCACCTAGTCGAAGAGATTACCATTCTCGGTCCTGTATTTCTACACAATATGTCCCCCTTTGAGAGATTCATGAGAGTCTTAAAGAAATATGTCCATAACCGTGCGAGGCCAGAAGGAAACATCTCCACGGGATATGGAATAGAGGAGGTCATTGAGTTTTGTGTTGACTTTATTCCTAACCTTAAGCCGATCGGTGTACCTGAATCACGACATGAAGGGAGACTTAGTGGAAAAGGCACGCTAGGAAAGAAAGCAAAGATATGTATGGACAGACATTCTTTCACTAAAGCACACTATACAATTCTGCAAAGTTCCACCTTGGTGGCTCCATATATCGAGGTACACAAGAATATTGCACGCTCGGACTACCCGGGGCAGTCTGACATTTTGATTAGAGATGAGCATGAAAGATACAAACCGGTGGGATGTATATCAGAGAGAGAACCCTTGAAGACCCGACAAAAACAAACGAGTCCAAACTCGAGAGGAGTCCCTAAAAAAAAAGTATACAAGATCGCTCGTCGACACATCGCTCGAGGCACTCAGCACTTGCGAAAAGCCCACGGGAACATGTATCTATCCTATTTCACATGCGCAACCAACTACAAAATTTCTCAAAAGCAGTTTGATTGTCTAGTGAAATAAATTCAGCGCGATCGAGACCCATATCGACCCCCACATATCACCAGAGGGCCCAGAGTATATCTATCTAAACATTTATCATAAATGTCTTTGCCTCCACGCATCACTCATTCTCCAATGAGATGGCAACTCTTCCAAATCCATCATGGAATCTCCTTTCTACACAAATATATTCTTAGTTCTTCCAAAAGATCATAAGAATATCCTTAATGTTTCTTGTCATTTCTATATTGAACTCCTTCAATATCTCATATATGTCGTTTGGCATAACCCATCATTTCTAATCAACAAGATGTCCTCCGAAGAACTTTGTTTTGTTTATTCATCTACCATATAACAAATTATAGAAAGATCAAATCTTGTCATAGTCAACTCTTGAACATTGTCATAAAATACTAAATCTTAGTATTTGATTGTTATCAAAGTTCTATTGTCCTCCAATTGTTATTCAAAATAACTCTAAAGCTTTAATCTTTTTTATGATAAAATCATAATTCATTTATTTTCTTGTTACACTTGTAACTCAAATAAATCCCTTTATGATCAAATCATAATTCATTTATTTTCTTGGTACAATGATTTTCCACTTCATCTTGAAAGTCTTTGAAACATTTTCAAATATTTCATACTTCTTTCTCATTAAGTGAACATTCACATAATGGACTACATACATCGATATGTATAAATTCCAATATTTGATCAAATCAAAGACTCCAAAAATCCATGAAAATGGAGATTCTTCATGTTTTCTTTCCAATATAATTTAAATTTATGGATGTGATTTCTTCAACTAGATTTGTAAATCATCCATCTTATATTCAAATAACAATTATTAAAACAAATCTTGAAGTCTTTCTTCAACTAGATTTGTAAATCATCCATCTTATATGGAATACGGTAATTATTTGAACAACCTTTGTTCTTATAATACCGATTCAAATAACAATTATTAAAACAAATCTTGAAGTCAAGCTTGATGTCAGAGAAATACAAACAACGGTTTGTTTAGAACCACATTGTTTAACAAGCAAAGAATACAACCATAACATGTATATCATCTATATACCTAAATTGGATATTTCCAATCTTTTCTTTCTGCCAAATATATTTTATAGATTCTAGCGTGTATATTCAAATAATAAAGTAGATCACCATCATCAAATGATTCTTTCAAAATCCATTCTTTAGTAATCTTTTAGTGTAGTAAACATTTTACATACATATTCTATTCACCCTTATCATGACGACATTCATGATCAAGCTACTTTAGCTTATAAGTATAACATTACTTTCCAAAACCCTTTTGGGTGATTAGGATGTCTAGCATCTCTCATCCAATATGAGAACATATATACATTGTTAGATAAACTTGATGTTTAAATCAAGAATCATGGAGGCAAACATGATACTTAAGATAGATTTAATACCAATTATTAAATTGTTTGCAATAGGACTTTAAACTTTAGATTGACACAATTCTATAGTTCTATTATCTCAATTACAATTATGCATGATTTAATTTATGATAAATTGAGTTCTACTAATCCAAATTAGAAATGAACTCCGCCTTTTGGTGATTACATGAACCAAATCCACATCAAATGGGCATCATATCTACTATATGACTCATGCTTAACCTTTAGTAAGAACCTTAGTATTCGGTGTAATCGCCTTACACCCGAGAGTGATCATCACGTGATGTCTGGAAGAACACATTTTATCTTGATATCTAAATGAGGGATCATCTTATTATGCTAATAAAAACAAGCAATATAAGATGCAATCAAACATCACATGTTTATTAGTGGAATGATATGGTTCGTGGTATGATCACTATCATACCTTTATGTGTAAGTCCAAGGTCTATGGTATCATCTCATACTTCTACTTACAACATCACCATATCATAACACTATTGACAACAATCTAAACTAGACGCCTCTAATTTATCCATTGCAAGTTTAAATTAGATATTGACTATAGTAGCATCCCACTATGCCACCAATATCCAAAGTACAACTAAGAAGCAATAAAATGATCAAACAACTATGTACCAAGATCTATCTACTAGATATGTATATCCGTAGAGAACATACCCTTGAAGACCGACAGTTAAACGAGTCCAAACATCTCAAGATCGAGAGGAAGTCCCGCAAAAAAACAAAACAAGATCCCGCGTGCAAGACACACGCTCGAGGCACCGAGCAACCTCCGCCTCGCTCCAGCGATGCAGCGGAAGCACAACTCTTTCTTGCGAAAAGCCACGGGAACATGTATCTAAAGTCCGAGACCATGGGGATAAATTGTGTGGTGTGAGAGGAGGAGACCTCTTCCACATTCATGTGGGTGGAGCTCCCACTCAAAATGAAAAGCCTCCACTCCCATTAAAAGCCTCCACCCATAAATCCACTCACATGCATTAAATTTCCACCAAATTTAATGAAATAAAACTCTTTTATTTATTTATTCAGAATTTTGTTAATTACTTTAATTAACAAACATTCACATAAAACCCTTGCTAGTATCCTATTTCACATTCAGCAATTTCAACAAACAGTTTCGTGTCTAGTGAAATAAATTCATGAAACTTTATGACTTTCTTGTGATTCCATACCTAGTTTGATCTCGTTACATGCACTCTTTTCCGTCGTTCCGTGATATAACATTCTAGTGATCAAATCGCAAGCTAATCAATGTGATATCGGGATGAACAAATTCCACTCGATCCATGGGCCTCAACATAACACTTAACCCATCTTTATAATCACCACATTACGGTGTGATGTTTGATGTTATCAAGAAACTCTTCCGGTGTTAGTGATTGACATGATCTCATGGTCTAAGGATTAGGATCACTGTAAGTTGTTATAGCAATATAAACTCAATGACTTTGATCGTAATGCTATACTTGGATGAATGTTCATCACACCATTACACTAATGTTGTGACCTCGTTATTAACAACATCCAATGTCCATGATCCTATGATCATCTTGTTAATCATAGTTTATAAGAGAGGCATAACTAGGAACTTTCTTTTGTTTATCAAACACACATGTATTAACGTTTCCGTATTAATACAATTATAGCATGCAAAATAAACATTTATCATAAATAAGGAATACGATAATAACCACTTTATTATTGCCTCTCGGGCATATTCCCTTCAGAGCACATGAAGACTTTCGGCGGTTGGTTGCAGACACATCTCATGAATGACACCACTATTGGAGATTAGTTGTACTTGTTGACCAGGTCTCCGTCTTCAACTATATTGACTTTCCAAGGGTACGAGATCAATGGGAATATATTTTACATGCACGCCCAAGATAAAAAGAGCACCAACCAAAACAGTGGTGTCCGATTTGATGCAACGGACGAGAATGGGAAAAAGGACACATATTATGGTTACATAGAGGACATATGGGAACTTGACTATGGTCCTAATTTCAATGTCCCATTGTTTTGATGCAAATGGGTCAAGATGACAGGAGGTGGGGTAACGTTAGACCAGCTGTACGGAATGACAACAATGGATCTCAATAATCTTGCGTACGGAGACGAACCATTCGTCGTTGCCAATGATGTGACTCAAGTTTTCTATGTGAAGGACATGTCTACTAGACCTAGAAAAAGGAAATATAAACAAAAGAATATAATATCATACGTTGAGGACAGGACATACATGTCAGAAGATTATGACAAATTTCATGAAATTCCGCCATTCAAAGTGAAAACTGACCCAATATCGCTAAATAAGGAAGATGCTCCATGGTTACGGACAAGAAGAGAACCAAAACACTAGATGTGGATGTTGGTGATGTAATGTATTAAGCCTTTTGTGAATTAATCCTATTTTTCATTTATTAAAGGAAGATGCTCCATGGTTAATAAAGGAATTTCTGAGATTGCTGTAGGCAGGTACCAAAACTGTAGACTAGGTAACACTTAGACATTTATTAATATTAAAACCGGGACAAACCGGGACTAGATAAAACCAAGGACTAAAGCCACCCCCTTTAGTCATAATCATGCCTAGTCCTATAGTACACAACTTCAGGGTCTTCTTCGTCATCGTCATCATCACCTGCCACTCCAGAGATCCTCATCCCAGCCATGGCATATACCGGGGGCACCTGCCACTCTGGCCTCGGATTCACGGCGGGCGGAGGAGGAGTCTCCTAGAAGACGATGCCACTACCACTGGGCGGTGGAGGAGCCTTCTTGTGGCTCTGTGGCGGGTAGACTTGTGGGAACCGCAGGCGAGGATGGTCTCCCCCGGCGATGTAGCGCATCACGCTGATGATAGTACGGTTCTCCCACCACAGACGCCGACCGGATTCATTGTGGTTCACCGGGGGCGGGCCATCACCCTCATACCTGGCGAGGTCCCTTTCCTGTCGGTTAGCGAAGAAGGCATTCCAGGTGTGATAGTTGTCGGGATCCCACTGGGGATCCATCCGCTGCTCCGGCGTGAGCTCGTGGTAGAAGTGGTTCGTGATGGCCGCCTGTCGGGTGGAGCCTTGAGGCACAGGAGGGACAGGAACCCCTCCAGCACAGGGGGATCCAGGTATACCAACTATTCCTTTCTCTATTAAGAATAATTATGTTAGAACTGCTTTATGTGATTTGGGAGCTGGAGTTAGTGTTATGCCTTTTTCTCTCTATAAGAGACTCCAGATAAAAAAGTTGATACCAACTGATATATCTTTGCAAATGGCTGATAAGTCAACTACTATTCATGTTGGTATATGTGAGGATGTTTCTGTTCAAGTGGATCATAATTGCTTGGTTTTAACTGATTTTGTTGTGCTTGAAATGCCTGAAGATGATAATATGTCTATTATTCTTGGGAGAACTTTTCTTAATACTGCAGGTGCTGTCATCAATTGTAATCAAGGAAAAGTAACATTTAATATTAATGACAAAGAGCATACTGTCTATTTCCACAAGAAGGTTGCTAAGAGCTATTGCCTGAATTCCATTCAAAATATTGAGAGCATCAAGGTTGGAGAAATATATTGTCCCATTCCACAAGAAAATTTTGAAAGTATTATGACTGGGACCATTGCTATCAAGTTTGAGGTAACATGATCACTTTGTGGAATACAAAGTTTTGTTTCATATAAGATTGTTTTGGTAACAAGACTTGATAAACCTTGTTAACAAAAGGATTTTACTGAACAAAATAATGTTTCACTGTAGTTATACTTGCTCCTTTTTACTTTTCTCCTTCCTAGTCTTTGCCTTTTATTTTGCTAGCTTTGGTTTTGTTAGTTGCTTGTTTGTTAGAGTGTTTTAGAACTTTTTTAGTTTGATTTTTGTTTGCCTTTGCTTCTTATGAAAAAAAACTGTTTCTACGAGAAAATCAATTTTCATACCCTGAAAATTGGCCAAAAATAAAGTTTCCCACAATTACATGAACAACTACAAACTATTAGCAAACTGGAGCTTATCACAAGAAAGCAAGAACTACTAAGCGTCCATAAATAACATACACCTTAGATGAACAGACTAAGCATGCTCACAATGATGAGTATATGTACAAAAATGAAAACAAATAGAGTTTGTTACCAGCCTCTTACCATACCTCATGTTCTCTTAATCTTAATTATTGCCCTTCACTTGTGTGACTTGAATAATAACATGGAACCAAACTCCACTAAGGATAGTTGAACCCTGGAAAGAACTCACAAAACCAAAGAAGAACAACAAATATTTTTTGGTGTTTTCGATTTTTTAAAGAAAGCAAACAAAGAAAACCAAACAAAGAAAAAGCAAACTAAACAAGAAGCAAACAAAGCAAAATCTTTTTGGATTTTTCTTTGAAGGCAAAACAAAGCAAAGATGCAAACCAAGAGAAACAACATTTTTTTTGTTATTTTTGTGTTTTTGAGAAAGAAGCAACAAAAACCAAAAAGAAAGCAAAACAATGGATATACAAAGAACCGACTGAACATGATATATAGATGAGTGTGATGTCGGTATACCTCCCCCCAAGCTTAGGCTTTTGGCCTAAGTGGGGCTCAATCCCATGGTTCCCAAGTAGGTGCACCTCCGTAGTACGATGAGGAGGCTCCCTCGTCCTAGTACGAGCTCGAGGACTCCCCTGTGTAGTGTACAACCAGGTCATATGAGGGCGCTTCCTCCTGATAGTGCCCATGGAAGCTAAGAGAGCGAAGCTTATCATCCATCTCCTCCTTGGAGCATGACAAAGGTCCTTGAGAAATACTGAACAAAGTGGTTTGGGGGTAGAGGGATCTCTCACTCTCTCTTCCCCGTCAATAAACAACATTTTATAAACCAAGTTCTCAAGGGTAGAGCCATTAGTGACAAAGTGGTGCGCCTTCATGGCAGCAAGATCAAGCGTCTGAGGCACCAAAATTGTATCATTTGGATCAACAACAATGTGTAAGGCAGTAGCAACACACATAGCAATAATTCCCCCATAAATGGGTCCCTTAGTAGTTAAGCAGTGAGAAATGAGAGAACCAGTATTGTACATAGTTTCATTGTTGAGCGCAGCAGCTAAGAAAGTCAAATGATAGCTGGAAATATTACTAGTGTTCTCCCTACCAAGAACACTAGTGGCGAGATATTAAGTGAAGTACCTGATGGCTGGAAGCTGAATGTTTGTTATCTTTCCCCGTTGAGGTCTACGGTTATCATCATTGGTTATTCTGCGGTAGAGATCCAACAAATAAGCGGGTTGAGCTGGAGTCTTCTTTGTTGATCCAGCCGTACCAAGTCCAAGAGCCTCACAAAATTTCTTCAATGTCATATGGTAAGACCTGCCATAAATTTTGAAAGAAAGATCTGGATTGAACATGCTGTTAGTAAAGGAGAAGCTCTCCACAAATGTTTTAGTGAGCGTAGCATATTGCACGCTCTCATCCTGCATAAGGCTTGTTAGTCCAGCCCTCCAAACCAAGGTCATAAAACATCAAGAATCCCATCATCCTGCAAGAAGGTTTGGCAAGGAAAGGTGGAGGGGTGCGCATCCACATCATCTCCCTCATCGCCAAATCGCGGAGTGATGAGATCCTCATTGTATGAGGTCCTAGAACGGGAGGATTATCTCGAAGGACTAGCCCTTATAGGTGTATCACTCTCAAATAATTCACCAAATGTGTAATTGTCCATGACCTATTTATTTCTGAAATTTTTAGACAAACATCAAACCAAGTGACTCCAAGTTGACAAATGATGAGAAACTACTATAGGAACTTGCTAGAGGGATACACATGCATCAAAATGAAGTTTCTAAGCATAGAACAAGCATGCAAGCTCACACAACCTGACACCTGTATCAGCAAAATACTCAAGATATAATCTACCAATCACAAATCTAATTGGACAAGTGGAGGAGGCACATACCAAGGAGCAATCCGTCCAAAAATCAGCAGCAAAGATGGGCTGAGCAAGGAGATCGAAAATGCGAGCAAGAACAGCAAGAACTCGAGCTTGAGCAAGTTTTTCGGTGTTTTTCGGGAGAGAGAAGGAAGATGGCTGTGAGGGGGCACCTTGGAGGGGCCCAGGTGGGCCACACCCCCCTAGGCGCCACCCATAGGCAGGCCGCGCCTACAGGGGTGGGTGGCCTCGGGTCACCCAGTGTCCTCTACCCTACCCCTTTTCGAAAAAATTATATTGAATTTTCTGGGTTTTTTCGGGAAACTTTATTTTTGGCCAATTTTCAAGGTATGAAAATTGATTTTCTTGCAGAAACAGTTTATTCTCATAAGAAGCAAAGGCAAACAAAAACCAAACTATAGAAGTTCTAAGACACACTAACAAACAAGCAACTAATAAAACCAATGCTAGAAAAATAAAAGGCAAAGACTAGGAAGGAGAAAAGTAAAAAGGAGCAAGTATAACTACAGTGAAAATATTATTTTGTTCATTAAAATCCTTTTGTTAACAAGGTTCATCAAGTCTTGTTACCAAAACAATCTTATATGAAACAAAACTTTGTATTCAACAAAGTGATTATGTTACCTCAAACTTGATAGCAATGGTCCCAATCATAATAGTTTCAAAATTTTCTTGTGGAATGGGACAATATATTTCTCCAACCTTGATGCTCTCAATATGTTCAATGGAATTCAGGCAATAGCTCTTAGCAACCTTCTTGGGGAAATAAATAGTTTGCTCTTTGTCATTAATATTGAATATTACCTTTCCTTCATTACAATTGATAACAAGACAAGTATTAAGGTCTCCTAAGAATAATAGACATATTTAAGCAATGCCACACCCACACACATCCCAACATCCATGAATATATATATATATAGTTTGTCATCCATTTGCAAAATTATATTTATGGTATCAACTTTTCTTTTGAGTCTCTCTTCTCTAGAAAGAGAAAGAAAACTAACCAACACTCCACTAACTCCCAAATAACATACATATTAATTATTCTTAATATTTAATAGAATAGTTGGTATACCTAGATCACCAATTTTCAAGTTTCTTTGGAAATTAATAATTATAAAAGGAAAGGAAAGTAGAAATCTCCTATTAGGAATCTTCCTTTTTTTAGATATAATATACTTATTATACTTTTTGAAAAGAGGCAACTTAATAGAATCAGTCAAAGGAATTTGCAAAAATAAAGGCTTCATCCACTCACAAAACTTGTTGTAGTGTTCTTCCTCCTTTGACTTGTGTTTCTTACCTGGAAAAGGAATAGGTTTCTGCACCCAAGGTTCTCTCTCCTTACCATGTTTATTTGCAATAAAATCTCCCTTAGTGTACCTAGTGTTCTTTGCCTCTCAGGTTCTTCCTCAACTTCCTCCTTATCAGGAGCATCATTTTTATTATTACCACTCTCAGTTTTAGCATCAGAGACAGATATACTATTATGATCTACAGCAGGTTCGGGTGGTTGCTCAACTACCTTATGTTTCTTTCTCTTACGACGACTACCACTGGTTTCACCTTGTTGAGAATCCTGCTCAATTCTTTTTGGGTGTCCTTCAGGATATAAAGGATCTTGAGTAGCTATACCACTCCTAGGTCTAATTCCATAAGCATGTTTATCTCCCGAGGCATTAACTAGCATATCCTTTTGTACCTTAGCAAGTTGATCAAGTTGGGTTTGAACCATTTGTAAGTGTTTACAAAGCATTTTAATATCATTAGAAGTTCTTTCCACAATATCTTTCAACTCATGGATAGATCTAGAGTTATCAAATAAATGATTCTGAACTTGTTTATTAAAATTAACTTGCTTAACAATAAAAATGTCAAGTTCCTCTAAACATTTATCAGGCGGCTTACCATAAGGAATATCACCTTCATCAAAGTGTTGGAGAGAGTGTACCTCAATAGTAGATGAGTGGGGAATTGGCCTACATAATTCTTCTATAGGAGGTAGATTCTTCACATCTTCAGCTCTATTACCTTTCTCCTTTAGACATTTCTTAGCTTCCTTCATCACTTCATCATTTAATGCAATAACTCCCCTCTTCTTTGGTGTTGGTGTTGGAACTGGTTCAGGAACATCTAGTTCAGGAATAATAGTCTCAGAAGTATTTAGCTCAGTTGAAGTCGAATCATAATAATTATTGCTTATTTTAGCCATTAATTCTTCAGCATGTGTAGGAGTTCTTTTCCTAAAAACATAATCGGCAAAGCTATCTAGGTATGTCCTAGAATCATCAGTAGGCCATTATAATAAATATCAAGAAGCTCATTCGTAGGTACTGGACATCTAGGATGGGCATGAATCAAGGCATAGAACCTTGTCCATGAATCATGCAATTTCTCTTCTTCTTGCTATTTAAAATCAAAAATTCTCTGCAAAGCAGCATGTCTATCACTAGGAGGAAAAATATTTCTGGAAGAAAAAAGCAATCAGGGCTATCAATGGAACCATGAGGTAATCTATTAAACCAAACCCTAGGTTCTCCTTTTAGTGAAAAAGGGAAGATCTTAGTAACAAAGTTCTTGCACATCTTAAAATCGTTAGAGAATAAAGCACTCATAGTAGAAAGCTCATTCATATACAACACTCTATTTTCAGTCCCACAGAAAGGTTCTTTCTCAACAATATAAATAGGATAAATTAAGAGAGAAATCATAATCTTTATCTTTAATATCTATGGAAGAGGTGGCAAACTTATGATCAGAGGACAGTTGATGACCCACAAGTGTAGGGGATCGCAACAGTCTTCACGGGTAGTATTACCCAATTTATTGATTCGACACAAGGGGAGACAAAGAATACTTGCAAGCCTTAACAACTAAGTTGTCAGTTTAGCTACACCTAGAAATAGTTCTTGCTCACAGAATTTTATCAGTAGCAATAGTTTATAGTAACAACAACAAAGCAACATCAACAGTAACAGTAACAGCAACAACAACAGTAAATAGTAGCACTAGTAATAGTAACGGTAACAGTAGGATTCGAGTCCGGTAGGCATAGGGATGGATGGACGGCCGTTGCATGGACGAGTCTAAACATGTAACTTCAAGGAACTAGGGAATTGCAGATAAATAATAATAAGCATCCAACTACTAAACAATCCTAGGCATGTGCTCCAAATATAGTCATACGTGCTCTCAATGAGAACTTGCACCACATCTTCTGTCCAGCTAGCCCGTGGCAGCGGGGTCTCTAGGGAACTACTGGAAATTAAGGTGCTCCTTTTAATAGAGCATCGGAGCAAAGCATTAACACTCCGTGAACACATGTGATCCTCACACCACATCCATCCCCTCCGTTTGTCCCAATTATTGTCATTTTGGGGCCTTTGGATCCGGACAATGATATGTGTACACAACTTGCAGATAAGATCATAAACAATACTATCATACTGATTCAATAATAAGTTCAGATCTGAGATCATGGCACTCGGGCCCTAGTGACAAGCATTAAGCATAACAAGTTCCAACAAAGTCAAATATCACTAAAAGAGATACTAGGCATTATGCCCTAACAGATCTTATTCGGTTACATGATAGAACTCATCCAATCCCTACCATCCCCAAGCCTATAGCGGGGGATTACTCACTCATGGATGAGGGAAACATCGGTGGTTGATGGAGATGCATTGGTGATGATGATGGCGATGATCCTCTCCAAATTCCCCGTCCCGGCAGGGTGCCAGAACGGAGTTTCTGGATCCGAATCTTGGTTTCTGGTGGCGGCGGCGGAGCGGAACTCTTTCTGGAAAACTATCAAACCCCCCTTTGTTTCTAGGTCAGAAGGCAACTTATAGACACAGAGGGAGGCCGAGAAGCTGCCTGGGGTGGCCAGACCTCCCCCAGGCATGGGGTCAGTGGGCGCTGGGTGGGTCTGGCCCCCATGCCTCCCTGTCTCCCTTCCGGCCCGTGGATCTTCCGTGAAATATAATTTTGGCATATTTTCCGGATTTTTCACGATAGTTCATTTTCTGCACAAAACAAGACACCAAGGTAATTTCACTGAAACAAATACGATCCATGTTAGTTGTATCCAAATCACACAAGTATAGAGGAAAAACAATAGAAAACTGTTCGAGAAAGTAGATACGTTTTGGACTATCAACTCCCCCCAATCTTAGCTTATTGCTTGTCCCCAAGCAATTCAGTTGAAAACTGAGTGCAATAAAAGAACTTTCACGAACACTTTGCTTCATATGATGTAAATATTCTCAGCACATGAGTACATGCTTATACAATTCATAATAAGGAGTATGCAACTAAGTCTACTCAATAGTCATTGCAAGCTATGAAGAGAAACCAACTTAATAATAATAAGTAGCATGAAACATAAACATAAACAATATTGCAATGCTCATAATAAGGTGTGATAGAGTGATATCTCGCTTGCCTTTGTTTGAAGAGCACAATATAAATGCTGAGGCACCTCTAAAGTTCACATGAAGACTAGAGATAAAGATACCAGAGATACAAGCATCAAAGTCATGAAATAATTAACCAAATTTTGGAACAAACACAAAATGACAACTATGCTCTCAAGAAGGTGCTCATAGAATAAGTGGTGACTCAACAAGATTGTGAAAACGGTTTTTGTGAAGGTTTGAAAGGCTTCCTAATGTTGAAAGGAAGATACTCATTAGCTTTGAGCTCTTATTGCCCCTATCATAGGCATCTTCATGTGGTTAAGGTGAAAGTGAGATCCACTCTGAATTATATGCTTGACAGACCATATACTGGAAATCCCAAGTCAGTACGACGGCCGCTCCGCATGCTACTCAACTTTGGTCACATGAAAGTTCTTGTCATTGTAAATACATGCATATCATCGAGAACCGCCAACGGGGTACCCCTTGCACATGGTACAAGAGCTTTCCCATAACCAAAATGACAAGACAAGCAGACAATGAGCATCACAATCTTTTTATTTACCATATATATAGATTTTTATTGAGGAAGCTTCATATATGCTCATTATAGTGATGCTGCAAGTTTCCACCATGATTAAGCATGGCTTAGGATAGCGGCTCAGACGTGTCTCTAACACAATGTATAAACTCCATGAACTAACAACTTCCCCTTTTATTTCACATCGTCGACATCCATAAACAAAAGAGCAAAGTATCAACTGGATGAGATATCCAACAGGTGTTGAAAGCGTTCCTCGTGACAACATAGTTCTGCTGACTCCCAGTATATAATAAATAAGCATATAACTTTCATGGACTAGTCACAATGGTTCAATATTATTAAGCGCAAAGAATAAAGTGTGCCATCAAGTTCGTGAGAGCTTTACTAACTAACTTTCTCAAAACAGACAAACATTTTATTCTGGAAGAAAACACGGCATATGGAATATGCGCTGAAGTAGCAAATGACGCTAATAGGTGGGTATGGTGGACTCAGCTGGCAATATTGGTTTTGGTGAGTTGGAAGCACAGGTAGAGCACATACTCAATGCAAGTAAAGGCTAGCAATAGAGAGGGAGCGACAAACGAGGGAGCAATAACTGTCATAATCATGCTTGAACAAAACAGGACTAATTATGGCATTAAAATGATACAAGAACTCTGAGGCAAAATAAATCATCGAGAATTACTGACTATTGATTTGTCATATGCATGCGTGAGAATGTGCCAAGTCGATTCACATGAACAGTCAGAGGAGGATACCACAATATCATACCGAAGTATGAATAAAACAATGCAAGCAAACATTCATATGACATGCTACAAACTATTAGCAAGCTGGAGATAATCATAGACAAGCAAGAACTACTAAGCATCCATAATGACATACACCTTACACAAATAGGATAAGCATGCTCACAATGATGAGTATATGTACAAAAATGAAACAAATAGAGTTCTTTACCATCCTCTTACCACACCTCGAGTTGTCTTAATCTTCATTATTGCCCTTCACTTGTGTGACTTGAATAATTAACATGAAAACCAATATCCATTGAGGACGGCTGAACCGTGCGAAGAACTCACAAAACAAAAGAAGAACAACAAATATTTTTGGTGTTTTCGATTTTAAGCAACAAGCAGACAAAGAAAAACTAAACAAAAAAAAAGCAAACCAAACAAATAAAAATCTTTTTGGAATTTTCTTTTAAGGCAAACCAAAGCAAAGAAACAAAGAAACAAGACAATAGAAACAACGAAAGTATTTTTTTGGGTTTTTAGAAAGAAGCAACAAAAACCAAAAAAAAAGCGAAAACAACAGATATACAAAAAACAGACCAAACATGATATATAGATGAGTGTGATGTCGGTATACCTCCCCCCAAGCTTAGGCTTTTGGCCTAAGCGGGGCTCAATAGCGCGGATAATAACTCCATGCTGGAGGGTCATCATAGGAATGATCATAGTCAGGCACCTGTGATGAAGAAGAAGACGCGCCCCAATCAAATGAGGGCTGCTGGTATGAAGACTCTCCCAAGTTGGAGGGCTGAACTGAATTGTCTTCGGCATCCCCTTCAACATTCTCTTCTTGCTGGGAGAGTTCCCCAACATATGTGTCAGCCTCCTCCTCCGTGAGTGACCATCCTTGCCTATTATCAAAGTTAAACAAATCAGGTACAGGAAAATAAACTATTTTCTCACTCCTTCCTTTTCTCCGACCTTGCTGGACAAAAGATAGTTCATATGGCAAACTTCTCACATTATCCCCCAAAGAAACAAAACCATGCTGAATCATGGATTCAATATCAAGCCTCTCTATGGAAAACTGAAAATCTGAATAATGAGGCTCTAAACCATGGAAAGCTAGCAACCTAGAAGCAATGAGACCTCCACAAATTCCACCCTTCTCACAGTAGATGGTGAGACGTTGAGCTATCAAAGCACCCAAACTATAAGAACTATTCCTATTCAAAGCAGCTGCAATAAAAGCTAGATCAAAAGAAGACAACTTTCTAGGAGTCTTTCTAGCAAGAACACACTTGGTAATGAAATAGGAAAATTATCTAATAGCTGGGAGCTGGATGTTCCGAATTTTACCACTTTCCTTTGAGAATTCGAAACCTTGGCAAATCTCAGCATACAAATCAACAAGTGACTTGGGACTCTCCTTGATCTTCTCACAAGATCCCCACTAAGGTACTCTAATTGCTGCACAGAAATTAGCAAAAGGCAGATTGACATGCATATTATATATTTTTTAATGGACCATGGGATTAGAAGTAGACCAAGTGAACCGGAAGTCCTACATAAAAGCCATGGTTAGCTTAACATATTGGATTGGTTCACCTTCAACAAAGCACTCCAACCCTACACTTGTAACCAAAGTTTGGAAATCTTGGAGGATCCCCGCAGTTCTCATAAATTCATGGCATGGATATATGGAAGAAAAAACTTCCTCCTCATGATGAACCTTCATTGGCTCATGCACCATCAAGTCATATTGATTCAGTGAATAAGCACTCATCTTCTTTGCTGAAATTTTTGGACAACCATCAAACCAAGTGATTTCTAAGTTGATAAATGATGAGCAACTACTATAGGAACTTGCTAGAGGACTACACATGCATTAAAACAGATTTTCTAAGCATAGAACAAGCATGCAAGCTCAAACAACCTGTCACCTACAGTAGCAAAATACTCAAGTTACAATCTACCAATCACATATCTAATTGGACAAGTGGAGGAGGCACATACCAAGGAGCAATCCCTCCAAAAAATCAGCACTTGAGATGGGTTGAACAAGGAGATCAAAAATCACGAGCAAGAACAGCAAGAACTCGATCTTGAGCAAGTTTTCCGATGTTTTTAGGGAGAGAGAAAGAAGGTGGCTTTGAGGAGGCAGCCTGGAGGGGCCCAGGTGGGACAGACCCCCTAGGTGCCACTAGTGGTGGGCCCGCGCCTACCACAGGTGTGGGGCCTAGGGGTGGCCCCCTGGGTCACCTCTAGTACTTCTCTGCCCCTTTTTTCGAGGAAAAATTTATTTTGAATTTTCTGCGTTTTTTCGGGAAACTTTATTTTTGGCCAATTTTTAGGGTATGAAAATTAATTTTCTCGCAGAAACAGTTTTTCAGAAGAAGCAAAAGCAAACCAAAATCCAAACTACATGAGCTCTAAGAAACTCAAACAAGCAAACAACTAGCAAAACTAAAGCTAAAGAAAAGACTAGGAAGGAGAAAGGAAAAACAAAGCAAGTATAACCACAGTGGAAACATTATTTTGTTCATTAAAATCCTTTTGTTAACAAGGTTAATCAAGTCTTGTTACCAAAACAATCTTAAATGAGACAAAACTTTGTATTCCACAAGGTGATTATGTTACCTCATAATTGATAGCAATGGTCCCAATCATAATAGTTTCAAAAATTTCTTGTGGAATGGGACAATATATCTCTCCAACCTTGATACCTTCAATATTTTTAATAGAATGCAGGCAATAGCTCTTAACAACCTTCTTGGGGAAATAGACAGTGTGCTCCTTGTCATTAATATTGAATGTTACTTTTCCTTGATTGCAATTGATGACATCACATGCAGTATTAAGAAAAGGTCTCCTAAGAATAATTGACATATTATCATCTTCAGGCATTTCAAGCACAACAAAATCAGTTAACACCATGCAATTATGAGCAACTTGAACAGGAACATCCTCACATATACCAACAGGAATAGTAATTGGCTTATCATCCATTTGTAAAGATATATCAGTTGGTATCAATTTCTCTAGCTGGAGTCTCTTATAGAGAGAAAAAGGCATCACACTAACTCCATCTCCCAAATCACATAAAGCAGTTCTAACATAATTATTCTTAATGGAGCAAGGAATAGTTGGTATACCTGGATCACCAAGTTTCTTTGGAACCTTACTATTGAAGGAGTAATTAGCAAGTAGAGTAGAAATCTCTTCATTAGGAATCTTCCTTTTATTACAGACAATATCCTTCATATATTTTAAATAAGGAGGCAACTTAATAACACCAGTCAATGGAATTTGCAAGAATAAAGGTTTCATCCACTCACAAAACTTGTTGTAGTGTTCTTCCTCCTTTGACTTGTGTTTCTTACCTGGAAAAGGCATAGGTTTCTACACCCAAGGTTCTCTCTCTTTACCATGTTTATTAGCAATAAAATCTTCCTTAGTGTACCTAGTGTTCTTAGTGTGTTTTTCAGGTTCTTCCTCAATTTCATCCTTATCAGGAGGCTCATCATTATCACCACTCTTAGTTTCAACTTCAGAGATAGATATACTATTAGGATCTACAGCAGGTTCAAGTGGTTCTTCAACTTTCTTACGTTTCTTTTTCTTCCTCTTACAAGGACTACCACTATCTTCTACTTGTTGGGAATCATGTTCTATTCTTTTAGGGTGTCCTTCAGGATATAAAGGATCTTGAGTAGCTGCACCACTCCTAGTTTTAATTCCATAAGCATGTGTATTTCCTGAAGAATTAACTAGCATATCCTTTTGTACTTTAGCAAGTTGATAAATTTGGGTTTGAACCATTTGAAAGTGTTTACAAAGCATTTTAATATCATTAGAAGTTCTTTCCACAATATCTTTCAACTCATGGATAGATCTAGAGTTTTCCAATAAATGATTCTGAACTTGTTTATTAAAATTAACTTGTTTAACAATAAAAATGTCAAGTTCCTCTAAGCATTGATCAGGAGGCTTACCATAAGGAATATCACCTTCATCAAAGTGTTGGAGAGAGTATATCTCAATAGTAGATGAGTGGGGAATTGGCTTACATAATTCTTCTATAGGAGGTAGATTCTTCACATCTTCAGCTCTAATACCTTTCTCCTTTTGACACTTCTTAGATTCCTTCATCACTTCATCATTTAATGCAATAACTTCCCTATTCTTTGTTGTTTGTGTTGGAACTATTTCAGGAACAGTTGGTTTAGGAGTAATAGGCTCAGGTGTATTCAGCTCAGTTGAAGTCCAATCATCATAATTCTTGCTTATCTTATTCATTAATTCTTCAGCATCAGTAGGAGTCCTTTTCCTGAAAACACAATAAACAAAGCTATCTAGGTAGGTCCTAGAATCATCAGTTAGTCCATTATAATAAATATCAAGCAACTCATTCTGAGATAATGGACATCCAGGATCAGCATGAATCAAGGAACAGAATCTTTTCCATGACTCGGGCAATTTCTCTTCTTCTTCCTGTTTAAAATAAAAAAGTCTCTATAAAGAAACATGTCTAGCACTGGGAGAAAAATATTTATGGAAGAAAGAAGCAATCAAGCAATTAAAGCAGCAATGTCTAGCACAAGGCTATAAATGGAACCAGGAGGTAATCTATTAAACCAAGCCCTAGCTTCTCCTTTTAGTGAAAAAGGGAAGATCTTAGCAAAAAAGTGCTTGCGCATTTTAAAATCATCAGAGAACAAAGCACTCATAGTAGAAAGCTCATTCATATGAGCCACAACACACTCATTTTCAGTACCACAAAAGGTTCTTTCTCAACAATATCCAGATAAGCCAAATGAAGAGAGAAATCATAATCTTTATCTTTAATATCTATGGGAGAGGTGGCAAACTTATGATCATAAGACTTCTTGGGCATAATAGTAAGTTTAGCAATGAGACTCTTCATAGCACTAAAATCATGTGTATTTCGGCACTCTTCAACAAATTCATCAGTTAGATTAATGTAACCATCATTAATATCAAAACTCTCACTAGACTCAGGTGAGCTAATAGGTGTAACAGTGTCTTCACTAGGAGTTTCAGTATTTCCTAGACTAGCCATAGTAGCATCTAGAAAAGGACCTAATGAACCACTCGCATCAAGCACAATAGAAGTAACATCATGAGTATCAAAAGCAGTTTCAGATTCAGCAGTAGTAGCAGTACGTGGTGGTGGTGTGACAATCTTACTTATAACAGACGGTGAATTAAGAGCAACATAGGTGTTTAGGATTGTACCTCTTCTTGTAGTGGATGGTAAAATAGGGAACTTTCCATCATGAGACTTCCCCATGATGAAAAGAGTAGTAGTGAACAATAATAGATCCAAGTGAACTTACAAATAAAGGTATGCTCCCCGGCAACGGAGCCAGAAAATAGTCTTGATGACCCACAAGTGTAGGGGATCGCAACAGTCTTCGCGGGTAGTATTACGCAATTTATTGATTCGACACAAGGGGAGACAAATAATACTTGCAAGGCTTAACAACTGAGTTGTCAGTTCAGCTGCACCTGGAAATAGTTCTTGCTCACAGAAGTTTATCACTAGCAACAGTTTGTAGTAACAATAGCAAAGCAACAGTAACAGCAACAGTAAATAGTAGCAGTAGTAATAGTAATGGTAATAGTAGGATTCGAGTGCGGTAGGCATAGGGATGGATGGACGGGGGTTGCATGGACGAGTCTAAACATGTAACTTCAAAGAACTAGGGCATTGCAGATAAATAATAATAAGCATCCAAGTACTAAACAATCCTAGGCATGTGCTCCAAATATAGTCATGCGTGCTCGCAATGAGAACTTGCACGACATCTTCAGTCCAGCCAGCCCGTGGCAGTGGGGCCTCTAGGGAACTACTGTCAATTAAGGTGCTCATTTTAATAGAGCACCGGAGCAAAGAATTAACACTCCGTGAACACAGGTGATCCTCACACCATAGCCATCCCCTCCGGTTGTCCCAATTATTGTCACTTTGGGGCCTTTGGATCCAGACAATGATATGTGTACACAACTTGCAGATAAGATCATAAACAATACTATCATAATGATTCAATAATAAGTTCAGATATGAGATCATGGCACTCGGGCCCTAGTGACAAGCATTAATCATAACAAGTTGCAACAAAGTCAAATATCACTAATAGAGATACTAGGCATTATGCCCTAACATATCTTATTCGATTACATGATAGAACTCATCCAATCCCTACCATCCCCAATCCTACAGCGGGGGATTACTCACTCATGGATGAGGGAAACATCGGTGGTTGATGGAGATGCGCTGGTGATGACGATGGCGATGATCCTCTCCAAATTCCCCGTCCCGGCAAGGTGCCAGAATGGAGTTTCTGGATCCAAATCTTGGTTTCTGGTGGTGGCGGCGGAGCAGAACTCTTTCTGGAAAACTATCGAACCCCCCTCTATTTTTAGGTCAGAAGGCAACTTATAGACGCGGAGGGAGACTGAGAAGCTGCCTAGGGTGGCTGGGACCTCCCAGTGCGAGGTCGGCCCGCGCTGGTGGGTCTAGGCCCCCGTGCCTCCCCTCTGTCCTTCCGCTTCGTGGATATTCTGGTGAAATATAATTTTTGGCATATTTTCCGGGATTTTTCCTGATAGTTCATTTTCTGCACAAAAACAAGACACCAAGGTAATTCTGCTGAAAACAGCGTCAGTCTGTGTTAGTTGTATCCAAATCACACAAGTATAGAGGAAAAACAATAGAAAAGTGTTCGAGAAAGTAGATACGTTTTGGACGTATCAACAGTTTAGGTATAATGGGGCGTCTAGCAAGGAGACTCTTAATAGCACTACTACCATGTGTGTTTCGGCACTCTTAAAAAAATTCATCTGTGAACTCAACGTAACCATCATTAATATCATAACTCTCACTAAAATTAGGTGAGCTAATAGGTGTAACAGTTGTCTTCACTAGGAGTTTCACTATTTCCTAGACTATCCATAGTAGCATCTAGGAAAGGACCTATTGAACCACTCACATCAAGCACAGTAGAAGTGACATCATGAGCATCAAAAGCAGTTTCAGATTTAGCAGTAGTAGCAGTGTGTGTAGCATGAGTATGTGGTGGTTGTGTAACAATATTACTTATAACAAACAGTGAATCAAGAGAAGCATAGGTATTTAGGACTGCACCTCTTCTTGTAGTGGATGGTAAAATAGGGAACTTTCCATCACGAGAATTCCCCATGATGAAAGGAGTAGCAGTGAACAATAATAGATCCAAGTGAACTTGCCAATAAAGCTATGCTCCTTGGCAACGGCGCCAGAAAATAGTCTTGATGACCCACAAGTATAGGGGATCACATCAGTCTTTGCGGGTAGTATTACCCAATTTATTGATTCGACACAAGGGGAGCCAAAGAATACTTGCAAGCCTTAGCAACCGAGTTGTCAATTTAGCTGCACCTGGAAATAGTTCTTGCTCATAGAAGTTTATCAGTAGCAATAGCAAAGCAACAGCAATAGTAATAGTAATAGTAAACAGTGGGGTTCGAGTGCGGTAGGCATAGGGATGGATGGACGGGCGTTGCATGGACGAGTCTAAACATTTAACTTCAAGATCTAGGGCATTGTAGATAAATAATAATAAGCATCCAAGTACTAAACAATCCTAGGCATGTGCTCCGAATATAGTCATACGTGCTCGCAATGAGAACTTGCACAACATATTATGTCCAGCCAGCCCGTGGCAGCGGGGCCTCTAGGGAACTACTGACAATTAAGGTCCTCCTTTTAATAGAGCACCAGAGCAAAGAATTAACACTCCATGAACACATGTGATCCTCACACCACAGCCACCCCCTCCGATTGTCCCAATTTCTGTCACTTCGGGGCCTTTGGATCCAGACAATGATATGTGTACACAACTTGCAGGTAATATCACAAACAATACTATCATAATGATTCAGTAATAAGTTCAGATCTGAGATCATGGCACTTGGGCCCTAGTGACAAGCATTAAGCACAACAAGTTGCAACAAAGTCAAATAGCACTAATATCATCCCCATAGCCTACTAGGCACTATGCCCTATGCCCATAGCCTACTAGGCACTATGCCCTAACAATCTTATTCAATTACATGATAGAACTCATCCTATCCCTACCATCCCCATAGCCTACTGTGAGGGATTACTCACTCATGGATGAGGGAAACATTGATGGTTGATGGAGAGGCGTTGGTGATGACGATGGCGGTGATCCTCCCCAATTTCCCCATCCTGGCAGAGTGCCAGATCAGAGTTTCTGGTTCCGAATCTTGTCTCTGGTGGTGGCGGCGCAGTGGAACTCTTTTCTGGAAAACGTCGAACCCCCCTCGGTTTTTAGGTCAAGGGGTAACTTATAGGCGTAGAGGGAGCCCGAGGGGGTGCCTAGGGTGGCCGCACCCCTCCTAGGCACGGGCAGGGCCCACCCGCGCCTAGCAGGGGTGTGGGCCCCCCAGGCATCCACTCTGTTTCGTCTTCTAGCTCCGTGGATCTTCTGGTGGAATATAATTTTTGGCATATTTTCTGGGATTTTTCCTAATTGTTGATTTTCTGCACAAAAACTAGACACCAAGGTAATTCTGCTGAAAACAGCATGAGTCCGTGTTAGTTGTATCCAAATCACACAAGTTTAGAGGAGAAACAATAGAAAAAGTGTTCGGGAAAGTAGATACGTTTTGGACGTATCAAGAGCATCAAGGTTGGAGAAATATATTGTCCCAGTCCACAAGAAAGTTTTGAAACTATTATGATTGGGACCATTGCTATCAAGTATGAGGTAACATAATCACTTGGTGGAATGCAAAGTTTTGTTTCATAAAATATTGTTTTGGTAACAATACTTGATCAACCTTGTTAACAAAAGGATTTTAATGAACAAAATAATGTTTTCACAGTTGTTATACTTGCTCACTTTTACCTTTCTCCTTCTTAGTCTTTGCTTTTTATCTTGTTAGCTTTAGTTATTTTCTTGTTAGAGTGTCTTAGAACTTCTGTAGTTTCGGTTTTGGTTTGCTTTTGCTTCTTCTAAAGAAGTCTTTTCTGCGAGAAAATCAATTTTCATACCCTGAAAATTGGCCAAAAATAAAGTGTCCCGAAAAATCCCAGAAAATTCAAAATAAATTTTTCCTCGGAAAAGGGGCAGAGGGATACCTGGAGTGACCCAGGGGGCCACCCCAGGCCAGCACACCCCTGGGGGCGCGGCCAGCCCCCAGGTGGCGCCTGGCTAGGGTGTGCTCCACCTATGACCCTCTAAGATGCCTCCTCCCAGCCATCTTCTTTCTCTCTCGCGAGAAACACCAGAAAACTTTCGCAAGCTCGAGTTCTTGTCGTTCTTGATTCCGAATTTCGATCTCCTTGCTCAACCCATCTTTGCTGCTGATTTTTGGAGGATTTCCTCCTTGGTATGTGCCTCCTCCACTTGTCCAATTATATTTGTGATTGATAGATGGTAACTTGAGTATTTTGTTGCTATAGGTGTCAGGTTGTGTGATCTTGCATGCTTGTTCTATTCTTAGGGATTCCATTTTTATGCATGTGTATCCCTCTAGCAAGTTCCTATAGTAGTTGCTCATCATTTATCAACATGGAAATCACTTAGTTTTATGTTTGTCTAAAAATTTCAGAAAAAAGAGGTCATGGACAACCACACCTTTGGTGAAATATTTGAGAGTGATGCACCTAGGAGGGCAAGGCCTTCAAGATCATCCTCTCGATCTAGGCCCTCTTAAATTAAAGATCTCATTACAGCGCGATTTGGCGATGAGGGAGACGAGGGGGATGCGCACCCTTCCAGCTTTCCTTGCCCAACCTTCTTGTGGGCTGCTGGGATTCTTGAGGATTTTCTAACCTTGGTTCGGAGGGTTGGACTAACAAGTTATATGCAGGATGAGAGCGTGCAATATGCTATGCTCACTAAAACATTTGTGGAGAGCTTATCTTTTTCTAACAACATGTTCAAACTAGATGTGTCTTTCAAAATTTATGGTAGGCCTTACACCATGACATTGAAGAAATATTGTGAGACCTTGTGTCTTGGTACAACTGGGTTAATGAAGAAGTTTCTAGCTTAACCCGCTGATTTGTTGGAGCTCTACCGCGGGATAACTAATGATGATGACCGTAGAGACCAACGGGGAAAGATAAGAAATATTCAACTCCCAGCTATCAGGAACTTTGCTTATTATCTTGCCACTAGTGTTCTTGGTAAGGAGAATACTAGTAATATTTCCAACTATCATTTGTCCTTCATAGCTGCTATGCTCAACAGTGAAACTAGGTACAATCTTGGTTCTCTCATTGCTCGTCTCTTAGCTTATAAGGGACCCATTTATGGGGGAGTTATTGTTGGACTTGTTGTTGCTGCCTTGGACCTTGCTATTGATCCAAATGATACAATTTCGACTCCTCAGAGGCTTGATCTTGCTGCCATGAAAGCGCATCACTTTGTTACTGCTGGCTCTACCGTTGAGAGCTTGGTTTATAGAATGTTGTTTACTGACGGGGAAGAGAGAGAGAGATCCCTCTCCCCCCAAACCACTTTGTTCAGTATTTCCCAGGGACCTTTGCCACGCTCCAAGGAGGATATGGATGAGAAGCTGCACATTTTTGGCTTCCATGGACACTATAAGGGGGATGCGCCCTCATACGACCCCTTTGTGCACTACACAGGGGAGTCCTCGAGCTCTTACAAGGAAGAAGGGGCCTCCTCGATGTACTACGGAGGTGCACCTACTTGGTCACCATGGAGTTGAGACCCACTTAGGCCAAAATCCTATGTTTGGGGGAGGTATACCGACATCACACTCATCTATATATCATGTTTTGTCGGTTCTTTGTATATCCATTGTTTCGCTTTCTTTTTGGTTCTTGTTTCTACTTTCTCAAAACACAAAAATACCAAAAATATTTTCGTTGTTTCTCTTGGTTTGTTTCTTTGCTTTTTAGCTTTGGTTTGCCTTAAAGAAAAATCCAAAAATATTTTGCTTTGTTTGCTTTTGCTTTGTTTGGTTTTTCTTTGTTCGCTTGTTTAAAAAAATTGAAAACACCAAAAATATGTGTTGTTCTTCTTTGGCTTTGTGAGTTCTTTGCAGGGTTCAGCCGTCCTCAGTGGATTTTGGTTTCATGTTATTATTCAAGTCACACAAGTGAAGGGCAATAATGAAGATTAAGACAACTTGAGGTGTGGTAAGAGGCTGGTAACGAACTCTATTTGTTTTCATTTGTGTACATATACTCATCATTATGAGCATGCTTAGTCTGTTCATGTAATGTGTATGTTATTATGGATGCTTAGTAGTTCTTGCTCTCTTATGATTAGCTCCAGCTTGCTAATAGTTTGTAGCATGTCATATAAATGTTTGCTTGCATTGTTTTATTCATAACTTGGTATGATATTGTGGTATCCTCCTCTGAATGTTTCATGTGAATCGACTTGGCACATGCTCACGCATGCATATGACTAAACAATAGTCAGTAAGCCTCGATGATTTATTTTGCCTCAGAGTTCTTGTATCACTTTCATGCCATAATTAGTCCTATTTTGTTGCAAGCATGATTATGACAGTTATTGCTCTCTCGTTTGTCGCTCCATCTCTATTTCTAGCCTTCACTTGCATTGAGTATGAGCTCTAATCGTGTTTCCAACTCCCCAAAACCAATTTTTCCAACTGTGTCCACCATACCTACCATTAGCATCATTTGCTATTCGGTGCATATTATATATGCCTTGTTTTCTTCCAAATAAAATGTTTGACTGTTTTGGAAAGTTAGTTAGTAAAGCTCTCACGAACTTGATGGCACACTTTATTCCTTGCACTTAATAAATTTGAACCATTGTGACCTGTCCATGAAAGTTATATGCTTGCAAATTATAGGCTGGGAATTAGCAGAACATGTTTTCACGGGGAACGCTTTCAACACTTATGGATATATATCCATTTGATACCATGCTCTTTTGTTTGTGGATGTCGTCAGTGTGAAATAAAAGGGGATCTCGTGAGTTCATGGAGTTATATATATGTGTTAGAGAAACGCCTGGGTTGCTAGCCTAATCCATGTCTAATCATGGTGGAAACTTGTAGCATTACCACAGTGAGCATCTGTGAAGCATCCTCAATAAAAATCTATGCAAATAGTAAATAAAAAGATCGTTGAGATGCTCATTGTCTGCTTGCCTTGTCATTTTGATCACGGATAGCTCCTGTATCATGTGCAAGGGCACCCCGTTGGCGGTTCTCTATGATATGCATGTATTTACAATGACAAGAACTTACAGGTAACTAAAGTTGAGTAGCATGCGGAGCGGCCCTCGTACTCAAGGTACATGGGATTTCCAGTTTATGGTCTGTAAAGCATATAACTCAGATTAGACCTCACTTTCACCTTAACCATATAAAGATGCCTATGATAGAGGCAATGAGAGATCAAAGCTAATGAGTACCTTACTTTCAGCATTTGGAAGCCTTTCAAACTTTTTCAAACCTTTTCTACTTCCTTGTTGAGTCACCACTTATTCTATGAGCACCTTCCTGAGAGCATAGTTGTCATTCTAATATAGGATAGTTAAATTTAAGTTTGTACATCAACCATACTTTTTTTTACCTTTCTTAACTATGACATGCAACACATTTTTCCACCATGATTTCTTGTCTATTCCTCACATCCTCCAAACTTTTAATGGATCTTATTCGTGTTCATGGTACAAGCAGGTCAGCCGTCTTGTATTTTCCCGGACTATTTGTCACTCGTGATGGCAGTCTCGGATACTACTATGATAGAGATATGCATTGTATTCTACATTAGTAATGATCGACCAGTGACTCCACAAAATGACCCTGGGCCAGTTTAATGCTTGTGCATGTTCTAGTTTTAGATTGGAACAAGAATATTAGAAAGAAAAATAATAACACCACCATGTCTAGTTCCTAGTAATCAATAAATTACGGTTCTAACCTGGCACGTATCCGAGGTGCAGCAAGTTTGGGAAAAATTAAAGGTTGCAAGAAACACCTCACCCAAGTATTGGGATCTCTCAATTCCATGTTTTGGGTGTTAATAAACACCATAAAATGGATGTGATCCCGTTCGTCGTCCCTCACGTCTGTACCTGATGTTCCACTAAAACATTGAAGTGTCTCTGTAAAAATATGAGAGGTTAGTATGTGGACTGTTGGGCAGTACGGTGTCAAGGTGATTTGCAAGAGAGATAGTAGATTAGTTAGAAAATTATTGTGTGAATCTATATTTTCCATCCAACGATAGCTAGATGGGTGGTATTGCCACAGGGAATTGTCATATTTTCGATTGCATGAATGAAGGAATTGGGAAATTGTTGTACAATATTGTCAATAAGAGTTATATCATGTATAGGATATGATAATAACATATTTGCTCCTTTATTAAATATCAACATAGGATTTTCTCTTGTGTTGCATCATTTAGATAGGGTACATGCTAGACCATACTGATTGCATCGTAGTAGTAAAAAGCTCATATGGCAGTAAATTTTAATAAACACTTGTATCAACTACCAACGATCAATTAACATCTATCCTCAACTACCTACTAAAATATTGTTGCATAAAAGTTAGCCAGATGATTTTCGTTCCCATGCACTAACTACTAAACCTTATCACCATTTAATAATATGTGTATGCTATGATTGAGATCGAACTGGATGGGACCATTAAATAACATTCTCGTGCTACATGCTTCTATGACAAAGATAGAAAAACAAAGATGCCCACATGATGTGTCTCATTTTGGTAATACCTGGATCATAGAAAATGTATAGATAAATTGATCATGCTAGCTAGCTAGATAATTTCAGCATGGTTGATTAGGTGAAATCCTACCGACGTTGTTAATTTTTAGTTGTTGGTCTAAGTAGCTAGATTAATTTGTAATAAGGAGATTACGTTTGCTCTTGTACTATAGCTCTATGGAGATTCCATGAGTAAATTAATGAAACAACACTTGGAAATGGCCATTTAGCCGGCTACTATAACTCTAGTGGAAACCATCAATGATCAGCTGCATCATTGATGGATAGTTAGTCTCTACCAGAGCCACTTTAGAAGCGTTCGGGTGTCCATGATTAACTATATAAAAGCCCACGCGGGGCACAAGTTCTCCCCATCATGTACACATAACCTTCTTGTCCACCCAAGACGAAATAATGTCTCACATCCTACAAGAAATTATCATGTAGAAAATGACATCTAACCTGAAGACTACACCCTCATTGGAAAATTAACGTGCCAACAACTTCAGCCATAGCTAAACTTGTGTAAATTTGACAGTCATTTGAAAAGAGTGTATTTTTTGACCCCTGGGAATATATCATCCCACTAGTTCGGTGATGTTAGGCATGGTCAACTTTATTACGAGACTCTAAATCTCTGCAAGCACGCTTAGCATTCTCATATGTTTACCGTGGGCTAGTAGGACTTTATAGGTTTAGTTTACCTAGTGAGAAACATGAACAATGTGGCGGGATCAACGGAAAAACACAAGACCGACCAAATTGAACGGATGTAGGTCATGCAAGACACATTTATAGAAGTACTAAGTGTTAATTGTAGATTCGTAGACATATTCTATGAATCAAATGTCATCTATTAATATAGGATAGTTAAATTTAAGTTTGTACATCAACCATACTTTTTTTTACCTTTCTTAACTATGACATGCAACACATTTCTCCACCATGATTTCTTGTCTGTTCCTCACATCCTCCAAACTTTTAAGGGATCTTAGTCGTGTTCGTGGTGCAAGCAGGTCAGCCGTCTTGTATTTTCTCGGATTGTTTGTCACTCGTGATGGCAGTCTCGGATACTTCTTTGATAGAGATATGCATTCTATTCTACATTACTAATGATCGACCAGTGACTCCACAAAGTGACCCCAGGCCAGTTTAATGCTTGTGCATGTCCTAGTTTTAGATTGGAACAAGAATATTAGAAATAAAAATAATAACACGACCACGTCTAGTTCCTAGTAATCAATAAATTATGGTTCTAACTTGGCACGTATCCGAGGTGCAGCAAGTTTGGGAAAAATTAAAGGCTGCAAACAACACCTCACCCATGTATTGGGATCTCCCAATCCCATGTTTTGGGTGTTAATAAAAACCATAAAATGGATGTGATCCCGTGCGTCGTCCCTCAGGTCTGCACCTGATGTTCCACTAAAACATTGAAGTGTCTCCGTAAAAAAATGACAGGTTAGTATGTGGACTGTTGGGCAGTACGGTGTACTAGGTGATTTGCAAGAGATATAGTAGATTAGTTAGAAAAATATTGTGTGAATCTATATTTTCCATCCAACGGTAGATAGGTGGGTGGTATTGCCACGGGGAACTGTCATATTTCCGATTGCATGAATGAAGGTGCCCTTGTTTTGGTATGGGAATTGGGATATTGTTGTACTATGTTATCAATAAGAGTTATATCATGTATAGGATATGATAATAACATATTTCCTCCTTTATTAAATATCAACATAGGATTTTCTCTTGTGTTGCATCATTTAGATAGGGTACATGCTAGACCATACTGATTGCATCTTAGTAGTAAAAAACTCATATGGCAGTAAATTTTAATAAACACTCCTATCAACTACCAATGATCAATTAACATCTATCTTCGACTACCTACTACATATTGTTGCATAAAAGTTAGCCAGATGATTTTAGTTCTCATGCACTAACTACTAAACCTTATCACCATTTAATAATATGTGTATGCTATGATTGAGGTCGAACTGGATGGGACCATTAAATAACATTCTCGTGCTACATGCTTCTATGACAAAGATAGAAAAACAAAGATGCCCACATGATGTTTCTCATTTTGGTAATACCTGGATCATAGAAAATGTACAGATAAATTGATCGTGCTAGCTGACTAGATAATTTCAGCATGGTTGATTAGGTGAAATCCTACCGACGTTGTTAATTTTTAGTTGTTGGTCTGAGTAGCTAGATTAATTTGTAATAAGGAGATTATGTTTGCTCTTGTACTCTAGCTTTATAGAGATTCCATGAGTAAATTAATGAAACAACACTTGGAAATGGCCATTTAGCCGGCTACTATAATTCTAATGGAAACCATCAATGATCAGCTGCATCATTGATGGATAGTTAGTCTATGTCAGAGCCACTTTAGAAGCGATCGGGTGTCCATGATTAAGTATATAAAATCCCACGGGGGGCACAAGTTTTCCCCATCATGTACACATAAACTTCTTGTCCACCCAAGAAGAAATTATGTCTCACATCCTACAAGAAATTATTATGTAGAAGATGACATCTAACCCGGAAGACGACACCCTCATTGGAAAATTAACGTGCCAATAACTTCAGCCATAGCTAAACTTTTGTAAACATGACGAGAGTCATTTGAAAAGAGTTTATTTTTTGAAATTCTAGGAATATATCATCCCACTAGTTCGGTGATGTTAGGCATGGTCAACTTTATTAATAGACTCTAAATCTCTGCAAGCACACTTAGCATTCTCGTATTTTTACCGTTGGCCAGTAGGACTATATAGTTCAGTTTACCTAGTCAGAAACATGAACAATGTGGCGGGACCAACGGAAAAACACAAGACCGACAAAATTGAAGGGATGTAGGTAATGCAAGACACATTTATAGAAGTACTAAGTGTTAATATTAGATTCGTAGACATATTATGTCTGAATCAAATGTCATCTATTAATATAGGATCGATAGTTAAATTTAAGTTTGTACATCAACCATACTTTTGTTTTACCTTTCTTAACTGTGACATGCAACACATTTCTCCACCATGATTTCTTGTCTATTCCTCACATCCTCCAAACTTTTAATGGATCTTAGTCGTGTTCGTGGTGCAGGCAAGTCAGCCGTCTTGTATTTTCTCGGGCTGTTTGTCACTCGTGATGGCAGTCTCTGATACTTCTTTGATAGATATATGCATTGTATTCTACATTAGTAATGATCGACCAGTGACTCCATAAAGTGACCTCGGGCCAGTTTAATGCTTGTGCATGTCCTAGTTTTAGATTGGAAAAAGAATATTAGAAAGAAAAATAATAATATCACCACGTCTAGTTCCTAGTAATCATTAAATTACGGTTCTAACTTGGCACATATCCGAGGTGCAGCAAGTTTGAGAAAAATTAAAAGCTGCAAGCAACACCTCAGCCATGTATTGGGATCTCCCAATCCCATGTTTTGGGTGTTAATAAAAAGCATAAAATGTATGTGATCCCATTCGTCGTCCCTTAGGGCTGCACCTGAGGTTCCACTAAAATATTGAAGTGTCTCTGTGAAAAATGACAGGTTAGTATGTGGACTGTTGGGCAGTACGGTGTACTAGGTGATTTGCAAGAGAGATAGTAGATTAGTCAGAAAAATATTGTGTGAATCTATATTTTCCATCCAACGGTAGCTAGGTGGGTGGTATTGCCTCGGGGAACTTTCTTATTTTCGATTGCATGAATGAAGGTGCCCTTGTTTTGGGATGGGAATTGGGATATTGCTGTACTATGTTGTCAATAAGAGTTATATCATGTATAGGATATGATAATAACATATTTCCTCCTTTATTAAATATCAACCTAAGATTTTCTCTTGTGTTGCATCATTTAGATAGGGTACATGCTAGACCATACTGATTGCATCGTAGTAGTAAAAAACTCATATGGCAGTAAATTTTAATAAACACTCGTATCAACTACCAATGATCAATTAACGTCTATCCTCGACAACCTACTACATATTGTTGCATAAAAGTTAGCCAAATGATTTTCGTTCTCATACACTAACTACTAAACCTGATCACCATTTAATAATATGTCTATGCTATGATTGAGATCGAACTGGATGGGATGATTAAATAACATTCTCGTGCTACATGCTTCTATGACAAAGATTGAAAAACAAACATGCCCACATGATGTGTCTCATTTTGGTAATACCTGGATCATAGAAAATGTACAGATAAATTGATCGTGCTAGCTGGCTAGATAATTTCAGCATGGTAGATTAGGTGAAATCCTACCGACGTTGTTAATTTTTAGTTGTTGGTCTGAGTAGCTAGATTAATTTGTAATAAGGAGATTACGTTTGCTCTTGTACTCTAGCTCTATGGAGATTCCATGAGTAAATTAATGAAACAACACTTGGAAATGGCCATTTAGCCGGCTACTATATATAACTCTAGTGGAAACCATCAATGATCAGCTGCATCATTGATGGATAGTTAGTCTTTGTCGGAGCCACTTTAGAAGCGATCGGGTGTCCATGATTAAGTATATAAAATTCCATGCGGGGCACAAGTTTCCCCATCATGTACACATAACCTTCTTGTCCACCCAAGACGAAATTATGTCTCACATCCTACAAGAAATTATCATGTAGAAAATGACATCTAACCCGGAAGACTACACCCTCATTGGAAAATTAACGTGCCAACAACTTCAGCCATACCTAAACTTGTGTAAATTTGACGAGAGTCATTAGAAAAGAGTGTATTTTTTTGAAATTCTAGGAATATATCATCCCACTAGTTCGGTGATGTTAGGCATGGTTAACTTTATTAATAGAATCTAAATCTCTGCAAGCACACTTAGCATTCTCCTATTTTTACCGTTGTCCGGTAGGACTATATAGGTTTAGTTTACTTAGTCAGAAACATGAACAATGTGGTGGCACTACAGGAAAAACACAAGACCGACAAAATTGAAGGGATGTAGGTAATGCAAGACACATTTATAGAAGTACTAAGTGTTAATATTAGATTCGTAGACATATTATGTCTCAATCAAATGTCATCTATTAATATAGGATCGATAGTTAAATTTAAGTTTGTACATCAACAATACTTTTTTTTACCTTTCTTAACTATGACATGCAACACATTTATCTACCATGATTTCTTGTCTATTCCTCACATCCTCCAAACTTTTATTGGATCTTAGTCGTGTTCGTGGTGCAGGCAGGTCAGCCGTCTTGTATTTTCTCGGACTGTTTGTCGCTCGTGATGGCAGTCTTGGATACTTCTTTGATAGAGATATGCATTGTATTCTACATTAGTAATGATCGACCAGTGACTCCACAAGGTGACCCCGGGCCATTTTGATGCTTGTGCATGTCCTAGTTTTAGATTGGAACAATAATATTAGAAAAAAAAATAACACCACCATGTCTAGTTCCTAGTAATCATTAAATTACGGTTCTAACCTGGCACGTATCCGAGGTGCAGCAAGTTTGAGAAAAATTAAAGGTTGCAAGCAACACCTCACTCATGTATTGGGATCTCCCAATCCCATGTTTTGGGTGTTAATAAAAACCATAAAATGGATGATATCCGGTTCGTCGTCCCTCGGGTCTGCACCTGAGGTTCCACTAAAATATTGAAGTGTCTCTGTAAAAAATGATAGGTTAGTATGTGGACTGTTGGGCAGTACGGTGTAGTAGGTGATTTGCAAGAGAGATTGTAGATTAGTCAGAAAAATATTGTGTGAATCTATATTTTCCATCCAACGGTAGCTAGGAGGGTGGTATTGTCCCGGGGAACTGTCATATTTTCGATTGCATGAACGAAGGTGCCCTTGTTTTGGGATGGGAATTGCGATATTGATGTACTATGTTGCCAATAAGAGTTATATCATGTATAGGATATGATAATAACATATTTCCTCCTTTATTAAATATCAACATAAGATTTTCTCTTGTGTTGCATCATTTAGATAGGGTACATGCTAGACCATAGTGACTGCATCGTAGCATTAAAAAACTCATATGGCAGTAAATTTTAATAAACACTCGTATCAACTACCAATGATCAATTAATGTCTATCCTGGACAACCTACTACATATTGTTGCATAAAAGTTAGCCAGATGATTTTCGTTCTCATGCACTAACTACTAACCCTTATCACCATTTAATAATATGTGTATGCTATGATTGAGATCGAACTGGATGGGACCATTAAATAACATTCTCGTGCTACATGCTTCTATGACAAAGATAGAAAAACAAATATGCCCACATGATGTGTCTCATTTTGGTAATACCTGGATCATAGAAAATGTACAGATAAATTGATCGTGCTAGCTGACTAGATAATTTCAGCATGGTTGATTAGGTGAAATCCTACCGACGTTATTAATTTTTAGTTGTTGGTATGAGTATCTAGATTAATTTGCATTAAGGAGATTACGTTTGCTCTTGTACTATAGCTCTATGGAGATTCCATTAGTAAATAATGAAACAACACTTGGAAATGGCCATTCAGCCAGCTACTATAACTGTAGTGGAAACCACCAATAATAAGCTGGATCATTGATGGATAGTTAGTCTCTGCCAGAGCCACTTTAGAAGTGATCGGGTGTCCATGATTAAGTATATAAAATCCCACGCGGGACACGCGTTTGCCCCATCATGTACACATTCTTGGCCACCCGAGATGAAATTATGTCTCACATACTACAAGAAATTATCATGTCGAAAATGACTTCTAACCCGGAAGACTACACCCTCATTGGAAAATTAACGTGCCAACAACTTCAGCCATAGTTAAACTTGTGTAAATTTTACAGAGTCCTTTGAAAAGAGTTTATTTTTTGAACCCCTAGGAATATATGATCCCACTAGTTTGGTGATGTTAGGCATGGTCAACTTTATTAATAGACTCTAAATCTTCGCAAGAACACTTAGCATGCTCGTATTTTTACTGTGGGTCAGTAGCACTATATAGGTTGAGTTTACCTAGACAGAAACATGAACAATGTGGCGGGACCACTTGAAAAACACAACACCGACCAAATTGAAGGGATGTAGGTCATGCAAGACACATTTATAGAAGTACTAAGTGTTAATTGTGAAGAATCGTATACATATTATGTCTGAATCAAATGTCATCTATTAATATAGGATAGTTAGATTCAAGTTTGTACATCAACCATACTTCTGTTTTACCTTTCTTAATTGTGACATGCAACACATTTATCCACCATGATTTCTTATCTATTCCTCACATCCTCCAAACTTTTAATGGATCTTAGTCGTGTTCGTGGTGCAGGGAGGTCAGCTGTCTTGCATTTTCTCGGACTGTTTGTCACTCATGATGGCAGTCTTGGATACTTCTTTGATAGAGATATTCATTGTATTCTACATTAGTAATGATCGACAAAGTGACCCCGGGCCAGATTAATGCTTGTGCATTTCCTAGTTTTAGATTGGAACAAGAATATTAGAAAAAAAAAATAACACCACCACGTCTAGTTCCTAGTAATCATCAAAGTACAGTTCTAGCCTAGCACGTATCCAAGGTGCAGCAAGTTTAGGAAAAAATTAAAGGCTGCAAGCAACACCTCACCCATGTATTGGGATTTCCCAATCCCATGTTTTGGGTGTTAATAAAAACCATAAAATGGATATGATCCCATTCGTCGTCCCTCATGTCTACACCTAGGCTTCCACTAAAATAATGTACTATATTTGTAAAAAAAAATGACAGGTTAGTATGTGGATTGTTGGGAAGTACGGTGTACCAGGTGATTTGCGAGAGAGATAGTAGATTTGTCAGAAAAATATTGTGTGAATCTATATTTTCCATCCAACGGCAGCGAGGTGGGTGGTATTGCCCTGGGGAACTATCTTATTTTCGATTGCATGAATGAAGGTGCCCTTGTTCCGGGACGGTAATTGGGATATTGATGTACTATGCTGCCAATAAGAGGTATATCATGTATAGGATATGATAATCACATATTTCCTCCTTTATTAAATATACACATAAGATTTTCTCTTGTGTTGCATCATTTAGATAGGTTACATGCTAGACCATACTGATTGCATCGTACTAGTAAAAAACACATATGGCAGTAAATTTGAATATACACTCGTAGCAACTACCAATGATCAATTAACGTCTATCCTCGACTACCTACTACATATTGTTGCAGCAAGGTCACCCAGATGATTTTCGTTCTCATGCACCAACTACTAAACCTTATCAAAATTTAATAATATGTGTATGCTATGATCGAGATCGGACTGGATGGAACGATTAAATAACATTCTCGTGCTACACGCTTATATGACAAAGATAGAAAAACAAAGACGCCCACATGATGTGGCTCATTTTGGTAATCCCTGGATCATAGAAAATGTATAGATGAATTGATCGTGCTAGCTGGCTAGATAGTTTCAGCGTGGTTGATTAGGTGAAATCCTACCACAGAGTTGTTAAGTTTTAATTGTTGGTCTGAATAGCTAGATTAATTTTGCAATAAGGATATTATGTTTTATCTTGTACTCTGGCTCTATGGAGATTCCATGAGTAAATTTATGAAACAACACGTACTATAGGAAATGGCCATACAGCCGGCTACTATAACTCTAGTGGAAACCATGAATTATCAGATGCATCATTGATGGATAGTTAGTCTCTGCCAGAGTCAGTTTAGAAGCGATCAAGTGTCCATGGTTAAGTATATAAAATCCCACGTGGGACCCGCGTTTGCACCATCATGCACACATAACCTTCTTGGCCACCCAAGACGAAAATATGTCTCACATCTTAAAAGAAATTATCATTTTTAAAATGATATCTAACCCAGAAGACTACACCCTCATTGGAAAATTAACGTGCCAACAACTTCAGCCATAGCTAAACTTGTGTAATTTTGATACAGTCATTTGAAAAGAGTGTATTTTTTGAACCCCTAGGAATATATCATCCCACTAGTTCGGTGATGTTAGGCATGGTCAACTTTATTAATAGACTCTAAATCCCTGCAAGCACACTTAGCATTCTCTTTATTTTTACAGTTGGCCAGTTGGACTATGTAGATTCAGTTTACATAGTCAGAAACATGAACAATGTGGCGGGACCAACGGAAAAACACAAGACCGACTGTCGTGGGAATGGCCACGGTAGATGCTGCGATTGGCAGCGAGTAGTAGAACAAGGGGCAAGGGCGGCCAACCATCTGCGGTGCGAGATAAGGGCAAAGACATAGGGTTTTACCCAGGTTCGCCCCCCGGAGGGTAAAGACCTACTCCTGCTAGATTGTATTGATGAGAGATTACAAAGGGCGAGCTCGGCGGCTAGGCGGCGAGTCGAGGGGGTGTATGATGGAACGTAAGTGCTATACGTGCTCTAGGGAGGTTTATATGGAGTCACCTCGCTAGGGTTTACAGATCTACAACCGAGTTATATAAGACTCAAAGGGTTTTGATCTTCCGACTAGGCCTAGCTACGCTTCTGGGCCTTCAGCATCCAGTCACCTAGCTTCCTCTTGGGTCGCGGTCCAGTCGCCGTCCTGGAGGCCCACTCGCTGGGAGTATGATCCAGTAGGGAACGTCCTACTGGGTATACCCCACTCGGCGTATCCCCATCAGTATTCCCCGAGGACGTAGTTGATTCGTCGCAGGTGTTCTTAGGCAGTCGGAGTATTCGGGTCCAATTTGGTCGCCTAGTCGAATCGGCGATGGACTCCTTCAATGAGAGAAAGAATCTTTAGCATGCATCTTCAGTCGCAATAATAACGGCCGGTCGAATCACCAATTTGGCGAGTAGTCCAGTCGTAGCTTTGGAGAATGGGTCGGCGAGTCGATTAGACGAAGTTGGACAGTCAGCTTGGTCAAACTAGCTATTGGGTAATATGATCAATGAAATAAAGCTCTCTGGTTCACTCATATTTCCGAGTCTCTTACCTCCTTTAGTGTTCATTTTTGGATCGTATAAAACTTTTATGCACAAGCTTTGCATTTGCACTTGTGAAAATTTCGTCTACGGGCGTTAGCTTAAGTTTTCTGGTCTACACGTTCTTTGTTGTTTTTGTGTGGATTCTGGAGTAGTGACTTTCGACACTTGAAGTCAGCGATTTTGTGCTTAGGTTTTTGACGGTGCCATTGGACATCATCACCTGAGCGCATGGTTCCGACAACGAGTCTTCTGACTCACGAAAGTTCAACATAAAAACCAAAGTAATGGATAAGACAGCACTTGCTTAAACAATATTAGCAGGAAATTAAAACTATTGTTTTTGCGCCTTAAGTCAACAGAGTAGTTTTTCCGCATACACAAATTCCAGAGGAAAAAATATTACATATTGTTTTTTCATTCGTTTGGCGCAGGAGACTTTGAAGCAGAATCATCAGCAGCAGGAGAGCCATCCTCTTTGAAGTCGATGGTCTTGAGGGACTCGGAGGAGCATTGGTTGTCGCCGTCAATGATCTCGAGCGGCACAAAGATGTCTTGGCCGACCATCTCGGCAACTCTTGTTTCATACCCCGCGAGCGATGCCCAGATAGCCTTGAAGTCAATCTTTTGGCATTCATTGTCTACGTCGGGGAGACCTGAGGATACCGTGTTGATGTCGGCATCTTCATAGTGTTCCTTGATGTAACACCCTCAGAATCGAACCTATGCAAGTTTGAGCAAAATTCGCCAAACCCGCATAGAAACGATTCAAAGGTGCCCACCAGGCACTCTCGTGCGGGTGGAAAACGAAGTAATAACATTACACAGGTCCTCGATGGGACCCACAGGCAGATATATATATACAGCGACTCAATGAGTCAAGAATACGATATAATATACAAAGATCCAAATCACCTTGAAAATGATAGAGCGTCCGACTACGGACAAGATGCAAATGGGGCTAAGAGCACGAAGAATAACCAATGGCGTCCATAACCTGCAGGCCAAGCGGAAGGGTAACCGCTAACGACGCCGATCTCAAAACCTGCTTAAACAAAAGGGTGCCGACAAAGGGCAAAGGAAAAGAGGAGCGTCAAGATCGAGGCCGATGCAGCGAGGCTAGAATTCGGCGGTCCTCGCCTACATAGGTATGGTGGAAGCGGCAGCATGCACTAAACAACCTATAGAGACTCGATACAACTGGCGGTTATCAGAGAGGGGTAAGAGTGACCTAACCGGATCCAACCTGAAGCTAACACCAAACAAACCCGTCCTGGTGTTTCCCCTCGAGACCAAACGAGGAAGTCAACCGAGGAACTCACACAGTTGGCAGTTTTACTTATTCAGTTATCGTTGCAGCAATTACTAGTCAGGTTTAGATAATGGTCCTGATAAAATAAGCAGTGGGCCCTTTTAATTAACCATACCGTGATAGTTGTAACACTTACTAATCAGATATGAATAGCATGAGATAACCCTTAAACCCAGCAGTGGTTGGTACTTTTATTCAGCCATATCGTTGTAGTTGCAGTACTTACTAGTCAGGTACAACGGTCGCAAGCGACAACTCAGAACAAGCAATTGTGGCCAGTATTATTTAGCCATTCCATTATAGTGAAGCTGATTACTAGTCATTATAAAGTCAAATTTATAACAATAAACTTTAGTTATGCTTGTCTATGATCGAGATACTGTGCTCCAAGTCGTCCATATCCGCGGACACGGCTTTCAGAAAGTTTTACCCGGCCGGGGTGCACCAATAGCAACACACGCTCGATCAACCTCGGAAAAACCAAATCAAAACCCAACGAGGCTTTCACGACTGAACAATCACAGGATTCAGAAATATTTCAGGGGCCACCCTTGGAGTCTACCATAGTAAGCAAGCTCGAGACGGACTCAAGGTTTGGGTATACGGTTTGTGAACGATCGGGAACCCGAAAGTGTGGCTGGGCTTGTCGACACAGCGGAATCGTGTCCCGATCCTAACAAATACAGTGTGCTCCTACAATTTAAATACAGAAGTAGCATGGCATAAGTACAGGATCGTAAATAAAACCTCAAACTAGTTTGTGGCCCCAAGAAATAAGACTGAATCAAGCTCTGGCTCAGGGGGGTCCCATATACCTCCCGGATGTGGATAGCGCGATAAATCAAGGAACATGTATCAAGTACTCGGGGTCTTACGGGACACAAGTGGGCGTTCGGAAACCAAATATTTTCTATCACCCACCGATGCCTCTGCTTATTTCAATTTTAGTTGTTAAACAGAAATTAAAGTGAACGATAAGTAAAGCTATGATCATCTCCATCATCAACATGCGGCAATACATCAACAACTGTGGCACTTGACAACACGCAACAGCACTTGAGCAAGCGACTACGACGCGCAAGTCCAACTATCTACCAAACAACAGGGAATAGGGTGTGTCCAAGGCAATATACGGCTGCAAGGGATATCACGGGTACGAAAACTAGAGCATCGCAACACAGATAGCAATAGATCAACAGGAGGGAATAAAGACTATAAAAGTAAGATAGGTAGAAAGAGGGAGATGCTCGCCTGAAAACATTGCCGAAGGTTCAACCGAAGATCGGGGCGACGCTCACATCAACTCAACGGCCTTATCCGCGAAGAAGCAAAACACTAGAATAAACACCGGATGCAATATTTAATACACGGCAGAAGATCGGCATGATGCATGTATGATGCATGGCATGGCAAAGGTGCGATGCAATTAGGTCATATTAAGCGGAACCGGGGTCCCGACAATTAATTAGGTGGTTTATGTTGTTTAGCTACCCCGCATTTTAAATGTTGTATTAGAATGGTAAAAGATAGCTCCGGTTCGCTACACAAGATTAAATGAGGCCAATATAAGGCTAGATTTGCCCGCATATGGGCCCCATATTTAATTATTAGGTGAATCGGCATAAGGCCCCCAAACCCCATGATTATGCATGCAAGTTTGACAATTCAATATGCATCAATTGTTATTATGTTAAAATAGGGTTCTCGGATAAGGGTTCGCACATTAGGGTTCAGCAGATCTTGGGGTTCCGGGGCTCGGGATTTGGGGTCGGGGTCCAGGGTTCGACGGGTTCGGTCTCGGACTCAGGGGTAGGTCTTGGCGCATCTGGGGTCTTCGGGTCATGTCGACGGTCATGGCGTTCGGGATGAAGTACTTGTCGCACCGGGGGGGCTCGGCGTCCTCGAGGGAGTACTTGGCGTTCCGGGTGGCGACCTGAGCGTCCGAGAGATGATCTTGTTGCATCCACGGCCTTGTGCAGGGTCTCGCGACCTGGCGGTTCGAGGAAGATCTTGGCATCCGGTTCTCGGCGAACTTGTCGTGTCGGGTTCGGTCTCCGGGTCCATGGGATCGGTCTTGTAGCACACCACTTAACACCATCGGCACTTCCTGCACGGTCATCCTCGACGAACACCAGGCCGAAGCGCTTGAGCTATCCTTGCGCCTTTGAAGACCAAGGACGGCGAGGAGGGTGCGGCGAGCTCCGGCAGCTGGAGACAGTCAAGGCGTCCGGCGGGCGGGCTCGGCAGCGGCCACGGCTGCGGCTGCTGGCGGAGGCAGCGGCGGGCGAGCGGTCCGGCGGTCGGTGGAGCGGGTCGGTGGTGGTCCGGGCGGGGCGGCGAGCCTGGCAGAGCGACGGCGCGAGGTCCGGGCGAGGCGGAAGGAGCATGGCGACGGGCACTGCCGGGCGGCGAGCTGGGCGGGGAGGCGCGGCGGGCCAGGCGGGGCTCGTGGCAGCGGAGGGCAGCGGCGCGTGAGCTGCATGGCGGGCTCGGCGGGCAGGCTGGCAGCGGGCGCTGAGGCAGCGAGGCGGTTAGGCGGCCAGCGCGGCGAGGCGGCGGAGGCGTCGCGGGCGCGGGCGGGAGAGGCGCTGCTGGAGCTCGCAGAGGCGGCGGGCGGGGCTGCGAGCAGTGGCGGAGTTGAGGCGGGCGGCGGCGAGGTCGGGCGGAGGCGCTGGAGCACGGCGACGCAGCGTCTGGCGGCGAGCCGGGCTGGCCGGTGCGAAGGCGGAGGCGCCAGGGGGGATGCTGAGGCGGGGAACTCCAAGGCGGCGCCGGAGTAGGCAGGAGGTCTTGGCGGGCGAGCTCTGGCTCTCGGCGGCCCGGCTAGGCGTCTGTGCGGAGGGAGGAGGAAGAGAGCGTGGGGGAGGGGAGGGGCGGCCGCGCCGGCGGGCCGGTCGCCGGAGGTGAGAGAGAATAGAGAGGATGGAGAGGAGAGCGGGGGCGCACGCGGGGGTGGCTGGGGCCAGAGAGGTGGGCCGGGGCTGGTGGGTCCAGGCGGTGGGTTGGTGGGTGAGTATGGGGTGGTCTTAGCATAGGTGGAGAGAGGGGGGCTGATGTGGCAGGAGTTGAGTGGTTGGGGAAAGGGAGAGGGGTGAGGTGGCAGCATGCCATAGGGTGGGGTGAGGTGGAGGGGTGGGTGTGGGTAGGTAGTTTGGTAGGTTTAGGAAATGGGTGGGACTGGTGGTTGGACCGATTTAAAAATGGGGGTGGTCATTCGGGTCAATTCGGCCCGTTCGACTGCCCCCGCTAAAAACAACTAAACTTTTTATTTGTTTTAAACGGGCCGTGTGCAAACCGATAGCGGCCAAAATAATTAATCCGGGGAACCGGGCTTTGCGTTTGAATTAAGATGGGGCGTTTGGAAAACAAATCGGGCGTTGCGAAAATAGTTTTATGCAAACAATGTATGATGATGACGATGCAATGCACAAATTCAACGCGATTTTCTAGTAGTGGTTTTGCGGGATGCCACAATTCGACACCACTAACAAAGGATCTTGCCCTCGAGATCCGCCTCATGGTACCGGGAAGAAAGGTCGGCGGTCTGATCCTTCGCGCTTCATGTAGATCCTTGCGACACCACTAACAAAGGTTCATTGATCCTGACCGTCGCGAGAACACTCCGGGAACAACAGGTCGAAGGTAGAGGTATCAACAAATAAAGCCACCCCTAACTTCCGTGGACGGAGTAAAGTTGCTGGATCCACTGATTCGATGTACAAAAGCGAATGATAAGAATAGTGGTATGGTAGCTACTCCATCCCGCACTCAAACCATTACTCTGCACACGAATAGGCGGAGTATGCACCCAACTCTCGGAATCAGACTGAAGATCTCGACAAGCGAGGTGCGGAACAACGGAGTGATGCAGACTCTGCATCGGATCTGGCATAGGTGAGGTCGTCGCGTCGGAAAACTCCGGAAGGCACAAACAAAGAACAAAGGACGGCACCACAGATGAAGGATTCCTCGGATAGCATGAAGACCAGATGTAGCAACACCGTTATCGGAGAAGGAAGCGAAACCCTGAAGGTACGACGGAAACCCAACCACGAGAATTCCTGGACTCGAAGAAAGAGACGAGAGCGGATTCAAAACACGTAGAGGTAAGAGGAGAACAGCAGAGGGGTAAGGAGTAAAATCAGACCTAATCGGAACTATCCAACCGGTTTTGCAAAAATAGTTTTGACACTCTACTTCGGCCGTTAGCTAGGTTATCCTCTGAAATTTGGACTTGGGTATCGCATAGCTGAGCTCGATACCACTCAGTAACACCCTCGATCGAACCTATGCAAGTTTGAGCAAAATTCGCCAAACCCGCATAGAAACGATTCAAAGGTGCCACCAGCACTCGTGCGGGTGGAAAGCAGTAATAACATTACACAACAGTCCTCGATGGGACCCACGAGCAGATATATATACAGGCGACTCAATGAGTCAAGAATACAGATATAATATACAAAGATCCAAATCACCTTGAAAGCGATAGGCGTCCAGCTACGGACAAGATGCAAATGGGGCTAAGAGCCTGAAGAATAACCAATGGCGTCCATAACCTGCCGGGCCAAGCGGAAGGGTAACCACCGCTAACGACGCCGATCTCAAAACCTGCTTAAACAAAGGGGTGCCGACAAAGGGCAAAGGAAAAGAGGAGCGTCGATCGAGGCCAGTACGGCGAGGCTAGAATTCGGTCGCCTACATAGGTATGGTGGACTGGCGGCGGCGGCATGCACTAAACAACCTATAGAGACTCGATACAATGGCGGTTATCGAGAGAGGGTAAGTGACCTAACCGGATCCAACCAGCTAACACCAAACAAACCCGTCTGCCCGGTGTTTCCCTCGAGACCAAACGAGAAGTCAACCGAGGAACTCACACAGTTGGCAGTTTTACTTATTCGATTATCGTTGCAGCAATTACTAGTCAGGTTTAGATAATGGTCACGATAAAATAAGCGGTGGGCCCTTTAATTAACCATACCGTGATAGTTGTAACACTTACTAATCGAGATATGAATAGCATGAGATAACCCTTAAACCCAAAGTGGTTGGTACTTTTATTCACCATATCGTTGTAGTTGCAAGACTTACTAGTCGGTACAACGCATAGCGACAACTCGTAACAAGCAATTGTGGCGTATTATTTAGCCATTCCATTATAGTGAAGCTGATTACTAGTCATTATAAAGTCAAATTTATAACAATAAACTTTAGTTATGCTTGTCTATGATCGAGATCTTGTGCTCCAAGTCGTCCATATCCGGACACGGCTTTGAAAGTTTTACCGGCCGGGTGCACCAATAGCAACACACGCTCGATCAACCTCGGAAAAACCAAATCAAAACCCAACGAGGCTTTCACGTGAACAATCACAGATTGAGAAATATTTCAGGGGCCACCCTTGGAGTCTACATAGCAACGGTAAGCAAGCTCGAGACGGACTCAAGGTTTGGGTATACTGGAACGAGCTGGGAACCGAAAGTGTGGCTGGGCTTGTCGACACCGGAATCGTGTCCCGATCCTAAAGATCTGATGTGCTCCTCGCACAATTTAAATACGTAAAGTAGCATGGCATAAGTACAGGATCGTAAATAAAACCTCAAACTAGTTTGTGGCCCCAAGAAATAAGACGGAATCAAGCTCGGCTCGGGGGTCCCATATACCTCCCGGATGTGGATAGCGCGATAAATCAAGGCAGTATCAAGTACTCGGGGTCTTACGGGACACAAGTGGGCTCGAAACCAAATATTTTCTATCACCCACCGATGCCTCGCTTATTTCAATTTTAGTTGTTAAACAGAAATTAAAGTGAACGATAAGTAAAGCTATGATCATCTCCATCATCAACATGCGGCAATACATCAACAACGTGGCACTTGACAACACGCAGCACTTGAGCAAGCGACTGACGCGCAAGTCCAACTATCTACCAAACAACAGGAATAGGTGTGTCCAAGGCAATATACGGCTGCAAGGATATCACGGCACGAAAACTAGAGCATCGCAACACAGATAGCAATAGATCAACAGGAGGAATAAAGACTATAAAAGTAAGATAGGTAGAAAGAGGGAGATGCTCTTTGAAAACATTGCCGAAGGTTCAACCAAGATCGGGCGACGCTCACATCAACTCAACGGCCTTATCCGAAGAAGCAAAACACTAGAATAAACACCGGATGCAATATTTAATACGGCGAAGATCGGCATGATGCATGTATGATGCATGACATGGCAAGGTGCGATGCAATTAGGTCATATTAAGCGGAACCGGGGTCCCGACAATTAATTAGGTGGTTTATGTTGTTTAGCTACCCCGCATTTTAAATGTTGTATTAGCATGGTAAAAGATAGCTCCGGTTCGCTACACAAGATTTAAATGAGGCCAATATAAGGCTAGATTTGCCCGCATATGGGCCCCATATTTAATTATTAGGTGAATCGGCATAAGGCCCCCAAATCACACAAATATGCATGCGAGTATGACAATTTAATATGCAACAAGTTGTTATTATGCTATAATAGGGTTCTCGGATAAGGGTTCGCATTAGGGTTCAGCAGATCTTGGGGTTCGGGCTCGGATTTGGGGTCGGGGTTCGACGGGTTCGGTCTCGGACTCAGGGGTAGGTCTTGGCGCATCTGGGGTCTTCGGGTCATGTCGACGGTCATGGCGTTCGGGATGAAGTACTTGTCGCACCGGGGGGGCTCGGCGTCCTCGAGGGAGTACTTGGCGTTCCGGGTGGCGACCTGAGCGTCCGAGAGATGATCTTGTTGCATCCACGGCCTTCGGGTACGGGGGGTCTCGGCGACCTTGGCGGTTCCGAGGGGAAGATCTTGGCATCCGGTTCTCGGCGAACTTGTCGTGTCGGGTTCGGTCTCCGGGGTCCGCGGGGGATCGGTCTTCGGGGTAGCACACACCACTTAACACCATCGGCACTTCCTCTGCACGGTCATCCTCTGACGAACACCAGGCCGAAGCGCTTGAGCTATCCTTGCGCACTGAAGACCAAGGACGAGCGGCCGAGGAGGGGGTGCGGCGAGGCTCCGGCAGCGCGGGAGACAGGTCAAGGCGTCCGGCAGAGGCGGGCTCGGCGAGCCACGGCGTGGCCGCTGGCGGAGGTGCGAGGCCAGCTGCGGCGGGACGGCGGGCTCAGGCAGCGAGGAGGGCAGGGCGCGCTGGCGGAGCTTCGGCCTTGGGCTCGGCAGCGGGCGATCGCGGGCTGGCAGGCGAGAGGAGGTTGGGGAGGCAGCGGCGCGAGGTCGGTGAGCCCACGGAGGCAGACGCAGCGGCTGGCGTCTTGTGAGCGCTGCGCGGGTCTGGCCGGGAGGAGGCCGCTGCGGTGGGGATGCTCGAGGCGGGGAACTCCGGCGGCGGCGGCCGGAGTAGGCGAGAGGGTGCGCGGGCGGCTGGGCGAGCCTGCAGGCTAGCGGCGCAAGGGCTAGGCGTCTGAGGGAGGAGGAAGAGAGCGTGGGGAGGGAGGCGGCAAGGGCCGGTCACGGAGGTGAGAGAGAATAGAGGAGGAGAGGAGGCGGGCGCGAGGTGGCTGGGGCCAGAGAGGTGGGCCGGGGCTGGTGGGTCCAGGCGGTGGGTTGGTGGGTGAGTATGGGGTGGTCTTAGCATAGGTGGAGAGAGGGGGGCTGATGTGGCAGGAGTTGAGTGGATGGGGAAAGGGAGAGGGGTGAGGTGGCAGCATGCCATAGGGTGGGGTTAGGTGGAGGGGTGGGTGTGGGTAGGTAGTTTGGTAGGTTTAGGAAATGGGTGGGACTGGTAGTTGGACCGATTTAAAAATGGGGGTGGTCGTTCGATTAAGCCGTTCGTTGCCCGCTAAAACAACTAAACTTTTTATTTGTTTTAAACGGGCCGTGTGCAAACCGATAGCGGCCAAAATAATTAATCCGGGGAACCGGGCTTTGCGTTTGAATTAAGATGGGGCGTTTGGAAAACAAATCGGGCGTTGCGAAAATAGTTTTATGCAAACAATGTATGATGATGACGATGCAATGCACAAATTCAACGCGATTTTCTAGTAGTGGTTTTGCGGGATGCCACGCTTGACCATCGCCAGGGACATCCTTGCACCATCCTATGTACATGAAGGTTTCCAGCTTACGATACGCTCGGGGGCTTGGCGCAAGATCTCCGAGTATTTCATCATGGAGTCCACCGCCTTAATGTTAATATTTAGGGGCTTGGCGATCTCCTTGGCCTGCTTGACGGCGGTGCTGACGAAGTTGCCGGCGAGAACCATGCATTCCTTTGCCGGAGGAGGCGACTTGGTTAAACCAATAGGAGCTGCATTTCCGACAAACAAAGAAGCGTATGAGTTCAATGACACAAAAAGTTCAGCGTATCTTGCTTACAAAAGTAGAAGACAGAACCAAAGATGCTCGCCTCGGCTTGCTGAAGTGTCTCCGCCATGGAGTCCCGTTCTTGTCGGAGGATCTTGTATGCTTCAAGATTGCGCTGATTTTGCTCATCGGCAGCTTTCTTCTCTTTCAGCATCACAATCTCCTCCTTCAAGCGGTTGATCTCAGTGTTGGCAGACTCCTGCAACGCCGCCATGGATTCCTTCTGCATCTTCCGCGTGTCAGTTCTCTCCTGCTTAAGGATCTTGTTCTTGCTATCTAGCAACTCAATGTGCTTGGATTGTTTGACAATATACTTGGCCTTGGCGATAGCTTCTGCAAGTCGGAGAAATAACAACACACAGTGAGTAGTCGGAGAATGATGACACAAGACCAGGCTTGAGTACGAAAACAAAAGGAAAAACAGACTCTTGCTCTTGGTGATTTGTTCCTTCAAGAAGGCAGTTTTACACTTTTCGGCTTCTAGCTTCGCGCGCATCTTGTGGAACTTCTCGTTGGTGACACCCCTCCGAGCATTCTCATTATGTGGAAAGAAATTTTAAAGTTGTTTAGTCTACTTGGAGAATCTAGCCGAATAAATATCCACCTAGAGGCTTGGGGGCTACAGTGAGAGTTTTTAACTCGGCAATATGCTTAGTCTTTCTTTAAGCATCTAGTTAGAACTAATTCAGTTTTCAACTAGAAGCTTGGGGGCTATAGTACGAGTTTTTAACTTAGCAATGTGCTTAGTCTTTCTTTAAGCATCTAGTCGGAACTAATTCAGTTTTCAACTAGAAGCTTGGGGGCTACAATATTGAAATTTACAAACACGACGTATGCTACTCTAAAAGTATCTAGTCGGAATAATCATTCAAACTAAATACTTGGGGGGATACAATGAGAAGTTATCTAGCTTAGTCACTCTTACAGCATTCATATGCAAAGACACATGGTTTTCCGTCTAAATCCTCGGGGGCTACAGTGGGATACTACTTATGAAATGCAAAAGGCAAGCAAAAACTCACAAGTGCGATGATCTTGAGGTTGGTAGCGCTCTAGGAAAATATCTTGCTGAAGGAAAGGCTATTTCGTCGCAATATATCCGCCTGCTTGAGCAGCTCCTCAAGGCCGCAAGTCACAAAAGTCGGGGCTACACCAGGGGCCGGAGTTGAGCTACTCAGCATAAGCGTCGGGTACTGGGTGCAGAGGCGCTGCCTTCGACAGATGTTCCACCTACCATGATCGCCTTTCCACTACCAATGGAATCCTTAGCCAGAGCTTCAGCCATTTTGGTTGCGGTGCTTTCTTGTGTCGCTTGTTCGCCAACAACGACGAGCTCCATAGAGAAACCTGGGCCCACTTCCATGGCGGAAGGGCTAGATGCATCCTTAGCTTGAGAGCTTGTCGGCGCAGCAGCAGGCTGGACGCTAGGAGTGGTAGGGGCGATGGCAGGAGATGCTTGGTGCGACACATCTCGCTGCAACATATCTTTAATGTTTTTAGAAGCCCCCAATATTTTAGCCGGTCTTCTTCAAACTTAAACCAGCCTTCTTCCTAAAACATGCAAAAGTATAAGTACAGTAATAAGATGAGCAATGGACAATGTCGGAGAAAAATAAGCTTACACAATAGTGGGTGCTTTGGTAAAAGGGATCCCGGTAATCTTTCTTTTCTCCGCCTCCAGGGCGGCAGTGGAGTTCTTGGAGGCTCCACCCTCCGTCTTCTTCTTCTTGCCTCCGTCAACAGTGTCAGAGATGGAGATCTTCCTCTTACGCGCCAGCGGGACATCGTCGTCGGACACGACGGTGACTTCCTTCATCTTGGGGTCATAGATCTGGACAACCATGCTAAGCTGTTAAGTGAAATCCCAAAGTGTTAGATGAGATGGTCATGGTTAGATGGAAGAACTGGATTATATGTCATACATGGAAAATAAACACATACCTTTGGGCACGTGCCGTCAACGAACATGTCGTAGGTGATGGTGAAGCCGCACTTCCTGTCCTTCACCTTGACGATGTCCTTGAGGCGGAGCTTGATGGAGTCACTCGAGAAATTGTCCTCGGAGATGCGGAGGCTATCCTTCATCTCCCTGGTGTACTCATGCATCAGCTTTGAGCGGTGCTGCAGAGGCTGGATCCGCCTGACGAACCAGCACATGGTTAGGTCCAATCCGGTTAGACACGTCTCTACAAACCACTCTATCCGCCTTATGGCGTGGGCGACGTTGTTGTCGAAGGGAAGGGTAGCCTGGGATCTCCATGTCGAGGCTTCGGCGGCGGCTCCATCGACGAAGTCCGGGTACGTCTCTTCTCGGCCGGCTAGAGGGATATTTGTGCCATAGAAGTACGTACGGTGCCAGTTCTTACAAGACTCGTGGCCGACGATATCGGGGAACCGCCAGCAAGGCCGGATCTTAAAACTAATCGTTCCGCAATTCCTGAGCTCGTCCTTGCTCGCTCCGGCTTCCCTCTTGACGGTGAAGAAATAAATAAAGAGATCTAACCTAGGCCTAATCCCTAGGTAACCCTCGCAAAACACCGAGTAATTGCTAAGCGCTAGGATGCTGTTGGGGGATAGGTTTTGAGGTTGAACCCCGTAATGTTTGAGGACAGCTAGGAAGAAGTCGGAAATTGGGAGGGCACTACAAGGAATTTGGCTATATATGACCCTCTATTTTCGTCACAAAATCGTCACAATAGTTCGTTTATGACGATTTTGAGATCGTCGAAAGCTGGGCGTCGCAAATGAACTATAACGACGATTTTTGCAAAATCATCATAACCGTCTATGACGATATTGGATCGTCATAACCATTATGACGATCCAATATCGTCATGAGCCATCTAGCCAAGCTAGGTCGGATCCTACGTGGCTAATCCGACGTGGCAAAATTGTGACGAAACGAGATCGTCGTAATGTGAATTCGGCCTAGTCCATTTCAATGTTCTATATGGACTGAGCCCAACAAATGACCCTTTATTAAATGGGCCTTGGCCTTTTTGGGCCTTTTTTCTTTTATGCCTAGGCAGTTTTAGGCTTTGGCCTTTTTCAATTTATTTAATTTTTGGGCTTCATCCTTTCCATTTTCTGTTTCTTTTTCTTTCGATCCATTTAGTTTATGTACTTCAGCCTTTTTAGCTGAAATGCACACTGATCAAATGTGTTTTGGGCCTATTCTGGCCCGTTTAAGATCCCATGTGCAATGCATTTCAATGGTACATCAGTACAGCAGCCAAGCAAGTGGAATAATGAACAAATATTACAGCAGTAAAGCATCAAAGCATTTTGCTGGTGCATCTAAACATTTAACCAAACATACATCTCATTTGTTGATAATCAACACAGTTAAAAAGGATTTCAAAGACCAATCACACATAGAAAGCAGAATACACAAGCTCAGCAAGAGAACGCAAGTTGATCAGCTGGGGCACTGGCCAGCAAGAGAACTACCATGTTGTGAGCCCCCCAATCCATCCCAGGGGCGTTGCTGCTGTGAACTGCCACTGCCTGCCGCCACTGATCCTCCATGTCTACAAGCCGATGCTGCCGGCCCTTGATCCTTATATATGTTTGCTTCTAGAACAAAAACACATGACAATTAATAAAATTGGTAAAACAGATTCTTAATAAGCATCAAAATAGATACTAGTTACTTTACAAGTATTTATTTGCAAAAGAACAAGCACCGCTCAATATCTGATTTCATTGTGCATAATAGAATGATGCAATGGAACTACCAATTTCCCTATTCATGCAAAAAGTGTACAATAAATTCAAAGACGATATCGGTAAGGTACATTCTCACAGCAACACAAGCTCAAAATTAATAGAGATGGTCATCATGGGTACAAGCAAAGCAATTTACCATTAGATATGAATAACTAATGCACTCATACTTTCAAATTTTCTTGACATCAAAAGCATACATTTCAGATCCTTGCACAAATCGAGTCATTAACAATAGCAATAAGCATACATTTCAGATCCTTTCACAACACAGTTAACAGATTTTTCTGTATATGACCAGGAGCATACTAACCTGTAGAGACCTCAAACCCCTAAATGAAGAGAAGACAAATTCACATGTCTTCCCAGTCCATGCCGACCAACCACCGGTACAGCTCCGTGGCCTTGGACAGTATGCAGCAGAACCCGAGAAACCGAATTTGATCTTAGATATGAAGGACCCGGGATAGAAAATTGATCTCAGAAATAAAGGCAGAAGAATGTTTATATCTGATAGTAGTAGTTTCTATTTAAGCTATGTACATTTTTGTCCAGGAGAGTACTTTCTATTAGATAGCAATAATTTCTATTTAAAACACATTTTGTGTCATAAGGCATAAGCTATAGTACTTTATTTGGCTGAACCTACGAACCCAGTTCCGATCAGTACAAGCTATGATTCATATTGACGCAAGTATGGAACCAACAAATTGCAGATTGGTTTGGTTCTCCATGTCATACATTTATTCCTGAAAACCATTTGCTACTCTAGTCTTTGATGGAGTACAGAAATATGGAATAAATAAAACGCAGCTTTCCTAACAAAGATAATTATCCCTTGAAAATCCACCCTATATCCATCTACCGGCCAGTAGCTATGGCGCTGCTGTGGAGAAGAACAAAAATAGCAAGGATAAACAACTATCTGCAATAAAACTAGTTGCACAAGTAATACATAATGAATTTAGAACATCAGTAGATTTAGTAAACTAACTGACCACAGAATTGCACAAGATTTAATTGCCATAGAACTATAAAATGTAGCACGACTTATGAAATTCAGAAACCAAGCTTGATAAACTGTAGTGTACAGATACAGTTAAGCATGTATATACACACACTTCAGTTAGTTTGAGCACCCACTAACATCTGAAGAAAAAAGAACAAATAATTTCTAGAACTATCAATTTGAGCACCCAAATACTAACACAACAATTGACTTCCAGAACTATCAAACCCTAATCCCAATCAAGAACAAAACTATCTCTTCCAACAAAACAAATAAAAAACACACCGTTCCATCTAATTAACTAGCCCCCAATATGTACATGTTCAACAAATTCATGAATTGGGATTGAATTAGTAGACGAACACATGCAAAATAACCCCCTGATACAACTACCTACAACTTTCACATGCAGAACAGGAGCCTCCTTGGCTCCTTGCTAGGAAGCGGGAGAGGTAGGCGATGGTGTCCAGCTGACCGGTCCGGCGTTGTCGCTGCCCCTCCGTGTGGATGCCGAGGTCAGAGATGAATATTCTCCTACAAATTCAAACAACACGAGGTTATGAAGAGAATCAAACTTTGTGCATATGAATAGCTACATCAAACAGAGTGGAACAATGTGGTACTCAGTGCGTCATTAATTTTGGAAAGGCTTGAGAAAAGCAAAGTGACAAAGCACCAGACCATGAAAATATTAGTGCACCATCTATTGTCATATTAACTATCATACTAGGATGGATTACATTGATTACACAACAATGTTTAACATGAATCTATGGCAATCTATCAATACATTAGGTTTACAAGCATGTTTAACAAGAGAAGACTATATCCATGAAGACATGCTATTAACTATCAGGTGGGCATATGAAACAAGCCATACAACCATAGAGATCCAATGCAAAAATCAGGAAATGAAGCTTGAAAACTAGTCTACAAATAGTTGCTGAAGTTTCTCTATTAGTACATATGAACATAAACCATTGATAAATTGGCTACACGACACCTCTCAACTTGAGCATATTTACTTGCATGAAAATTAGTTCATGTGTCTTCTACAGATGCATTAGGCCAATATACATAGCACTGTTAATTTGGCTTTGATCTACCTATCAATCGCCTGAACTCAACTATCCAAATCCCTCTGTATTCAGCTGTTAAATATCCATTACTAGTTAAGCGGTAGACAAAGGTAAACAAGGTACAACTAGAGTAAGCAAATCAAGAAAGGAGCTTCTACTGAGTGTGACATAAAAGTCTACCGCTGCTGGTACCAGGTACTAGATCGGCCTATACAACTACATCTCACATGGTACACGCTAAAAGCAAGCAGCAGACAGCTGCTGGTCAACCGGCAGCTCTTACATAACCACCGGGGTGTATGAACGAACCCACACGAACCTTGCACCTGATTCGGCGGATACGGTCGAAGAGCTCTAGAGAGTAGACGCCCTACTTGTCGGCAGAGTAGACAACACCGTCGATGCGCCAGTTCTCGACCACCTCCAGCGACACACGTTCTTCTGGCCGCCGTCTTTGAGTTCCTACCGCATGATTCCTGTTTCAATAGATGCAGCAAGTTAGAGGAGGTTGAGAAGGAGGTGATGGTGCCTGAGAGAAGAGGGAGAGATGGGTGGTGTTGCCGGTAGAGTGGCAGTGCCCCTGGTCTAGACGACGAGCTCCCGAGAAGATGGATCCGGTCGACGCGAAGCAGTAGGGCGGGCGGATTAGACTTGGGTAGATCAAGGGGGGTTCGCTTGGGGTGGGGAGATCGAGAGGAAGCCTCTCTTGGGTGTGCTAGCAGCGGCGGTTGTGGGAGGGAGAGTGGGCGAGACAGGTCGCACCGTGAGGGGAGATGGGTCGAGGGTGAGGTGTCGGAGGTGCTTCAGAGAGGATGAGGAGGGGCTGTTGGAGATATGCCCTAGAGGAAATAATAAATGTAGTTATTGTTATATCTATGTGTTTATGATAAATGTTTACATTCATGCTATAATAATATTAACAAGGAAACATTGATACTTGTGTGATTTGTAAACTTAATTTGAAGTCCCTAGTATAGCCTCTTTACATCACTAGCTTGTTGGTTGATAAATGATTGTGGTTTCTCTATCATGAACATTGAGATGTTATCAACAACAAGATCATATCGTTAGGAGAATGATATGGTGGACATACTCCTATAGATAAGCATAGCATAAAAGATCAAGTCATTTCAATAGTTCAATTGCTATATGCTTTCTGATGCATAGTAACCTAATTCCTTCGACCATGAGATCATGCATATCACCTTTACCGGATGGATGCTTTGATGACATCAAACACCACACCGTAACTGGGTGGCTATAAAGGTGGCATTGAGTGTTCGGAAAGTATTGGTTGAGACACATGGATCAAGAGTGGGATTTGTCCATCCATATGACGGATAGATATACTCTGGGCCCTCTCGGTGGAATGTCATCCAATTGGCTTGCAAGCATATGACTGGATCACAAGGGATCACATATCACGGGAACGAGAAAAGAGTACTTATCGGTAACGAGGTTGAACTAGGTATGCAGAGATACCGACGATCATAACCTCGGATAAGTAAACTATCGTGAGACAAAGGGAAATTGGTATCGTATGTAAGTGGTTCATTCGATCGCAAAGTAATCATAGAAATATGTGGGAGCCATATGAATTTCCAGATTCCTCTATTGGTTATTGTTCGGAGAAGTGTCTCGATCATGTCCGCATAATTCACGAACCGTAGGGAGACACACTTAAGGATTCGACGTTGTTTGAGTAGTTATGGTATTATGACAAAGAGACCGAATGTTGTTCGGAGTCTCGGATGGGATCCGGGATATCACGAGGTGATCCGGAATAGTCCGGAGAATAAGATTCATATAAGGAAAGTCCCGTTTCGGAGTTCGGGAATGATTCCGGTGTTTTCATCGGGAATGTTCTAGAAGGTTCCGGAATGCCCGGCACTCCGGAGGGGAAGGGGTACATGAATGTGTCATTGCATATTGGAATGATTGCATCATGTACTAAGTGTTCTCGCTGTTCCAAATAAAGGATTAAATTGAATCCTAAATTGAAAAGTCAAATAGCAAGTTTGAAAAGTCAAACGGCTAAAATTGGAAAGAGGAAAAGAGGAAGGAGAGGGAAACCGAGTTGGGAGGAATCCTCCTCCAACCGGCGCCTCCTCCAAGCCGAGTTGGGGAGGACTCCCTCCCTTGGCCGCCATCCCTCCACCTATAAGGAGGCAGGGCTCCTCCTCTAGACACAAGTCCTCACCTCAAACCCTAGAAAGTTGCAGCCCTCCATAGCCGCCACCACCTAGGGTTTTGCCCTAGCCACCGACTTGGGGTCCCCGGAACCCTAGCCGCCGGCTCTAGCCCCTCCTCCTTGGTGTGTCTAAACCCTAGATCGCCGAGGATCTCTCTCATACTCCACCATACTCGCTCCGGCTTAAGGCGAAGCCCTGCGAGATCTCCCTTCTACTTCCGGTACCACGCCGTTGTGCTGCCGGAATCACGAGGAGAGTGCTACAACCTCCGCTGCCTGCTGGAACAAGGGAGAGGAAGGTCTTCGCCGAAATACGACGTGTGACCATGGGAGCGCTTGGGAGCAGCGCCCGGAAGGATCGTCTACGATTTTGAGATCGGAAGAAACGACTACATCACCCACGAATCCTCTCGTTAAACACTTTGGAATCTTCGAGGGTAAGTTATTCCATCGACTCGTTGCTACAATCTAGTAGATAGATCTTGGCTTGTTTGTTTGTATGCAATATAAATTTTTTGTTTTCCATGCTACGAAACCCTACAGTGGTATTAGAGCCGTGTCTATATGTAGATCTGTTGCACGAGTAGAACACAATGGTCATTGTGGGCGTTGATGCTTTTATTGTCGATTGCTTATTGTGTACTTTGCATCTTGCGGTATGTTGGGATGAAGCGGCCCGGGCTAACATTACATGACATCGTTCATGAGACTTGCTCCACGCTTGACATGCAACTTGTATTGCATAAGTGGCTTTGCGGGTGCCTATTTCTCCTAGCATAGTTAAGATCCAATTTACAACGGGTGATCAACAATGCTAGTATATCAATGTTGTGGTTCTTGTTCGTAAGTTAGAACGACACTTATTGAAAGCTCCAAACCACGTAAAATATGCAAAGAAAGTAGAGGCGTCTAACTTTTTTTGCAGGGGTGTGCAGTGATGTGATATGGCCATGATTGTGATTATATTTGATGTATGCAATGTTCCTTATTGTAAGTTGGCAACCGGCAGGATCCAGATGGTTGTCTTTAATTTATGTTAAGACCCGCGTGTCTATTCAAAGTAGTTGTAATAGTTGAAGCCGGTGGACGACAACCATGTAGAAGCGTCATTGACCTTGATTCAATGCCGGTGATGATGGAGATCATGTTCGTGCTTGAAGATGGAGATCGGAAGCACAAAGAAGAAAGGCCATATCATATCACATATTATTGAATTGCATGTGATGTTAATCCTTTATGCATCTTGTATTGCTTAGTAGACGACGGTAGCATTATAAGATGATCCCTCATGCACATGAATTTCAAGTCATAAAGTGTTCACCCTTAGTTAGCACCGTTGCTAAAGCTTGTTGTTTCGAAGCACCACGTGATGATCGGGTGTGTTAGATTATGCAAGTGCATACAACGTGAGCAAGCCAAATTTGCTCATGCGGAAACTAAGGTTTGATCTTGACGAGCCTAGCATGTACAGACATGGTCTCGGAACACGGATCACCGAAAGGTAAAGCATGAATCATATAGTAGATATGATGAACATGACGATTGTTCGCCATTGAAACTATATCAACTCTCGTAATGATCGGTGTTGATGTAGTGGATTTGGTTCGTGTGATCACTAAAACAATGTGAGGGATGTTGTTTTGAGTGGGAGTTCACCTAGTTTAATTTCATTGTTAATTTGAACTCAATTTTTCATAAACTTAGTCTAAACTATTGCAAATATGTTGTAGATCAATGGCAGCCCCTACTATCAATTTTAATGCGTTCCTAGAGAAAGAAAAGTTGAAAAACAATGGAAGCAACTCATGGATTGGTTCCAATTTGAGGATTGTCCTCACGTGGTAATTTGACCTATGTCTCGGATGCACATTTGGTGACCCACCTGCAATGATGCGCGAAGTAAAGAATGTTTACCTCGCTCGGAAGAATCAGTACTCCATAGTTCAGTGTGCTATCTTGTATGGTTTGGAATCGGAGCTTCAGAAAAGGTTTGAGAATTCAGACCCATATGATATTGTCGAGGATCTCAAATTGATTTTTGAGACCCATGCGGCAATTGAAATTATGAGGCTTCTGAAAAGTTCTTTAACTGCAAGATGGAAGAGGGCAGCTCCGTCAGTGAGCATGTGCTTAAGATGTCTGGGCACGCAAACAAACTTCAAAGCTTGGGTATAGTGATTCCTAATGCTTTGGGGATTTACCGTGTCCTCCAATCACTACCACCAAGTTACAAGAACTTTGTGATGACCTACAACATGCAGAACATGAACAAAGAGTTGCCAGAACTGTTTGCTATGTTAAAATCTGCAGAAGTGGAGATCAAGAAAGAGCACCAAGTGTTGTTACCACGCCGGCGGTTAAAATCTGCAGAAGTGGAGATCAAGAAAGAGCACCAATTATGAGAAAGGCAAGTCTAAGCAGAAGGGACACTTCAAGAAGGGTGGTAAGAAAGTTACCACGCCGGCGAAGAAGACCAAGGCTGGACCCAAGCCTGATACTGAGTGCTTTTACTGCAAGGGAGAAGGTAACTGGAAGCGGAATTGCCCAAAGTACTTGGCGGATCTGAAGAACGGCAACATCAAGAAGAAAGGTATATCTGATATACATGTTATTGATGTGTATCTCACTAGTACTCGTAGTAGTGCCTGGGTATTTGATACTGGTTCGGTTGCTCATATTTGTAACTCAAACAGTGCCGCAGAATAAACGGAAGCTAGCGAAGAACGAGGTGACGGCGCTGGGAAACGGATCAAAGGTTGATGTGATTGCGGTCGGCAAGCTACCCCTTAATCTACCATCGGGATTAGTTTTATACTTAAATAATTGTTATTTGGTGCCTGCGTTGAGCATGAACATTATATCGGGATCTTGTTTATTGCGAGACGGTTACTTGTTTAAGTCCGAGAATAATGGTTGTTCAATTTATATGAGTAATATGTTTTATGCACATGCACCTTTGATAGATGGTCTATTCTTATTGAATCTCGATAGTGGAAATACTCATATCAATAACATTGAGGCTAAACGTTTGAAATCAAGAGATAATTCGACCTATATGTGGCATTGTCGTCTTGGTCACATTGGAGTGAAACGTATGAAGAAACTCCATTCTGATGGACTTCTTGAATCACTTGAAAGATGTGAAGCATGTCTGATGGGAAAAATGACTAAGACTCCATTTTTTGGTATGATGGAGCGAGCTACGGACTTATTGGAAATCATACATACCGATGTGTGTGGTCCAATGAGTGTAGCATCGCGCGGTGGTTATCGTTATGTTCTTACCTTCACGGATGACTTGAGTAGATATGGGTATATCTATTTCATGAAACATAAGTCCGAAACTTTCGAGAAGTTTAAGGAGTTTCAAAGTGAGGTAGAGAATCAACGTAACAAGAAGATTAAATTTTCTACGTTCTGATCGTGGAGGTGAATATCTAAGTTACGAGTTTGGCGAGCATTTGAAGAAATGCGGAATACTTTCAGCTGATTGACCGCTGGGAACACCACAACAGAATAATGGTGTCCGAACGTCAGAATCGAACTCTCTTAGATATGGTTCGTTCTATGATGTCACTTACAGATTTACCGCTATCATTTTGGGGTTATGCATTAGAAACATCCGATTCACTTTAAATAGGGCACCGTCTAAACCGCTGAAACGACACCGTATGAATTATGGTTTGGGAAGAAACCTAGATTGTCGTTCCTTAAAGTTTGGGATGAAGCCTATGTAAAGAAGTTACAGTGTGATGGGGATACGCCATCGGGTATGCTTTCGGGACGCTTCCGATTGGCCCAAGGATCTGGCGAGTGGGCAAGGCAACGCGAGTGGATCAAAGCCCAATGAGGTACCAGCATCGAAGTTGAAGGCCCAGCAGATAGGGGATCGGACTAGGTTGAATGATTACCGTTGTAACAAGTCGGTTGAGATATGTAAACCCTAGGGAGGTGAGCTTATATAAACCTCCCTATGGGGTGAGTAAAGACACGCCCTCATACACCAAGCAACTCGCCTTAGTCGCCGAGTTCGCCCATTGTAAACACACCTCCATAATACAATCTAGCAGTAGGTCTTTACCCTCCGGGGCGAACTCGTAAAACCTGTGTCTTTGCCTCATCTCGCACCGCAGATGGCTGGCCGCCTTGCCCTTCGTTCTACTACTCCGCCGATTGCAAGATTCTGCCGTGGTCATTCCCAATGGCAGTGGCGCCCACCGTGGGCCTGGCCGGTCCGGCCGGTGTTCTCGCGGCGATCCAATCGACCATCAACGAGAGTCGCCACCGCCGCATGATAGCGATCGGCGAGATGCTCCGGATCTTGCCGAGCAGCTACGTCCCGTGGCGCCGACCCGTCACGCTGGCGTGATCCCGCCACCGACGATCAGCCTCTTCGTCGGCCTCACCGACGCCATCGCCGGAGGACTCGCCGCATCCGCGAAGTCGCCACTATGCGATCGGCTCTCCGAGAGCCAGATCCGCACGATCCACCGCCTCGCCCGAGTACAACTCGCCCACAAAGAACGTGCCGAAAGTCAGCGCCGCAGAAGACGCGCCTCACCGACGACGCCGAAAGCGACCCGGCCACCGGATCCATCACCGCCTCATCCGCTGGCTCCATCGCCTGGTCTCCAACGGGAGATTTCGAGGACCCTCCATCCTCGGGATCTTCGACGACCGGTCGGAAAATTCCGCCGACCTCCACGACGGTGCCGATCGCCATGCCGCGACCTACATGGCCACCGCACCGATCCGCCGGAGGACCTTTCTCCACTTCGATCCTCCTAACGCCACGGCGACGGAGGTCGAGGAACTCACCGGTTGGCGGAGGCGACGCAAAAAAGCGGCGGCGAAAAATTCCGCCTCGAGCAAGTGGCGTGCGAGAGCATCACGCTGCCACCGGCGGATCAGTCACGCTGAACCCCACCGTTCAGGCGCCACGAACCGGCAAAAGCGACCCGGCGCGCGCATAGCGGCCGCGATCTGCGAAACGCGCCACGGAGGAAGCAACCGCCGCCAGATAGGCGGCGATGGGTGCCCCACCACCCAACCGCACCCTCGAGGACCAGCGCGGATAGTCGTCTCCTCGCGGAGCGAGACGCTAACCTCCCACTGTTCTCCACCCGATGGACAACCTCGTGGCGAGCGGCAGCCGATAAGCATCACGGCCACCGCGACGGCGCCTTACAAATCCAAAGCGTCGAGGCCCTACCGCGAAGGCCGTGGAACAGCAAAGCGGGCGCCGACTTCGCGAAGCGGTATACTCGCGCGCTCCTCGGGAAGCGGCCTCAAGCGGCCGTCCGGTGGCAAACACCTCAATTGCCCGCCACGAGCCTGCAGCTCAACGCCGACCGCGAATGCGGCCTCTCCAACGATCCAAGGCCAGCGACCAACCGCCGCCGCTAACGGAGAACCAATCGGCCGCACTCATCATCAACAACCAAAAGCGGCGCCGCCCGGCCCGGCGACTGGCACACCTAACTACTAGCGATGGCGAACCTATGGGTCTCGATCGACTAGGGCCTAAGTGCCCGGACCAATGATCCGAGGCGAAAAGTACCCACCAAACTTCAAAGGCGCCAAGGAGATCGAAAAATCGACTCCTCGTCGACCTGATGCGGCTCGACACATACCTCATGGCAATGGGGATCGCGGGTCACATCGACCTACTGCCGCCCGTTACCTCCCCGATGATGGAGGGACGTGCAGGCAATGGATCAACACGCTCCCCGGGGCGATATCGGCTCACAGGAGAAATGCGAGACGCCGTCAGCGCCAGTGCTCCTACACCGCGCCACCACCATCGAGGACCCGGAGCGATCGTCCGGGGACCCGAGTCGACCATAGCTGGGTCCAACGGTGGCAAGAGCTCTGGTACAACGTGGTCGGCATCCACCCGGACACCGCGATCCATTGCTTCAAGACCTCGTGCGCCACGAGCCTCTAGTCGCCAAGCTCAAGCGACACGCACACTCGACAACATCCCGACCTCCTCGAGATCGCCAAACGATACGCCGAGGAGGATCCCAACCAAGACGTCGACGACGAAGTCCGGAGAACAACGCCGCGGGCGGCGACGGTGGCCGAACCGACCTACGCTCTGGCGGCACGCCTCACGCAAAGCGCGCCAACGGCGAAGTCGACTTGTCGCCAACGCTGGGCACGCTAACGCGACCCCAAGAGCTACCGTCGTGACGGAGGCAACAGCGATGGCGGGAACTACAAGAACAAGCCAAGGTTCGACCGCGGCCCTCCTTAACCAACCGTGCGTTTCACAGCGGGAAGGAAAGCCCGCCACGCACACCACCGACTGCCACACCCTCAAGGAGATCGAGAAGGCACGGACGCCGGGAAGACACCGACAACGACCCGCCAAATGGCGGAAAATTCGCAAAGTAGCCGCTCGCCCATACCTTCACGCTTCAACACGAAGCGAAGAAGGTCATCGCCGCGCCGTCGCCGCCAACGCGTGGCCCAAACAGGCGCCCCCGCCTCAACCGGGTCGGAACAGCCCATCACCGAGCCAAGACCACTCGCCACGCATCGAGTACCTGTGACGAGTCGCCTTGGTGGTCAAGCCAAGGTTGGCGACTCACGGCTCCCCAAGACACGATGGACGGCGGCAGCTCCATCAACATCCTCTACCTCGACACCTTCAGCGGCTCCCGCAATGGCGATCGAGACCACCCACACCACGTTCCACGGCATCGCCCCGGTCGGAAGGCGTACCCGATCGGCAAGGTCACGCTACCCGTCACCTTCGTACTCCAGCGAACTTCCGCACCGAGCGGATCGTCTTCGAGCTGGTGCCATTCGACAGCCCTTACCATCGGCCCTAGGGCGCCAGCGTCGCCAAATTCATGGCGGCGCCCACCACGCTGCATAATGCGATGAAGCTCCCCGGCCATGCGGAGTCATCACCATCAACGGCGACCCGACATGGCCGCCGAATGCGAGGCCAAAGGAGAACTCGCCGACGCTCATCGCGCGTAAACTAATCACGCCGACGAAGCTCGCCAAATACGCGAGGGTTAACAACGACGACCCCACGATACTCAAGAAGCCAAACTCGAGGGCAAACACCTCAACCTTTGAGGCTACGACGCACACCGCACCGTTGAGCTGGTCCCAGCGACTCAGCGGGCGGTGACGATCGGGACAGTATGAGCCCAAAGATAGGAAGGCGCTCATCGAGTTACTCCGTGAGAACAGGGACATCTTCGCATGGAAACCCTCCGACATGCCTGGTGTCCCTAGGGAGCTCGCTGAGCACAAATTAAACCGACCCCAAAGTGCGACCAGTAAGCCGCCACGGCCTTCAACGAAGAACGCCACGGGCAATCGCCGAGGAAGTGGGCGTCTACCGCTGCCGGCTTCATCCGCCAATTAAATACTCCAAGTGGCTGGCAAACCCAGTCCCGGGTCGAGAAGAAGAACGGGACTGGAGAATGTGTATCGACTACACAAACTGAACAGCCGCCCAAAGGAGCAGTAAGTCCTCCAGCGATCGATCGATAATCGATTCCACCGCGGGTTCGAGTCGTTGTGTTTCTCGACGCCTACTGGGTATAACCAGATCAAAATGGCTGTCGAGGCGAGGAGAAGACGGCTCATCACGCCATTCGAGCCTTCGCTACCGCCATGACCTTCGCCTCAAGAACGCCGGAGCAACCTACCAGGTGCATGCAAGAATGCCTCGCGAGCCAAATTGGCCGCAACATCCACGTCTATCGACGACGTGGTCGTGAAATCCGCCGCCAAGGCGACCACTACGACCCAGCGAGACCTTTGCCAACTGCGAAGGTACAAGATAAAGCTCAATCCAAACAGTGCACCTTGGCGTACCGGCAACCATCTTGGGATACGTCGTCTCCAAACGAGGGATCGAGGCAAACCCAACGAAGATCGACATGATCGCCCGGCTCGGCAAACCCGAGTGCCTGCGCGACGTCCAGAAGCTGGCCGGGCGAGTAGCGGCTCTCAGTCGTTTCATCCCCCGCCTGGGCGAAAAGGCGATGCCCCTATACCGCCTGATGCGCAAGAACCCCACCTTCCAGTGGGACAAGGAGGCGGACGACGCGCTCCGCGACCTCAAAAAGGTGCTACTCGCCGCACCACTACCTGCCGCACCAGCTGACAAAGAGCCCATGCTGGTTTACGTCGCGGCGTCCGAACGCTGCGTCGGCCATTGTAATGGTCGAACGACCGAGAGGAAGGAAAGGCGCCCGTCCAGCGCCGGTGTACTACATCAGCGAGGTCCTCACCGAGTCGCGCCGATACCCACAGTACCAAAAACTGGTATACGCGGTCTTGAGGCTCAAAGCGCCGCCAGACTACTTCAGTGAGCACCGATCACGGTCGTCTCCTCAGCACCACTACAAGATATCATCCGCGAATCGCGAGGCGACCGGACGGTCGCCAAGGGGCCGCCGAGATCGGCGTCCACAACATTAAATACGAGCCACGAAGGGCAATTAAGTCGCAGGCACTGGCAGACTTCCTCGCCGACTGGGAGGAGGCCCAGCAGCCAGAGAAGCCGCCGTACCTCCATTACTGGAGCCTACACTTCGACGGGTCCAAGAACGCGACGGCGCAGAGCGGGATAGTCGACCTCACCAAAGGCGACAAGCTCCGCTACATCCTCCGCCTCAATTCACGCCCGCACCAACAACATGGCTGAATACGAGGCCCTACTCCACGGCATGCGAGCCGAAGGAGATGAGCGCCAATCGCCTTGATGCTACGGAGACTCCGACCTCGTCGGGGCAAGTTGCCGCACCGCGACGCCGTCTCACCATGGCGGTACCGCCAAGAGGTGGACAAGGTGGGCGCCACTTCATCGCTACTCCGAGTGGATCGACAGAGAAAACGAGGAGGCCGACGCCCTCTCGCATTGGGTCGGCCGACTCGCACCACCCGCCGCGTGTTCCTCGACACAATCTTCACGCCATCAGCCTCCCCAAGGAGATCGACATCGAGTCCCGCTCCAACCAGAGGCAGCCTTGGTCGCACTCATCATCGAGCCGCACGACCGACCAAGCCCTACGTCGCCTACCGAAACCGCACCGCCAGGCATTTAAACAAATGCTCGAATGATCGCCGCCGATGCAAGTCTTACACCATCATCGACGGCGAGCTACACAAGCGCAGCGTCACCGGAGTTCCAACGCGCCCAACCGTCAAGGACGCAAAATCCTCCACGACATCCACTCAGCGATCGCGCCATCACGCCGCCGCTTCCTCGGTCGCCAAGGCCATGCGACACGGCTTCTATTGGCCCACCGCACACGCCGACGCTGCCGACATCGCCCAGCGATGCGACGGATGCTAGCACGCCAATCGACGACGCATCGAGCTCGGCGCCAAAACAATCCCATCACCGCCATTCGCTGTGGGGCATGGACATGGTAGGCCCTTCAAGAAGGCCCCTCGTTACACCCACCTGCTGGTCGCCGACAAATTCACAAAGTGGGTAGAGGCCAAGCCAGTCCGGAAATGCGACGGGAAGACCGCCACTAAGTTCCTACGCGAGCTCATATACCGCTACGGGTTCCCCAACAGCATCATCACGGACAACGGCACAAACTTCGCCAAGGGAGCAATGGCCGAATTTTGCGAAGAGCACCACATCCGGCTAGACCTCGCGTCAGTCGCACACCCGGAATCCAATAGCCAGGTGGAACGAGCCAATCAAAGCATCCTCCACGGCCCAAGCCGACTCAAGTACCACTCGAGCGCACTGGATGCTGGGTGACGAGCCCTCCGTCATCCGGGAATCCGCACCTCGGTCAACAGGTCGACGGATTCACTCCTTCTTCATGGTCTACGGCGCCAAGCAGTCATGCCCACCGACCTCGAACACGACTCGCCGCTGGTCGCCCACTACGGAGGTCGAACGAGCTGGCCCGCCAAGACGGGCTCGATCAACTCGATGAAGCACGCGACCGCCCGATCGCGCACCGCCATCTATCGGCAAGGACTCCGCCGCTACCACACCGACGGTGAAACCCGCACCTTCCAGAAGGCGACTGGTGCTACGCCTCATCCAGACAAGAAGGGCATGCACAAGCTCCCTCCGTGGAAGGCCCGTTCGCTATTACGCCAGACTGCAACGACGCTTACTACCTCGTCGACGTCTGGGACGGCGAACTCGACAAGCGGCCATGGAATGTAAATCCTCCGAAGTTCTATTCCTAGAACCCCACATATGTACTCTCCGGCTATGAATAAAAGAAACGGTTACCGCAAAATTCGCCTACTCTCCATGCCTTGTGCCATTCGCTCGTAATTAACAGCGTCATGCTAAAATAGAAGTCAACCCTTGGTACAGCGACCGAACGGCTAAGTAGTGCGATGTAAGAGCACCGTGTCATTTCAGTCTTGCATCGCCCAAAAACGCCAACCGGAGCCCCATCGAGTCGCTTAGCACGACCGGTTTTACGAACCAAGACAATCGTCCTCGCTTCACGGACTGGTCCTCCGCATCCTCGGATGGCGACTCGAACGGCTAAGTACCACGCCGGGGACTGAATACCATTCGTCTCGATCGGACTGGAAAACGCCAAGTAAGAGAGCATGCCTAGGACTTCGCCACGACCCACCGGCCAGCAGAGGACGCCCACACCAACGTCCTCAACCACCCTCGAGTCGCCTTGAACTAAGTACCACGCCGGGACTCGGCCACCGGCCCGTTCACAGACGGAAAACGGTAAAGCACAGAGCACTCAAGGAGTCGCTTTACATCGGGCTCTCCGAGCCCGCAGTCGACTAAACCAACAACACACATGATAAACAATAAAACATCATATATGAGGTGAACCCCAAAAGGGCGGACGCCGGGACTCACCCAAAATCAATCCAAAACACGCAAACAAATAGCAAAATGAACACAACGTTCCATTCAATCGCATATCGCATTGTCTTACATTACAAAATATGCCTACCGCGTAAGCCGCTAACACATCTAGGCAAACTACACTACTCTGCAGGCTGACGACGAGGCGCCAAGATCCCGCCTACGGATGAACGCGTACGGGTTTGACGGATACGTTGCCGCCCGCCATCGCCGGCGGAAAGGTTGCTCAACCTTGAAGTCGCGATGCGGGCGGCTCGGGTCGTTTCGCGACGACCGCTTCGGTAGGGAAGGAGGTCGCCATCGCCTGACGCGCCCGAGTACGCGCGGCACGTTCGCAGCTTGAGAACCTCGGACAGATCCACCGCGCCATCGATGAAGGGTACCCACTGCCACATCGCCGAGATCAAGTCCTCGGGAAGTGGGCGAGTCAAGGCTCAAGGCCGCCGACGCTCGACGAAACGCCGACCGTCATGAACTCTACGATCATGGGCGCCTTCTCCAAGTACTCCCACACCTCAACGAGGTCATCGAATAACCTCGTGGGCGACATCTCTTGGAGGTAGGCACGGATGCAGGTCGCCGAAGTCGACGAAAGCATGCTCACGCACTCCCTCGTCAAGAGAGTTCGCTTCTTGGCAGCCAATAACATGACCGCGAGAAGAAGACAAGTATGAGTACCATGGAAACTACAAACAATACAATCATAAGACAGGAAGACGACTCACCAAGCAATGGGCGGCGAGTCCCGTGATGAAACTTTGAAGCGATGTATGGTCGCCCCGAAGCCCAACAATGAGGGCTTCAGACGCCTTTTCGGTCTCCGCGCCGCAATAGCGCTCGCCCTGCTCACGAGCTTGCTTCTTTTTGCCTCCCGCAGTCAAGGCCGAGGTCGGCGATCTTCGCTCGCGGTGCCTAACGCATCGCGCCGCCCAGCCTCCCAGAGGACAATCTCTGGCGAGCCACCTCCGCGCAGCAACAACCTGAAGCTCCTTGTTTGCTTCCGTGAGAGCAGCCGCCTTCTCAAAGACGCCGCAGCCAATCGCTCGGCCGACTCCAGCTGCAGACCATGTACATCTTCAAAGTTAGCACACATGAAAATTTCTCAGTGCCCACCCGCTAAAATTTAGCGTGCACTGGGACTAGCGATCACGAAATTTCTCGGTGCCCACCCGCTAAAATTTAGCTGGTGCGCACTGGGACCGGCGATCACGAAATTTCTCGGGCCCACCCGCTTAAAACTTAGCGGTGCACACTCGGGACCGGGCGAAAATTCCTCGTGCATACCCGCTAAAATTTAGCGCATATGCACTCGGGGACTGGATTTGAAAGTACAAAACAAGTAATTATAAGAATCATGCCGCTAAGCACCGACCTGATCCTCGGGACCGAGGTACCGGATGGCCGCACCAAGCATGCCGTGAAGTTGTACCGCGTCCACAGACGCAGCGCGGCGCAGCCCGCGACGTTGGTCGGTTTCAGCGCCGGTGGTCCCCGAGCGGGCTCGAGTCGCAGCCCACTGCCGGGCCGCTTTGGTCACTTAAACGGGAAAGGTAGCAACCGAGGCGCCCGCCCAAAGGACGCCGCTTCCTCCGGTGCAGGAACGCCTTCAGACGCGGTTGCTTCCATCGCGGGTCCAGCGCGCCGCCACATTATCAGAGACGGCGACGATGTCGCCGCTGGCCTTCTTGCTGCCTTCCGCTGAGGCGGCGACCTCGCCACTTTTCCGCTTGCGGAAGGGTCTTCTCGCCATGGCGGAGGATACCTTGGCCACGGCCGGGTGACCCATCTTCTTCACTCCGTCCTGCATTGAATCAAATCAATAAAAGACAATCAAAGTACTAAAGGAAAATAAGGAATGCCGAATGCACTCACTTGGCGATTGGAATGAAGCGCAGCCCTGTACGAAGGCCAGCCGGTTTTTCCAGTTCGGGGCCTAATCGGCGACTAAGCCCCAGCTCGTGACGCCGGGGCCCAGGATACGACGGCTTCTTTGACGTTGACGTAGCGGTTGGCGCCCGGCGCTTTCGCGGAGGCCTCCTCGAATTGGGGCCACCGTGGCGGAACTTCCTTGGCGAGGCCACCGCGCCGGACCTCCTTGCGGGGTGAGGTCGCCACGACCGAGCCTTCCCTAGCCCGTAAACCGCGCGAATGGCGGAGGCATTGAGGCCAGCTTGAGAGGGCGATTCGGCGCGGTGGTCGCCGGAACTGCGCCATCACCGGCCGAGCTCTGAGCATCCGAGCTGCTCGTTGAGTGTGGTGGTGAAGCCACCTTCGGCGGCTTCATCTTCCTTCTCAGGGGGACCCTCGCCTCCTTCTTCTCCTTCTTCTTCTTCGTGGGAGTGGCCTGACGGTGCGAGGTGGTCTCTGGGAGTTCATCGTCATCGTCATGACGCTCGAGGCTCCTGCTCGCCTCGATCTCGCGCTGACGTTGCCCGCGCGTCTTCGACCTGGGGCAATCTCTCTTCGACTCGTCCTCGTCCCCTCGTTACCCTTGGCGGTGGCGACTCGCTTGTGTCCCGGGCGGATGGCTCGGGGCTCGTCGTCGGGCGGGTGGTAACCACCCTTCCACCACTTGGAACAATGGCGTCAAACACGAGACAGAGTTAGAGTTCCCGCGACTGCACACGCTGCGACTGCGAGCAAGATAAAAGGATTACCGTCGGGGCTGGACGCTTCGCGGTGTAGGGAGGCACCCCGGCCTGCGTGTCCGCGTATGTGGCTTGGGTGATCTTCTTCAGCGCTTAGAGGTAGTCCTCCAGCTTCCACTCGGCGAGGCAGGCTTTCGGGTCTCCCGGCCACTGTACATGTAATGGTCGCGTTAGGCGGAACGAGCCGCCGCCCAAGCCAACAATTGTACAGGTTTACCGTTCGAGCCCTTCTTCTTCGCATCGGATGGTCCGAGCATCGCCGACGACCATCCGCTGGTCGTCGGGAGCTTGCCGACCTGAGATGGCGCGGCTCGAACGATTAGCCGAGTACCGGGATCGCCGCCGCCGCCTCGAGTCGCCGGTCACGTGAGAACCATGACTTTTTCAACGCTGTTGCTGGGCGGCAAGATCGTCAAGAAGGAGGCTTTGGATTTGAGTTGAAGTCAAGCCGCGGCTAGCATTGGGCCGCCGCTCCTCGCGCTGATCCGTCCCATGGAATGATCTTGCCATAGGGAAAATAGGGCCGGCAGCCCATAGCACTCGCAGAACGCCACGAAGATGGCGAGTGCCGATACTATGGGGACCCAGATCCGAGGGCTGGATCTCGTAGGCGCAGGCGCGAAGAACAAGGATGGGGAACCCTAACCCCGCCGAGGTGGCTAGTGAAGTAGACGAACTCTCTCTCGGGTTGGGGTGGTTTCCCGTCATGGGATACGCCAGCCACTTCAGGATTCCCTCCTCGAAGGAGGCCAGCCGCTGGTGCATTTGGATCTACCCAAGGTTCGTGGAGAGGGCCATGGAGGTTCTGTTCGAGGTCGGAAGATTGCGGGTCGATTGGATCGCTGGAATCAAAGGAAGGAAGATGTGCATCGGAGAAAATGGTGGGCGGTTGGCTTACGATAGCCTACCATTCCTCTTATATAGTGGAGTTGCCCGCCAAGTCAGGGCCGCATCGCGATTATTACGCCGAAGTTACCGTTGAGTTACCTTAACGCTAGTTTGACCACGCCGACGGTCCAACTCTAGCCACTCGCTCAAGTCACTCCGAAACGCCCCTGTTGGCTCGACTACCCGGACGCGACTCGCTTACCGGATTTTTTCCTTTATACAGAGCCCGCCGACGATTCGACCGATGCCAACTTGAAGCCAGATACTCGATCGCCAGCCCACTCACGCCTAATCAACGACGGCCTCGGGACTATCGATGGGGATACGCCACCGGGTATGCTCTGGACGCTTCCGATGGCCCAAGGACTGGCAGTGGGCTGCATAACGGCGAGTGGATCAAAGCCTAGCGAGGTACCAAAGCATCGGAAGTTGAAGGCCCAAAGAGCAGATAGGCCCAGTCGGACTAGGTTGAATGATTACCGTTGTAACCAAGTCGGTTGAGATATGTAAACCCTAGGGAGGTGAGCTTATATAAACCTCCCTATGGGGTGAGTAAAGACACGTTCCTCATACACCCAAGCAACTCGCCGCCTAGTCGCCGAGTTCGCCCATTGTAAACACCTCCATAATACAATCTAGCAGAGTAGGTCTTTATCTCCGGGGCCGAACCGGTAAAACCGTGTCTTTGCCCTCATCTCGCACCGCAGATGGATGGCCCTTGCCCTTCGTTTCTACTACTGCCGATTGCAGATCCGCTTTGGTCATTCCCACGAGCGGACAAGCTTGAACCCAAAGGAAAATGCGTCTTCATAGGATACCCAAGGAAACTATTGGGTATACCATCTATCATAGATCCGAAGGCAAAATCTTCGTCAAGAATGGATCCTTTCTAGAGAAGGAATTTGTCTCGAAAGAAGTGACTGAAGGAAAGTAGAACTCGAGGTTGTCGAACCTTCTCTCGAATTGCGAGTAGCGCAAGACCGAAGAAGTTCTGTGGTGCCCGCACCAATAAGAGAGGAAGCTAATGATAATGATCATGAAACTTCGTTGAAGTTGCTACAGAGCCTCGAGGTCAACGAGAACTCGTACCACTCTAGATTGGTATGATCCGTTATGAGTGTCATGTTGGTGGAAAACACCGATGACCCCGAGACATATGAGGAAGATGATGAGCCCAGATTCCAATAAATGGCAAGAAGCCATGAAATCCGAGATTGGATCCATATACGAAAACCAAGCATGGACTTTGGTGGAGTTACCGGATGGCCGTAAGGCCGTCGAGAACAAATGGATTTTCAAGAAGAAAACAGATGCTAATGGTAATGTTACTGTCTATAAAGCTCGACTTGTCGCAAAAAGGGTTTCGACAAATTCAAGGAGTTGACTACGATGAGACTTTCTCACCGTAAGCTTAAAGTCTGTGAGGATTATGTTAGCAATCGCTGCATATTATGATTATGAGATATGGCGATGGATGTCAAAACAGCATTCCTTAATGGAGATATTGATGAAGAGTTGTATATGATACAACCCAAAGGTTTTGTCGATCCTAAAGATGCTAACAAGGTATGCAAACTTCAACGGTCCATCTATGGATTGAAGCAAGCATCCTAAGTTGGAATCAACGCTTTGATAAGGTGATCAAAAGTTTTGGTTTTATACAAACTTATGGAGAAGCTTGTATTTACAAGAAAGTGAGTGGGAGCTCTGTAGAGCATTCTTAATATTATATGTGGATGACATATTGTTGATTGGGAATGATGTAGACCTTCTTAATAGTGTCAAGGAATATTTGAATAATAGTTTTCAATGAAGGATCTTGGCGAAGCTACATATTAGGCATAAAGATTTACAGAGATCGAAACACCAAATATCATTGTCACAGAGTACATATTTGGACAAAGTTCTAAAGAGGTTTGAATGGAAGAAAGCAAGAAAGGGTTCTTGCCCATGTTGCAATACGACCTTGAGTAAAACTCAAAGTCCGACATCGGCGTAAGATAGAGAAAGGATGAGTAAGACTCCTATGCCTCACCATAGGATCTCTAATGTATGCCATGCTATGTACTAGACCCGACATTGCATATGCTGTTAGTTTAACTAGCAGATATCAAAGTGATCCAGAGTGGATCATTGATGGTCAAAAACATCCTTAAGTACTTGAGAAGAACTAAGGATATGGTTCTTTCTTATGGAGGTGATGAACATTTCGTTGTTAGCAGTTACACCGATGCTAGTTGGAACACCGATCCATATGATTCAAAATCACAACTGGATACGTATTTATTTTGAATGGTGCAGCAGCTTAGTCGGAGGAGTGCAAAGCAAAGTTGTGGCGAGATCTTCAACTCAATCGAATACATGGTCGCCGGAGGCTTCACAAGAAGCGATATGTATGAAAGAGTTCATTACAGAGTGGGTGTGGTTCCAAGCGCTGGACCCAATGTCTATCTATCGTGGATAACATGGCCATAGCCAATGCGCAAGAACCAAGGTCACACAAGAAGCATATCAAGCTACGTTTTCACGCTATTCGAGAACATATTCAAGATGGGGATATAAAGATTTGCAAAGTACACACAGATCTGAATGTGGCGGATCCGTTGACTAAACCTCTCCCGAGGGCAAAACATGACCAACACCAAACTTCCATGGGTGTTCGGTATATTACCATGTAATCTAGATTAGATGACTCTAGTGCAAGTGGGAGACTGTTGGAGATATGCCCTAGAGGCAACAATAAATGTAGTTATTGTTATATCTTTGTGTTTATGATAAATGTTTACATTCATTCTATAATAGTATTAACAAGGAAACATTGATACTTGTGTGATTTGTAAACTTAATTTGAAGTCCCTAGTATAGCCTCTTTACATCACTAGCTTGTTGGTTGATAAATAATTGTGGTTTCCCTATCACGAACATTGATATGTTATCAACAACAAGATCATATCGTTAGGAGAATGATATGGTGGACATACTCCTATAGATAAGCGTAGCATAAAAGATCAAGTCATTTCAATAGTTCAATTGCTATATGCTTTCTGATGCATAGAAACCTAATTCCTTCGACCATGAGATCATGCATATCACCTTTACCGGATGGATGCTTTGATGACATCAAACACCACACCGTAACTGGGTGGCTATAAAGGTGGCATTGAGTGTTCGGAAAGTATTGGTTGAGACACATGGATCAAGAGTGGGATTTGTCCATCCATATGACGGATAGATATACTCTGGGCCCTCTCGGTGGAATGTCATCCAATTGGCTTGCAAGAATGTGACTGGCTCACAAGGGATCACATATCACGGGAACGAGAAAAGAGTACTTATCGGTAACGAGGTTGAACTAGGTATGCAGAGATACCGACGATCATAACCTCGGATAAGTAAACTATCGTGAGACAAAGGGAAATTGGTATCGTATGTAAGTGGTTCATTCGATCGCAAATTAATCGAGAAATATGGGAGCCATATGAATTTCCATATTCCTCTATTGGTTATTGTTCGGAGAAGTGTCTCGATCATGTCCGCATAATTCACGAACCGTAGGGAGACACACTTAAGGATTCAACGTTGTTTGAGTAGTTATGGTATTATGAGAAAGAGACCGAATGTTGTTCGGAGTCTCGGATGGGATCCGGGATATCACGAGGTGATCCGGAATAGTCCGGAGAATAAGATTCATATAAGGAAAGTCCTGCTTTGAGTTCGGAATGATTCCGTGTTTTCATCGAATGTTCTAGAAGGTTTGGAATGTCCGCACTGGAGGAAGGGTACATGAATGTGTCATTGCATATTGGAATGATTGCATCATGTACTAAGTGTTCTCGCTGTTCCAAATAAAGGATTAAATTGAATCCTAAATTGAAAAGTCAAATAGCAAGTTTGAAAAGTCAAACGGCTAAAATTGGAAAGAGGGAAAGAGGAAGGAGAGGGAACCGAGTTGGAGGAATCCTCCTCCAACAAGGCGCCTCCAAGCCGAGTTGGGAGGGACTCCTCCTCCCTTGTCCGCCGCCCTCCACCTATATAAGGAGGGCTGGCTCCTCTAGACACACAAGTCCTCACCTCAAACCCTAGAGCTGCAGCCTCCATAGCCGCCACCACCTAGGGTTTTGCCCTAGCCCGACTTGGGGTCCCGGAACCCTATCCGGCTCTAGCCCCTCCTCCTTGGTGTGTCTAAACCCTAGATCAAGGAGCTCTCTCATACTCCACCATACTCGCCCGCCAAGCCTGCGAGATCTCCCTCTACTTCCGTACCACGTCGTTGCCGCCGAATCACGAGGAGAGTGCTACAACCTCCGCTGCCTGCTGGAACAAGGGAGAGGAAGGTCTTCATCGAGTACCGAACGTGTGACCGACTGCGGGAGCGCTGCCGGAACACAGCGCCGGAAGGATCGTCTACACGATTTTGAGATCGGGAAGAGTACGACTATATCACCCACGAGAATCCTCTCTCGTTAAACACTTTGGAATATTCGAGGGTAAGTTATTCCATCGACTCGTTGCTATAATCTAGTAGATAGATCTTGGCTTGTTTGTTTGTATGCGATAGAATTTTTTTTCCATGCTACGAAACCCTACAGGGGCGCCGTAGGTCTAGGGTGGTCGGAGGTGAGGAGGGGCGCCGGAGGTCTAGGGTGGCCGGAGGTGAGGAGGGGCGCCGGAGGTCTAGGCTGGCCGGAGGTGAGGAGGGACGCCGGAGGTGTGGGGTGGCCAGAGGTCTGCGCTGGGGAAGGATTAGGTTGTTGTATGGGGCAGAGGCGGCACACGCGGGTGGAAGAGAGGAGACGAGGGAGGACACAAGGGACGCGGTCTAACCTAGGTCAGGATGAATTTTGGTCTTCGGCCCAAAATCGAAACATTTAGCGCCAAGAATGATTTGCCAACACGCGCGCAGCTCCAAATTTTCGGTCAGTGAGAGCCTGAGGGGTAAGTTAGGGAACGTTCGATCGAGATGCTGCCTACGACTGAGATTCACTTCCGCAGGGTGATCCGTGGGTATCCTCAATTCTGATTGGATGGATAAGAGAGCGTATGTATTTCAGACCAAATGATCAATGTTATGTAACATAGTTCCAAATGAAACCTTCGCGTGGCGTCATGTTGTGTGGTATAGTTCTAAGAAAAAATATCAAAATTGGTAAATTGATTGTGTCTCGAAAAAACCTTCTCATAAATGACCTATCATGTCCGAGGTTTCATGACTTTTGGGCCAAACGACCAATGTTATGACCCCTGGCGAAAAAGAGAAATTCCTGCCGAATCGGCAGGAAGTCGGTCCGGTTTGAACTACAAGTAGATGATCCGATGCTCATGATTTTTGGCAAAAATCATTTTTAGACTCACAATATGCTATTTTTTTAGAGATCCAATACAAGTTTAGCGAGGTTGAGCCCCTAGCTAAGAACCTTCGTGTCCGTCGTTTTGACCATAGTTTGAAACGGGCATAAAAAATTCAAAAATGGTCCGATCAATGCAAATACTTCGTGTGGTGTCTTATTATGTGACATAGTTGCAAGAAAAATACCAACCTTGGTATATTCCAAGTGTCTCAGAAAAACCTTCTCAGAAATGACCTATCATATCCGAGGTTTCATGGCTTTCGGACGAAACGACCAATGTTATGGCCGGAATCGCGGCATGGTTTGTGATAATGTGCCCATATTGTGCACACATATGCATCATGGGATGGTGAACAATGTTGCAGGAGAAAGTTTTCCTTTTCGACGCACGGAAAATCCAATTTCCATTTCCCGAGCGCAAAAAAGGGCCGTTTTATGAAGCAACCACCAAACGACAGTTTTAGAATGGTACTGTCACATTTTGTAAAAATATTAGACCACCTTACATGGACAATGTCCCAACCGGGGTATCTCAAACCTTTCTGTTCACCCCTGGCGAAAAAGACAAATTCCTGCCGAATCGGTAGGAAGTGGGTCCGATTTGAACTGCAGGTACATGATACGATGCTCATGATTTTTGGCAAAAATAATTTTTAGACTCACAATATGATGTTTCATCAGAGATCCAATGCGAGTTTAGAGAGACTCATCCCCTAGCTAAGAGCCTTCTTGTCCGCCGTTTTGGCCATAGTTTGAAACAGGCATAAAAAATTCAAAAACGGTTTGATCAATGCAAATCCTTCGCGTGGTGTCTTATTATGTGACATAGTTGCCAGGAAAAATACCAAACTTGGTATATTGCAAGTGTCTAAAAAACCTTCTCAGAAATGACCTATCATGTATGAGGTTTCATGTCTTTCGGGCCAAACGACTAGTGTTATGGCTAGAATCGCAGCATGGTTTGTGATAATGTTCCCGTATTGTGCACGCGTGTGCATATTGGGATGGAGAACAATGTTGCAGGAGAAAGTTTTCCTTTTCGACGCACAGAGAATCCATTTTCCATTTTCCGAGCGCAAAAAACGGGCCGTTTTGTGAAGCAACCACCAAACGACAGTTTTAGAATGGTACCGTCACATTTTGTAAAAATATTAGACCACCTTACATGGACAATGTCCCAACCGGGGTATCTCAAACCTTTTTGTTCACCCCTGGCGAAAAAGACAAATTCCTGCCGAATCAGTAGGAAGTGGGTCCGATTTGAACTGCAGGTACATGATCCGATGCTCTTGATTTTTGGAAAAAATCATTTTTAGACTCACAATATGATGTTTCATCAGAGATCCAAAGCGAGTTTAGAGAGACTCATCCCCTAGCTAAGAGCCTTTTTATCCGCCGTTTTGGCCATAGTTTGAAACGGGCATAAAAAATTCAAAAATTGTCCGATCAATGCAAATCCTTCACGTGGTATCTTATTATGTGACAGAGTTGCCAGGAAAGACACCAAACTTGGTATATTGCAAGTGTCTCGAAAAAACCTTCACAAAATGACCTATCATGTTCGAGGTTTCATGGCTTTCGGGTCAAATGACCAATGGTATGGCTAGAATCAGGGCATAGTTTGTGATAATACACCTGTATCGTTCACACATGTGCATCGTGGGATGGCGAACAATGTTGCAGGAGGAAGTTTTCCATTTGGTCGCATGGAAAAACCATTTTCTATTTTCCAAGCGCAAAAAACGGGCCGTTTTGTGAAGCAACCACCAAATGAAAGTTTCAAAATGCTACCATCTCATTTTTCAAAAATAATAGGACACCTTACATGGACAAATGTCCCAACCGGGGTATCTCAAAACTTTCCTTCCACCCCTGGCGAAAAAGACAAATTCCTACCAAATCAGCAGGAAGTGGGTCCGATTTGAACTACAGGTACATGATCCGATGCCCATTATTTTTGAAAAAAATGATTTTTAGACTCACAATGTCATGTTTCTTTAGAGATCCAATGCGAGTTTAGCGAGGCTCGACCCTGAGCTAAGAATCTTTATGCCCGCCGTTTTGACCAAAGTTTGAAACGGGCATATTAAATTCAAAAACGGTCCGATCAATGCAAATCCTTCGCGTGGTGTCTTATTATGTGACATAGTTGCAAGGAAAAATACCAAACTTGGTATATTGCAAGTGTCTCAAAAAAACCTTCTCAGAAATGACCTATCATGTTCAAGGTTTCATGGCTTTCGGGCCAAACGACCAATGTTATGGCCTGAATCGTGGCATAGTTTGTGATAATGTGCCCATATTATGCACTCATATGTATCATGGGATGGCGAACAATGTTGTAGGAGGAAGTTTTCCTTTTTGTCGTGCAAAAAAACCATTTTCCATTTTCCGAGCGCAAAAAACGGGTCGTTTTGTGAAGCAACCACCAAATGACAGTTTTAGAATGCTACCACCACATTTTTCAAAAATATTAGACCACCTTTCATAGACAATGTCCCAACCGGGGTATCTCAAACCTTTTCGTCCACCCCTGGCAAAAAAGACAAATTCCTGCCGAATCGGTAGGAACTAGGTCAGATTTGAACTATAGGTACATGATTTGATGCTCGTGTTTTTTTGTAAAGAACATTTTTAGATTCACAATATACTATTTTATCAGAGATCCAATGCAAGTTTAGAGAGGATCGGCCCTGAGTTAAGAATATTCATGTCCGATATTTTGACTATAGTTTTAAAGCAACACAAAAAAATTAAAAGTTAACCAAACAATGTAAACATGATAATTCTCCAACACTATTGTTTTAATATCGTCAAAATGAACAAAATTGATTTTTGGATCCCCTCAATCCGAGATCGTATGCAAATTGTACGGTTAAATTACTCAAATAACTTTTAAAAGTTTGTGAAAAATAATAATTCAAAATCTATTAGGACTAAAGTTTCATGGGCCATATTTTCCGCCAAAGTTTGCTTTCTAATAGTATATGGGACGAGGGCCCATTCGGTGTAGCAAAAGGTAAAAAAAGAGGAAATCAAATGGGCATGTGTGCTTTGGCAGAGGGCCCGCCGAGTTTCTTAAAGCACGAACACTACGTATTTATGAACATAAGGGGTGACCTCGCCGGCCGGCACCGCCCGCCAGACAAGCCCCTCCGTCGCAGGGAGGTAGTCTTCGACGAGCAGCTCGTTGATGTCATTATTGGTGACGTCAGAGCCGCGCCACTCCCCTTTATGAGAGTCACCCTCCTCCTCCAGCGGCTCCAGCGACGCTGGGATATGGTCATCGCCGGTGGACTCCACCACCGCGGACCTTGGCAGCACTAGAACTTCTGGAGGCACCAGGACAGAGCTCGCCGGCTTGGCTGCGGCATCGCTCGCCGCCGCCATGGAAGAAGTAGAGCTGGTGCTGGCCATTGGGGTGAGAGGGGAGGTGACTGAGGATATTGGGAGATTAGGGTTTTGCGCGTACGCGCGGAGGTCTCGAGGAGGTGCCCGCAGGAGGAAGACGATGACGCAGGGGGAGAATGAGGTGAAGAGATGAAAATCTGCCATGGTTAAAATTTATAACCCCGACGTCAAGATTCGTGCAAACTGATCGAATGGTCAGCGTGTGGACGACGTGTGCGGGCGCGTGCGCAGAAATTTCCCCATGTTCCCAACCGCCGCCGCCAACGGTTTGTATCCTTCATGCGGGAAAAACGGACATGATTGTGTTCTCTGCATGTGTGAGTTACGAGGCGCCGCTGACCTATGTCTACGTTGCTCTAGCTGACACGGGCGGATGAACCATCCCATCGGAAGATTCCCGCATGGACGGATCCAGTCCGACTACGAGAAGAGTACGATGGAAGATTCAGCAGTTCTTCGACTTACAAGTTGAAGACGGAGAAACCTTGCAGGGCTCTTGGGAGGACTACAAGATATTGCTTGAAGATTTGCTGATATTCACATAGACGGAGCATTCAACCTGAAGAGGCAAGACGGCGCAAGATCTCGGAGTTCTCCGGGGGCTACTGTTGGGGATATGCTATATGGGTATCATCATAGCATGTCTCTTATCCGGTTAACCCGGGTGTCCCACAGTTGGTAGCATGGCCCATGTCCTGCTGGGCGGCCTAGTTAGATGGATCCAGAAGGGAGGCCCATGCCGGATAAAGGAAGGCTACGGAGGAGTCACCGACGTACCCGAAGCCTTGGAGTGTAAGACACGTTAGACTAGTTGTATGCCGTGTAGGACTCTGTAACCTGTACGGCTAGGAATTTTCCTGTAACCCTAGGTTTTGGCGACTATATAAGTCGGGCCTATGGGAGCCTTTAGGGCACAAGTCATATCGATTCAACATACACCTCGCACAGCGAACCAATCCCTGTAACTCGGCGTATTGCCATTATAGTGATTTATAGCAGGAGTAGGATTCCGCCACCGTCGTGGGATCTGAACCTAGGTAAGCTGTGTTACCTCGTACCCGCCAACCTTTCGCATTACCCCACGTCTCTAAACATGCACTCTAAGGACCCCTCCATGGCGTACTCTTCGGCAATACCATGACACATTTGGTGGAAATGGAATACTAGCAAGGGGTTTTATGTGAATGTTTGTTAATTAAAGTACTTAACAAAATTCTGAATAAATAAATAAAAGAGTTTTATTTAAATGAGATTTTGCATTAAATTTGGTGGAAATTTAATGCATGTGAGTGGATTTTTGAGTGGAGGCTCTTTTATGGGAGTGGAGGCTTTTCATTTTGAGTGGGAGATCCACCCACATGAATGTGGGAGAGGTGGGGGCAGCCCCCATGGCTGGGCGCCATGCCCCTTGGGTGCCCCCCTCTCCCCTATAAAAGGCCCCACTCTCATCCTCTCAAAGCACACCTCCTCGCGAAGGATCTCTCTCCCCCCTTTAGAATTTCCCCATGGTCTCGGATCAGCGAGATACATGTTCCCGATGGCTTTTTTTGGAAGAATTTGTTGCTTCCGCTGCTTCGCTGGAGAGAGGGCGCGAAGGTTGTCGGGGTACCCGTACGTGTGTGCGATCACGGATGCACCACTGCTTTGAGGTGCTGGACTCGATCGTGCTGGACCGGCTGGACCAGATGGACTTCATCACGATCTTGAGATCGACAAGTGTTCATCTACATCATCCACGAGTACAACCTCGTTAATGCTATTCGATCTTCAAGGGTATGTATTCTATGGATGTATATCCACCCGTTGCTTGTATCTAGTAGATATATCTTGGTACTTAGATGTTCCCATCGTAGGAAATTTTTTGTTTTCTATGTTGCGAACCCTACAGTGGTATCAGAGCCGGATCTATGCGTAGATGCTTTGCACGGGTAGTACACATATGAGTATGTGGGCAATGATGATCATTTTATTGCTTCTTAGTTGTACTTTGGATATTGGTGGCATAGTGGGATGAAGCGGCCCGGACAAACTTTACATGTCCTCGCACGTGAGACCTGTTCCACGCTTGACATGCAACTAGTTTGCATAAGTGGCTAGCGGGTGTCTGTCTCTCCTACTATAGTCAATATATAATTTGCAACGAGTTGTCAACAATTTGGTTATCCTCGTTGTGGTTCATGTTCGTAGGTAAGAACGTTTCTATCTTCAAAAGCCCTAAACCACGTAAAACTTGCAATGGATAAATTAGAGGCATCTAGTTTAGATTGTTGCTGGGCTAGTGTTATGATATGGTGATGTTGTAAGTAGAATTATGAGATGATACTCTTACAACTATCATATCCCAAAATTTTCCAAATTTTGAAATGTGAAAAATAAATAAACAAAATAAACTATTGTTGATTTTTAGGGTGAGAAGAAACTTTTTGATTCCAATTGGAAACATCAAAACCTATTTTGATCAAATAAAATCTTAAAGGGATTTAAAAAGATAAACAATTAATAAATAAAATTATGATAGTTGGAATTATTATTTTGGATCTTTTAATAAAAAGATTTGATTTTCAAAAGCAAAGGTAGAATTTTAAATAAGGATTATTTTATAGAGCCAAATTAAATCTTGGCCAAGCTTTTGAAATAAAATATTTCTATTTGATAAAAAGAGTAAAGGTTTATTTAAATAAAATAATGAGGATTTATTAATATCCAATTTTATTAAAGTAAAGGTTTTTCCATTTTAAATAAACACTAAAAACTTGTTAATCTATTTTAAATAAGATTTCCAAGTGTTTTATATTTTCAAATAAAACCTACTGAAATGGTTTTGATATTATTTAGATTTCAAAAAGAGTTTTTAAAAATAAATTAAACCCTATTTGAATTAAAGACTAAGGTCTATTTTAATTAATTATTAAATAGATCCTAAAAAGAATAAAAAATTATTTTGTTTTGGACTTTGGATTGTGTTATTAAACAGAACTAAAATAAATAGTTTTGGTGGTGATTTGATTTGATTTGTTGTTTGAATTATTGGTTTGAAAATCAAAACAGAAATTCATATTGGAAAAAGAATAAGCTTTCAGAATAAAAAAAGTGAAACAAACAGACCCAACCCATCTGGCCCACTAAGCCCAGCATAGCCCACCCGGCATACCCTCACTGAATCATTTTCTTTCAATCAATCTCGCACCCACCAAGTCATTGACGCAGAGGTCCCACTCTTTCTCTCCCTCTCTCGCTGTCAGCACGGCCCCACTGCCACGCAATCATCTTCAACCCCACGGCCACGTCGCCTCGCCGTTTCTGGCAGTAACTCCGGCGATGAATACCAGTTAATGCCTGCGTTATTTCTTCCTACGATCACGCGTAGATAAATGCCCACGCCTCTTCTCTCTTTCCCCTCGCTTGCCTCTCCCTCTCTGCCCCCAGGCTGGGTGAATTTCGAGCTTGACCACCTCCGTCTCCGACAGCGTTCCCGGGCAATTCCGGCGAACCGCAGCCGCCTCTCCACTCCCCGAGCACGCAAGCTTGCTCTCCATGCCCTTGCGCGTCTTCCCATAGCCCCATCTCGCTCCCGCGCGCTCTAGAAGCTCGGCTTCGTCAACATCAGAGCGCCACCGACGACGTGTTTACTCCGGTGAAGTCTCCCTGGTGAGCCAGACCGCCCCGAGCCCTCTCGATCATGCTCACATGAATGCCACACTCTCCTGCGTCAAACCGTGCCTCTATCTTGCCTCGGCGCGACCTGCAGCCTCCTCCCCGACGATGAACAGAACCGCCTGACGCCGCCACCCACTCCGGCGAGCAATCACCGCCGTTCCTGAGCGCCCCTCACCAAACCAACAGCACCTCGAGCTTCACTAGGACCCTGCGAACACTGTGGGCCCCTCCTATGTCTTCCTTTCTTCCTGTATCGCCGGAACCGCCATTAGCAGAGCGTGCTCCGCCGCTGCCAGCGCCGCCCACTCTTGGTCAAGCGCATAGCATCCGTTGGATCCGAATCTTGTGGCTAAGAATAGATCTAGCCGAAGGGGTATGCGTCAATCTGAGCCACGCGTTTTAAGTTAAATCCTACGGTCCAGAGAGGCTAATCCGCACGAAGCGGTACCGTCCAATAGAAACACGCCACGTGGACAAGGTTTTATTTAAAACAGAAATTAGAATCTATTTGATATGCAAACTTGTAAAATACATAACTTTAATTCTACACGTCAAAATTTTGCAAATTTTATATCAATGGATTCAGCAGAACAAGTACTTTGCAACCATGCACTGTGTTAAATGTTTTGCTTCTGGAAAATTGGTTGAATTTGCAGAAACTTGTGTAGGCTTATTTAGAATATAAAAATTGTTCTAGTTATGTTTTTGAGTTGAAATCTTTGCAAAATGGTTTGTTGTGAACCTACTGACCCTAGGAACCAACTTATGGATTTAAAAATGTATTTTGTGAAGTTAAGGAGTAAATAGTTGAATTATCTCATTTCTAGACAAATAAAAATATTGTTTTTGTTTTAGAAATGATTTTTGAGTAAAACCTTTGGGAAATGATTTGATTCAAACCTTCTGACCCTAGACACCAAGTTTTGTGAATTAACAACTTATTTGATGAACAATATAAAATCATTATTTTGCTATAAGATATTTTCAACCACATAAAATATTGATTTGATTTAAAAATGGTTTATAGATAAAACCTTTTGCAAATGGTTTTACCACTTTAGTAAATGACCACTTTTGAACTTTATAATGTTTAGAGCCTAGTGGAAACCACTTTTGCAAATAAAACTATCTTTTGCATGCTTGCATGCATGACCTTGTTTTTGTTATTTTATGTGTGATAAATTGTTTGAATGTTAGTTGAATTTGTGTTTGCTTGATTGAATTGTAGTGAAGTTAGAAGAGTGTGATATTTGCAAGATCAAGAAGTGAACCAACCATTCTCTACTAAAAAGGCAAGTGACACTATCATCCATGTCCTACTATTTTCATTACACTTAGTGGATTTTGTAACATGCATGGAAAGGTTTACTATATTTTATGCTATGCTAAATCCTAATAGGATACCCTTGTATATCCCTTAGTGGAAACAATGTAGTTGTAGTATGCTTAGCCCTGCTATATATTGGGATGGGATACATGATATGATTATATGAAGTGTTGAAAAGATATATGTTTTATATAATAAAACAAGTACTCAATGAACCACCTGGGTGGACAAGGATACTCAAGTTTTGGACAAGGTGGAAACAAAAGGAACCATGTTTATATGGCTATCTCTTTTTGTATGTGAACTAGAAGAAAATCACCCAGAGACTTAGAGATTGAACATGTTCCTCGTACAGTGGCTTCCGTGTACAGCCACATGTTAAATGGGCTCTGGCTTAGTCAACTACATAGTGGAAGACCCATGCATTGGCATCTTCAGGTTAGCTAGAATTGTGTAAGGGAACTTGAAACCCTACATTGGTGCCTAGATGAAAAGCTTGCATTGTGTATTGGGAGGACTCCTATGGAAAGACTTTGTCACATTCTCAATCTACCAGTACTCCATCTTGGTGAGTACTTATCCAGCGGCCACTGGTGGCATCAAGATGAGATTGTGTCTTGTGGGTAAAGTGTACAACTTCTGCAGAAGATCAAATTCTAAGTACTTAGCCGTGTCCCCGGTTATGGACAACTACTGAGCAACTAAGGCTTGAAGCTATGGAAGATCTCGACATTCCAATTTCTCAAAATAAAAGTTGATGGTGACAACAAGGGATTATGAAGCACTTGGAGTTTTCCAAGAAGTTCAGAAAGATTTGACAAAAGATTAAAAATTATTTTTGAAAAGATAGGATAAAACTATATTGCTTTCTACAAAGAGCCTAAACCCCACTTAGCCAAATATGCATGTAATGATAGGATCCACTTATTTCTACATAGTAGTGAAACTTGCCAATACAATTCAAATGTATTGACCCTTGTGGCTGCAACTTATTATGTTGCAGGCTTGTTTGATGTTAGTGGAGTTTAATGATTAGTATTACAAGTCTACAACCAACATGATTGCCTGTGTGTTAGACCCCTCCTTTATAAAGGAAAGGATCCCTGTGATTGCAATGCTAGTCCCTGGATCAATGCTAGCATCCACATTTTAAGATGAAGTACACAGATACAAAGGTCGTTTATTACATTCATTCCAGAGACAAAACATAGTCTTTTACAACTCATGGCCATAGGCCTAATACAAGAGTTTAAGGAATAAGCAAATAAACACAAGTCTTCATCTTCATGTGCCACAGGCAAGCATGTTGAGTGTAGACTCATGACTCCTATTCATCATCGGAGTAACCTGCAACATCACAAGTTACAGCCACAGAGGGTCAATACTTTGGAATAGTATTGGCAAGTGATACCTTAGTATTTTTAAGTGGGCTATAATACTATATGCATTTTGGCTAAGTGTAGCTTGGCTTGCTTTGCTTGAAAATAAGTTTTCCTAATAGTTGAAATCACTAAGTTTTCTTTGTCAAAAACATTCCCAAAGAACCACCAATAGACATTGGGGACCTTCACCCTTGTTCACCCATAAATTTTACTTAGAAGTTGGAGTGATGAGATTCTTGTAGCTTCCATGTCTTGATGCTCAAAAGTGTCCATTGCCTTGGACTAGGCTAAGTACTTAGGTTTTCCATCTGCAGAGGTTGTGCACTTTCCCCACCAGACTTGGTTTCCCAAGACAGGACCTTTCAGAAGCCTTTCCTTAATCAAATGGACGCGTTCCAACCTAACATCCCATCTACCACCAACTGTCCAAATGACTAAGTTCTAGCAACCTATATGATCAAGGCAGAGCCCATATTGCCAAGTGGTTGCACTGTAAGCTTTCTCAACACTTGGCCTCCAAATCCCTTTGTGCCTGGGTGGATTACCACAAGTGAGATACACAACCCAAGTCCATGGCCTTGTGTAACCACTCAACATAACCCATTCTTCCATTCCACCCAGGAGGTTCATTTGACTTAGTGGTTTTATTAGGAAAGTATAAGTCTCATGACTTAGAAATATTTTCATCATAGTAAGTGTAGTTTTTCACCAACCCTTGTTTGCTATATAGCTAGGCTAAGCAAGGCATGGCAACTTATCATAGGGAAAATTCCTTAGCAATTCTACTATTCTAAACTACATAGGATTTCCCAATTTTAGCATTAGACAAAATAACATGCAAACAAAATATCTAATGCTAGTTCAAAACATAGGTTAGAAATATTCATGAAAATATCACTTGCCTTGGTAGTGGGAGAGCTGCACTCTTCACAATCACAATCACTAGCAAAATCTACACAAAATTATAGCATACAATTACACACCATTATATACAATCAAAAATAATATGAATGCATGTATGCAAGAATTTTACTAAGTGGTGATTTTGAAAATTCTACCAAGCATGTGCATGATACTGAAACATAACAGGACACAAAATTTGCCCTATCAAAACTTATTTAACATTAAAACTAATTACCAAAATAAAACTATACTCAAAATAGCTTTAAACAAGATTCCACAAATAAAGTCATTTTAATGGTTACTATTTGTTAAAAAAATTGGACATTCAGAAAGGTCTTGTTTCACTGAATCCAACGGTATAAAATTTGTAAAAATCTAACGTGGCATTCAAAAGTTATAGCAGTTTAAAGTTTGGATCAAAATCTGGTTTTAAATTCTGTTTTTAAATTTAATCTCGCCACGTCACAACCTCATGGCGCTGCATCGTTCGGCGGATCGCTCTGTGGACCGCACGATATAAGTGGATCTGGCGGCTGATGCGCTTACCCTTCGTTTAAAGTTCTATCCTAGCCCTACGATGCAGATCCAACAGTCTAAATCACCAAGTCAGAAACTGGCGGCGCTTAGCGGCTGTGCGCGGCGGCGACGACTAGACGGTGGAGGCGCCGGCGGTACAGGTCACTAGGAGGATAGGGAAGGTACTCACTGAGACTGCAAGGACGTGGGGATGCTCAACTCGTGCAGCCGGCAAGGCGCCAGGTTGCGGAATTCCTCGCCGGAGTTGGATCTGGCAACGGTGGCTCTGCTTGAGGTCGAAGGCGACGTTGTGGATCGCTAGGATGCAAACGGAGGATGTGGTTAGATGCAGAAGACCACGGCGAAGACGCGTGCGTGACAAGCAGGGTTCGGGACGGTCTGGACTTACCGCTGAAGCTCGCCGGAGTTGGAGCTGGAGACGGTGGCGGTCAGTCGTCGACGTTGCTGGAGCTACAAGTCATGCGAAGGTAAGCGGGGTGTGTCAGTAGATGCGCCGCGATTCACTGGACAAGACAGCATGAAAGAGGGGCAGAGGGAAACACGAGACTCACCGGAATTACTTGAGCCGTCGGGGGCAAGGGTTGCAGCAATGCGCGCACTGGGGCGTCTGTGCTTGGGGTTTGGGGAAAAAGAGAGAGGGGGCAGAGGGGGTTTATGTAGCCTGCTCGCGAGCGAGAATCACTCGAGCTTTAATCAATTTAAGCCAGTAATCAGGAAACGCCGTGTTGATTTGGGGACGAACAGTCGTGGGGGGTGGAGACGATGCTCGGGTGGGCGGTTGTCACGAGAAGGAAGTGAAGCGGTCCCTCTGTCAGTGAGTTGGTGGGTGCAGAGTGGTAAAGAAAACGGTTCATGGGTGTGTACCATCTGGGTCGGCCAGATTGGCTGGTTTGGCTATTTTTTTCTTCTTAATTCTTTTTCCTTTTCAGATTGAATTTCTAGAAATGGTTTTAAAACCCAAATTCAAATCTGTTTGAATCCAAAGCTTTACATGACTTTTGTACAATAAATCTTGCTCTTAAATAGGTGTTAAACACATCTGAACACTTCTGAACATTTGGGTCTTTTGAAAATAAATTAAAACTATGCCTTTATGATAATAGGCATATAATTTGTTTTTAATTAATATTTTTCTTTGCTACTATGCTCAAATTTTTGGAAATCACTTGTGTTTGGATTCTAAACAATAATGAAGGATAAATAGCATTTTCCCAACAATAATTAGCACAAAGGCTAGGGTTTCCTTACATAAAATAATGAGCCACAATTGCTCCTGTTTCTGAAATGATTTTGAGAAAAACCCTAAATGATGATGAATGCAAGGATGATATGAATGAGTTTTGGAATATGAATTTAGGGATGTTACACTGTGGCACTTTGAATATGAAAGACCCCATGCTATTGTTATATTCTGCTGCATTGTAATGTGATAGCCAAATGAGCTATGTAAGATGTAATGAATTATTTTATTCCTGGTTATAAAGTTGTATTATGACCTTTGTTTCTTGATATTACATCTTAACTGTGGATGCTAGATATTGATCCAGGGACTAGCATTGTAAACACATGGATCTCTACCTTATTAAAGGTTGGGAACCTTACAGATGGTATCAGAGCACTGGTATGCCTGTAGGATTGTTACCCTAGGATTGGACAAAACCCCTTAGAAAAATAGGAGTTGTTTTTGTCCCAAAACTTATTTACAAACAATCTTGTAAATTGTTTCCTCAACCTTTTTGGTTTTGATTCTACATCTCTTCTATTTCAAACTTGATGGACAAAGCCTACCCCATGGCCAAAGACTTCACCATGAGCAAAGGACTTCATCAACTCTAATGACTTCAACATCTTCAAGTGATATCAACCTTATTCTCAACTAGGATTTCAACTTAGACATCACTAAGGACTACAAGTGAAAAACCAAGAGACATTAGATTGCCCCCAAAAAAATGATATAAAGATAGAGTATGGATCATATTGACCTATGAGGTATGATTATACTAAGTTATTTTATTTCAAGAAAACTTGTTGTTTCCTTCAACTCATGAGTTAAGCTCATAAGTTGTTAAGTGAATAGTTGTTTTTTGATTGTTTGATTGATTGATTGATTGATTGATTAAACTTGGTTGTTTTGAGTTGTGTGTTAGGACTTCTTAAAACCTATCCATCATTACTCATCCCTATCAATCCAACAGATGCCTCCCCGTCGTGCCAACCCCAACCAAAACAACAACATCACTCCTGAGATGCAGCAGATGTTGACAGCTCAGACACAACTGATGTAGGAGATGACCACATTCATACAGAATCACAACAACAACAACAACAACAACAACAACAACAACAACAACAACAACAATCAGAATAATCCTCTAGCACTTGAATTGCTCACCAAGTTTCTGAAAGTTAGGCCAGCAAGGTTCTCTGGAACAACTGATCCAATGGAAGCCAATGACTGGTTACGTTCAGTGAACAAAGACTTAGTGACTGTTGGCTGCACCGATGAAGAAAATGTTAGGTTTGCAGCATTTTCTGCTTGAAGGACTAGCATCAACATGGTGGGACAACTTTCAGATCACCACTCCCCTTGAAGATGTAACTTGGGCTATTTTTGAGGATGCTTTCCGTACAACTCACTTCTCACCTGGAGTGATGTACTTGAAGAAAAAGGAGTTTCACGATCTGAAACAGCGTCACCTTAGTGTGGCTGAGTATATTGAAGAATTCAACAATCTGGCACGCTATGCACCGGATGAAGTTGATACAGATGCTAAGAGAAAATAAAAATTTCTTGAAGGACTTAATGATGAGTTGAACCTGCAGCTAGCTGTTGCCTATGTCCCAACTTATCAATCACTCTGTGACAAAGCCACTATATTGAAAACAAGATGAATCAAGTTGAGAACAGAAAGAGAAAGCATAAGCTCAAGAATCACTCAGGATCATCACAAAAGAAGCATTCATTCAAAAATAGCAAGGAAGATTATGAACCACATCAGTATCACCACAACAACAATGGAAGTGACAATAATGGAAATGATACTGACAATGGAGATGACCTTGGTCAGAACCAACATGACACTTTCAAGAAGAAAGATATTAGCCAGTTGCAGTGCTATAATTGCAAGGAGCTTGGACACTATGCATCAGACTATCCTGAGAAGAAAAATAAAAAGGATGCTAGAAGAGCCAATGGAAATGACTCCAATGTGAACCAGAAAGGACATGTGAACCACATTGTCATGGATGGAATCTTTGAAGAGATAGAAGAAGTGGATGTCAGGAACTAGTAAACTCAGAAGAGTCAAATAAGGATTCCTTGTCTAGATATTAAGTGTTGAACTCATAGTCAAGTGAACCATCAATGTAACCGTATGAGACTTTATTTTTAAGGGTGGTAGTACCCTAGTTGTCTTCAAGCCAATTTGTAACCCTAGCCTTCCCAAATCTCGGGACGAGATTTATTTTAAGGGTGGTAGCCTGTCACATCCCAAAATTTTCCAAATTTTGAAATGTGAAAAATAAATAAACAAAATAAACCATTGTTGATTTTTAGGGTGAGAAGAAACTTTTTGATTCCAATTGGAAACATCAAAACCTATTTTGATCAAATAAAATCTTAAAGGGATTTAAAAAGATAAACAATTAATAAATAAAATTATGATAGTTGGAATTATTATTTTGGATCTTTTAATAAAAAGATTTGATTTTCAAAAGCAAAGGTAGAATTTTAAATAAGGATTATTTTATAGAGCCAAATTAAATCTTGGCCAAGCTTTTGAAATAAAATATTTATATTTGATAAAAAGAGTAAAGGTTTATTTAAATAAAATAATGAGGATTTATTAATATCCAATTTTATTAAAGTAAAGGCTTTTCCATTTTAAATAAACACTAAAAACTTGTTAACCTATTTTAAATAAGATTTCCAAGTGTTTTATATTTTCAAATAAAACCTACTGAAATGGTTTTGATATTATTTAGATTTCAAAAAGAGTTTTTAAAAATAAATTAAACCCTATTTGAATTAAAGACTAAGGTCTATTTTAATTAATTATTAAATAGATCCTAAAAAGAATAAAAAATTATTTTGTTTTGGACTTTGGATTGTGTTATTAAACAGAACTAAAATAAATAAGTTTGGTGGTGATTTGATTTGATTTGTTGTTTGAATTATTGATTTGAAAATCAAAACAGAAATTCATATTGGAAAAAGAAAAAGCTTTCAGAATAAAAAAAGTGAAACAAACAGACCCAACCCATCTGGCCCACTAAGCCTAGCAAGAGCCCACCCGGCATACCCTCGCTGAATCGTTTTCTTTCACTCAATCTCGCACCCACCAAATCACTGACGCAGAGGTCCCACTCTTTCTCTCCCTCTCTCGCTGTCAGCACTGCCCCACTGCCACGCAATCATCTTCAACCCCGCGACCACATCGCCTCGCCGTTTCTGGCAGTAACTCCGGCGATGAATGCCAGTTAATGCCTGTGTTATTTCTCGCTGTGATCATGCGTAGATAAACGCCCATGCCTCTTCTCTCTTTCCCCTCGCTTGCCTCTCCCTCTCTGCCCCCAGGCTGGGTGAATTTCGAGCTTGACCACCTCCATCTCCGATAGCGTTCCCGGCCAATTCCGGCGAACCGCAGCCGCCTCTCCACTCCCCGAGCATGCAAGCTTGCTCTCCAGGCCGTTCTGGCGTCGCCCATAGCTCCAGCTCTAGCGCTCGGCTTTGTCAACATCAGAGCGCCACCGATGACGTGTTTACTCCGGCGAAGTCTCCCTGGTAAGCCAGACCGCCCGAGCCCTCCCGATCATGCTCACGTGAACGCCACACTCGCCCGCGTCTAACCGTGCTTCTATCTTGCCTCGGCGCGACCTGCAGCCTCGTCCCCGACGACGAACAGAACCGCCTGACGCCGCCACCGACTCCGACGAGCAATCACCGCCGTTCCTGAGCGCCCCTCACCAAACCAACAACACCTCGAGCTTCACCAGGACCCTGCGAACACTATGAGCCCCTCCTATGTCTTCCTTGCTTCCTGTATCACCGGAACCGCCGTTAGCAGAGCGTGCTCCGCCGCTCGCCGCCGCCAGCGCCGCCCACTCTTGGTCAAGCGCATAACATCCGTTGGATCCGAATCTTGTGGCTAAGAATAGATCTAGGCAAAGGGGTATGCGTCAATCTAAGCCACGCGTTTTAAGTTAAATCCTACGGTTCAGAGAGGCTAATCCGCACGAAGCGGTACCGGCCAATAGAAACACGCCACGTGGACAAGGTTTTGTTTAAAACAGAAATTAGAATCTATTTGATATGCAAACCTGTAAAATACATAACTTTAATTCTACACGTCCAAATTTTGCAAATTTTATATCAATGGATTCAGCAGAACAAGTAATTTGCAAACATGCACTTTGTTAAATGTTTTGCTTCTGGAAAATTGGTGAATTTGTAGAAACTTGTGTAGGCTTATTTAGAATATATAATTTTTTCTAGTTATGTTTTTGTAAGATCCCTCCTTTGTAAAGGAAAATGATCCCTGTGATTGCAATGCTAGTCCCTGGATCATTGCTAGCATCCACAGTTTAAGATGAAGTACACAGATACAAAGGTCATTTATTACATCCATTCCAGAGATAAAACATAGTCTTTTACAACTCAAGGCCACAGGCCTAATACAAGAGTTTTGGAATAAGTAAATAAACATAAGTCTTCATCTTCATGTGCCACAGGCAAGCATGTTGAGTTTAGACTCATGACACCTAATCATCATCGGAGTAACCTGCAACATCACAAGTTACAGCCACAGTGGGTCAATGCTTTGGAATAGTATTGGCAAGTGATACCTTAGTAAATTTTTAAGTGGACTATATTACTATATGCATTTTGGCTAAGTGTAGCTTGGCTTGCTTTGCTTGAAAATAGGTTTTTCCTATTAGTTTAAATCACTATGTTTTTCTTTGTGAAAAACTTTTCCAAGAAACCACCACTAGACATTGGGGTCCTTCACCCTTGTTCACCCACAAGTTTTACTTAGAAGTTGGAGTGATGAGATTCTTGTAGCTTCCATGTCTTGATGCTCAAGTTTTCCATTTCCATGGACTTGGCTAAGTACTTAGATTTTCCATCTGCAGAGGTTGTGCACTTTCCCCACCAGACTTGGTTTCCCAAGACAGGACCTTTCAGAAGCCTTCCCTTAGCCAATGGACGCGTTCCAACCTATCATCCCACTACCACCAACTGTCCAAATGACTAAGTTCTAGCAACCTATATGATCAAGGCAGAGCCCATATTTCCAAGTGGCTGCACTATAAGCTTCTCAACACTTGGCCTCCAAATCCCTTTGTGCCTGGGTGGCATAGCACAAGTGTGATACACAAGGTAAACCATATCCATGGGCCTTATGTAACCACTCAACCAAAAACCACCATTCAAGTCCCATTCCACCCAGGAGGTTCATTGACTTAGTTGTTTTATTAAGAAAACATAAGTCCAAAAGACTTAGAAATATTTTCATCATAGCATGTATATACTTTACCAACCCTTGTTTGCTACTAGCTAGTCTAAGCATGGCATAGTAACTTAACTTAGGAGAATTCCTAGCAATTCTACAATTCTACAACTACTTAGGCTTTCCCAACGTAGCATTTGGCAAAAAGTAACATGCAAGACTTAGCAAAATATTTCTAATGCTTATACAAAATATAGGGATGGAAATATTCATGAAGTACCACTTGCCTTGGTAATGGGGAGAGAAGCACTCTTCACAATCACAGTCACTAGCAAAATCTACGCAAAAATTGTAGCACAAAATTACACACAATTCATATACAAACAAAAATATGAATGCATGCATGCAAGAAAATGCTAAGTGATGATTTTTGAAAACTCCACCAAGCAAGTGCATGATACAGAAACATAACCAAGTCAGAACTTGCTAACTAAACCTATTTAGCACTAAAACAATTTACTAAACAATTTCTATACTCAAAATGGTCCCTAATATGTTTATGTATAAAAATTCATTTTAACAGAAACTTTTTGTTAAACACATTGAAGATTCAGAAAGGGCTTGACTCACTGATTCCAACGGTATAAAATTTGCAAAAAACTAACGTGGGAATCAAAAGTTATAGCCTTTTGAAATTTGGATCTAAATCTGTTTTCAAATTCTGTTTTAATTCAAGCCCTAGCCACGCGTCTTATTTCTATTGGCCGATACCGATTCTCTCCGGATCACGCTCGTGAGCCGTAGGATCTAATTAAAACGCGCGGTCCAGATCTAGCATAACGGTTCGATTGGTGATTCTATCGTAAGCGTTGGATCCAGATCCAACGGCGCTCGAGCATGCGACCATGTCCTGGCGGCGTTTGGCGTCAGTGGCGTGAGGCCTTGTCGGCGCTAAGCGTTCTAGGTCGCCATGAGAGGAAGTCTTACCAGAACATGGTGACGTCTTGAAGCTCAAGGTGGCATTGGTTTGCGAAGGGGCATGCTGGCACGGTCTCAGGGGCTGGTCGGAGTTTGCGGCGGTGTCTGTTGCTTGCAGATGAGGTCACTGGCGAGGTTTGGCGTCGCCCTAGCACGAACCAGAGGCATTAGGAGTTGCGCAAGACGCAGGCGAACAAACTCGTGTGAAGGAGGGGGCAAGGGGCGCTCAGGTTTTACCTTAATTGGTCGCCAGAGTCTATCGGCGGCGCAGGTGGTTTCGGTCGTGAACGGAGACGACGACCTGGGTCACGAGCAGGCAAGAGAAAGGCGTCAGCGTATGCGCAGGATCAAGCTGGGCATCATCGTTTGAACCAGAGAGAGGGGGGCGGTCGAGGCTCACCGGAATCGATCGTCGGAGTCGTCGGTTCTGCGGGGCTTCGAGAGCAAATGCGCGCAGCCTGGTGGCGGAGTGAGCGAGGAGAGTGGGGGGAAAAGCTCGCGGTGCAGAGGGGATTAAATAGGCCCAGGCGCGACAGGAAACGCCTGCGGCTTTAAGGCTAATTACGCCGCGCCATTACCGGCCTTGACAGCAGCGACGACGTGGTCGCGGGCGCGGTTTGAGGAAGACGAGGGCGACGTGGAGAGGGCCCGCTCGTCAGCGAAACGCGCGAAGAGGAGGTGGGGTCTGGTCGTCAGCGGCTGTCTGGGTGCGTTGGCGCGTGCGAGAGGGAGAGGAATGGCCCGGGTGGGCTAATTGGGCATGTTCTGATGCTGGGCCAGATTGGTGGCGCCTGGCCCTTTTCTTTTGTTTTACTCCTTTTCTTTTTCTATTTCGATTTTCTGAATAGGATTTCAAATGAATTCAAGTTCCATTTGAATTCAAAACTTCTTGGGATTTTTGAAGTGAGCAATAGTCTCAAATATAGGCATAAGATCATGTGGTTGCTTTGCAAAGGCTTGGTCTAGCTTGGAGAACAAAATATTAGAGACTTGGATCTGATTTGCAAAAGTTTGAAAAGGGTTTTTGAAACCATTCTCAATTTGTAAAACTTGGTCCAAACCACACTCAAACCTTTCTATAAAGAAGACAAACAAGCTAGGTTTAAAAATCATTCAAACTCTCAAATGGGGATGGCCATTTGATTTAAATCTGCTCACATAAAATCATAGCACTAAGTGCTTCTGTTTTTCTGAAATGAGTTTGAAATGGATCTCAAATCTATATGCATGCATGAATGATATGCAAACTTTGAAATCATGATTTTAGGGATGTTATAAGTTTTGAGTTGAAATCTTTGCAAAATAGTTTGTTGTGAACCTACTGACCCTAGGAACCAACTTATGGATTTAAAAATGTATTTTGTGAAGTTAAGGCGTAAATAGTTGAATTAGCTCATTTCTAGACAAATAAAAATATTGTTTTTGTTTTAGAAATGATTTTTGAGTAAAACCTTTGGGAAATTATTTGATTCAAACCTTCTGACCCTAGACACCAAGTTTTGTGAATTAACAACTTATTTGTTGAACAATATAAAATCATTACTTTGCTAAAAGATATTTTCAACCACATAAAATATTGATTTGATTTAAAAATGGTTTATAGATAAAACCTTTTGCAAATGGTTTTACCACTTTAGTAAATGACCACTTTTGAACTTTATAATGTTTAGAGCCTAGTGGAAACCACTTTTGCAAATAAAACTATCTTTTGCATGCTTGCATGCATGACCTTGTTTTTGTTATTTTATGTGTGATAAATTGTTTGAATGTTAGTTGAATTTGTGTTTGATTGATTGAATTGTAGTGAAGTTAGAAGAGTGTGATATTTTCAAGATCAAGAAGTGAACCAACCATTCTCTACTAAAAAGGCAAGTGACACTATCATCCATGTCCTACTATTTTCATTACACTTAGTGGATTTTGTAACATGCATGGAAAGGTTTACTATATTGTATGCTATGCTAAATCCTAATAGGATACCCTTATATATCCCTTAGTGGAAACAATGTAGTTGTAGTATGCTTAGCCCTGCTATATATTGGGATGGGATACATGATATGATTATATGAAGTGTTGAAAAGATATATGTTTTATATAATAAAACAAGTACTCAATGAACCACCTGGGTGGACAAGGATACTCAAGTTTTGGACAAGGTGGCAACAAAAGGAACCATGTTTATATGGCTATCGATTTTTGTATGTGCACTAGAAGAAAACCACCCAGGGACTTAGAGATTGAACATGTTTCTCGTACAGTGGCTTCCGTGTACAACCACATGCTAAATGGGCTCTGGCTTAGTCAACTACATAGTGGAAGACCCATGCATTGGCATCTTCAGGTTAGCTAGAATTGTGTAAGGGAACTTGAAACCCTACATTGGTGCCTGGATGACAAGATAGCATTGTGTATTGGGAGGACTCCTATGAAAATACTTTGTCACATTCTCAATCTGCCAGTACTCCATCTTGGTGGGTACTTATCCAGAGGCCACTGGTGGCATCAAGATGAGATTGTGTCATGTGGGTTAAGTGTACAACTTCTGCAGAAGATCAAATTCTAAGTACTTAGCCGTGTCCCCGGTTATGGACATCTACTAAGCAACTAAGGCCTGAAGCTATGGAAGATCTCGACATTCCAATTTCTCAAAGTAAAACTTGATGGTGACAACAAGGGATTTTGAAGCACTTGGAGTTTTCCAGGAAGTTCAAAAAGATTTGACAAAATATCAAAACCTATTTTTTGAAAAGATAGGATAATACTATATTGCTTTCTGCAAAGAGCCTAAACCCCACTTAGCCAAATATGCATGTAATGATAGGATCCACTTATTTCTACATAGTAGTGAAACTTGCCAATACAATTCAAATGTATTAACCCTTGTGGCTGCAACTTATTATGTTGCAGGCTTGTTTGATGTTAGTGGAGTTTAATGATTAGGATTACAAGTCTACAACCAACATGATTGCCTGTGGCACTTTGAAGATGAAGGACCCCATGTTATTGTTATGTTCTGCTGCATTGTAATGTGATAGCCAAATGAGCTATGTAAGTGTCGTGGTGGTATCACAGCATATGCCATGGGTAGGCTAAAGATGGGGCCGATGGACGTGGAGGAATCCGGGGAGGGATGATGCAGTGAAGACCGCACTCATATGAACAAGGAGAAATACAATGCATATCGGATTGAGTCTCTCATGTGGAGATAACACCTCTTTCTCTACATATAATATCTTATAATCTTGCCTTACATGTGGATATAATCATGCTCCTTGAGCTGTATATCCTATGCCTCTATCTAGATCTCTCTATGAGATTGGAAGAGGAAGAAGAAGAGCTCCTATTGAGCAGAGAGTGGAAGAGCCCTTCGGGTCCTCCCCTGTAACGATCCCCCTGGTGCTCCTTATAAAGGGGAGCCCAGGGGACAAGACTTGTTCTACACGCTTGGCATCTAGGTGGCATATTCTGGGTATCTTCTAGAGATGCTCAGCATATTCCTTGGCATCTCTAGAGATGCCAGGCATATTCCCTAGCATCTTATTTGATACCAAGAGCATATTCCTCATGACATGTGCCAGTCTGAGCCATGGGCGTCCCAAAACTGGCACGATACTTGTGGACCTCGCCTTGAATGGGTGACATGTTCTTGCGGTGGTAGGAGAAGCATATGAAGGTAAATTAGAGAGCATACTAGGTGATTTAACCCGGCCTAGACGTTCTTGATGAGATAAAGATTGGGTCTGGCCCATAGTTGACTCGGCCTAGGACCAAAACGGCCCAACCGGACTAGATCTCCCTTCAGCCGAATTAATCAGTCAAGGCCCAGCCGGGTTAAGTAGATCCGGCCCATGAAGAGGAACAACAGCTTGGTGACCTTCCCGGCCCATGATATGTAATGAATTATTTTATTCCTGGTTATAAAGTTGTATTATGACCTTTGTTTCTTGATATTATATCTTAACTGTGGATGCTAGCTATTGATCCAGGGACTAGCATTGTAAACGCAGGGATCTCTACCTTATTAAAGGTTGGGAACCTTACAACAACACACATAGCGTGTAAGTTCCATAGACCTTGGCCTTACACATAAAGGTATGATAGTGATCATACAACGGTGCACATGACGGAGATCTTATGCGGGAACCATATCATTTCACTTACAAACTTGTGATGTTTGATTGCATCTTATATTGCTTGTTTGGCGTTTTATTAGCATAATAAGATGATCCCTCATTTAGATATCAAGATAAGAATGTGTTCTTCCTTAAGTATGCACCGACAATGTTTCGTCGCTTCAAGGCATCACGTGATGATCGGGTGTACTTGAATCCACGAGCATATCTCGGGTGTAAGACAGTTACACACGCGAATACTAAGGTTCTTACTTGGAGAGCCTAGCATGTACAGACATGGCCTCGGAACACGGACCGAAAGGTTAAGCATGATTCATATGTTTTGATATGGTGACCATATGGATGCTCACATTTGAAGCTACGCCGACTCACGTGATGATCGGACTTGGTGTAGTGGATTTGGTTCATGTAATCACCAAAAAGGCACGAGGGATGTCGTTTTTGAGTGGGAGTTCATTTCTAATTTGGATTAGTAGAACTCAATTTATCATAAATTAAATCAAAGTGAATTTGCATAATTTGTTGTATTCATTGGCATTCGTTCACCACCCTATGCATAGTTGTAATTGAGATAATAGAACTATAGAATTCTGGATATATACATTACGAACTGGTATCGTATTGTGTTGAGTGTCAATCTAAAGTTTTCACCACTCTATTTACTCCGTGAAATTTAATAATTGGTATTAAATCAAGAGTAACAATTCCAGTGTTAGTATCTTAAGTATCATGTTTGCCTCCATGATTCTTGATTATTTTAATATCAAGTTTATCTAGGATCTGGAAGAATTGTTTCAGAAACCATCATGTGTGGCAGATATAACGATATATGAAACAATGTTTTGGTTGCAATATGATAGAGTATAATATGTGTTCTCATATTGGATGAGAATTTACAAAGGTTGGAGATGCTAGACATCCTAATCATCCAAAAGGGTTTTGGAAAGAAACATTATACTCATGATTCTCCTTATAAGCTACATTAGCTTGATCATGAAAGTCGTCATGATAAGGATGAATAGAAGATGTATGTAAAGTGTTTACTACACTAAAAGATTTTGAAAGAATACTGATCATTTTGATTATGGTGATCTACTTCAAAGTGCAAGTCCAAAGGTATTATTATTTGAATATACACGCTTTGGACTATGTGTCATGTATATGGTGCCACTTTGGTGTTGATAGATTCTTTTAAAAACGAAAAGGAAATGCTGAAAGAGAATCTATAAAATATACTTGGCAGAAAAGAAAATATTGGAAATATCCAATTTAGGTATATGGATGATATACATGTTATGGTTGTATTCTTTGCTTGTTAAACAATGTGGTTCTAGGATACTTGATATCGAATTGGTTGGAATGAAATTTCATACGGAATGACGCAATTCATGAACCGCAATGGCCTAAGTAACTAGCAAGAGAATATGTGATAATGTTCATCGAAAACAATCAAACTGTTGTTTGTATTTCTCGTTGACATCAAAGCTTGACTTCAAGATTTGTTTTAATAATTGTTATTTAAATCAGGTATTATGAGAACAAAGGTTGTTCAAATAATTACCGTATTCCATATAATATGGATGATTTACAAATCTAGTTGGATAAATCACATCCATAAAACCTAATGCTAAAATGTCGCAAGGCAAATGATTGAAAGATCACTTACAAAGTGACACCGCCGTTTAAATTATATTGGAAAGAAAACATGAAGAATCTCCATATTCATGGATTTTTGGAGTCTTTGATTTGATCAAGTGACGCTTGTGAGACTTTCCTCGGGATAATTAAAACTTCGTTCAAAGGCCAAAGAAGAACGAACGACTAAAATATTGGAATTTATACATATCGATGTATGTAGTCCATTATGTATTGTCGTAAGCGATGGATTTCATCTCATATGCTTTCTCCGGAAATTTGATTGAATGTTCACTTAATGAGAAATAAGTATGAAATATTTGAAAAGTTTCAAAGACTTTCAAGATGAAGTGAAAATCATTGTGACAAGAAAATAAATGGTTTATGATTTTATCATAAGGGATTTATATGAGTTACAAGTGTAACAAGAAAAATAAATGAATTATGATTTATCATAAAGGGATTTATTTGAGTTACAAGTTTAGCAAAACACCTAGATTTACATCTCCCGAAACACCATAGGAGTATGCAGTGTTTGAGATTTGTAATGAAACCTTGTTTGACATGGTTGGATCAAAGGTGTTATTGATAAAACTGCCATTATGTTTTAAAATATTAAAGCTTTAGAGACTTCCGCTTTTACAATGAAAAGAGCTCCATCTGATCCGTTGAAATGACAACATGCAAGTTATGATTTGGGGTAAAAACCAAGTTGTCATTTCTTAAATTTTGGTATGCTAAAGATAAGTAAGATGTTTACAACTGAAGTCGGATGAGCATGTCTTTGTAGCTTATTTCGAATAACAATTGGTTATTCCTCCATAACACCAAGTACAAAAGGGTTTGTCGCTTGAAACATGAAGTTTCTTGAAGAAGGAATTTTTCATAAAAGTTAAATGGGAGGACAATAGAACTTTGATAAGGTTAACGAACCTTAGCTAAATGTGCTGAGTTGCGCAGCACTGGAAATCGTTCCGGAGGCTGCCATAATGCTCATAGATTATGTGACTCAAAGGTTGTGGTCATGGAGATCTAAGTTCCTATTGAACCAAGTAGGTCAGATAAACAATCAAATACTAAGATTTGAGAGTAAATCATTATTGTTTGACAATGATGAACTGACTATATGCAAAGAAGCGATGATGGGCCCTGACTCCATCAAATGGCTTGAAGCCATAAAATCCGTAGTACTTCCATACACGAGAAATCAAGTTTTGAACTTGGAAGACCCTCCGGAAAGGTGTAAAAACCTATCGGTCCTATAAAGAAACATACATGGATATTTCACATCTATGAAATAGTCGACATGTCTTAAAGTATTTTATGACAATGTTCAAGGAGTTGACTATGACAAGATTTGATCTTTCATAGCGATATTTAGTCTGGACGGATTAAAGTAGCAACCACTACATATAATTTGGTATATGGTAGATGAATAAACAAAACAAATTTCTTCTAATAGAATGGTTACCTAGGACGTGTACATCACACGGTCCAAAGGGTTTTGTTAAATTCAAAGGATGCTAAAAGGGCATGCAAACTTCAATGGTTGAAGTAAGCATCGCGGAGTTAGAATCTTCACCATGATGAAAAATGAGTTTTTCATCAGGAGACGATGAAGATGCTTGCATTTGCAAGAAATTAAGTGGTAGCGCTGAGACATATTTCTATTGATTAGAAATGATGTATATTTTATTGACAATGCTTAAGAATTTTATTTCGATGAATGACTTAGGCAAAACCCGAATATTTAGCATGAATGTCTATAGTGGATAGACTGTGACGCTAATATGGTTGTGCCAAACGTACATATATGAGATATTGAAGGAGTTCAATATATAAACAACAAGAAACGGTTCTTTTCGCATGGAAAAGAATTGAATTGAATCAAGCTTCAAGTGTATCGGCACCTGATAAGTGAAACAAGATTCAAGTGCTTTGACACTTGACGAGTGAAATCACGAGAATCTTTTGATCAATCATACCATGATATGTACACATGCAGATATGTCTTATGCTCTAAGTGTTATGAGCATATACCAGAATGAATCATAAAATGATCATTGGACGATAGTAAGGATATTCTTCTGATCTTTTGGAAGAACTAAGAATATATTTGTGTAGAGGTGACAAACAATTAGAAATAGTTCATTGTAAAGCGTTACATTGGTACTAGTTTTGTCACAAGATACAAACTAAGTTTATCTCAATTTAAACTATGGGTGGCACAATGTAATGGAAAGGAGATTCCATGAAGGATTTGGATGAATTCCAAAGTTAAGACATTGTGACGGATACTACAACAAAAGGGCTAAGTATATGACTGCTATAGTAGCAACAAAGGAGGGAATTTGTGTCAAGTAGTTTGTTATCAAACTAAGGTGTGGTTCACAACGGGCTAACACTAAAGATATATTGTATGGCAATAGTATTGACATGTTTTAACCCCAAGGAACTAAAGGTCTCACCAAAAGACCAAATTTATACAATGCCATCTCATTAGAGAATGAGTAATGCGTGAAGACGCAAAGACATGCAAATACACACGGACCTGAAAGTGTCAGATCCGTAGATTATGTTAACCACTTGCAGTTGCGTATATGGAACACCAGAAAGCCATAGGTGTTCAAAACGCAAAGTTTTCAAACTAGATTTTTGTCTCTAGTGCAAGTGGGAGACTGAAGGGAATATGCCCGAGAGGCAATAATAAAGTGGTTATTATCGTATTCCTTGTTTATGATAAATGTTTATTTTGCATGCTATAATTGTATTAATACGGAAACGTTAATACATGTGTGTTTAATAAACAAAAAGGAAGTTCCTAGTTATGCCTCTCTTATAAACTAGCTCGTTGATTAACAAGATGATCAAAGTTTCCTAATCATGGACATTGGATGTTGTTAACAACGAGGTCACAACATTATTGTAATGATGTGATGAACATTCATCTGAAGTATAGCATTACTATCAAAGTAATTGAGTTTATATTGCTATAACAACTTACGAAGTGATCCTAATCATTAGACCATGAGATCATGTCAATCACTAACACCGGAAGAGTTTCTTGTTGACATCAAACGTCACACCGTAATTGGGTGATTATAAAGATGGCTTCAAAACTACTAAAGTGTTATGTTGAGACTCATGGATCAAGAGTGGAATTTGTTCATCTTGATGACGGATAGATATACTCTGGGCCCTCTCGGTGATATCACATTGATTAGCTTGCAAGCAAGTGATTTGATCACTAGAATGTTATATCACGAGAACGAGAAAAGAGTGCATGTCGGTAACAAGATCAAACTAGGTATGGAGATACCGATGATCGAATCTAGGACATGTAATATATCGTGAAACAAAGGGATTAAGATACTAGCGTAAAAGGTTCACACGATCACAGAAGTCATCGTTGAATGTGTGGGAGTCAGTATGGATCTTCAGGTCCCGCTACTGATTATTGATCGGAGAAGGGTCTCGATCATGTCCGCATTATTCGCGAACCGTAGGGTGACACACTTAAGGGATACCGACACCATTCGGAGAAAATTATATGCCAGAAAAAGAAAAGGAAAGCGTAGGAATTTATTTCACTAGACACCGAAACTGTTTCGGTTAAATTGCTGAAACTGGTTCTGCATGTGAAATGCAATACTATCAAGGGGTTTTATGTGAATGTTTGTTAATTAAAGTAATTAACAAAATTTTGAAAAAATAAATAAAAGAGTTTTATTTAAATGAGAGATTGCATTAAATTTGGTGGAAATTTAATGCATGTGAGTGGATTTTTGAGTGGAGGCTCTTTTATGGGAGTGGAGGCTTTTCATTTTGAGTGGGAGCTCCACCCACATGAATGTGGGAGAGGTGGGGGCAGCCCCCATGGCTAGGCGCCATGCCCCTTGGGTGCCCCCCTCTCCCCTATAAAAGGCCCCGCTCTCATCCTCTCAAAGCACACCTCCTCGCGAAGGATCTTTCTCCCCCCTTTAGAATTTCCCCATGGTCTCGGATCAGCGAGATACATGTTCCCCGTGGCTTTTTCTGGAAGGATTTGTTGCTTCCGCTGCTTCGCTGGAGCGAGGGCGCGGAGGTGGTCAGGGTACCCATATGTGTATGCGATCACGGATGCACCACTGCTTTGAGGTGCTGGACTTGATCATGCTGGACTGGCTGGACCAGACGGACTTCATCACGATCTTGAGATCGGCAAGCGTTCGTCTACATCATCCAAGAGTACAACCTTGTTAACGCTATTTGGTCTTCGAGGGTATGTATTCTATGGATGTATATCCACCCGTTGCTTGTATCTAGTAGATAGATCTTGGTACTTAAATGTTCCCATCGTAGGAATTTTTTTGTTTTCTATGCTGCGAACCCTACACGTCGAACTTCCGTTTCTTCTACGAGGTAGTAGTATTGCACGGAGGCGGAGGCGGAGATCGAGTTGATGTACTCCTGATGCGGCGATCGTCAGCGGGGCGGGGTGGACTTGGAGGTTGGCGATAATTGGGTTAGGGTGGACTTGGAGGTTGGCGATAATTGGGTTGGGGTGGACTTGGAGGTTGACGATATTCGATGCAGGGTGGACTTGGATTCCTTGGAGTCGGTGGCCTTGGCGCCGATCCTGGAAACTTGATGTACTTCTTATTCCATAGAATGATGTTGCGCTTGACATCTCCTAGTTTCGTAAGGCCTTCAGGCGTAGCGATTTCAATCTCTAGGTCCGCTAAATCCTCCACTATGTCATCCACCGTGACACGAGCATAGCCTGGTGGAATCAGAAGTGAATGGTGGAGTGCTCCAGGTAGACAAGGTAAAGCAATGCCGATCGCTACCTTGAAGGACAGGTTGTTCATTGGCTGATGTAGCTCACATTGTGCCATCTCTCTGACATCATCCACGGGGTAGTGAGGAGCCGGTGCATCATCCAGAAGTGCTTGATCATCAGCACGGACCTCCGTGGAAGCCACGCTGCTTCTCCGTTGGCTAAGATCCAATGCGGGATCATCGCATCCGGGTGAGTTGACAACGGCGGCCTTTGGCTAATTTCATGCATGTGGTTCTTGGATCAGCTAGGTCTGCTCTACCACGGAGATCCGGTGCCTCCGGTCCTTCTTTCTCACGGCTTCAGAATCGGCATCGCTAGGAAACCCTTTCTTCCACGAGACATCGGCGCCTTTGCCTCGTGTTCATCCTCCCTTTTCAGGATTCCCTAGGGCGCGTGTCAGCTCGTCGTTCTCTCTCTCAGGACGGAACAATCCCAATTGAGCATCGTTCATTGCTTGAATAAGGTCTTGGGAGGGTTTTAGAATTTTCTCATGAAATAATGACTTCCCTGTTTCTGGGTCCAAGGATCCCCTGTGCCCGTACCACCAGTGCTTTGACCTCTCGGGCCAACCATCTATACCAGGAGTGACGCCTCTAGCCATCATTTCCTTCCCCATAGTTTCCCACTTAGGGACGACACTCTTGTAGCCACCTGTCCCCATTTTATGATGGTATTTCTTGTTGGCAGCATTTAACGCGGTCTTTGCCGACTTTGCCTTTGCTTTATCAGATTGCTTGTACTGTACAAAATCGGGACACTGTTCTCTCAACTTCTCGTTTACTCCTTTGAAGTCTGGAGTTTTCTTTTTCGCGACATATTTCGCGTATAAAATTTTCTTGTGGTTCCGGTACAGTTCAGCCATCTTGCTCAGTGCCCACTCCTTGACTTTCCCTCTATTTTCAAGCCCACCCGGCCTTGGGGTAATACCATCTACCTCAAATTCCTCATACTCTGGAGGTAGTATGAAATGCGCTATGAGCTTCTGCCAAAGTCATCTTTGGCATCATCGGTGACATAGCTGTTGGATTCTTCACCGGCTTTCTTTGACTGATTCCTTTCTTGGATGGTGATCGGCAGGTTGTCCCTAACAAGCACCCCGCATTGATTTATAAACATCCTTCGGTGCTTCTCTAGAGCAATCGGTTCACCATCATCATCTATTTCTTTGATGGTGAACCTTTGATTACCATCCAAATTTTTGTTCGGCCCTCGTTTCGTTCGAGCTGTCGATAGCTTCGATCCGGTGGGCTAAAATAATAAGAGAGAGTGATTAATATATATCTAGATCAGTTAATGAATAGAGGTAACACGAGACTTTATATATATATATGTACCTCGCCGGATCCTATCGAGGGGCCATCATTATTGTTGTTATTTGTTTGCCCTTCGTCCATCTGGTCTTCCCCTTGGTACATTAGGTTTTCCTCTAGTCCATCACCAGATGGATTCAGATATGAGGATATCTCTTCCTCGAGCTATAGGGTTCGCAGCATAGAAAACAAAAATTTTCCTACGATGTGAACTATGTACCAAGATGTTTCTACTACATATAAACAACGGGCGGATGTATATCCATAGAGAACATACCCTTGAAGACCGACAAAGCTTAACGAGTTTGACTCGTGGTTGATGTAGACGATCTCTTGCCGATCTCAAGATCGAGAGGAAGTCCTAGCGCTACAAATCAGCAGCGCATCCGTGCTCGCACACACGTTCGAGGCACCGAGCAACCTCCGCCTCCTCGCTCCAGCGATGCAGCGGAAGCACAACTCTTTCTTGCCGAATAGCCACCAGGAACATGTATCTCGGTAGTCAGAGACCATGGGTAATAAATTCTAGAGGGGGAAAGAGATCCTTCACGAGGAGGTGTGATTGAGAAGTGAGGAGAGGGGTGCCTTTTATAGGAGGAGGGGGGGCACCCAAGGGGGTGGCCTCCGGCCATGGGGGCTGCCCCCTCTCCTCCTTCATTTGTGGGTGGGTACTCCACTCACAAAAATCCATTCAAATCCCTCCACTCAAAATCCCACTCAAACATGCCATTAAATTTCCACCAAATTTAATGCAAACTCTCATTAAATAAAACTCTTTTATTTTATTCCGAATTTTGTCAATTACTTTAATGACAATCATTCACAAATAACCCCTTGCTAGAATTCTATTTCACATGCATAACCTCTTTATGCAATTTCATCCAAAAACCTGTTTCGGTATCTAGTGAAATAAATTCCTGCGCTTGTTCATTCTTTCGGCATGAAACTTTTGCTCCAATTGGATGTCGGTGTCTCTTAAGTGTGTCACCCTACGGTTCGTGAATAATGCAGACATGATCGAGACCCCTCTCGGATCAATAATTAGAAGCGGGATCTAGAGACCCATACTGACTCCCACACATTCAACGATGACTTTCTTGTGATCGTCGGAACCTTTTACGCTAGTATCTTAATCCCTTTGTTTCACGATATATTACATGTCCGAGATTCTATCATCGGTATATTCATACCTAGTTTGATCTCGTTACTGACATGCACTCTTTTCTTGTTCCCGTGATATAACATTCTAGTGATCAAATCACTTTCTTGCAAGCTAATCAATGTGATATCACCGAGAGGGCCCAGAGTATATCCATCCGACATCGGGATGAACAAATTCCACTCTCGATCCATGGGCCTCAACATAACACTTTATTAGTTCTGAATCCATCTTTATAATCACCCTGTTAAGGTGTGACGTTTGATGTTATCAAAAAACTCTTCCGGTGTTAGTGATTGACATGATCTCATGGTCTAAGGATTAGGATCACTTCATAAGTTTTTATAGAAATATAAACTCAATGACTTTGATCGTAATGCTATACTGCGGATGAATGTTCATCACACCATTACACTAATGTTGTGATCCCGTTATTAACAACATCCAATGTCCATGATCAGGAAACCTTGATCATCTTGTTAATCAAGGAGCTAGTTAATGAGAGAGGCATAACTAGGAAATTTCTGTTTGTTTATTAAACACACATGTATTAACGTTTTCGTATTAATACAATTATAGCATGCAAAATAAACATCTATCATATACTTGGAATATACATAATAAACACTTTATTATTGCCTCTCAGGTCATATTCCCTTCAGTCTCCCACTTGCACTAGAGACAATAATCTAGTTACATAGTGATAAATCTAACACCCATTGAGTTCTGGTGTTGATCATGTTTTGCTCCAGGGAGAGTTTTAGTCAACGGTTCTGCTACATTGAGATCCGTATGTACTTTACAAATATTTATATCTCCATCCTTGACATGCTCGCGGATGGAGTGAAACCGGCGCTTAATATGCTTGGAATTCTTCTGAGACCTTGGCCCTTTGGAATTGGTAATGGCACCATTGTTGTCACAATAGATCACCATTGGGTCCAACGCGTTTTCCACCACTGTTGTTGATCCCGCCACCACAGGTTGTTTGGAGCTCCTCCAACTAACCGCTCCGCCATTCATGAGAAATACATATCCAGATTGAGACTTAGAGTCATCCGGATCGGTGTCAAAGCTAGCGTCAACATAACACTTAGCGACGAGCTCTTCTTCACCTCCGTATACAAGAAACATATCCTTAGTTCTTCGTAAGTACTTAAGGATATTCTTGACCGCTATCCATGTTTGAACACGGATCCGATTGTTACCTACTAGTCAAACTAATAGCATGTGCCACATCCGTCTTGTACATAGCATGGCGACATTATAGAGCCTATGGTCAAGCAGAGGGACTTTGTCCATTATCTCTTTCTTCCTTCAAGCCGGACTTTGAGTCTTACTCAATGTCTTTCCTTGCAACATAGGTAAGAACCCCTTCTTACTTCCGTCCATTTTAAAATTCTTTAAAATCTTATCAAGGTATGTACTTTGCGATAGCCCTATTAGGCGCTTAGATCTATCTCTCTAGATCTTTATGCCTAATATGTATGACGCTTCACCTAGGTCCTTCATTGAAAATTTGCTGTTTAGATAACTTTTAACACTGTTTAAAAAAGATCTATATCATTTCCGATCAATAATATGTCATCCACATATAATATCAGAAATGCCACATTGCTCACACTCACTTTCTTGTAAATACAAGCTTCTCCATAAGTTTGGACAAATCCAAACTCTTTGATCACCTCATCAAAGCGGAGATTCCAACTTCGTGATGCTTGCTTCAATCCATAGATGGATCGTTGAAGCTTTCACACCTTGTTAGCATCCTTAGGATCGACAAAACCCTTTGGTTGTATCATATACAACTCTTCTTCAATATTACCATTGAGAAACGCGGTTTTGACATCCATCTGCCATATCTCATAATTGAAATATGCAGCAATTGCTAACATAATCCTAACTGACTTTAGCATCGCTACGGGAGAGAATGTCTCATCGTAGTCAACTCCTTGAATTTGTCAAAACCACTTTGCGACAAGTCGAGCTTTATAGATGATCACATTACCATTAGCATCAGATTTCCTTTTGAAAATCCATTTGTTCTTGACGGTCACATTCTCCACGGCCTTTCGGTCGTGAGGTAATTCCACCAAGTTCCAAACTTGATTTTCATACATGGATTCCATCTCGGATTTCATGGCTTCTAACCGTTTATTGGAATTCAGGCTCATCATCACTTCTTCATACGTCGCAGGGTCATCATTTTCATCAACCATGAAATTCATGACAGGATTTCCGTCTGACTTCGGGAGCTGCGTCTGCTAGACCTGCGAGGTTTGGTAGTACTGTCTTTTGGAGTTTCATGATCATTATCATTAGTTCCCTCTTCAACAGGTGAAGCCAACTCCGGAATAACTTCCGGCGCTGCGCTACTTGCCATACTTTGAAGAGAAGGTTCAATAACCTCTTCGAGTTCTACCTTCCAACTACTCACACCTTTCGCGAGAAACTCTTTCTCTAGAAAGGATCCATTCTTGGCAACAAAAACCTTGCCCTCGGATCTGTGATAGAAGGAATACCCAATAGTTTCCTTAGTGTATCCTATGAAGACGCATTTTTCCGCTTTGGGTTCGAGTTTATCCGGTTGAAGTTTCTTCACATAAACATCGCATCCCCAAACTTTAAGAAATGATAGCTTAGGTTTGTTTCCAAACCACAATTCATACGGTGTCTTTTCAACAGATTTAGATGGTGCCCGATTTAAAGTGAATGCAGCGGTTTCTAGTGCATAACCCCAAAATGACAACGGCAAGTCCGTCAGAGACATCATAGATCGAACCATATCTAATAAAGTACGATTACGACGTTCCGATAAACCATTTCGCTGTGGTGTTCTGGCAGGTGTGAGTTGTGAAACAATTCCACACTTTTTCATGTGAGTGCTAAACTCTTAACTTAGATACTCACCTCCATGGTCTGAGCGTAGAAATTTGATCTTTCTATTACGATGATTTTCCACTTCATTCTGAAATTCCTTAAACTTTTCAAAGGTTACAGACTTGTGTTTCATCAAGTAGATATAACCGTATCTACTCAAATCATCCGTGAAAGTAACAAAATAACGATATCCACCTCGCGCCGACACACTCATTGGACCACATACATTAGAATGTATGATTTCCAATAAATACGTCGCCCGTTCCATTGAACCGGAAAACGGCTGAAAGGATACGGATGTCGCCTAGAGGGGGGGGTGAATAGGCGATTAAAACTTTTCCTAGAGTGGCTCAACAAAGGAGGAATAAAACTAGTGTTTACTTTGTAAAGCACAACCTAGAAACAACTAAGGTTTGCCTATGTGCACCAACAACTTATGCTAAGCAATACAAGCAACAAAGTGATAGCAAGATATATATTACTTCAAGCACGAAGGCTATCACAATGTAAAGTGCATAATTAAAGAGCTCGGGTAAAGAGATAACCGAGGCATGCGGGGACACTGATATTTTACCGAGTTCCTCCCAACATGGAGTACGTCTCGTTTGGAGAGGGGGTGGTATCAAACCACCAACGCCACAAAAGGCCTCCCTTATTCTCCGGTGAATCTCACCCCAATGGGATCGATCCACGCTTCCACTATCGGTGCACTTGTCGGTGGCAACCGGAACCTCTCACAAGGTTGGGGCACAACTCCACAACTTAATTGGAGGCTCCCAACAAATGCCACAAAAGGCCACAATGCCACCAAGGCCATTAAACGCCTAGGGTTCCAAGAACCCAAGAGGGACAAGCTCCAATGAGCAATTCAAAGCAAATCCTCCAAAGAGAACTCAAACCGATGCACCAAATGCAAATGGCAAGAACACCACAAAGATGCTCAAATCCCTCACTCTCAAGTTCCAACAATGCTACTAAAGCTATTGGGGGAACAAGAGAGGAGGAATCAAAGAGAGACACAAAATCCCCCAAAATCTAGATCCCCAAGAATGCACTCACAAAGTGATGAATCGGTTAGGTCAAAACGTGGGGCTAGATCTCCTCTCTTTTCCACTAAAATATGGGCAAGAATCATCGGAGAGAAAAGATTAGGCAAGCTTCAAGATCTAGAGCAAGTGTGGACAAAGTTTAGCCTAATAGATAATAGAGGAGCTAACTAAACTAAAAAAAGACAAAGCCTTAAATAGGGCCCAGAAAAACTAGCCGTTTGGGCGTTTTTTTGACAGTAGTACCGTTTTGAGCGATGCGCATGTGCCGGAAAGCAGAGTAGAAGCAGCAACAAGATGCAGCAGGAAAAGAAAAATAAAGAAGCGAGGCAGATGAGGCAGGTAAATGCAGACCGATACAATGATGCACAAATGGGCAGTAAGCTTGTCGCATGCAAGCATGCAAGCTCGGCTCAGCGATGCCAGGCGGGCAGCAGCGCATGCAAGCAGCAGTCAACCCGGCAAGGTAAGGCAACAGCAGCAAGCGCGGCAAAGACGCTGCCAGCTGGACCAGCAGCGCTGGCAAGCGCAGCTGCGGCAAGGAGCGAGGCGGGCGAAGCGCGAGGCGATATGACGCAGCGCGACGGGTGGCGCGCACGACGAGCCGGGTCAACATGTGAGTGATGCGGCGAGGCTCAAGATCTGGATCTGGGGAAAAATATCTGGGCATTTTTCCTGGGCCGACCGGTAGTACCGATCCATCCGGGCGGTACTACCGGGCCGGTCCGGTAGTACCGGAAGTGGATGCCGGGCCAAACTGAGAATGGGCTGCGCGTCTCAGGCTCGACCGGTACTGGGCTACGGTAGTACCGTTCGGCCGAGTTTATCTTTTTCTTTTTCAATTTAAAACGACAAATATTCAAACGGACATAACTTTTAAACGGTAGCGCCGATTGACCCGATTCCAATTGCGTTGGATAGAGGACAACAAGGGCTTCTCAATAAAAGGTGGAAATATTGATTATCACCAAGTGAGAAAGTATCAAGTAGAATAATGTGATATACTGTTATCGCCATATTTTGGCCTAAGATGGAGATGGGCCGTGATCAAGATGGGCTTAGAAGATACATATATTCAAGGTGTTGTTGGATCGGCCTAGTGCGTAGATTTGGGCTGAATTGCCCGTGTATCTTGTATCATAGTAGGATTCGTGTTTGTTTAGGTTCCGTTTATGTTTAGGTAAAGATAGAGTTGTAGAGTTATTCCAAAAGTAGAGAGTCTCCGGACTATAAATATGTACCTAGGGTTATTGAAAGAAAGAGGACAATCACGTTCACAACAAACACAATCTCGGCGATCGCCACCCCTTGTTTCTAGGGTTTTCTCGGTAAGTGCCATCGCCTAGATCGCATCTTGCGATCTAGGCGATTTACTTATCGTTGTCCGGTGTTACTCGTACTAAGCCTTGTTGATGGCGAGTAACACCTTTACCACAATTTGTTAGAGCTAGCATCGATACTTTTACTATGATTGCTTATTTATGCTACCTCTAGCTATCTCGCTGCGTCTTTGCACCTTCTCCCGTGTGAAGGTGGCATCTTGCTTGATTTCGCTTAGTCGACTTGATCTGTTATAGTTGTGCCTTGTTCATCAAGGTTTAGTTTAATATCTACGTGATTAGGCCTCACAAACGGGTTGAACGATCCGCAATACGTAAGGTATGGTTTATTGATCTTAGAGGGACGTTCCGGAATTGACGTTATGTTGGTTTTAGGCCTTCTAGGATCGGTTTCTACTATTTTCGTATCTATTAGGCTCAACTACGCTGGGACGTTCCGGTTATGGTGAAAACACCAAACTATCGAGATCGATTTAACTTGTAGTAATTAAGAAAAACCCCATGTTATCATAGATCCAATGCAGAGCCATGGGGATAATCGGCTCGAAAGCCGATTCTGGAAACACGGGAGCCGATCACGGCTCGAATTTTACGATACTTGTTTACCGTGCAGAAACCAATCGAACAATCCATCACCTTCTGACCAGGTATAGGTCAGGTGGCACGCCGAACCAAGACAGACGCTGGCGTTTGGAAGATTTGCGGTCCGTCGAGGGACCAGGGCCCACCAGCCGCCTGGAGCCTCCCGCTCTTCGTGTTGCCATCCTGCCCGGCCGTGAGTTTTGACAGCAAGACATTCGCACGCCCGGTGGGACATTCAACAACATCTACATCAATGTCCGACGCGATGGAGAACAGGCCGGTCACGTCTGACGAGCTTCTGCTGAGCACAAAGCGGTATGACGAGATCAAAGAGCTCTTGAAGCCGACCTCATCGGCTCTTCGAGAGGACCCGCGTGGCATCGTGGAAGGATTCTCCCCGAGGGTGCTCTCGATGAAGTGGATCTGTCATTCTCGGAGGAACGCCCAGGGCTCTACGACGGAGGTCGACTACATGGTGGATCATTCTCACACCGCCACTCGAGAGCCCGTGAACGCTCGAGCGCGGTCGCGTTCGCGTGGTCCAGAAATCATGAAACATCAAGATTCTCCGTCGGGCCCACTTTAGGAACCCACCAAGGAGAAAGACCGCTCCACACCAGCCGCATCGCCATTCACACTCGGCTCCAGAGCCGCCAGATCAGCGCATACATTGTCTACAAGGCCGGAGGCGATCCAGTGATTGCCAATTCCTGTTCGAGCCACCCAAGGAGATCCCGCATGGGTACATATGTGCCTACGTGCGGATCGCAACAACTTGCGCGACCGCCGGATCGCAACCGCAGGAGTGTCCGCGACAGGGTTCCTCTTGCGCAGATCTTCGAGAGCGCTCGAGCAACGATGTCCGGGATGGACGACAAACAGCGTGGCTATCCAAGTATGCCACCGAACAAGCCATGAGAGTCTAGCCCTGCAGCTCAAGCAGTGGACCAAATCATCGCCATCTTGAGAGATCGGTTCGGCCGTGCGAAAAGGCGCCTGTCGGCTACTCAAAGCCGTACTTCAACGAGTTTGACCTGATTCCACTACCCAAATATAAGCTCCCCGAGTTCTCAAGATTCAGCGGGTCGAGGGTCAAGCTCGATCGAGCACGTGTCGATACACCGCACAGCTAGGTATGATTTCGCATCGGATCAAATGCGCGTGAGATTTTTGCACAATCTCTAATAGGACCAGCCTTTGGGTGGTACACCGCCACCGATTCAATTCAGACTGGAAGCAACTAGAAGAACAGTTCCACATCCAATACCATTCGAGGCTACCGAGGCTGGCATTGCGCACTGGCGCAAGCACGGACTGGGAGAAATCGAGCCAATACATCCGGCCAGACCATCAAGAATGATGTTACTCGGCTCGTTTAAGCGAGAAGGAAGCAATCGAGCTGATGTCAGGCCTCTCGGCACCCATCAAGGACGTGGCATTCGGTAGAATACAACTCATTGGCGACATGGCCCGTAAACCGGCGATGTATGAGCAGCGCCACCTGAGTTGTACCAAGACAAATTCAGACGTCCGATAAGCACGGTCGATGCAGAAGAGGAAGATCTCACGAGACCGTGGAGGTGGCCGTGGCTGAATGGGCTCGGGGCAGATCCTGTGGCCTGTAAATGGGTGAAACAGCAAGGGCTGCGAGAGGGTTCGACTTGATGTGAGCAAAGCTGAGCAGATATTCGATCATCGCTGAAGGAGAAGCGGTGAGGTTGCCGAAGGCCACAAAATCCCTACGCTCGAGATGAACGGAGACCATACTGCAAGTGGCATCATTCGCTCACTCACCCCACCAACGAGTGCAAGGAGCACGCGCCAAATCCAGATGGCTATAGAACAAGGCCGTCGATCCTCGCCGATTCGCCATGAAAGTGGACACGAACCCGTTCCCGTGTCAACATGATAGAGCTCGATCGCTCATGAGACGTCAATCGGACTTTTCGCTCGTGTCAACATGGCTGGGTCTGGGCACCACCATGACACGCATAAGGAAGGAGGCGATCACTCGGGGCAAAGAAAGAGAGAAGGCTGGTCCACGCGACCGGCCCAGCCATGATGACGGGAGATACTTATCAGAGGAACAGGTGAGGAGGGTGCGGTATCAGAAGCCACATTCCACGCATCTCCTTAATAAGTATGAGCGTCAGCATGATCAACGGCGACAAAGATGGAGGCAATGAAGGACATGGGCACCTCGCCAGGAGACCACCCAAAGAGAAGGAGGGCGCAGACAAACATTGGGATTGCCCCTTTTTTAAGCATTGCTGGGACGTGGGAATGAGCCGATTGCCTACAGCTGACAACTGCCCAGAATGTGGACAACAAAAGAAGGGCGCGAGGCCAGATCGGTGTTGAATGTCTAGGACCTCTCCAACCTCGTGAGCCCCCTAAGGAGTCCGCTCGAGCAAAGGGCTTTGGGAGGCCGGATGACAAAGAAGAAGACAGGTTTCACCGTCCAAGGTGGTGCCCGATGGACTCGACACACCCAAGCGAGTGCAGCTGCGTAACAGAATTTAGAAGAGGTCAAGCGCAGATCTCCACGCTAAAGAAAGCACGGCCTGATCCGCCACAAAGTAAGGCAGACTACGGAGACGGAGGCGCGACAAGGAAAGAGTGGCGACCTGTTAATAAAAGCCGATGCATGCATCGTGGCACAAACATGGTGTTCGTGTTCTCAGAGTTCTGGCGCGCCACGAACCAATATGCTACCGTGGCACAACTTGATCGCGCCCACGGCCGGTTATCTTTGAGAAGCCACGTGAGAAGGGTTACAAACATCCGAAAGCGTACTGCAAGGGGCTACATCAATGGACAACCCCGCAAGAAGATGTTGGTGGACACCGAGCGGCGATTAATATCATGCCATACTCCATGCTACGACGTTTGGGACGCTCCACCGCGGACCTGATCAAAACCAACGTCACGCTAAGCGACTTCAACGGCCTTCTTGAAACGCAAGGCGTTCGAGCGTGGATCTCGACTGGCAGGAAAACCATACCCACGTCATTTTTCGTCGTGAACAGCAAAAGTACCTACGCCGTCTTGCTAGGAAGGATTGGATCCACGCTAATCGCTGCATTCCATCCACGGCGCACCAAAGGTCTGATGGGACGGGGATGAAGTGGAGGTCGCCCATGCGATTCTATCGAGGTTTCCACCGCTGGCATGAACATCCGGGAAGCGGAAGACCAAGAGCCGATCTGGAATCAATCTAGACGGCTGCGAGCGTGAAGCTACAAAAACGGGTGAGGCTGGTCTTATCCATCGCCTTACAGAGTAGAAAAGCCCACGATCATCCAGGTGATGCGGCCGATCCCTGCGATCGGCCACAAAAAATAAAAAGCAGCGATCATACGACAAGCAGTTCATGTAGTCGTAGCAGAGATATACTCTGCCACTGTAAAATAATAAGGTGTAAACCGTCCTTGACAAATGCAAGCAAGAAGGGGGCCGATTCAGGCGATCGGCCCAAATTATTTTTGTTGTCCTCACCCATCGTTTGCCCTGTGTTTAGCGTCGATTTGACAGGTGACGGAAAGCTAGGGTATGGGTTTACATCACCGATGAGCTAGAAGAGATCGACATTGGTCCCGGGATAAGCCACGACCAACATTTATCGCAGAAAGTTAGAACCAAGTCTGCGGAACCGATGATAGCCTGTTGAAACAATATCCGCATCGCCGCATGGGACTACACAGATGCAGGTTGGACAGAGCATCATCGAGCCTCGCTCCGCTCAAAAGGATTTCGCCATTTCAGCCGAGCACGACAAATGAAGGCGAAATTTTGGAAGAAGTCAAGAAAGAGGTCGAGAAAATCTTGACCAAGTTGATCGGACCATGCAGGTATCTTGAATGGATTTCTAGCATCGCCTGTAGAGAAGAAGGGCGCCAATGGCGTGTTGCTATAGATTTTCGAGATCTCAACAGAGCTACCCCAAAGGATGAATATCCGATGTCGTGGCGTAAACATTGATCAATGCAGAGCTGGTCATAAAATTTTGAGCTTCATGGACGGCAATGCCGGTACAACCAGATCTTCATGGCTCCGTAAGACATACACAAGATCGCATTCGAGTCCTGTGGTCCGTGGGGTTATTTGAATATGTAGTCATGACGCTTGACTGAAAAATGCCGCGCCACGATCAAAGGGCCATGAATTATATCTTCCATGATCTGATCGGCAACCGGTGGAAATCTACATCGATGACGTGGTGGTCAAGTCCGCTTCCGCAAGGGCACTTGGGCGTCTGTAACGTCTGGACCGAACAAGAAAGTTTGGCCCGAGGATGAATCCAAAGAAGTGTGCCTTGGAGTGACGGCCGGTTCTTGGGTTTTTGGTCCATGAACGCGAATTGAGATCGGCCTGAAAAGTCGAGGCAGACGAACAATGAAGCCACCCACTACAAAGAAAGAGCTACGTCTCTCATTGGCAAGATCAACTTCACGACGATTCATCTCTAACCTGTCAGGAAGGATAGAGCCGTTCATGGGGCTCGTGAAAATTAAAGCCGACGAGGAATTCCGCTGGGGGGCAGAGCAACAACGGGCCTTTGACGAGATCAAAGAATATCTGACAAAGCCGCCAGTATTAGTTCCACCCCAGCCAGACAAACCGTTCTACATTTACTTGTCAGTGGCTGACACGTCCATCGCCTCAGTGGTAGTACAAGTGCATGATGGGCTAGAGCGGTCGTATTCTACATAAGCGTAGGATGCCGACGCAGACGCGGTATCCAGATATCGACAAGTTGTGCCTGCTTGTTTTTACATGCACCAAGCGCCACATTTTGCTATCAGCAGAGGTCATCATCATATGCAAGTCGACATAAAGCACATGCTATCGGCTCCTATGTTAAAAGGCCGATTGGGCAAATGGATGTTTGCATTATCGAGTTTGACATCCGTATCACCTGCGAAAGCTGTTATGGACAAAGGCGGCTGATCTTATTGCCGAGAGGATCAACACTAACATAGCAACATTGTCCATAAAAGCATGGGCTATGTTTTTCGACGGATTTGTGACGATGGCTGCATCGGCATTTTCGTGTCGCCGGGGCAACATTTTCCTTCTCCATCAGATTGTCTACCTCCCACTAACAATGTAGCCGAGTACGAGGCAATACGCAAGGGATGGAGTTACTCCTCGGGTTGAGGAAGCAAGTGGAAATTTTTGGAGACTCAAGTTGGTGATTTCAGCTCACGGAGGACTACAAGTCTTGAGGCGAGTCCTCTTCCCATTATGGCTGCACCGCGGTGATGACGCAATTCCGACATCAACTTCACTTGGATCCCACGAGCGCAGAATACCGAGGCGAACGATCTTGCGCAGAGCTGTGGTACAAGTATATGGTAGAAGGAGCCGATGTCAGTGCACAGCCTAGAAGCAGACGATCGAGAGCCGATATCTTCAATTACTTGAAAGATTCGCCTGGGGCACCTAAACGGATAAGGTACAAAGCCATGAAGTACGTGCTTATTGGGGATGACATGTTTTACAGGACTGGAAGGGCTATTGCTCAAGTGCACGGGGACGGCCGAGGCCAATCAGCTCCTACACGAGGTACGAAGGAGCCTGTGGAACTCACCAATCGGCTCATAAGATGAAATGGTTGATCGGTGATCGTGGTTTTATTGGCCCACTATGCTTGAGGACTGTTTCAACTACTACAAAGGGTGTCAAGCATGTCGAAATTTGGAAAAATCCAGATGGTACCACAAGCGACAATGAACCCCATCATCAAGCCTTGGCCATTCCGAGGATGGGGCATGGACATGATCGTCAAGATCAATCCTCCATCAAGCAAAGGCCACATGTGGATCTTGGCCATCACAGATTATTTTACCAAATGGGTGGAAGCTGTCCCTATGAAATCAGTAAGTTCAAAAGATGTCATCGATTTCGTGAAAGATCACGTCATTCATAGGTTTGGGATTCCCCATACTATCACAACCGATGGAGGGTCGGTTTTTATTTCTCACGAGTTCAGAAAGTTCTGTGAGGACACAGGGATTAAGCTGATACGGTCATCTCCGTACTACGCTCAAGCAAATGGGCAAGCTGAGGCGTCCAACCAGAGTCTTATCAAGCTGATCAAGAGGAAAGTCGATGAGCACCCAAGGCGTTGGCACGAGGTTTTGTCAGAGGCGTTATGGGCTTATCGTATGTCATGCCATGGAGCAATAAAAACCTCACCATATCATCAGGTATATGGACAAGAAGACGTCCTACCGTGGGAAATTACTGGATCGAGACGTGTTACTTTTCGTAATGAGCTAACTGAAGAATATGCAACTTTGATGAGTGACAGCGTGGAAGATGTGGTGAGCTTAGGCTGTGGTCGCTTGAGAAAATAAAAGAGAACAAGGCTAAAGTAGCTCGTGCCTACAACAAGAAGGTGAAGCCAAAGGAGTTCCACGTTGGAGATCTGGTATGGGAAGCTGTGTTGCCTTTGGGTACTAAGGACGCAGCATATGGTAAATGGTCTCCAAATTGGCACGGGCCGTACAAGGTCGACCAAGTTTTAAGAGGGAACGCGTACATGCTTGAGCAGCTGGACGGTGAAAAATTTCCAGTGGCAGTCAATGGTCAGCATCTCAAGAAGTATTTTCCAAGCATGTGGGACATGGGACAATAAAAACTTGAGGGGCCGATACGTGAGATCGGCTAAGTCGATTGGCAGTAAAATATGGGGGCCGACGTTGAAAATCGGCCGAATAAAAAAAAACATCGGCATAAGTTACCAACAGTTGCCACCGCACATGCAAGCTCTTGAGGAAATGCCTTGAGGGCGTGGAGAGCCAAGACGAACTCGATTATTTCAACCGTCATCATCATCCTTGCTGGTCGATAGTTGTTCGTTTAGGGCGCATTTTTCGATGGGCAATTGAGGTTTGGATCGTCCGTTTTGAAAAAAGAAGGACACGGGTCGCCTATTTTGAAAAAGGGTCGCAGGTTACCGTTTCAGACCAAGAAATGACCGTTGTGATGTGTTAAAAAGATTTCAACTGAAGGTTGACCCTATCAAACGCTTTTAGGAGGAGCCGATGGGTGGTCATCGGCTTTGTGCAATTTAACTTGTTTGACTATATGCATGCAGCATGATGAAAGCCGACACGGTGTCATCGGCTTATGGAACATCGACCTGTTTCGATTATCGGCAAAATTGAAATAAACAAAGAGAAGCTTTGGGAACGGATTCTCATTCATTTGAAGATGATCGATTGCAAAAGGATGGTCGATTACAAAAGGAGTCCTGCTACTACTAATGCTCGCTACTAAATCCTAATCGAAGACGAGGTCGTTGCCAGCCGCCGCCGCCGTTCTCTCGCCGTTTCTTGCTACTGGGCGTCTTCGCCGCCGCTATTGAGGAAGCCAGGCCTCCTCGTCCTCGTCTTCGTCATCGCCGCCGTCTTCGACCCGCACGGAAGTACTTCACGCTGGTACTCCTGAGGAGGTGTCCTCCTCCTCTTCTTCTTCCTCTTCTTGAGGAGTCGACGCCATCCCGGACATGGCGTCGTCGCTGCTGCCCGCCTCCAGCTCCCGTCGGCGAGGAATCGAAGGTTCTCTTCGCCGCCTATCGTGACGATCGTCCTCGACTGCAAGCAAAGTCCCAACCTCTCGTCCCACCATTGTGGGCGAGAGTGTTGTACGCTGTTGGCGGGTGCTCCGGAGTTGGTTCGCGGTCACCGAGGCTATTGGAGGCGGGAGGACAGATCGGAGGAAGCGAGGAGGCCATGGCGAAAGAGGGTTTTTCCGTGGAGAAAGAGGTTTTGGCTACGGAGGAAGATGGGGACTGGAACTGTTCGTGCGGATTTAAATAAAGAGGAATAGTGAAGAAGCGGTTCAATGCCATAGCAGTTTCCAGATTGCCAAAAATCGTCAAATCATGCATCATGAGGAGTTGAGAAGACAGGCATCATGATGAAGGGGTGGCGGATGATCTGTTACGCCACGCTGCTCGACGCACGCTGTGGCGATAGAGAAAAAAAAGGGGAGGAAACCCCACGAGAAGAAAAACACACAGAGTGGTTTTGGAATTATCATTGCCAAAACCAGGGGGGCATGTTATCGCCATATTTTGGCCTAAGATGGAGATGGGCCGTGATCAAGATGGGCTTAGAAGATACATATATTCAAGGTGTTGTTGGATCGGCCTAGTCGTAGATTTGGGCTGAATTGCCCGTGTATCTTGTATCATAGTAGGATTCGTTTTGTTTAGGTTCGTTTATGTTTAGGTAAAGATAGAGTTGTAGAGTTATTCCAAAAGTAGAGAGTCTCCGGACTATAAATATGTACCTAGGGTTATTGAAAGAAAGAGGACAATCACGTTCACAACAAACACAATCTCGGCGCATCGCCACCCCTTGTTTCTAGGGTTTTTCTCGGGTAAGTGCCATGCTGCCTAGATCGATCTAGGCAGTATTACTATCGTTGTCCTGTTACTCGTACTGAAGCCTTGTTGATGGCGGTAACACCTTTACCACAGATTTGTTAGAGCTAGCATCGATACTTTTACTATGATTGCTTATTTATGCTACCTCTAGCTATCTCGCCGTCTTTGCACCTTCTCCCGGTGAAGGTGGCATCTTGCTTGATTTCGCTAGTCGATTTGATCTGTTATAGTTGTGCCTTGTTCATCAAGGTTTAGTTTAATATCTACGTGATTAGGCCTCACAAACGGGTTGAACGATCCGGTAATACGTAAGGTATGGTTTATTGATCTTAGAGGGGACGTTCCGGGAATTGACGTTATGTTGGTTTTTAGGCCTTCTCTAGGATCGGTTTTCTACTATTTTTCGTATCTATTAGGCTCAACTACGCGTGGGACGTTCCGGTTGCGTGGTGAAAACACCAAACTATCGTAGATCGATTTAACTTGTAGTAATTAAGCAAAACCCCATGTTATCATAGATCCAATGCAGAGCCATGGGGATAATCGGCTCGAAGCCGATTCTGTGGAAACCAGGAGCCGATCACGGCTCGAATTTTACGTATACTTGTTTACCGTGCAGAAACCAATCGAACAATCCATCACCTTCTGACCAGGTATAGAATGTGGCATCTCGAACCAAGGCAGACGCGTGCGTGGGAAGATTTGCGTAGTCGATCGAGACAGGCCCACCAGCCGCTCTGGGAGCCTCCCGGCTCTTCGTGTTGCTCGTCACTGCCCGCCGGTGAGTTTTGACAGGCAACATATACCTCACTTGGTGAGAAACCGAAAAGCCGCATAAACCAAAATCGCAACAAGATATATATGGGAGATCCGATTTTGATGAACAAGAGCTTGTTATGGAGATTACCACAAGCTCTATACCCTCACATGGATAAGACCAAATAACAACCAAATACGATGATGCAAGTATGCAAAGGTTTGAGCTCTCTCCAAACGATGTGACCGAATTACTCACACGAGAGCCCCTCTTGATAGTACGGCTATTTATCCTAAACCCGGTCTCACACACACAACGTGAGACCGGCAAAAGGGAAAACCTATCAATATTATACCTTTGCCTTGAGCATTCCACTTGAGCTCGAATGTAGACGATCTTGCCCTTCTCAAGATGGAACGCCTTCCTTAATTCCTCATCATCGACCTTGCATATTGAGCTTGCCCAACAAATCTTCTTTGCATTTCATTGACCTTGAAGCCAACACATGCTCCAAGCGATGCCAATGGACAAATCCTACAAGTATAACTTAATACACACATTAGTCCATAAAGATTGTCATTAATTACCAAAACCACACATGGGGGCCCAACATGTTCTTTCAACGGCGTTCTAGTCATCTTGCCCATAAGGCATGGCTCACATGTATCAAATGATTCAAAATCAAGTGATTCCAAAAGTCCATCCGAATGGAGCTTCTTCATGCGTTTAATGCCAATATGACCTAGACAGCAGTGCCACATATATGCGGATATATCATCATTAAGTTTAATCCTTTTAGCATCAACATTATGAATATGTGTAACGTTATCATCGAGATCTAATAGAAACAAACCATTCATCATCGGTGCATGACCATAAAATATTTCATTCATATAAATAGAACAACCATTGTTCTTGGATTTAAATGAATAACCACTTCGCATCAAACACGATCCAGATACAATGTTCATGCTCAGTGCAGGCACCAGATAACATTTATTCAAGTTTATAACTAATCTACGGCAAATGGAGAGGTAGCGTTCGACAGCGATCACATCAACGTTTGATCCATTGCCGCATCTTGACCTCACCCCTTGCTAGCGGTCGCTTGTTGCACCGCTGATTCGAGTTACAGATATTAGCAATCAACCGATCGAATACCGGTGCTAATGCGAGCACTAGTCAAGTACACATCAATAACATGTATATCATATATACCTTTGTTTGCCTTATCGGCCTTCTTGTTCCGCCAAATACTTGGAAGATTCGCTCGATGGCGTCCCCTTACAATAGTAGCACTCATCGGACTTAGGTCCAACTCGGGGTTTCTTTTCAGAAGCGGCAACGGCTTGCCGCCTTACTTCCTTCCGCTTTCCTTCTTGTATTTCTTGAAACCGGTTCCTATTGATCATCAACACTTGATATTCCTTTTTGATCTCCACTGCAGTTTAAGCATGTGAAGCTCGGGGAGAGACTTCTTCATGCCTTGCATATTATAGTTCATCACGAAGCTCTTATAGCTAGGTGGTATAGACTGCAGAACACGATGGATCCCTAAGTCAATGGGAATCATTATTCCCAAGGACACAAGCTTATCGGTGTAACCCGACATCTTGAGTACATGCTCACTAACGGAGCTTTGCTATTCCATCATGCAGCTAAAGAACTTTCCTGAAGCGTTGTAGCTCTCTACAGCAGCATGTGTGTTGAAAATCATTTTCAACTCACCCATTGTATCAAATGCATTGCCGTTTTCAAAACGCTTTCAAAGTTCTGGCTCTAGCCCATACAATATGCCGCAATGAACTAAGTTGTGGTCCTCCTGACGAGTCTGATAGACATTCTTCTCCTCGTCAGGGGCATCCTCAAAAGGTGGGGGGCCTAGTGGCGCTTCTAGCACATATTTATTTTGTGCAGCAGAGAGGAGAATCCTCAAATTCATGGCCCATTTGGTAAAGTTGCTACCGTTCGTTGCAAGTTTCTCTTTTTCCATGAACACATTGAAATTAAAAGCAGATGGTTCCATCTACAACAGAATTTGTAAAGTTTAGACTAAGTTTATGATAGATTAAGTTCAACTAATCCATATTACGAATGAACTCCCACTCAAAAATGACATACCTCGTGCCTTTTTGGTGATTACATGAACCAAATCCACTACACCAAGTCCGATCATCACGTGAGTCGGTATAGCTTCAAAGGCAAGCATCAAATGGGCATCATATCTACTATATGACTCATGCTTAACCTTTCGGTCCGTGTTCCGAGGCCATGTCTGTACATGCTAGGCTCGCCAAATTAGAACCTTAGTATTCGCGTGTGTAACTGTTTTACACCCAAAATATGGTCGTGGATCCAAGAACACCCGATCATCACGTGATGTCTTAGAGCGACGAAAACCTAATCGGTGCATACTAAAGGAAGACCACATTCTAATCTTGATATTTAAATGAGGGATCATCTTATTATGCTAACAAAGCGCTAAACAAGCAATATAAGATGCTATCAAACATCATATGTTTATTTGTGAACTCATATGGTTCCCGCATATGATCTCTATCATGTGCATCATGGTATGATCACTATCATACCTATATGTGTAAGTCCAAGGTATATGGAGATTACACGTTATGTATGTTGTAGGAGTATCATCTCGTACTTCTACTTACAACATCACCATATCATAACACTAGCCCAGCAACAATCTAAACTAGACGCCTCAAATTTATCCATTGCAAGTTTTACGTGGCTTAGGGCTTTCGAGATAGAACCGTTCTTACCTACGAACATGAACCACAATGAGGATAACCAAATTGTCGATAACTCGTTGCAAAATAGATATTGACTATAGTAGGAGAGACAGACACCCGCTAGCCACTTATGCAAACTAGTTGCATGTCAAGCGTGGAACAGGTCTCATGTGCGAGGACTATGCCACCAATATCCAAAATTACAAGTAAGGAGAAACAACATGATCATCATCACCCACATACTCATATGTGTACTACCCGTGTAAAGCATCTACTCATAGATCCGGCTCTGAAAAAAAATTCCTACGATGTGAACTATGTACCAAGATCTTTTTACTAGATACAAACAACGGGCGGATGTATATCCATAGAGAACATACACTTGAAGGCCGACAAAGCTTAACGAGTTCGACTCGTGGTTGATGTAGACGATCTCTTGCCGATCTCAAGATCGAGAGGAAGTCCTAGCGCCGCAAATCAGCATCGCATCCGTGCTCGCACACACGTTCGAGGCACCGAGCAACCTCCTGAAGGGAATATGCCCTGAGAGGCAATAATAAAGTGTTTATCATGTGTATTCCAAGTATATGATAGATATTTATTTTGCATGCTATAATTGTATTAATACGGAAACATTAATACATGTGTGTTTAATAAACAAACAGAAAGTTCCTAGTTATGCCTCTCTCATAAACTAGCTCGTTGATTAACAAGATGATCAAGGTTTCCTGATCATGGACATTGGATGTTGTTAATAACGGGATCACAACATTAGTGTAATGGTGTGATGAACATTCATCCGAAGTATAGCATTACGATCAAAGTCATTGAGTTTATATTGCTATAACAACTTACGAAGTGATCCTAATCCTTAGACCATGAGATCATGTCAATCACTAACACCGGAAGAGTTTCTTGATAACATCAAACGTCACACCGTAACAGGGTGATTATAAAGATGGATTCATAACTAATAAAGTGTTATGTTGAGGCTCATGGATCGAGAGTGGAATTTGTTCATCCCGATGACGGATAGATATACTCTGGGCCCTCTCGGTGATATCACATTGATTAGCTTGCAAGCAAGTGATTTGATCACTAGAATGTTATATCATAGGAACGAGAAAAGAGTGCATGTAGGTAACGAGATCAAACTAGGTATGGAGATACCGATGATCGAATCTCGGACATGTAATATATCGTGAAACAAAGGGATTAAGATACTAGCGTAAAAGGTTCCGACGATCACAAGAAAGTCATCGTTGAATGTGGGAGTCAGTATGGGTCTCCAGATCCCGCTTCTGATTATTGATCCGAGAGGGGTCTCGATCATGTCCGCATTATTCACGAACCGTAGGGTGACACACTTAAGAGACACCGACATCCAATTGGAGCAAATGTTTCATGCCAAAAGAATGAACAAGCGCAGGAATTTATTTCACTAGATACCGAAATAGGTTTTCGGGTGAAATTGCATAAAGTGGTTATGCATGTGAAATAGAATTCTAGCAAGGGGTTATTTGTGAATGTTTGTCATTAAAGTAATTGACAAAATTCTGAATAAAATAAAAGAGTTTTATTTAATGAGAGTTTGCTTTAAATTTGGTGGAAATTTAATGGGAATTTGAGTGGACTTTTGAGTGGAGGGAATTTAAAGGAGATTTGTGAGTGGAGTGTCCACCCACATGAAGAAGGGAGGGCAAGGGGGCAGCCCCATGCGCCGGCCACCCCCTTGGGGTTCCCCCTCCTCCTATAGAAGGAGCCCCCCTCCTCACTTGTCTCTCACACCTCCTCATGAAGGATATCTCTCCCCCTCTAGAATTTATCCCCCATGGTCTCGGACTAGCGAGATGCATGTTCCCGGTGGCTATTCGGCAAGAAAGAGTTGTGCTTCCGCTGTATCGCTGGAGCGAGGAGGCGGAGGTTGCTTGGTGCCTCGAACGTGTGTGCGAGCACGGATGCGCTACTGTTTTGCGGCGCTAGGACTTCCTCTCGATCTTGAGATCGGCAAGAGATCGTCTACATCAACCACGAGTTGAACTCGTTAAGCTTTGTCGGTCTTCAAGGGTATGTTCTCTACGGATATACATCCGCCCGTTGTTTGTATCTAGTAGATATATCTTGGTATATAGTTCACATCGTAGGAAAATTTTTGTTTTCTATGCTGCAAACCCTACAGTGGTATCAGAGCCGGATCTATGCGTAGATACTTTACACGGGTAGTGCACATATGAGTATGTGGGCGATGATGATCATGTTGTTGCTCCTTTGTTGTAATTTTAGATATTGGTGGCATAGTGGGATGAAGCGGCCCGGACAAACTTTACATGTCCTCGCACATGAGACCTGTTCCACGCTTGACATGCAACTAGTTTGCATAAGTGGCTAGCGGGTGTCTGTCTCTCCTACTATAGTCAATATCTATTTTGCAAGCGAGTTGTCAACAATTTGATTATCCTTGTTGTGGTTCATGTTCCTAGGTAAGAACGGTTCTATCTCGAAAGCCCTAAGCCACGTAAAACTTGCAATGGATAAATTAGAGGCGTCTAGTTTAGATTGTTGTTGGGCTAGTGTTATGATATGGTAGTGTTGTAAGTAGAAGTATGAGATGATACTCTTACAACACACATAGCGTGTAAAATCCATAGACCTTGTATTTACACATATAGGTATGATAGTGATCATACCACGATGCACATGATAGAGATCATCTGCGGGAACCATATAATTTCACTAATAAACATATGATGTTTGATAGCATCTTATATTGCTTGTTTAGCGCTTTGTTAGCATAATAAGATGATCCCTCATTTAAATATCAAGATAAGAATGTGGTCTTCCTTTAGTATGCACCGATTATGTTTTCGTCGCTCCAAGACATCACGTGATGATCGGGTGTTCTTGGATCCACGACCATATTTTGGGTGTAAAACAGTTACACACGCGAATACTAAGGTTCTAACTTGGTGAGCCTAGCATGTACAGACTTGGCCTCCGAACACGGACCGAAAGGTTAAGCATGAGTCATATAGTAGATATGATGCCCATTTGATGCTCGCCTTTGAAGCTATACCGACTCACATGATGATCGGACTTGGTGTAGTGGATTTGGTTCATGTAATCACCAAAAAGGCACGAGGGATGTCGTTTTTGAGTGGGAGTTCATTTGTAATATAGATTAGTTGAACTCAATCTATCATACACTTAGTCTAAACTTTACAAATTCTGTTGTAGATGGCACCACCTGCTTTTAATTTCAATGTGTTCATGGAGAAAGAGAAACTAGCAACGAACGGTAGCAACTTTACCGAATGGCCATGAATTTGAGGATTCTCCTCTCTGTTGCACAAAAGCAATATGTGCTAGAAGCGCCGTTAGGCCTCCCACCTTTAGATGATGCCCCTGACGAGGAGAAGAATGTCTATCAGACTCGTCAGGAGGACCACAACTTAGTTCATTGCGGGATATTGTATGGGTTAGAGCCGGAACTTCGAAAGCGTTTCGAAAATGGCAATGCATTTGATACAATGGGTGAGTTGAAAATGATTTTCGACACACATGCTGCTGTAGAGAGCTACAACGCTTCAGAAAAGTTCTTTCGCTGCATGATGGAAGAGCACAGCTCTGTTAGTGAGCATGTACTCAAGATGTCGGGTTACGCCGATAATCTTGTGTCCTTTGGAATATCGATTCCCATTGACTTAGGCATCCATCGTGTTCTGCAGTCTCTGCCACCTAGCTATAAGAGCTTCGTGATGAACTATAATATGCAAGGGATGAAGAAGTCTCTCCCCGAGCTTCTGTCAATGCTTAAAACTTCAGAAGTGGAGATCAAAAAGGAACATCAAGTGTTGATGATCAATAGGAACACTGGTTTCAAGAAAGACAAGAAGGGAAAATGGAAGGAAGTGGGCGCAAGCCTGTCCGCGAAAAGAAACCCCGAGTTGGACCTAAGTCCGATTCCGAGTGCTACTATTGTAAAGGACCGCCACTAGAAGCTTAATCGCCCCAAGTATCTGGCATAAGAAGGTCGGCAAGGCAAACAAAGGTATATATGATATACATGTTATTGATGTGTACTTGACTAGTGCTCGCAGAGCACCGGGTATTTGATACCGTTCAGTTGCTAATATTTGTAACTCGAATCGTGGTCTGGAACAAGCGACCGCTAGCAAGGGTGAGGTCAAGATGCGGTCGGCAATGGATCAAGCGTTGATGTGATCGCCGCCGAACGCCGCCTCTCCACTTACCGTCGGTATTAGTTATAAACTTGAATAAATGTTATCCGTGCCCGCACGAGCATGAACATTGTATCCGGATCGTTTAATGTAAGTGGTTATTCATTTAAACCGAGAACAATGGTTGTTCCATTTATATGAATGAAATCTTTTATGGTCATGCACCGATGATGAATGGTTTCTTTCTATTAGATCTCGATGATAATGTTACACATATTCATAATGTTGATGCTAAAAGGATTAAACTTAATGATGATATATCCGATATATGTGGCAATCGCCGCCTAGGTCATATTGGCGTTAAACGCATGAAGAAGCTCCATTCGGATGGACTTTTGGAATCACTTGATTATGAATCGCTTGATACATGTGAGCCATGCCTTATGGGCAAGATGACTAGAACGCTTTTCCTGCTTCAATGGAACGGGCGATTTATTGGAAATCATACATTCGATGTATGTGGTCCAATGAGTGTGTCGGCGAGGTGGATATCGTTATTTTGTTACTTACGGATGATTTGAGTAGATACGGTCATATCTACTTGATGAAACACAAGTCTGAAACCTTTGAAAAGTTCAAGGAATTTCAGAATGAAGTGGAAAATCATCGTAATAGAAAGATCAAATTTCTACGGTCCGACCGTGGAGGTGAGTATCTAAGTTACAAGTTTAGCACTCGCATGAAAAGAGTGTGGAATTGTTTCACAACTCACACCTAGGAACACCACAAATAAATGGTGTGCGGAACGTCAGAACCGCATTATTAGATATGGTACGATCTATGATGTCTCCGACGGACTTGCCGTTGTCATTTTGGGGTTATGCACTAGAAACCGCTGCATTCACTTTAAATCGGGCACCATCTAAATCCGCTGAAAAGACACCAGATGAATTGTGGTTTGGAAACAAACCTAAGTGTCATTTCTTAAAGTTTGGGGATGCGATGTTTATGTGAAGAAACTTCAACCGGATAAACTCGAACCCAAAGCGAAAAATGCGTCTTCATAGGATACCCTAAAGAAACTATTGGGTATTCCTTCTATCATGCATCCGAGGGCAAGGTTTTTGTTGCCAAGAATGGATCCTTTCTAGAGAAAGAGTTTCTCGCGAAAGGTGTGAGTAGTCGGAAGGTAGAACTCAAGAGGTTGTGGAACCTTCTCTTCAAAGTATGGCGAGTAGCACAGCAGGAAGTTGTTCGGAGTTGGCTCCACCTGCTGAAGAGGGAACTAATGATAATGATCATGAAACTCCGAAGAGAGTACTATCAACCTCGCAGTCAAACAGACGCGTGCAGCTCCGAGTCAGACGGAAATCTGTCATGAATTTCATGGTTGATGAAAATGATGACCCCTGACGTATGAAGAAGCGATGATGAGCCCAGATTCCAACAAATGGTTAGAAGCCATGAAATCCGAGATGGAATCCATGTATGAAAATCAAGTTTGGAACTTGGTGGAATTACCTCACGACCGAAAGTCCGTGGAGAACAAATTTATTTTCAAAAGGAAAACTGATGCTGATGGTAATGTGACCGTCTATAAAGCTCGACTTGTCGCAAAGGGGTTTTCGACAAATTCAAGGAGTTGACTACGATGAGACTTTCTCTCCCGTAGCGATGCTAAAGTCGGTTAGGATTATGTTAGAAATTGCTGCATATTTCGATTATGGGATATGGCAGATGGATGTCAAAACCGCGTTTCTCAATGGTAATATTGAAGAAGAGTTGTATATGATACAACCAAAGGGTTTTGTCGATCCTAAGGATTCTAACAAGGTGTGCAAGCTTTAGTGATCCATCTATGGATTGAAGCAAGCATCACGAAGTTGGAATCTTCGCTTTGATGAGGTGATCAAAGAGTTTGGATTTGTCCAAACTTATGGAGAAGCTTGTATTTACAAGAAAGTGAGTGGGAGCAATGTGGCATTTCTGATATTATATGTGGATGACATATTATTGATCGGAAATGATATAGATCTTTAAACAAAGGTTAAAAGTTATCTAAACAGCAAATTTTCAATGAAGGACCTAGGTGAAGCGTCATACGTATTAGGCATAAAGATCTATAGAGATAGATCTAGGCGCCTAATAGGGCTATCGCAAAGTACATACCTTGATAAGATTTTAAATAAGTTTAAAATGGAAGGAAGTAAGAAGGGGTTCTTACATATGTTGCAAGGCAAGACATTGAGTAAGACTCAAAGTCCGCTTCAAGCGGAAGAAAGAGAGATAATGGACAAAGTCCCTATGCTTCACCCATAGGCTCTATAATGTACGCCATGCTATGTACAAGACCGGATGTGGCACATGCTATTAGTTTGACTAGTAGGTACCAATCGGATCCGGTTCGAACATCGATAGCGGTCAAGAATATCCTTAAGTACTTACGAAGAACTAAGGATATGTTTCTTGTATACGGAGGTGAAGAAGAGCTCGTCGCTAAGTGTTATGTCGACGCTAGCTTTGACACCGATCCGGATGACTCTAAGTCTCAATCCGGATACGTATCTCTCATGAATGGCGGAGCGGTTAGTTGGAGGAGCTCCAAACAACCTGTGGTAGCGGGATCAACAACGGAGGCCGAATATGTTGCTGCTTCGGAAGCGGCTCACGAAGCAGTTTGGATGAAGGAGTTCATATCCGAACTAGGAGTGGTGGAAAACGCGTTGGACCCAATGGTGATCTATTGTGACAACAATGGTGCCATTACCAATTCCAAAGGGCCAAGGTCTCACAAGAATTCCAAGCATATTAAGCGCCGGTTTCACTCCATCCGCGAGCATGTCAAGGATGGAGATATAAATATTTGTAAAGTACATACGGATCTCAATGTAGCAGATCCGTTGACTAAAACTCTCCCTAGAGCAAAACATGATCAACACCAGAACTCAATGGGTGTTAGATTTATCACTATGTAACTAGATTATTGTCTCTAGTGCAACTGGGAGACTAAAGGGAATATGCCCTGAGAGGCAATAATAAAGTGTTTATTATGTGTATTCCAAGAATATGATAGATGTTTATTTTGCATGCTATAATTGTATTAATACGGAAACATTAATACATGTGTGTTTAATAAACAAACAGAAAGTTCCTAGTTATGCCTCTCTCATAAACTAGCTCGTTGATTAACAAGATGATCAAGGTTTCCTGATCATGGACATTGGATGTTGTTAATAACGGGATCACAACATTAGTGTAATGGTGTGATGAACATTCATCCGAAGTATAGCATTACGATCAAAGTCATTGAGTTTATATTGCTATAACAACTTACGAAGTGATCCTAATCCTTAGACCATGAGATCATGTCAATCACTAACACCGGAAGAGTTTCTTGATAACATCAAACGTCACACCGTAGCAGGGTGATTATAAAGATGGATTCAGAACTAATAAAGTGTTATGTTGAGGCTCATGGATCGAGAGTGGAATTTGTTCATCCCGATGACGGATAGATATACTCTGGGCCCTCTCGGTGATATCACATTCATTAGCTTGCAAGCAAGTGATTTGATCACTAGAATGTTATATCACAGGAACGAGAAAAGAGTGCATGTCGGTAACAAGATCAAACTAGGTATGGAGATACTGATGATCGAATCTCGGACATGTAATATATGGTGAAACAAAGGGATTAAGATACTAGCGTAAAAGGTTCCGCCGATCACAAGAAAGTCATCGTTGAATGTGTGGGAGTCAGTATGGGTCTCGATCCCGCTCGATTATTGATCCGAGAGGGTCTCGATCATGTCCGCATTATTCACGAACCGTAGGGTGACACACTTAAGAGACACCGACATCCAATTGGAGCAAATTTTTCATGCCAAAAGAATGAACAAGCGAGGAATTTATTTCACTAGATACCAAACAGTTTTCGGGTGAAATTGCATAAAGTGGTTATGCATGTGAAATAGAATTCTAGCAAGGGGTTATTTGTGAATGTTTGTCAATTAAGTAATTGACAAAATTCTGAATAAAATAAAAGAGTTTTATTTAATGAGAGTTTGCATTAAATTTGGTGGAAGTTGAATGGGGATTTGAGTGGACTTTTGAGTGGAGGGAATTTAAAGGAGATTTGTGAGTGGAGTGTCCACCCACATGAAGAGGGAGGGCAAGGCAGCCCCATGCGGCCACCCCTTGGGGTTCCCTCCTCCTATAAAAGGAGCCCCCTCCTCACTTGTCTCTCACACCTCCTCGTGAAGGATCTCTCTCCCCCTCTAGAATTTATCCCCCATGGTCTCGGACTAGCGAGATACATGTTCCCGGTGGGTATTCCGCAAGAAAGAGTTGTGCTTCCGCTGCATCGCTGGAGCGAGGAGGCGGAGGTTGCTCGGTGCCTCGAACGTGTGTGCAAGCACGGATGCGCTGCTGTTTTGCGGCGCTAGGACTTCCTCTCGATCTTGAGATCGGCAAGAGATCGTCTACATCAACCACGAGTTGAACTCGTTAAGCTTTGTCGGTCTTCAAGGGTATGTTCTCTACGGATATACATCCGCCCGTTGTTTGTATCTAGTAGATAGATCTTCGTATATAGTTCACATCGTAGGAAATTTTTTGTTTTCTATGCTGCGAACCCTACACCTCCGCTTCCTCGCTCTAGCGATGTAGCGGAAGCACAACTCTTTCTTGCCGAATAGCCACCGGGAACATGTATCTCGCTAGTCCGAGACCATGGGGAATAAATTCTAGAGGGGGAGAGAGATCCTTCACGAGGAGGTGTGATTGAGAAGTGAGGAGAGGGGTGCCTTTTATAGGAGGAGGGGGGCACCCAAGGGGGTGGCCACCGGCCATGGGGGCTGCCCCCTCCCCTCCTTCATTCATGTGGGTGGACACTCCACTCACAAAAATCCATTCAAATCCCTCCACTCAAAATCCCACTCAAACATGCCATTAAATTTCCACCAAATTTAATGCAAACTCTCATTAAATAAAACTCTTTTATTTTATTCAGAATTTTGTCAATTACTTTAATGATAAACATTCACAAATAACCCCTTGCTAGAATTCTATTAGTACCTGGTCGTGGCTTAACCCGCGTCTAAAGACCCCCCCCTTTAGTCGCGGGTTAAGCCACAACCCGGGACTAAAGGGTTTTTTCGGTCACTTTGTTTTCGCGCGCGCAGGCACCCTTTAGTCCCGGGTCCAGCCACGACCCGCGACTAATTGTTTTTTTTTAATTTTCTTTTTTTAATTCAAAACTAATATAAAAACTTTGGAAAATAATATCTTTTATTGTAATAATCCAAATAAAACAAATAATATGTCTATTATTACCAGAAAAATATAAAGAATCTTAATATAATAACCATTTATCTGTTTTGCATCATTTATAAATTATTTCATTTGTAAATTTTCTTTTTTAATTCAAAACTAATATAAAAACTTTGGAAAATCATATCTTTTATTGTAATAATCCAAATAAAACAAATAATATGTCTATTATTATTAGAAAAATATAAAGAATCTTAATATAATATCCATTTATCTGTTTGCATCATTTATAAATTAATTCATTTGTAAATTTTCTTTTTTTAATTCAAAACTAATATAAAAACTTTGGAAAATCATATCTTTTATTCTAATAATCCAAATAAAACAAATAATATGTCTATTATTATCAGAAAAATATAAAGAATCTTAATATAATATCCATTTATCTATTTGCATCATTTATAAATTATTTCATTTGTAAATTTTCTTTTTTTAATTCAAAACTAATATAAAAACTTTGGAAAATCATATCTTTTATTGTAATAATCCATATAAAACAAATAATATGTCTATTATTATCAGAAAAATATAAAGAATCTTAATATAATATCCATTTATCTGTTTGCATCATTTATAATTATTTAATTTGTAAATTTTCTTTTTTTAATTCAAATCAAATATAAAAACTTTGGAAAATCATATCTTTTATTGTAATAATCCAAATAAAACAAATAATATGTCTATTATTATCAAAAAATATCAAGAATCTTAATATAATATCCATTTATCTGTTTGCATCATTTATAAATTATTTCATTTGTAAATTTCTTTTTTAATTCAAATCAAATATAAAAACTTTTGAAAATCATATCTTTTATTGTAATAATCCAAATAACACAAATAATATGTCTATTATTATGAGAAAAATAGAAAGAATCTTAATATAATATCCATTCAGTCCCGATTGTAGTCACAAACCGGGACTAAAGATATTTCCCGCCATTTCCCACCGCTTCCCACCAAGTTTTCCCGCCATTTCCTTTCTAAGAGAGCTTTTAGTCCCGGATGTAGTCACTAACCGGGACTAAAGATATTTCCTGCCATTTCCCAAAGCTTCACGACAAGTTTTCCTGCCCTTTCCCTCTATATATAGAGGATGCAGTCATTAGGGCATGCATGTATCTTCTGAACCTCTAAACCTAGAGGGCAGACAACCTTTTTTGCTTCGTACGTACTTGCGGTCAATACATTATCTTTTGGAAGCATATTCTTCATCATTTTCAGCAACTTTTCAAATGAAGAGTCAGGTATAGCACACTCAGCCTTCCATTGCAGCAATTCCAGTGTGCTGCCCAGCTTTTTCAAGCTATTTTCCCAATTTGGGTATAACAAATTTTTGTGATCTTCTAGCATTTGATTGAACTTCTCCCTATCCTTTTCTGTTTCACAATCTCTTCGTGCATCGGCAATGGTCCGACCAAGATCATCAACGGGTTCATAATGTGTCTCTTCTTCATCCTCCCCTTCAGCATCCCGCATGGAAGTATCTCCGTACTCAAGGAAACCATGATAATTGTCATCCTCCTCCTCTTTTTCATTGTCTTCCATTATAACCCCTCTCTCTCCGTGCTTGGTCCAACAATTATAACTGGGCATGAAGTCGGACTTCAACAGGTGGCTGTGAAGGGTATTTGAGTCAGAGTAATCCTTCTGATTCCTACATCCATTACATGGACAGAATGCAAAACCATTGCACTTGTTTGCATCAGCAACACGGATGAATTCATGCACGCCATTAATGAAGTCGCCAGAGCGTCGGTCAGTACCGTACATCCATTCCCGGACCATCAACATTATAGTAAAAGTATATCAAAAACCATTACACAACATGATAAAATTATTTCAAGTTATATTGAGAGCTTCTAGAGCATTAATTTTGAATTTTGAAAAATTTACATGCACCAATTTGTGAATTGCAGAAAACAATCAACATGATAAATGTGGAGTTTTTTATTATTGTTCTATCAGTGAAAACCTCATTCCATTCTAAGCTCTGAAACTCTAAAATTGCACATTTAAATTTTCAGTAACTATGTGCCTAATCAAAATTTGTTACACATATATATCAAAATCCTTCTAGCTACTCTAGAGCATGCATACATTTGATCCATATCTCTATACTTCTAGAGCATTATAGAGCTAAAGTAGCAATAAGAGATAAAAGAATGAACTTCTAACCTTTTAAAGCTTGGATTTAGGTGTTGCAAACTAAATCTTGACAAATCTTGAGAAAAAAAATGGCATGAACTCTCTTGCTTCTTTGAGAAAAATGGCCACCATATGCTTTAGGGCAACATGACAAGAGGCAGATTATATAGTCGTGGACAACTAGTCTCGGGCCGTGATACGACCCGGAACTAATAGTCCATGAAAGGACCAGCTGGCCTGCTCCAGGTTATTAGTCCCGGTCAGACACGGACGGGACTAATGACCGTCCGCCGTAACTCAGTCACTACGGCCGCTTAGCCTAGAGGCCTCACGGCCCGGGTCTAGTGCTCCAACTAGTCGCGGGCTGTGCCAGGACGGGACTGCTGGGCTTGTTCTGATCGAACAGAAGATGATTTTTCCAGTAGTGCATGTGATAGGAGTATTACTTCCTCCGTCAGTAAATAGGTGTCTTAGATTTATCAAAATTTGGATGAAACTCTATACTATTTTCAAAATTTGGATGAATCTCTATACTAATAAAAATAGTACAGAGATTCATTCAAATTTTGATAAATCTGAGACATCTATTTTGAAACGGATGGAGTAGAAAAAACAACTGTATAGTATCACAAAAAAGTAACTATATAGAATATCGTACGGCTTCATATTTTGACATATAATTTTCACAAGATTTTTTTATTCATCATTCTAGATGCATATTTGAAAAGGGTCCCCCACACAGTTTTTATGCATGCCAGCTATCGATACCAGAGAGTATCTTCAAATAGCAAAACAATTGATCGATAGTACTTATTCTTTCAGAAATAAGTGACTAGGATTTGTCTACAAATGTAGACACTTGATTTGTCTACAAATCTAGAGACTTGATTTTATAAATTACATCTACATCCAAATTATAGTGAAAAATAAATAAATCAACTAGAAGTATTTTAGACATTGGAGAAAAAATGAAAATAAAACCTAGGCCGATGGCTTTGCCGTCGGCATATAGGTTGTGCCCTTGCTAGAACGACGGCCAGGCCATCGGCGTACCTATCCGCGTATCGGCGTCTCCGAACCCATTAGGTGGGCCGTTAACCAGGGCATTACGCCGACAGCCCAAGGTAGGCCGACGGTGACCGTCAGGGACTTCCACGTTGACGCCGACGGCAGCTGTCAGCGCTTCTGTCCCTACGCCGATGGCAAGTGTACGCCGACGGCTGCCTGGACCAGTTGACGAGCCCAGGCAACGGAGCCGGCGGGGCCAACCTTTTTCCGTCGGCGTAGAAAAATACCGTCGGCGTATCATGTTCTTCCTGTAGTGGCTCCTGGTATGGTACTTGGACGAGCAAGCCTGTCAGACGTGCGGCTGCTGGCGGCGCCCATCACCACCCGCCACAGCGACCCTAACTTGGAGGATTAGAGATTAGTTTATAGAAAACTAGTTCTAATATATGATTTTTAGGAGAACCGGTATTCCTAACTATTATGTTGAGAATAATAAGCTTATAGAAAATCTTGTTTGGGTTGAGAAAGTCACAGACTTGGGTCGTGGTCTGTGTGTAGTCCTCGTCCACCGCGTGCTCCTCTCCAAAGACGCGTCGACGGCTAGTTCCACTAGTGCAGAGCCCCCCCTTTAACTCCGGTTGGGAGGGCCCTCTAACAGCGGTTCCCCAACCGCTGTTGAGGGTTCGGTGTTAGAGGGGGGCCCCCTTTAACACCGGTTCTTATACGAACCGGTGTTAAAGGGTGGCGCACGTGGGGCTGCTGCAGTTCAGACCCCTTTAACACCGGTTCAGACCGAACCGTGTTAAAATTCTGTGGCAGATTTAGGCCGCTTTCGCCGCGCAGAAAACGCTCTGCCGCGCAGATTTCTGCCCGCCTGCGGGCGATTTCGCGGGAGGGGGAGGAATCGATCGAGCGGTATACTTATAAATCGTCATCGGTACATACGAGTACATGAATAATTAAGCAACTATTATTATACACAAACATCGCCATCGGCACATACATCGTCATCGGCACATACATCGTCATCGCTCATTTTGGTGGATATCTAAAGAGGTCTCCGCCAGCGTGACCTCATCAAGTATGAACCCGCCAATTCCTCTTGAATGGCTCGTATGCTCAAATGGTAGGAGTTGGTCCGCATCCGCTCGATCTGAATATATATGAAGAATGGGTCACAATATATATATAAGAATAAAACTCAACACAATTGATGGTAATAAAATAATGTTGTGGACTTTGTTTACTTACTCTAAGTTGTTCTAGTGCGGCTTGGCCTGTCGACATATCGTGTTGTAATGAATTCGCAAACATAGTACCCACATAAGTTATTGCCGTGTCCCCGATGCGCACTTTACGAGAATAGAGAGTTCAATCAAAATAATAATCAATAAAGCATGATATAATGGAATTGGAAGCTAGCTAGTATTACTTACATTTTGGTCTACAAATTTTAGTTCTTCGACCATTCACCCACGGCCCTGCCCGTGAACATTTTCCAAACCCCGTCCGACAAAGAAAATGGATAAAGGAGTAATTAATTACTTATTGTCACGAAAGTTGCCGATCTAGTGCGATAATATGATTGAAATTACCTCGAGCATCTCTAAAGTCTGCCCATAGCTCTTTTTCTTTCGTAACGAGTCCATGACAAGGACTTTTCCTAAGTCGGGTTGAATGACTAGAAGAATAAAGTGGAACCTACGACGCATAACTCATCATCGCCATACACTTAACATCGAGTAAGTCAAATAGAATGTGTACTAGAGAGAGGCAACAGACTCACGAGAAGTTGTAAGGCAATAGTATTTCCTTTGGTTTGTTGTCTCAAGAAAGACTTTAGCAAGTAATCTTACGTTTGCCGGTTTGTCTCTTACCACTTCTTCATGAACTCTATTTGGGTCAACGAACCCAATGTCAAAAGGGCCTCCTTTCATGCATTCCATAACCTTTTTCCTGCATAATAGTATATACATATATGGTGAGCATATATATATACATGCAATTAATGAAGTGAATGAGATGAGATAAAATTACGTAAATAGTACTTACACACAATAAGGTCGATGGCAGATTTGTCGAGTTCCTTCTGATTGAATAGAGAATGCAAGTCTTGAATTTTGAAGTCGATCGCGTCGTCTCCGCACAAGAAAATTTGATCTCTTATATGCGCCGTGATCCATTCTTCTTTTCTCGTCTTGCAGAAATGAAGGTACCACTTGTGCAATTTTCGCATCTTTGTTGGTAGATTCTTGAGCTCCTCTTTATTGACTAGATTCTTCCCATACTTCCATGGCTGTATGGGGTTGACATCGCATTTGGGCAAGTTGTCTCCCATGAAGTTCAAGTATGCAATGTAAGTCATCCCCATCTCATTGGCCTTTCTTTGTAGCTCTGCCTCGTAATCATCTACGGGAGGAGCGTCCCGTTTGTCAAACATTTGGAGCGGGGCGCATGATTGGTTTTCCTGCTCTCGAGCATGGGAACTGTTTTCGGGGTGCCTCACGCGCTACTTTCAGTCTCCCTAAGACGCCTTGCATCCGCCTTCAAAATCTGGCGCCGTAGTCCGGCACAAGTGGGTTTCAGGTTTCAAAAGATTTTTGTAAAACTTCTCCACCACCGCCGATCTATTTTCTCCTTTGGCTCGCCCGTCTAGGTGCAAAGAATTTCTTGACCTGTTCTCCCGAGATCCTATTGGTCTCCTCGCTACGATTCCACGGTAAACCGGCAATTGCTTGGCGGAAGGCTGCGGACGTAGTTTTTGAACTCTTTGGCGACGGTTTCCTCGGATTTCTTTATGGCAGTGCTACCGATGCTCCTCGTGAAGTGCTCTTCCGCTTACGAGGAGATGGCTGAAGCACCGGAGATGGCCGACGGGTCGGAGATGGCTGCCACGCAGAGATGGTCGACGGCCGGAGATGGCTGCCACAGGAGATGGCCGACGGCCGAGATGGCTGCCAGCAGAGATAGCTGAAGCGGCTCGATCACGACGCATGGAGACGGCGGGGTGCCAGTGACTCCAATTTGGAAGCACAATGTGTTCCTTCTTCCAAAGAATGGTTGTTTTCACCGCAAATTTGAGTTGAGTTTCCCTTCACCGTAGCATGGTCAAGCTGTGCTTCCTCATATTCCTTCACAACCTCATCCACCCCGACAATAGCATAGCCATCCGAAATCAGTCGGCAGTGGTAAGTTCCACCAGCTACAGGAGGTAAGGTATAGCCGACAGCCACCTTAATGGATAAGCCCATTAATCTCACATGCAGCTCAACGTGTTCGCCTCCGTGATCTCATCAACGGGTATCGAGGAACCGTCATTTCAAGCGCTGCACGTTCTCCGTGGAAGCCACACCGCTTCCGCAGAGTCCGGCCGCGGCAGCTTCCAATGCAGCTCTTCATGCCCGAGATGGGCCGTAGCTTGATGGTTTCATAGGCATTCACTTGCGCTCGCAGCCGCAAGTGCATGTTCTATCCGTGTCATCCGCCTCAGACGCTTTTTTTCTTTTCTGCGCCATCTGTAAGAGTCGCCCACCGCAAACCCATCCTTCCACGCCATACCCCGTGCCTCGTGCATGTCCAGGGTGTTATTTTTTACCGATGGCGCGTGTGAGCTGGTCATTCTCTCTGTCGGGATGGAAGGTCCTGGCGGATGTTTCCTCGTATGCCGTGATGAGTTCAGTGACGGGTTTGGCAAGGATGGTTGGGAACATACACAATCTGCTTCGGGTCCAACCTTGCCCCGATTCCAGAGAACCAAGTCTTTGCACGAGGTCCCACCCATCTGTCTGGGTGTGATCCTCTCTCGCAGGCCCTCTCAGCCTCCCACTTAGGCCTCCGAGATATGTAGCCACCGACCGCCCTCCGTGATATTCCTTCTTCAGCATTGCGTATTGGTTTCGACCTCTTTTAGCAATAGCACTTTTTATATGTCTCAAATTCGCCGTTGAGGTCTTATCTTCGCATAATATCGTCTTGAAATTTGAGTCTCGCCACTTTGACAAATTTGTTCAATTTTGTCTTCCAGCATGAAAGCCTCAGCCATCTTCTTTAGAGTCCACTTTTGACCTTTTTCTTTATAACTGGTTGTTTTCATCCTCCTCTGGCGGAAGGGTGAAATTTACCAACAACGAATTCCAAAGCGCTTTTGGATCTGTCATCGACAAAGGTACCGCCGCCTTCTTTGGCTTATTCCAATTTTAATTATGATTGGGATTTGGTCCCTAACAAGAACACCACCGACGTATAAATTTGTCTCGGCCTTCTTGGGCTCCATCGGCCTGCCATCAACACGGACCGCTTCGATCGTGAACTTTGCACGATCTTTCAACCGCTCGGCTCGCTTGCTTTTTTCGTAGAAGAAGATGGTTGCTGGTCGATCCAGAGGGCTAAAAGAAGAAAGAAGCGTTAATTAATACATGTAGAAGAAGATTGTTGGTGGAAGTCACCGAGGCTTAATCAATGCATATACCTCGCCGGACTTTGTAACCATTAAATCATGCTCACCGAGTCTTCATCTTCTCCATGACTAGTACTTGAGTTGTCGCCATGTCCCTCCAAGTTCAGATATTGTGAGGTGTCCTCATCAATAATGTTCTCCATTATTTCTTCTTCTTCAAGGTTTCTACTAAGTGGATCCATAGTTTCTAAAACAATAATATTATCTAGAGTAAGAGTGTAAACATTCAAGTGGACTTGGATTCATACACAAATATACATATTATTCATACCAAAATACACAAATAAATACACAAATGAGTCGAGGTCCAATTTGTATACAAGTTTTAATCTATGCATGTAGTACAATTTATCGAGCAAACAAGTTTTAATCAGATGAGTCAGCAATCACACACGGGCGACACGTGGCGCCACCGTGGGTGACGTTGGTCTCGCTTGGCGGCGGTGCTCGTCGACGGATGCGGTCTCGGCGGGCTAGCGGGCGGGCTTCCGGGCGGCGCGCCGGCGCTGAGGCGTGTCCCACGAGCTCAAGCGGGCGGCGAGACGCCCCGCACGGGAAGAGAGCGAGATGGTCAGGGCTCCTCGAAATAGGCTTGCGCCCCGCTATATTAATATAGCAATCACAAGATACAACGACAATGTTGGAGCAACAGAAAAGGGGAAGGTGAAATAAGTTATGGGTCCCAAATTGTCTAAAGGGATCCCACAATACTTTACATATTTGATAAAAGTCCCTGGTATTTTTTAAAAAATCAAAACAAAATTTGAAATGAAAATATAAATAGAAAATCTTGGCGGTTTATAGGTACGCGGACGCGACACCGATTGCGAGTATCTTGAGAATCTTGGACAGTTCCCGGCACCAAGTGGAAGTACACATGTCGGAGATCTTTGTAGAGTTACAAGTCGAGCATACAAGACAGAAGGGGCACATGCTAGCGTGTTATGTACTCCAACATGTAGCAGCAGAAGAACCAACAGAGTGCATGTTGTCGATGGAGACCATGGCATCCTGATACTTGGATAGCAAAACGACATGACGAAGACTTCAGCTTGAACACGGAGCCATCAGGCTGGCATACCGGTGTGGACGACGAGCATCGAGAACACGCGAGAGTCAAGAAGAACGGGACCGCTGGGTCGAGGCCGTGCTCCACGGGCGGCCTGCCGACGCCGGTGCTGCCACAGAAGGACGCACATCAGTGCTGGAGGTGAGGGAGCCGGCGGCAACGCGGCGGGAAGAGGCGGCGCCACGGGTATGACGACGTGCACGGAGGCAAGGCTATGGAGGGGCTACGACACGGCCGCAGCGGAGGTCGAGGAGGCCGCAGGAACGGCGCCGGCGACGCGGCCGGTGAGCTCAGAACGGCGGCGAGGCGTCAAGGAAGGGGTAGATCGGCAGCGGGGTTCACGGCAGAGGGTCGCGACGGCTCGGAGGACCTGGCATAGGCGAGGCTCTGGGAGACGAGGAGACGCTGCCGCCGCCTGCCGGAGGCGGAGCTTGGGCATGGCGTGGTGAGACATAGAGGAGGGAAGGATGCGGGAAGAGAGGGTCGGGGCGGACCTCGAGCTCAAGCATGGCGTAGACGGCGGGTCGGGGCGAGACAGGACCTCGATCGATCGCTGGGGAAGAAAGGAAGGGGAAGGTGAATTTAATCCCCCCTCTTTAACACCGGTTCGTGGCTGGAACCGGTGTTAAAGGGGCATTTTATTATTTCTTTAACACCGTTCGTGGCTGGAACCGGTGTTAAGGGGTGGTGCACGGAACGAATAATCTCTTTAACACCGGTTCCAGCCACGAACCGGTGTTAAAGGGGTATGGAACGAATAAATTCCCGCTTTTAACACCGTTCCCGCTCGAACCGGTGTTAAAGGGGCATTTATTTCATGCATTAAAGGGCTTTTAATTAAAATATGATATGAATTTAGAAAATTCATATCTTTTTCATTTCAACTCGTAAAAATATGAATAATATATCATAATTTTCAAAAATAATATCTATCCATTCATGTAAATCATTTTATATTTACTTTACATGAATTTTTAAAAATAATTAAAACACTTATTTCATGCATTAAAGGGCTTTTTAATTCAAAAATATGATATGAATTTAGAAAATTCATATCTTTTCATTTCAACTCAGAAAAATATGAATAATATATCATAATTTTCAGAAAATAATATCTATCCATTCATGTAAATCATTTTATATTTACTTTACATGAAATTTTTTAAAATAATTAAAACACTTATTTCATGCATTAAAGGGCTTTTTAATTCAAAAATATGATATGAATTTAGAAAATTCATATCTTTTCATTTCAACTCAGAAAATATGAATAATATATGCCTTGATTCTAGCCATAACATTGGTCATTTGACGAATGAGATAGGTCATTTTGAGACGCTTATAAAGCCGAACTTGAACTGAAAATTAAGATACATAAAAGAACTGAAAATTAAGATACATGGATTAAGTAACAATCGGCCAAACTGGAACTGAAAATTAAGATACATAAAAGAACTGAAAATTAAGATACATGGCCAGATTAAGTAACAATCGTCGAACTTGTTTCGAATGTTGGAGTGATTCACATGCTCCCGCCACACTGTAATACTTCGCCATTTGTAGTCGTCATCGCCGCCGTCATCGCCGCTGCCGCCGGGTCGCCAGAATTGAACCTCCGGAGAGTACGCTGGGCTGGACTTGAGGGTAGCTGGGCTGGACTTGAGGGTAGCAGACGGGGTTAGAGTCGGCAGTGTCACAGGCCATGACACTGGAGAGTCCGACCGCCACCATAGCCGACGGCCGGCCTCGTTGAAGTTAGGAGGAGGAGGGCCCTCCTCGTGCTCGAGCGCCTCATGCCGATCCACGAAGAAGGCTTCCCAAGTAGGGAAATAGTCGGGATGCCATCCGGGATTCCTCCGCTGCTCGGCGTGAGCTCAAGTAGTAGTGGTTCGTGATGGCCATCCGCGCCACACCTAGAGGGACAGGAGGAACCGCACGCCCGACGCCAAAGATCCAGCCGACGGGGACACAGTAGCCCGGCGGGCAGGGGTAGTTCGAGGCGCAAAGCGCCTCCGCCTCCCTGGGGGTTAGTGCTACGGTGGAAGCCATGGGAAAGAGTGATGAGGTTGCAGATATGAGTCTAGAGATGTGCAATGACAATGGAGGCCAACCCCCTACATATATATATAGTGAACTAGCGGGAAGAACTGGCGGGAAGAAAAATGGCGAAGAATCAAGCGGAAGAAAATGGCGGAAAAATGGCGGATGAACCTTTAGTCCCGGTTGGAGACACCAACCGACTAAAGATGAATTTTAGTCCCGTTGGAGACACCAACCGACAAAACACGAGTCAGCACTAATAATAGGGTGAGTGCATGTCGACATTATGTCGTGCGGCGTGTACCTTGTCCGATGGTGTCACCAACCGACTAAAGATGAACCTTAGTCGGTTGGAGACACCAACCGACTAATAATAGGTGAGTGTCGACATTATTTTGTAAGTGTCAACACTATGTCGAGCTGCTTGTACTATAAATAGGCATCCTTGTGAGTCCGGTCCTCCACCAGCTTTGAGGCAGGACACCACTACGGCGGCCAGTGGAGATGCCGACGAGCCCAGCCTCCCAGCATCTCCGAGAAATCGGTCATAGAGGCACTCCTAATATGTGAAATTAGTTAGCCCCTGGTGTATTGATCTAGTTAGAGAAGTTACAAAGCTGCAAGATGGTTGAGAGCGAGGACACGTTACGGCTGTTTAGGAGATGCCGATTGAGCCTAGTCCTCCGCATCTCCAAGAAACCGGGTCATAGAGGCACTCCTAATATGTGACCGCGTTTGGAGATCAGATCTTAATGGTAAGTACGAATCGACAACTTCTTCTCATAGTCCCGTCCATCCACAAAACATGACTAACACTCAAGACATGTATTAATATTAAAAACATGAACTAGAGTTACATAATATGAGCATGAACTTCTTGGCATATGTCCTTCCTTATGATCGCTTCAGACGTAACCATGGAGCATCTTCTTTACTTAACGGAATGCTTGGTTCAGTTTTCACTGTGAAGGGCGGAATTTCATCAAACTTATTATAATCTTCTGACATGTCTGTCTTGTCCTCGATTCCCACGATGTTTCTTTTCCCTGAAAGAACTATGTGACGCTTTGTCTCATCATATGATGTATTCGTTTGCATATTTTTTTCTTTTTTTTGGTCTGGAGGACATGTCCTTCACATAGAAAACCTGAGCCACATCATTGGCTAGGACGAATGGTTCGTCTAAGTTCTTCATATGATTGTTGAGATCCACCGTTGTCATTCCGCATTTTGTCTACCTCAACCCCTCCTCCTGTTAGCTTGACCCATTTGCATCGAAACAAGGGGACCTTAAAATTAGGTCCATAGTCAAGTTCCCATATCTCCTCTATGAACCCATAATACGTGGTCTTTTGCCCATTGTCTTCGCTGCATCAAGCGACACCACTGCTTTGGTTGGTGCTCTTTTATCTTGGCCTATCGTAAAATGTATTCCCATTTATCTCGTACCCTTTGGAAAGTACATACAACAAGACGGTGTCCCGCCAACAAGTACCTGATCCCCAACAGTGGTGTTATTCGTGAGAAGTCTTTGCAGCCATCCGCCAAAACTCGCCATGTGTTCACTTATAATCCATTCATCGACCGCCCGGTGTTTGAGGCGATTAAATTCTTGTGTTCATTGATATATGGGCAACCAAGATAGATCTTTGTAAAACCGTAGTGTGCTTGATTGAGAGAATGCCCGTACATATCATTGCTTTACATCCTAGGGTGCCTTTTCCACGCAGTCTCCCTCATGTCGTGATTCCGAACACCAATCGCCTTAAGGTCAGGAATAAAATCAACACGTAACTCAATGACCTCCTCTTACATAGCCCTTGGAGATGCTTCCTTCGCCTAGCACGGTTATGAACATATTTCTTTAAGACTCCCATGTACCTCTCAAAGGGGAACATATTGTGTAGAAATACAGACCGAGAATGGCAATCTCTTCTACTAGGTGAACCAGAGATGCGTCATAATATTGAAGAAGGATGGTGGGAACACCAACTCAAAGTCGACAAGACATTGGGCCACATCTGTTTGTAACCTGGTAGGCTTTACGGATCGATTACCTTCGAGATATTGCATTGAGGAATGCACATAGCTTCACAATGGGTACTCGAACATTTTCGTAGAAGCCCCTCAATGCAATCGGAAGCAATTGTGTCATAATCACGTGGCAGTCATGAGACTTCAGGTTTTGGAATTTTTCTCCGCCATATTTATTATTCCTTTATATTCGAAGCAGACGGGACCTTGATATCGAGACATTCAAAAAGATTTCCTTCTCTGCTTTGGTAAGAGCGTAGCTGGTAGGAGTTAAGTGGCATCGTTTACCCTTCTCGTTCTCAGGATGCATAGGCTCTTCAGGGGCCTTCAGACGTTGCTGGTCCTGTCGTGCTTCCGGTGTATCTTTTGTCTTCCCATACACTCCTAGAAAGCCTTGCAGGTTTACGCAAACATTCTTCGTCACATGCATCACGTCGATTGAAGAGCGGACCTCTAAGACTTTCCAATAGGGTAGGTCCCAAAATATAGATTGCTTCTTCCACATGGGCGCGTGTCCGGCATCGTCATTCGAACATAGACCCAGGGACCTTTTCCAAAGATTACTTCTAGGTCCTTGACCATACCAAATACCTCCTCACCGACGGAGGATAGGCTTCCTCCGGTTACGCCAGACGTTTGAAATGCTTGCCTTTCTTTCATCGGATGCAGTTCTAAGAAATCGCGATACCCTAGGTACACAACCTTCTTACATTTATCCAAATATACAATTTCAGTATCATCTAAACAGTGTGTGCATGCATTGTATCCCTTGTTTGTCTGCCTGAAATGTTACTAATAGCAGGCCAATCATTGATGGTTACGAAAAGCAATGCTCGCAGGTCAAATGGCTCCCCTTTGTGCTCATCCCACATACGTACACCTGGTTTGGCCCACAGCTGTAAAAGTTCTTCAATTAATGGCCTTAGGTACACATCAATGTCGTTGCCGGGTTGCCTCGGGCCTTGGATGAGCATCGGCATCATAATGAACTTCCTCTTGAGACACAACCAAGGAGGAAGGTTATAGATACATAGGGTCATGCCGTGTCTGGACTGCAGCTCACACCAAAAGGATTCATGCCGTTCGCTTAGACCAAACCTTAAGTTCCTGCGCCACTTGCAAAGTCCGTACTCGCCGACTTTTCTCCACCGTGACCCATCAGCGGGTGTCTCAACATCGCGTCTCTTACGGTCTTCCATGTGCCATCGCAACAACTTGGCATGCTCTTTATTTCAAGAGACGTTTAACCGTGGTATTATAGGAGCATACCATAAACCTTGGCGGAACCTTCTTCCTAGGGGCCTCGCCTCAACATCGCCAGATCGCCTCGTTCGATCTTATACCGCAGCGTGCATACCGGCATGCATCCAAATTCTCATTTCTCACCGCGGTAGAGGATGCGCCATTAATGCAGCATCACTAGAGGAAAAGGGCCATCCGCTCGCCACCCCGGGAGCATTAGTCGGTTGCGCCACCAACCGACTAATGCCGCACGCCCCCTGCTGCACGGGCGGGGGCATGGGTCCCGCTGGTAGGGCATGCGTCGGTTGGAGCCACGAACCGACTAAAGGTTTGTCCACAGCCACGTGGCAGACCTTTAGTCCCTTCGCTCCAACCGGGACTAAAGACCCTTGCCCTCTATAAATGCAACGCCCCTCGCCCACTCTGTTTTTCAATGGTGTAAGGTGTGAGGTGTGTGCTAGTTTTTTCTCATGCATGCATTGAAGGTGTTTGTTGAAATGTTTGAGTGAAAATCCAGTTGAATTTCTCATAGAACAAAAATATAGAAGGTGTCCGAGACGCTTGACTTGAGCTTTCTCCTCTTTATTTCCTCGATCGAGGTTAGCAATCCTATCTTTTCTAGGTCATTGATACAATTCATGTATCGGTGAATTGGTTATTTCACTATTTATGATGTCCTGTTTTTGATAAACTTACTTATATGATGCAGATGAACGGTCGGAATGGATGTACGGTGACCGCGGAGTAGCAGTATATCAAAGGCGTGGATAAATTTATCGATGTGGCTACGACAAACAAAGAGAATGGATTTATACGCTGTCCATGTGTTCAATGTCGGAACAACAAGGAGTACTCTTCCTCGAAAATCATTCGCGGCCACCTGATTATGAAAGGTTTCATGCCCAACTATAATTGCTGGACCAAGCACGGGGAAAGAGGGGTTATGATGGAAGATGGTGAAGAAGAAGATGATGATAACAACTATCATCATATGTTTCCTGAATACGGTGATACTGCTATGGAAGACAATGGAGAGGAAAAAGGTGAAGAACGGACATCAGATGAGCTTACCGATGAACTTGGTAGGGTCATTTCGATGCAAAAGACGTGAAGAAATGAAATGAGAAGTTGAAGTTAGAGGGCATGTTAGAAGATCACAAGAAATTGTTGTACCCAAATTGTGAAGATGGCAGACAAAGCTCGGTACCATCTTTGGAATTGTTGCGATGGAAGGCAGAGTGGTCTAACTGACCTCATTTGAAAAGATGTTGAAAATAATGAAGTCAAGTTTCCAAACATAACGAACTTCCCGAGAGTACCTACGAAGCAAAGAAGACTCGTCCTCCGGGATTAGATGTGCAAAAGATACATGCATGCATTAATGATGAATCCTCTACATGTAAGGAGTATGAGAATTTAGATAAATGCCGGTATGCAATGCATGTATAAGATCGACGAGATGACCCCGTGATGTTGAGGAGAGCCCTCGGAAGAGGGTTACCGCTAAGGTTATGTGGTATGCTCCTATAATACCAAGGTTGAAACGCATGTTCAAAACAAAGAGCATGCCAGGTTGTTGCGATGGCACAAAGAAGACCGTAAGAAAGACGGGAGTTGAGACACCACTGATGGGTCACAAAGGAGAAAAATCGAGAGAGACTTCCAGACTTTGCAGTGACGCAAGGAACTTATGGTTTGGTCTAAGTACGGATGGCATGAATCCTTTTGGGGAGCAGAGTCACACAGACACTGGCCCGTGACTCTATGTATCTACAACCTGCCTCCTTGGTTGTGCATGAAGCATAAGTTCATTATGATGCGGTGCTCATCCAAGGCCCAAGCAACCGGCAACGCGACATTGATGTGTACCTTAGGCCATTAGTTGAAGAACTCTTACAGTTGTGGGGCAAACCAGGTACGCGGCGTGGGATGAGAACAAACAGGAGCCATTTAATCTACGAGGGTTGTTATTCGTAACCATCAATGATTGGCCTGCTCTAGTAACCTTTCGGGACAAACAAACAAAGGATATAAGGCATGCACCCACTGCTTAGATAAGACCGAAGGTACATATTTGCATAAATGCAAGAAGGTTGTGTACCTAGCGAATCGACGATTTCTTCCACCAATCATCCCGTGAAGAAAGAAAGGCAAGCATTTTAAAGGTGAGGCAGATCACCGAAGAAGCTCGAACTCCCGCTGGTGATGATGTATTTGGTATGGTCAAGGGCATAGAAATCTTTGAAAGGGTCCCGCGGTCAATCGCCCAACGACGCCGCTACAGACACGCACCATGTGGAAGAAGAAATCTATATTTTGGGAGCTGCCATTGAAAGTCCTCGTGTCCGCTTCAATCGACGTGATGCACGTGACGAAGAATCTCTGCGTGAACCTGCTAGGATTCCTAGGCGTGTATGGTAAGACAAAAGATACACCAAGCACGGAGGACCAACAAATTATGAAAGACCCAAAGAACATGCATACAGATAACAAGACGGATAAAGGCGTCGCCACTTAAGTCGTGCGGCTATGCTCTTACCAAAGCGTAGAAGGAAATCTTTTGAAGTCCTTTAAAGATCAAGGTGCCGCCGGGCTTCTCATCTAATATAAAGGGATAATAAATATGGCAGAGAAAAGTTACAAAACCTGAAGTGTCATGATCACACGTGATTATGACGCAGTTGCTTCGATTGCATTGAGGGGCTTCTACCGAAAATGTTCGAGTACCCCATTGTGAAGTGTGTTTGCTCAATGCAATATTCGTGAAGGTAATCAATCCGGATATTCTGCCAAGGTTACTGAGAAGGATGTGGTACAATGTCTTGTTAGTTTTGAATTGGTGTTCCCACCATCCTTCTTCAATATTATGACGCATCTCTGGTTCATCTAGTGGAAGAGATTGCCATTCTCGGTCCGGTATTTCTGCACAATATGTTCCCTTGAGAGGTTCATGGGAGTCTTAAAGAAATATGTTCATAACCGTTAGACCAAGGAAGCATCTCCAAGGGATATGGAGCAGAGGAGGTCATTGAGTTTTGTGTTGACTTTATTCCTGACCTTAAGCCGATTGGTGTTTGACTCATGCATGAGGGAAGACTAAGTGGAAAAGGCATACTGGGAAAGAAAGCAATGATATGTAGGGGACGCGGATTCTTTCACTAAAGCACACTACACAGTTCTACATAATTCCACCTTGGCAGCTCCGTATATCGAGGAACACAAGAATATTGTACGCTCCAAAAACCCGGGGAAGCCCGAATCATGGATTACAGATGAACACATGAAGTCTTTCGGTGGTTGGATGCGGACACATCTCTTGAATGACACCACTGTTGGAGATCAGCTATACTTGTTGGCCGCGTCACCATCTTCTACTGTATTGAATTTCCAAGGGTACGAAATAAATGGGAATACATTCGCCCAAGATAAAAAGAGCACCAACCAAAATAGTGGTGTCCGCTTTGATGCAATAGACGAGAATGGACAAAATGACACATATTATGGTTACATAGAGGATATGGGAACTAGACTATGGAGTCTCTTTAAGGTCCCTTTGTTTATTTGCAAATGGGTCAACCTGAATGGGGAAGGGGTAAAGATAGACCAGTTGTACGGAATGACAACAGTGGATCTCAACAATCTTGGTTATAGAGATGAACCATTCGTCCTAGCCAATGATGTGTCTCAGGTTTTCTATGTGAAGGACATGTCCTCCAGACCGAAAAAAGAAAAAATATGCAAACGAATACATCATATGATGAGCCAAAGCGTCACATAGTTCTTTCAGGGAAAAGAAACATCGTGGGAATCGAGGACAAGACAGACATGTTAGAAGATTATAATAAGTTTGATGAAATTCCGCCCTTCAAAGGAAAACCACCCAAGCATTCCGTTAAGTAAAGAAGATGCTCCATGGTTACGTCTGAAGCGGTCATAAGGAATGACATATGCCAAGAAGTTCATGCTCATATTATGTAACTCTAGTTCATGTCTTTCGCGGTTTGTGGCTTGACAAGGATATCTTTTCGGTTTGTGGCCTTTAGTCCCGGTTTTGTAGTCTCAGTTTTTAAATATTAATAAATGTCTTGAGTGTTAGTCCCATTTTGTGGCTGGAGCGGGAGTGCCTCTATGACCAGTTTCTCGGAGATGCCGGAGGACTGGGCTCCGTCGGCATCTCCCTGAAACTGGCCGCAGTGGTGTCCCTGCTCTCGAAAACCATCTTGCAGCTTGTAACTTCACTAACTAGATCAATACGCCGGAGCTAACTAATTTCACATATTAGGAGTGCCTCTATGACCAGTTTCTCGGAGATGCCGAGGACCGGGCTCCGGCATCTCCTCGAAACTGGCAAGTGGTGTCCCTGCTCTCAAAACCATCTTGCAGCTTGTAACTTCACTAACTAGATCAATACGCCTCGGAGCTAACTAATTTCACATATTAGAGTGCCTCTATGATTTCTCGGAGATGCGGGAGGACTGGGCTCGTCAAGATCTCCGAATGGCCGCATGATGGTGTCCCTCTCGAAAACCATCTTGCAGCTTGTAACTTCACTAACTAGATCAATACGCCTAGGAGCTAACTAATTTCACATATTAGAGTGCCTCTATGACCAGTTTCTCGGAGATGCCGAGGACTGGCCCGTCGGCATATCCGAAATCGGCCGCAGTGGTGTCCTCGCTCAAAAACCATCTTGGAGATGCCTCAAATCGGTGGAGGACTGACTCACAAGGATGCATATTTATAGTACAAGCAGCTCGGCATAATGTCGACACTCACGACATAATGTCGACACTCACCCTATTATTAGTGCTGACTCATCTTTAGTCGGTTGGTCTCCAACCGGGACTAAAGGTTCATCTTTAGTCCCGGTTGACACCATCCGGGACAAGGTAACCATACGACATAATGTCGACACTCACCCCTATTATTAGTGTTGTCGGCCCACTGCCGCAATCCCTTTAGTCCCGTTTGTGACTACATCCGGGACTAAATGTGTGCAACAATGATCATGTTTCGCAAAATACCGGACTTGGTATATTGATCATGTTTGAAAAAACCTTCACAAAATGACCTATCATGTTCGAGGTTTCATGGCTTCGGTCCAAATGACTGATGTTATGTGCTGAATCACGGCATAGTTTGTGATGTTGTGCCCATATTATGCATGTGTGTGGACATTGGTATGTAGAACAATGTTGCGGGAGGAAGTTTTCCTTTTTGTCGCACGGAAAATCCCTTTTCCATTTTCTCCGAGAAAAAGGGTCGTTTTGTGAAGTAACCACCAAAATGCCGTTTGAATGCTACCGCCCTATTTTCCTAAAATACTAGACCACCTTACATGGACTATATCCCAACCGTACATCTCAAACCTTTTCGTCCATCCCGGTAAAAGGACAAATGTCTACCGAATCGGTAGGGAAGTGGTCGGTTTGTACTATGTACATGATCTATCGCCCGTGATTTTTTGAAAAAATCATTTTAGACTCAATATGTGGTTTCTTGAGATCCAATGCAAGTTCTAACGATGCCCGTCCCTATCTTCATGCACACGGTTCGACCATAGTTAGAAATTCAGATAATTCAAACGGCATAATAAATTCAAAAAACCTGAACAATGAAAATCCTTGGCGTGGTGTCATATTATGTTACATAGTTGAAAGGAAAATACCAGACTTGGTATATTGATCATGTTTCAAAAACCTTCACAAAATGACCTATCATGTTCAAGGTTTCATGGCTTCGGTCCAAATGACCGATGTTATGTGCTGAATCACGGCATAGTTTGTGATGTTGTGCCCATATTATGCATGTGTGTGGACATTGGTATGTAGAACAATGTTGCAGGAGGAAGTTTTCTTTTGTCGCATACGGAAAATCCTTTTCCATTTTCCGAATAAAAAACGGTCGTTTTGTGAAGTAACCACCAAAATGCCGTTTGATGCTACCGTCCTATTTTCCTAAAATACTAGACCACCTTACATGGACTATATCCCAACGGTACATCTCAAACCTTTTCGTCCATCCCGGTAAAAAGGACAAATGTCTGTAGAATCGGTAGGAAGTGGGTCCGGTTTGTACTACAGTACATGATCTATCGCCTGATTTTTGAAAAATCATTTTAGACTCGCAATATGTGGTTTCTTCAGAGATCCAATGCAAGTTCTAACGATGCCGCCCCTATCTTCATGCACACGGTTCGACCATAGTTAGAAATTCGATAATTCAAACGGGCATAATAAATTCAAAAAAACGAACAATGAAAATCCTTGCATGGTGTCATATTATGTTACATAGTTGAAAGGAAAAATACCAGACTTGGTATATTGATCATGTTTCAAAAACCTTCACAAAATGACCTATCATGTTCGAGGTTTCATGGCTTTCGGTCCAAATGACCGATGTTATGTCTTGAATCACGGCATAGTTTGTGATTTTGTGCCCATATTATGCATGTGTGTGGACATTGGTATGTAGAACAATGTTGGAGGAAGTTTTCCTTTTGTCGCACGGAAAATCCCTTTTCCATTTTCCGAAAGAAAAACGGGTCGTTTTGTGAAGTAACCACCAAAATGCCGTTTCATAATGCTACCGTCCTATTTTCCTAAAATACTAGACCACCTTACATGGACTATATCCCAACCGGTATATCTCAAACCTTTTCGTCCATCCCTGGTAAAAAGGACAAATGTCTGCCGAATCGGTAGGAAGTGGGTCCGGTTTGTACTACAGGTACATGATCTATCGCCCGTGATTTTTTGAAAAAATCATTTTTAGACTCGCAATATGTGGTTTCTTCAGAGATCCAATGCAAGTTCTAACGATGCCCGTCCCCTATCTTCATGCACACCGGTTCCACCATAGTTAGAAATTCAGATAATTCAAAACGGGCATAATAAATTCAAAAAAAATCCGAACAATGAAAATCCTTCGCGTGGTGTCATATTATGTTACATAGTTGAAAGGAAAAATACCAGACTTGGTATATTGATCATGTTTCGAAAAAACTTTCACAAAATGACCTATCATGTTCGAGGTTTCATGGCTTTCTGTCCAAATGACCGATGTTATGTGCTGAATCACGGCATAGTTTGTGATGTTGTGCCCATATTATGCATGTGTGTGGACATTGGTATGTAGAACAATGTTGCAGGAGGAAGTTTTCCTTTTTGTCGCACGGAAAATCCCTTTTCCATTTTCCGAGCGCAAAAAACGGGTCGTTTTGTGAAGTAACCACCAAAATGCCGTTTCAGAATGCTACTGTCCTATTTTCCTAAAATACTAGACCACCTTACATGGACTATATCCCAACCGGTACATCTCAAACCTTTTCGTCCATCCCGGGTAAAAAGGACAAATGTCTGCCGAATCGGTAGGAAGTGGGTCCGGTTTGTACTAGTACATGATCTATCGCCCGTGATTTTTGAAAAATCATTTTAGACTCGCAATATGTGGTTTCTTCAGAGATCCAATGCAAGTTCTAACGATGCCGTCCCCTATCTTCATGCACACCGTTCGACCATAGTTAGAAATTCGATAATTCAAAACGGGCATAATAAATTCAAAAACCGAACAATGAAAATCCTTCGTGGTGTCATATTATGTTACATAGTTGAAAGGAAAAATACCAGACTTGGTATATTGATCATGTTTCAAAAACCTTCACAAAATGACCTATCATGTTCGAGGTTTCATGGCTTTCGGTCCAAATGACCGATGTTATGTCTGAATCACGGCATAGTTTGTGATGTTGTGCCCATATTATGCATGTGTGTGGACATTGGTATGTAGAACAATGTTGCAGAGGAAGTTTTCTTTTGTCGCACGGAAAATCCTTTTCCATTTTCCGAGCGCAAAAACGTCGCTTTTGTGAAGTAACCACCAAAATGCCGTTTCGAATGCTACCGTCCTATTTTCCTAAAATACTAGACCACCTTACATGGACTATATCCCAACGGTACATCTCAAACCTTTGCCCATCCCGTAAAAGGACAAATGTCTCGAATCGGTAGGAAGTGGGTCGGTTTGTACTACGGTACATGATCTATCGCCTGATTTTTGAAAAATCATTTTAGACTCGCAATATGTGGTTTCTTCAGAGATCCAATGCAAGTTCTAACGATGCCGTCCCCTATCTTCATGCACACCGGTTCGACCATAGTTAGAAATTGATAATTCAAAACGCATAATAAATTCAAAAAACCCGAACAATGAAAATCCTTCGTGGTGTCATATTATGTTACATAGTTGAAAGGAAAAATACCAGACTTGGTATATTGATCATGTTTCAAAAACCTTCACAAAATGACCTATCATGTTCGAGGTTTCATGGCTTTCGGTCCAAATGACCGATGTTATGTCTGAATCACGGCATAGTTTGTGATGTTGTGCCCATATTATGCATGTGTGTGGACATTGGTATGTAGAACAATGTTGGAGGAAGTTTTCCTTTTGTCGCATCGAAAATCCCTTTTCCATTTTCCGAGCGCAAAAACGGGTCGCTTTGTGAAGTAACCACCAAAATGCCGTTTGAATGCTACCGTCCTATTTTCCTAAAATACTAGACCACCTTACATGGACTATATCCCAACGGTACATCTCAAACCTTTTCGTCCATCCCGTAAAAGGACAAATGTCTCGAATCCAGGAAGTGGGTCCGTTTGTACTACGGTACATGATCTATCGCCGTGATTTTTGAAAAATCATTTTAGACTCGCAATATGTGGTTTCTTCAGAGATCCAATGCAAGTTCTAACGATTCCGTCCCTATCTTCATGCACACCGTTCGACCATAGTTAGAAATTGAGATAATTCAAAACGGGCATAATAAATTCAAAAAACCGAACAATGAAAATCCTTCGTGGTGTCATATTATGTTACATAGTTGAAAGGAAAAATACCAGACTTGGTATATTGATCATGTTTCAAAAACATTCACAAAATGACCTATCATGTTCGAGGTTTCATGGCTTTCGGTCCAAATGACCGATGTTATGTGCTGAATCACGGCATAGTTTGTGATGTTGTGCCCATATTATGCATGTGTGTGGACATTGGTATGTAGAACAATGTTGCAGAGGAAGTTTTCCTTTTGTCGCAGAAAATCCCTTTTCCATTTTCCGAGCGCAAAAACGGGTCGTTTTGTGAAGTAACCACCAAAATGCCGTTTCAGAATGCTACCGTCCTATTTTCCTAAAATACTAGACCACCTTACATGGACTATATCCCAACCGGTACATCTCAAACCTTTTCGTCCATCCCGGGTAAAAAGGACAAATGTCTGCCGAATCGGTAGGAAGTGGGTCCGGTTTGTACTACAGGTACATGATCTATCGCCCGTGATTTTTTGAAAAAATCATTTTTAGACTCGCAATATGTGGTTTCTTCAGAGATCCAATGCAAGTTCTAACGATGCCCGTCCCCTATCTTCATGCACACCGGTTCGACCATAGTTAGAAATTCAGATAATTCAAAACGGGCATAATAAATTCAAAAAAAACCGGCATATAAGTTCAAAATCCAAACACTTCTTATGTTTAAAGTTTTTCTAAATTCCAAATTGATATTAAAAAATATATAAGTTAATTCATTTTTAATTGTAAATGGTTCATATTTTAAATGGTTACATAAATTATTTTTTAAAACAGAAAATATTTTTGAATTATTTATTTAAATCCAAACACTTTTTATGTTTAAATTTTTTCTAAATTCCAAATTAATATTCAAAAATATAAGTTAATTCATTTTAAAAGGTTACATTAATTATTTTTTAAAAATAGAATATGTTTTTGAATTATTTATTCAAATCCATACACTTCTTATATTTAAAGTTTTTCTAAATTCCAAATTAATATTCAAAAATATAAGTTAATTCATTTTAAAAGGTTACATTAATTATTTTTTAAAAATAGAATATGTTTTTGAATTATTTATTCAAATCCATACACTTCTTATATTTAAAATTTTTCTAAATTCCAAATTAAGATTGAAAAATATAAGTTAATTCATTTTAAAAGGTTACATTAATTATTTTTTAAAAATAGAATATGTTTTTGAATTATTTATTCAAATCCATACACTTCTTATATTTAAAGTTTTTCTAAATTCCAAATTGATATTAAAAAAATATAAGTTAATTCATTTAATTGTAAATGGTTCATATTTTAAATGGTTACATTAATTATTTTTCAAAACAGAAAATGGTTTCGAATTATTTATTCAAATCCAAACACTTTTTATGTTTAAAGTTTTTCTAAATTCCAAATTAATTATCATTTAAAAAACATTACAAATTTAAACCCCAAAATAAAAAAAAAGGCGGGAACAGAGAGAAAATAATGAAAAAATTTGAAAGCAGAATACGTCGGTTGGAGCCACCAACCGGACGGAAGAGTCCTCATGCCGCTTCACTGAAAATTGGACTATAGGTCCCGGTTGGCACCAACCGGACGATACCTTTTAGTCCGGTTGGAGCCAAACCGACTAAAGGCCTTTAGTTATAACCGTGCCTCCTCTTCTTCTTCCCCACTCACTTCTCTCGCTCGCTTCGCTGACGACGACGCCGCCAGCTGCCCGCCACCGCCGCCCGAGCTCGCCACCGCCGCTCCCGTGGCGGCTCCGTCAACGCCTCCGCCTCGGCCCGCGTCTCTTCCGTCCTAGCAAGGCCAGCCCAAGGCGCGTCTCCTTCCCCCGACGACCGCCGGCCGCGCCCGCGTCTCTGCTTCCTGGCGACGACGCTACCGCCCAGCGTCTCCTTCCCCACCTCCGTAGCTGGCAGGCGCCCCTGCCTCTCTGTCCTCCCCCTCTTCTCTGTGGTGGCAAAGCAGGCGTGAGTCAAGAAAATCTTGGGCGGGCCGAACTAAAACAGAGCACAAAAATTTGCAATTGTAAACCATATAGTACTTCACTGGGTAATTATGCGTTAGCCAATACTCAATATCTTTGGTTCAGGAGATCATACATATATGAGGTGTGTATACATATATAATTTTTTTTGAAAAAAAGTGTACACACATATAAATTCTTTCAAAAAAAAGGAGTTTGCTAGGGCGTGACACCACTCCCCATCACACGATTAGGATCCAACGGAGCAAGAAAAACCCCAAAGAAATCCTAAAAAACCAAAAATGCCATGGAAAAATAAAAAAATACCCAGCAACTTTGTTTGTCGACTCTTGAACCTCCTGCGGTCGTGCACGAGGGCCACCCTCCGGATGGATGCGGGCCACTTGATCTCTTTGTAACACCACTGCTCCATCGTTTTTAGGCTGGGGCTCGATGCGTGATACTAGTAGTAAAACAGAGTTGTGCAAAAATTGGGCGGGCCACGGCCCGATTTGGCTAACTAAGCTCCACGGTGAAAGCAGAGCCGAATTAGATTGATTTTTTGAGCGGACGGATTACGGTGCGAGCACCGAAATATATTGCTGCAATAATGTCCTTTGAGTCTGAGGCCTAAGAAATAAAAATTACAGAGGCCGGAAAATAAGCAAGCGACCCTAAAAGAAACTTGAAAAGGCAATCAAGTCCACCATCTTCTTCCTCCTCCAGATCGACATTAACTTGTCGTATCATCATCATTGCTTGAGCATTGCATCGATTCCATGTGTTGATTGTTTCCCTTTCTTTCCGGTGATTTGGTTCTTCTCGTTAGAATACGATATCAAGATCGAGATCGAAGACCGAGATCAAGACCATAGATAGATCTAATTAAATCACAAGTTTAATTAGAACACCCTAGTAACCCTAACAGGTGATTCCGGAGTTCCTTGAGTTAGGGTTGCGCCTCGAACCCCGATTAACTTGTCGAGAATGCTTTAGGGTTACATTCCAATGCACATTAACTTGTATCATCATCATTGCTTGAGCATTGCATCGATGCCATGTGTTGATTGTTTCCCTTTCTTTCCGGTGATTTGGTTCTTCTCGGTAGAATACGATATCGAGATTGACATTGAAGACCGAGATCGAGACCATAGATAGATCGAAGACCTTTTGTAGCCTTATACTCATGTTCCCCTCTCATAGCCTTAGGGTTTAGGGTTTCTCATTTTTATTATTGTGTATGTATATATTAGGGTTTCACCTTCGATCAGGAAAATATTAGCCGCTTTGACTTATTCGTAACTTTCTCCTTTAGCCGCTTTGACTTATTCGTTTTCCACCTATGCAGAAAATATGGACCCTGCGTCGAGACGAAGAAAAGGAAGAGTTGATCCAAGGTGTGATCCGTGGGGAAGATAATTTAGACGTATCAAAGTTTCTGAACAACTCCGGTGAGGGTGATCCTCTTTTTACCGGAGTAGACAACTTGTTTGAGGTTGAAGGTGTTGCCTTCCGCGAGGGAGAAGGCGATGCCTTGTGTAACCGAGAAGACGACCGCTCCGGCGAGGTGCATGTAATATAAATCAATTCATTAATTAATCATCTGCTATCTATATAGAAATAGTAACGACGATCTTTCTTCTTTTAGCCCTCCGGATCGAAGGAATCTACTGAAAAGAGCAGACGAGGCCCAACCAAAAAGTTGCAAGACCATGAGAGGTTTAGGATCGAAGATGTCGCTGAAGACGGCAGACCGAGAGCTCCCGAAGTTGTCGCAACCAAATTTGTGGCACAATGCGGAGTAATCGTTAGGGACTTAATCCCGATCACCATTAGAAACTGGAATAGGCCTGCTAAAGCGGATGAAGAGGGAACATGTTTATTTGTCCCTAACCACGCCAAAGATTTACTGTGGAAGAGGCTCATGGTTAATTTCAAACTACCGAAGATAGAGCTGGATCCAAATGCGGAGGATCCAGTTGAGGACGCCTTACAACATGGGAGAGCCATGGAGGCTAAGGTCAGGGAGTGGGCTTTGAAGAAGATGTCCCAGTGTTTCACCAACTGGAAGAAAAGATTGCACCTTGACTATGTCGTGAAAAGAAGACTCGATTTCAAGAATATTCAGTTTGAGAAGATAAAACCATTACGGGATGAGTTTTGGAATACAAGAAATCGAAAAAGCTAAGAAAATGTAAAACGAATAAGCTGAATCTTGCTAACAAGAAGTATCACCATACTATGGGGCAAGGTGGCTCAGGCTGGCATTCCTAAGTGGGAGAAACTTGAGGAGGCTGCGTGATAAAAATATCACCCAGAGATGCATTTATTGGGTAGAGCGTGCAAGGAATTGGTTTTACGGGCATGGGGCACGTTGGACTCGGAAGGAGGTGTATATATACCATACGACATAAAGAAGACCCTTTCCAATCGAGAGGATGAGAAAAGCGGTAAAGGCTGTTAAAGATGGGGACTTCATTCCCGATAGAGAGAATGATGAGCTCACACTCGCCTTGGAAATAAGGAACATGATGGACGAACACGAGGCACAATAGGCTCCCAATCATGGAGGACTGGGTTTCAAGAGAGGAAGAAATATCCCGATAGAAGCCAGAGGAGTAAGGATAGGCGGCGGTTGAAGCGAAAGTCGAAAAGAGCGAATGCGTTTAATTGAAGAACGATTAAAGCAACAACAAGATGAAATTAACTCACTTAAAGAGCAAAGTACTACGGGCGCCCATCTCAAGAAAGACTTTGCATTCGATGCTACCGCCTATCCAATAATCGAAAAAAGCAGTGGCTTCCACCAAGGTCCCGGTGATGACAATGGCGATGCCGATGATGCACCGACGATGGCTCTGTTGGCTACCCAATGGATGATATCACGAGATGACACACTGCGAGCTACATGTCAAAGTTGTGAACATATCAATGAAGGTGGGTCGGCTATGCCTTACCAATTGGACCCACACCAACTTACCACGGTCGTCCGGTTCGAGGGCTACGCTGTTGTCGGCGGATGAAATCATGCCCACCTTTGAGGTTTTGGATCTTCACTACCCTGCTGGTGAAGGGATGTGATCTTTGGTGACGCAAAAACGTCACCATTCTATGGCGAAGGATTGTATCATGTCAAATCACACGCCAAGGCCATCTTCGCCGCCGCCTCACCCGTCTCCGCCGAGGTCGCCGCCCGCTGGCAGCCTTCGTCGCCTCACCAATCTCCGGTGCAGCCATCGCCATGGGAGCCATCGCCGGCGCCTCGGGATAAAAAGCATAAGCGTCTGCACATCGTCGTAAGCGATCGCGAAACGTAAACAAGAGCCTCTTCCAAAAGTACCAACGGTTCCTCCCAAGAGAGCTTATGACTGTCTTGAAGAGGAGACATGGCGATCGTTGATGCGGAAACGAGCGTTTTTAAGCTAGTGAGGCGGCCGAAGAGCGAGTTCCCCAAAGACCAAAGAAGAAAAGCCAAAGTGTTGAAAATGCTAAAGACTCTTCATCAACCCGAGCCAAAGCTGTCATCGACTATGAGCGTTCTATTCTCAAGTCACATGCAGCAAAAGCCTCAAGAGCGATCTGATGCAAGCGGAAATCTGTTGCCCATTTCGGAAAACAAGCAAAACAGACTTGCGCCTCTCAAGGTGATTTCTCAAACCAATGTGGGTCGACCAAATATGGGGCGAAGAGCGGTATGATCCAGAGGTAGTTACTGTCGGAGAAGCCGCTGCTCAAGGTATGAGTATTGCTCAAGATTATCCCAGTTAGAGTTCTTCCCGTGGAGTGAAGTAGCATACCAATACCAAGACGGAAAACCTCTCGTCAAACTGAGGAGGTAAACAATCTTCCAACAAAATGCGAAGATTGCATAACTGGTACATGCATGCCACAAGGGCCGGGCTAACTGGATAGTCTTGAGGGTTACAAAAAGCATCATGGGAAAGAAAAGCGATGACATGATATCCATTGAATTTGATGAACTATTTCAATTATTCCATCAAGACGCCTTGGACAAATCTCTCATGAGTGCCTATTGTCCGTAAGTACTAATTCTGTAATTAATTTAGTCTCCATCTATAATATTTTTTATTGCATGTATATAATCATACTTTAATATGCAGAATGAAGATTCTCGAATGCAGCAGAGGACAAATCTATGACATTGGCTTCATTGACCCATATTGGGTTCATGAAGCTAATCTCAAAATAATCCCCCAGGATACGGAGGATAATATAGTACACGCGTTAAGGTTTCAAGAAACCAAAAGGGAAATACTATTTCCTTACAACTTCCAGTGAGTGTTATTGTCTTGTATACACTTTCTATTTCGCTTACTCGATGTTAAGTATATAATTGATTAGTTTTTCATTCGCAGGTACCACTATATTCTGTTAATCATTCAACTTGACAAAGGGCGTGTACTAGTCATGGACTCGAAACATAAACCCCTTGAGACGTGGAAGGACATGCAGATACTTCTCCAGGTAATTCTAATCATTACGACACTATATCGGCAACGTTCGTGAATTTTATGATATCAAGTACTTAATAACTTATTTTATTCGCTTTTACGCCGGGCAGCTTGGAAGCGGTTCACCAAGAAGGCTAGGGTGTTTGGAAAGAGGAGCTTACATTTCAACCACTAGATGTAAGCACCACTAGCTATATCCGCATCTCTTTGATTCTAGTTTTGATACAGTTATTATCATGCTTGATTATTATTTTGATTGAACTCGTTGTCGTAAAAGTGTCCGACGCAGGACCAGGTAACAATCTATGTGGATACTATGTATGCGAGTTCATCCGCAGACGTGCGATGAGAAGGGCAGGAATTTAGAGCAACTCCACGACGTAAACAATTTCTATAGTTTTTAATTACAATCAAATTGTGTTTAGTTTCATATTCATTTAGGCTGACTCCTTTTTAAATCAGATCGAACGTCTACGGACGGTCTTACGCCAAAGGATCGCATACGAGCAATACAGGAGGAATTGGCGGGATTCTTGGATGCGAAGTACTAAACACACAAGGGAATACTACTCAGCTGTGTATAGACAATAGGAATTGTAAAAATAGCAACTTTCAAGAAATTGGCGGTAGCATCGAATAGCAACTTTTGTATGTAGTGCATGAACTCGATCTGTATTGAATGTAATGTTGTCATGATGATCTTGTGTAATATAAGGTTCCTTCATTGATAAGTGCAAAACACTAAATAAACAATAAAACAACCTAAATGAATTCTTCCGCACAAAAGTGGCGAAAATGCTGCCACGGCAACAAAATGTGCCAAAATGAATTCTCTGCCATGCAGAAATGGCCAAATCTCTGCAAGAAGCAGGTTATTAGTCCCGGTTCGTGTTACGAACCGGGACTAATGCTCCACCCCCCTCGCGCTCTGATGCCGCCACGTGTGCCCCCATTTGTTCCGGTTGGTGGGGCAACCGGGACTAATGGTTGGAGCTTTAGTCCCGATGCCCCCGTCCCGGTTGGGCAACCGGGACTAATGGCCCTTACCAACCGGGACGCATGGGGCGTTTTCTACCAGTGCATGTATCTTCTGCACGTCTAATCCTAGAGGGCAGACAACCTTCTTTGCTTGGTATGTACTGTCAGGCAACTCATTATTTCTTGGAAGAAGATTCTTCATTTTTACCAACAACTTTGAAAATCTTGTCGGTCACACCATTCTCCGCCTTCCATTGCAGCAAATCCAGTGGCACCTAGCTTTTTGTGGCCATCTTCGCAAGTTGGATACAACAATGTTTTGTGATCCTTTAACATCTGCTCCAGCTTCTCCTTCTCCTTTTCAGTTTCACATTCTTCCTTTGTATCAGTATGGCCCGACCAAGATCGTCATCAGCGGGCCCATCTGCTCCCTCTTGATCTTCATTATCTACCTCCGTTGCATTATCATCATATTCAGGATACATATTATGATAGTTTTCATCATCATCTTCTTCTTCGTTGTCTTCCATCACAACCCCTTTTTCTCCGTGCTTGGTCCAACAATTATAGCTGGGCATGAAACCAGATCAAGCGGTGGGCGTGAATGGTTCGGTATTTGAGTAGTCTTTCTTGTTCGACGGTGAACACACGGACAGCACATAAAACCATTGTGACCACGGTTTGCATTAGCCACAACGATGAAATTTTGGAGGCCGTAATGTACTCGAAGTGCGGCGGTCACCAGACATCCATTGCCGATTCATCTGCATTAATATGTAGTATATATCAAAAATAATAGGAGATGACCATTTATATATATAGTACATCAATGACACATGAAACTATATTTGCCGACCTACCGAGACGGAAAGAGCAACAAGAAAGCTTATTTTGAGCTCTCGGGCATTTCACCGAACACCTGTAGTGCATATGAAAAAAACACAAACTAGCACTCTTCACACCCTCTTGCTAGGCTCCAAAATGTGAAAGAATGGAAGAGGGGGGTGTGTGGGCTGAGGTGTCTTATAGCCCCCTTTAACACCGGTTCGTGCCACGAACCGGTGTTAAAGGGGGCAAACCATCTGGTGCAGGGACCTTTAACACGGTGCTCCACGAACCGGTGTTAAAGGGGGGCTCCTTTAATGCCGCAGAGGCCACGCTGGTACGGCCCCCCCTTTAACACCGGTTCGTAGAAGAACCGGTGTTAAAGCCCATTTTAGGGATCAACAAAAGCCCTCGTTTCCACTAGTGTTCCTACCCTTCTTAGTTTTGAGAGCATCTCCGTTCGCCGATCTAGGAGGCTGGTCCGGACCTAGAAATTACGTCTGGACGCCGAAAATCGGTCTAGTCGCGTGCCAGGGATCTCTTTTTGGCCGGATTTGGCCAAATTTTGTCCGGACTACCCAGGCCGAACCCAGGATCCCGGGTACGTCCTGGGGATGCCGGAGAAAGCAAATTCGGCGAGTGGACCAGCCTGTCAGCGGCAGAAGCCGACTCGCTGCCATCCTTCCCGTCGTTTTCCTTTTCCCGCCCTCGCCGCTACACCCCTCCCACCATTCTTCTGGCCTATAAAAGCCATACATCTCGCCGTCTCTCTTCACCGTCACTCACACCACCACAACTCCGGCGAACTTCGGACGCCCGCACCTTTCTTCCTCCTCAACTCCGCCGAGAAGCCATGGCTGAGGGCCGATGCACGCTGTCACCGTGGAAAGCCCGGCTGCTCCACGAGGCGCGCTATACGGCGCCGCCGGACACTCGTCTCTCCGTAGGCTAGAAGCTCAGCGCTGGCGGGATCCCCGTTCCGCCGGTGCCGGATGGAGACGAACTCGCCGGAGAGATCCGGGCGGCTATCGCCGCCATGCAAGACCTAGAGCTCGCCGGAGAGATCCAAGCCGCTATCGCCACCGTGCAAGACCCGGATCTCGCCGAGGATCAGGGCAACCTGGTCTTCTGGAGGCAGTTTTTCGCCGACAGGCGCCTCGAGGAACTCGCCCGACACGACGGACCGCCGGGCTCGCTGCCGCCGCCGCGTAACAATGCGGCTTACCGCCGCCGCTGGTGGAGCGTTCCAGGGCGGACTCTCGCCGGAGTCATGGCGCACATCGAGGCCGGCAACAACCCCCGCCTCGGCCTGTAGTTGCGGCGTCCGGCGTCGACCACGGCGGCGGCCTTTTCTAGTTATGAAATCCGATGTACTATGTGCCCCTTGCCTACTTTAATAAAATTCCGTCTATATTCGTCCATATTTCGTCGAGTTTAACTGAATTTAATCGAACTTGGGTACTCGGCCTGATACGAGTGGGAAACTGGGCGAAAACACGATTCATCCGGCCAAAAATCGCCCAACGAGTGGAGCTCTGAGTCTCTCGTTGTGTCTGGTAAGTTCGACGCCGACCCTAACTTAGTTCCACCGCGTGCTGGACGACCGCGCGGTCGACGTTGGCTCCGCGTAATCGGTGTTCCCTTCAGCGGGGATGTACAGAGAGACACAAGACGTCGGTGACAAAGGACACGGTCAAGTGCTCCCTCTATTTAAAAATATAAAATATTTTAGACTTGTTGAAGAAAATATATCTAGACATCTTTTAATGTGTAGATTCACTTCAATACCAAGTAAACCTATATATTAAAAGTAGTCTAGATACGAGTTTATTTTACAAAGCTAAAACATTTTATATTTTAAAATGGAGGTAGTATGCGCTGTAGGACTATCCCATCTCATCGGCCGGCTCGTGCTACAGGGAACGACGCGGGCGGAAGAAACAAAGAAAGCGAGCCCCCGTTCCACTCCATACATACGGAACAACTTTGCGAATGTTGTTTCGTTATCGATAACGGCAGCCCAACCAACTCACCATTTTCTCCGAATCAGCCAACAGATGACAACACCTCCCGTCCCTTAATTATCATGGTTGTTGGTCACTATATCATGTTATCATGCTGATTGATCAGTTGGTTTCAATCACCCACCATGCAGGTACCGTTTCGTCCTATGCTTTTTCTATGAACGCAATGACACGAGCTAGCTAGTCATTAAGCCACACTGAAAAATACTGGAGATCAACGATATTGAAAAGACTGAGCAAACTATAACACCAATAAAAAAAATAAAAAATGGAGACTAACCATACTAGAGATTGTGCCTGTACTGTCCGCGTCATAGATCCATTGAAGAGAAGGACATCATAGTCATCTATGTTGTCCCTATTAGAGGGAAATAGCAGGTGATGGCCCTCGCAAATGCGAGGACATCGTCGTTAGTGTGTTTAAAAGGATTAAGAATTACATTTTTTAGTTTAGAAACCATGTAAGGAATAGTATGCGTTAGTACCCTAAATAATGTATCATCATTGAAGATATCTTTTAATCATCTTTATTTCGCGTCTAAAAATTACAAGCAAGGATTCACCTGAGCAAGCGCTAGAATGTGTTTATATGATCTTGTGAATAAGATAGAAAAGCAAATGTCCTTATGCTGAGTAGGTGTAAATAGTAAGACTTTTCATCATAACTTGAGTTCCTTGTACATCTTATTTTCTTCCTTCATGGTTTTATTTTATTTTACGTATTTTGAAACAAAGCAACTATTATTTTATATCTTTTGTTGAACTCTATCCCTCCAATAACTCTCCTTACTCTTTAATAAGCTCTAATCCGCAATAAACTTTTGTTTCGTTTTGCATGATGACACCAACATGGACAACATAGTTTGGGCATCTTAAATAGTCATTTTTTCAAAAAATTAAAGGGTTAAAAACCAATGGGTTGAAGAGTAAAAAACATGTATGCTGTGAGAATATAAAATTATATAAAACTCCTAATAACTTTATGAATTTACATAATTCATGTATATCAAAGTACTACGAACATAGTTAATTAGGACTGAATAAATATTTTCTCATTTCTCTTAGTCTGTATACTCGAGAAAATCGAGTGGCTTCTTACAAATCATGTAACTTGAAACACATTGCTTCTTCCTGAATTTATTTCCTCCTTATCATTAAGTACGTCTGTTGAGACTAATAGTATTGCACAATTTATAGAGTTTGATTTGCAAATCTTATCACAGCTCAAAGTGCTAAGATATCTATCATTCTGCTAGAACATTTTCAAATTGTGGGAAGAAATTAGCCGTGGGTAGAACTATAGAAGGTCACTAAGATTATGTACATGCTTTCTTAATTTCCCCAATTTAGATTAGAGGATGATTCTTAATTAGAGAATTCATTGATTGGCAGGCCTAGAAATGAAGAACAAGCAAGACAAGTGCAATGCTTTGCAACATATGTGGGACATAGTTTCAAAGAAATGGAATATTACTTCGACCTGAAAAGTGAGTAATTTTCTTTTCATTTTTTTAATTCGAATGACCAATATAAAAATCCCGGCTTCGCCACTGGCTGCCATCACCAATCATGTCAATCGGTTTCACTTCAAAAAAGAACACAAGACGTCGGCGACAAGGGACACGGTCAAGTACTATCCCAGCACACGGCCGGGCGGGCGGAAGAAACATAAAGAGAGCCCCGTTCCACTCCTATACGTACGGAACAACTTTGCGAATGTTGTTTGAAACTCACCTTTTTCTCCGAATCAGCCAACCGTCCCTTAATTATCATGGTTGTTGGGTCACTATCACGTACGTTATCATGCTCGTCGATCAGTTGGTTTCAATCACCCACCATGCAGGTGCCGTTTCGTCGTGTGCTTTTTCTATGCACGCAATGACACGAGATAGCTAGCTAGGCATGTGTTGCGAGTCATTAAACCACACTGAAAAAGATTGGAGATCAACCATATTAATTGAAAAGACTGAGCAAGCTATGACAATTAAAAGATGAAGACTAACCATACTGAAAAGGCTGGAGATTGCGCATGTACTATCCAATGAAGAGAAGGACACCATAGCCATCTATGTTGTCGCTATTAGAGGGAAATGCCACTCCATCCGGAGTAACTTTGTGACTGATCTTTCACTCTCGATAACGAATTCACAACCAACTCGCTTTTATATCTGCACCGGCCGAGAGAGGACTCCTCGCCCTTATCAGAGCAAGTACAATAGGTCCTAATCAACTGATTATAAGAAAATCTAGATCAGCAAAATCCAAGGTGGAGGTGTTGGGGATATACTTTCCGTGTATACTCATAGGACTCGCTGACAAGGGTGGCCACCAACGGGTTAGAGCTTTGCTTCACGGGCGGTCCAATCAGAGAAAGAGAATGAGTCACTTTCGGCTATGACAAGGCCCCAAAAGAGTTACCGACTTAGGCATGTAGTATTACTTGTAGTCCAAGCTATATCTAGTTACGGATTCTGTAACATATAGCCGGATTGGTCTCTCCTATAACCTAGGCCCAATATATAAACCGGACCTGAGGGAGCCTTTAGGGCACCAGATCATAGATTAACCACAACCTACTCGTACAGGCGAACCCCTCTTGTAATCCGCTGTAACATCCGGCTCTCGCAGATATATTACTGGGTTGCTAGCAGGAGTAGGATCTGATCATCGCAGTCGGATCTGAACCTGGATAAACTTATGCTCACTGCTCTCGAAACACCGTACGTCTCACACACCATCTTCTCAACGCCCTCAGGACCCCTTATGGCGTACTTGTCGACAATCCGACGACAGTTGGCGCCCACCATGGGGCCGGTGACCTTCGGAGCTTCGTTTCGGGCGGAATCTGCACGTGCAGGAATCGGCGAAACAATCTCCATGGGTCGTTGATGTCTACGCACGCTTCTATTCTTGTAGACAGTGTTGGGCCTCCAAGTGCAAAGATTTGTAGAACGACAGCAAGTTTCCCTTAAGTGGATTACCCAAGGTTTATCGAACTCAGGGATTAAGTGGTCAAAGGTATCCCTTTCAAGCAACCCTGCAATCAAGATACAAGAAGTCTCTTGTGTCCCCAACACACCCAATACACTTGTCAGGTCTATAGGTGCACTAGTTCGGCGAAGAGATAGTAAAATACAAGTAGTATGGATGATTATAAGACAACGGTGCCAGAAAAGAGCTTGACGGGGCAGAAGAGACTAAAGGCAATCTGAAATAAAGATGGAAGAAAGCAAACATGTAGCATGACTAGTTGTAAACGGTATTTCAATACTTAGAAACAAGACCTAGGGATCATACTTTCACTAGTGGACACTCTCATATAAATATCTTCTATTCATGATACTACTTTGAACTATCCTCCGGTTGGACACTCTAATCCACGGTAGGGCTATAACAGCACACCTCAAAGTTCGGATTCCCCATCTAGATAAGCCCACACTGTCACCTTGAGCGCTAGATGGTTCCAACAAACACCAAAAATTCATAGAGACAACCAACTCAAAATATAACTCATGATAAGTATTGATCTAATCTTTAGCCTAAGTGCCACACGATGTGCACACTGTCACCTTCACACACGCGAGGATAGCCGAAGATTAATTAAAGCACTTGAGTAGCAGAGTAGATCTACTTGATTACAAAGCTCATGATCACAATAAGATCACCCATAGAGAGAGAGAGAGAGAGAGAGAGAGAGAGATACAAATAGCTACCGGTAGAGCCCTTATCCTTGAGGGAGAACTACTCCCTCCTCATCATGGGAGTCAGCAACGGCGATGGAGATGGTGGTGGAGATCGATGGAGATGGATCCGGGGGCAATTCGCCGTCCCGGTAGGGTGCTAGAACAGAGACTTCTGTTCTCCGAATCTCCTCTTCGGTGGCGGCGGCGCTATGGAACTTTTTGTGGATTTTCCCCCGATAGGGTGACGTCCCGATGAGACGTATATGTAGGCGAAAGGGCAACGTCGGTGGAGGCCCGAGGGCCCACACTAGGGGCTGGCGCAACCGAGGGGACCCGCGCCACCCCTAGGTGTGGCCGCCTCGTTGCGCCTCCTCGTCTCTTCTCTAGACTCCGTGTCTGCTCCGGTAAAATATTGACTTTGGATTTTGTCCCGTCCAATTCCGAGTATATTTCTTTTCTGGCTTCAAACCAAAACAATGTAAAATGTACAACCGGCATCGTGTCCTCTTGTTAATAGGTTAGTTCTCGAAAATGCATAAAAATACCTCAAAGTGTAGACAAAACATAACAAAGTTGATACCAAACAAGCATGGAACATAAAAAATTATAGATACCTTTATGACATATCAAGCATCCCCAAGCTTAACTCCTTCTCGTCCTCGAGTAGGTAAGTGATAAAAAGAATAATTTTTGAGGTGATATGCACCATCACAATCCTGATCAAACCATTTGGAAAGTATTGAAAAGCTGGGATCAAAGTACTCTAAACATGAGCATGAAAGATGAAGTTCTAACAATAAGGCATAGTAACTATGTTGCAACATGAAAGGATACAAACAAAGATCATGAATAACAATGCATTGAAAGACGTTTGTTTGTTTCACATATATAAAAACATAGCATAGTGGCATTCAACTTGTCCCTCATGGAATAGCAAAACATAAATTCATAGGACACCTTCAAAGTTCATAAGGGTGACTAGATATAAATAGTTCAAGAATAAGCAATATCAACATTATGAATCAATAAATAAGTTTTGGGACAATGCACAGAGAACTAAGACTGACAACTATGCTCTCTTAGTTGGTGCATAAAGATAGAAGATGGGGACTCAATATAAAAGTGGAAGAAAGGCCCTTCACAGAAAACCAGGGATTTCAAGTTTCATAAAGAGTTTCCAAAAATTATGGTACTTGTTAGCTTTAAGCTCTCATTGCCCCTATCATAAGCATCTTGAAGTGATTAAGGTTAAAGTGAACAAAGTATGGAGTATATAGTTGACAAAATATAAGTTGGCAATCTCATGTCCCTTGAGTACGAGGGTTGTTCCTCATGCTACTCAACTTTATTTACCGGTAAGTTCTTGTCATTGTAAGTATGTGTATTATAGAGAACCGCCAACGGGGTACCTCTTGCCCCATGACACAGGATCTATCCCATATCAAAATGACAAGGCAACCGACAGTGAGCATCTCAGCAATCCTTTTATTTACCATGACAATGGTGCATTTTTCCTTTTTATCTCTCTTTTTTTCTATATTTTTTTCTGAGTATGCTTCATGGATTGCTCACTATGGTGATGCTGCAAATTTCCACCATGATTAGGCATGGCTTAAGCTAGCGTCCTAGGCGTTTCTCTAACACAAATACATAACTCCATGAACTTACAAGCTCCCCTTTTATTTCACACCGCCGACATCCATAAACAAAAGAGCATGATATCAACTGGGTAGATATTTACAGGTGTTGAAAGCGTTCCCCATGACAGCACGGTTCTGATCATTCCCAACTTATAAATGCAAACATATACAACATAGATGACACACTAGTTCAAGTTTATTAGGTGCAAAAAATAAAGTGTGCCATCAAGTTTGTGAGAGCTTTAATCACTAATTTTCACATAACAAGTTTAATTTGGAAGATAGATAAAACATGAATATACTTGGAATAGTGTAACACACCATGCATAGGAATTTACACTACTAGGAAAACGATTATTTGTAGATTTTAATCCTGTGGCGCATATAGGGAAAATGCTCCACTAAAATTAATTTTGTGGCGCATATAGCAAATGGTCCACAAAATTCTTGTAATTCTATGGCGCATATAGCCATATGCGCCACAGAAAGTGAGAATTCTGTGGCGCATATAGTCATATGCGCCACATAATTTCTATGGGCCCCATGTGGGCCTGACCCAGCACATGGGCATGCCAGAATTCTGTGGCGCATATGGCTATATACGCCACAGAATGTCAAAATTCTGTGTCGCATATAGAATATGCGCCACAGAATTCTCACTTTCTGTGGCGCATATAGCAATATGCGCCATAGAATGTGTGAAACAGATCTAAAAAAAGGTGGCATCCCCTCCTACCTACCACCACCCTTTCCCTTCTTCCCACCTCCAACTAGCTCTTCCCTCTCCTCCCTCCCACTCCATTTTGCTCATACTCACCTCCAATGTTGATAGCTAGACCTACTTTGGTTCATGTACTTGTGAGGGAAGCTACTCCTACTTTGTAAAGGTACTACACCTACCCATACTTTGCTCCTCCACCGATATGCCTATGGTTGTGGATTTGTGAGGTGTGCATGGGTACTTGTGTGTGATGAATGTTTTGTGTGGCTGGCGGGTCTCGGAGCATGCATGTATATATGGATGTTTTGTAGGTGAAGATTGGTCCCGCGGGCGGTGTGCGATGGCGAGACGATGTTCCTTCGCTTTTTGTTGTGTTTGTTGAATGCATGCATGCTTGATTCTGGAGGAGCTTTGTGTTGTGCTTGAATGCATGTTGCTGCCGCCGGGTGCATGGAGGTTTTCCGAAATATTGATACACGTCCATTTTGGCAAATTTCTGCACTAGCCATACGTCCTACTTTTAGGATAGGTCATTCCAAAATTTTCTGGCGATCATGCATATATGTGTGCGCGTCATGTGTGTGTGCATGGTTCTAACACTCTCTCTTTAATTTGGTCTATGTTCACACGCAGGCGACCATGGTCATCCATATGAGCGAATGATGGGTGGTTAGATACAAGGCTGACGCGGTGGCCGATATGGTTCAAAACAACTTGACGAAGATAAGATGTCCGTGCCGAACGTGCAAACACCGGAAGCGGATCAAACCTGATTTCGGACAACCGGAGTCTCACCTTCTCACGCGTGTTTTCATGCCCGGCTTCTTAGTGAATGAGCCACCGGCAGATGGCGGTGGCCATGATGAAGAAGAGGCCGGGGCGGGGGAGAAGACGAAGGGTCTCCCGGACATGGTCATCATGACGAAGGAGAACATGATGATCATCATGAAGAAGGAGATGCCGACGGACATGATCATCATGAAGGAGATGATGCCGGAGCAGATGGTGGTGGTGGCGGAGAAGAAGGGAGCACGGACACGATGCTAACTTCGGCCTTGCGGGACCCTCATCTTCAAGAAATTCTCCTCAAGCAGACGACCAACATGAAAGCTGCAGCCAGAGAGAAAGCTAAGCTGGCACAGATGGAGGTAGACGAGAGGACTCCATTGTATCTTGGGTGCCGGCCCGAGGATACACGCTTGAGTGTAACGCTGAAGGCTTTGGAGATGAAGGCGGAGCACAAATGGACCGACACTAGCTTCAACGCTCAGATGAAATTTTGGCACGCTCGTCTTCCCAAGGACAACACACTGCCAACAAGTATCGAGGAGGCGAGGAAAGTAGTTTGCCCACTAGACATGTCGTACATGAAGTACCACGCATGCATCAACGAATGTGCACTTTATCGGAACGAGTACAAGGATAGAACCACATGCCCGGTGTGCGGCCAGGGATGATACAAGAGAGGGAACAAGAAAGTTCCCCGAAAAGTGGTGTGGTACTTTCCTATCACTTCTCGTCTGCAGTGGTATTTCGTAGACCCTAAGAAAGCAGACCTCATGCAATGATACACGAAGAGGGAGAAGCCGGAAGATGATCCGGAGAAGGTCAAGATCCTAACACACCCCGCGGACGCTAGCCAGTGGAATACGCTAGACATCAAATTCCAAGATGAGTTCGGGCTTGATCCAAGAAACGTCACACTACTAGGAAAACAGCTATAGGTAATTAGCACATCCGTGGCTCACATGGTTGAAGTGCCCCACGGCTAAAACAGGCGTGGCTCACCTGTGGGCAGTGCCCTACTAGTAACTAGAACAACCGTGGCGCACATGACTATAGTGCGCCACAGATGTGTGGGCTGGCCGTGACGCCAAACATCTCAGGCGCACTATAGTCATGTGCGCCACGGTTGTTAGTGTCATCTGGCGCACATGGGGTGCGCTACGCCTAAGCGCACGCCTCTCGATGTGAATCATCCAAGCATCTGTGGCGCACATGGCATAGTGCGCCACAGAGTTGTACTCTACGTGGCGCACTATGGCATGTGCGCATGATGTAGTGGCATGCACCAACTCCACCCACCCCTCGTGGATCGCTTTTTAGGGTTTGCAAAAATAAAAGAAAATGATAAACACTTCAAAAATTAAATCCTTTCATATTTAGGTAGGTAATGTGGTATAGCTTCTAGTAAAATTAACAAAAATGAGTTTCGACTTTATTTGCAAAAAAAGTTATGCCAGTAAAAGGCGAAATTTTGCATACGATATCGAAAAAAATCGTATAATATACCAAAATGACGAGAACGATTAGATCTGCTCGCAACCACCTATGGTCGTTAGCGATTTTTAGATTTTCAAAATTCGAAAAGAGTAAAAGTTACGGTCAAAACCGTTTTTCCTGCAGAGAAAAAAATACAGGGCGACTTATCATGGCGCACTACACCTACCTATGCGCCACGGATAAGCTTGGGATTCAAATTTGAATCCCACCCCCTCCTCCTCCTTTCCCCTTTTCCTCTTCCTCCTTTCCCTTTCCACTTTTCCCTTCCCTTCCTCTTCCTCTTCCTTCCTTCTCCTTCTTCCTTCTTCCTTCTCCTTCTCCTCCTTCCCCTTCTCCTCTTCTTGTGATGGCACGACGTCGACCTCCTTCTCCTCCTCCTCGCAGTGACAACGGCGACGGCGGTGCAACAGCGGCCTCCTTCTCCCCTCCTCGCGGTGACAACGGCCAGGCGGCAACGACGGCCTCTTCCTCCTCCTCATGACGGCGGTGCAGCAGCGGCCTCCTTCTCCTCTTCCTCCTCTCGCCTCCTGTTCTTCTCCTCCTCTTCCTCCTCTGCCTCCTCTTCTTCTTCTCCTCCTCCTCCTCTTCTCCTCCTCCTCCTCTTCTCCTCCTCTGCCTCATCTTCTTCTTCTCCTCCTCTTCCTCCTATTCTCCTCTTCCTCCTCCTTGCAGTTCAAGCGATGACACCGACGCCGATCAAGATCGACGGTGATGGCGACCTGCACCGGAACCGCGTGGCATTGAGATCCAGATCTGCTTTTTTGAATTTTGAATTTACATCCGTGGCGCGCACCTAGTGCGCCAGTTATCGCTTCATACGCTGGCGCACCTGCCCAAACTTCGTGGCGCGCGGCATGTGTGCACGCCTGTCTCTAAACTTCCGTGGCGATTAGGGCGCGCCACAGAAGTTTAAACTTCTGTAGCGCAAGGCACGTGGCGCACTGCTAGTGCGCCACAGATGATGTTTCATGGTGCGCCACTAAAGGCCATTTTCCTAGTAGTGTCAGGCTGGGCATGAGAACCGACGGACTCAATTACTTTGGCAACCAGAGTAGCACGCACAACACCTAGCCCGTGTTTGTATAGCCGTACAACCTCCCCCTTGCTGTGCACGAAGCAGCGGTACGTACACATGAGTATCCTTATCGAGGGGCCGAAACAAGTAGGTGTCGACATGCATCTGTATCTCGGGCTCCTGAAAGAGGAGTTAGCGATGTTGTGGGAGATGCCGACACGTACGTGGGACGCCTACACTCGAGATTATTTCGACCTGAGAGCCGCGTTGCTCACGATGGTGCATGACTATCCTGGTTACGGATATGTAGCATGCCAGGTGAACCATGGATTATGTGCATGTGTTAGGTGCATGGACAAGACCCCGCATCTGCAGCTGCCGAGGGATCCCGGGTCTTCGAAAACCGTGTTCCAGAGGACTCGAATGTGGCTCCGCAAGGATTACCCGTGGAGAAAACACGAAGACCTGTTCAATGGCATAGGCGAGCTTGATAATGCCCCACAACCATTGAGAAGCGAAGAAATCAAGGAGCTTCTAGACAATTGGGAAGAGTGCCCTGCGCCGGGAAAGAAGCGGCCGAGGGAACAGCCGCCACCGTTGCATGGAGTATGGAAGGCGAGGTCTGTTTTCTAGGACCTGCCTAACTGGAAGGTCCTCCACACGCCCCATAGACTCGATATGATGCACATCATGAAGAACGTTACCGAGAGCCTGCTCGACACTCTGATGAACATGCTGGATAGGACCAAGGATGGGCTGAAAGCAAGAAGCGACATGAAATTTCTTGGCATTAAGAAGGAACTTCAGTACGCCGATAGTGACGATGCCTGCGATGACGATGAACAAACGGAAGGGACCCAGAGTCGCCGCAAAAGCGCTAAGAAGAATGGGGTGGTTCTTAAAGCTGCATGCCTTACTCTGAGCGAGGACGAGCTCGAGAGATTTTTTAGTTGCCTCATAGGAGTCAAGGTTCCCCACGGCTACTCTGGGAAGATAAGAAGATATCTGGATGTAGCGAAGAAGAGGTTCAGTGGGATGAAGTCTGACGACTATCACGTGCTGATGACGCAGATACTCCCCATTGCGATCCGAGGGAAAATGGACGAGCACGTCCGTGAGACGCTGTTTGGCCTCTGCAACTTCTTCGACGTAATCTCTTAAGAAGTCTATCAGCGTGAAGCAGCTCGACAACCTACAGGAAGAGATTGTCGAGATACTATGCGAGCTCGAGATTTACTTCCCTCCCGCGTTCTTCGAATCATGGTGCATCCGCTTGTCCATGTCATGGATGACATCATCCATCTCGGGCTGGCGTTCCTGCACAACATGATGCCATTCGAAAGGCTGAACGGTGTCATCAAAGGATTCGTTCGCAATAAGTCCCGTCCAGATGGAAGCATAGCCAAGGGCTTTCTGACCTACGAGTGTATATCCTTCTGCCAGAACTACCTAAGCATCGAAAACCAGGATGTCGGTCTGCCCACCAGGAAGCACCTAGGGAGGCTCACTGGATTTGGACACCGCGAGGGCTACCGCGCACTCCACGTCGGCATCGAACTCGAACGCGCTGACTTTGACAGGGCAAACCTAGTCGCGCTACAACACATAGAGTTGGTCGGCCCCTGGGTGTATGAGCACAAAACCTTAATCAAGCAGAAGCTCGATAATAACCTGGGCAAGACAAGGAAGAAGGGAGACGTAACCAGAGAGCACAACGCCAGCTTTACGGGGTGGTTCAAGAAAAGGCTACTGGAAACTCCCATGCCGACGCCTTATACTGAAGATCAGAAACTCATATTCTCACTCTCACAGGGCCCCGGGTGCAACATTAGGACCTATCAGATATACGACATCAACGGCTACAGATTCTACACCGAGGAGAAGGACAAGAATGGAAAATACCAAAAATAAGGAGTAACTATGCTATCATACGCCGATGACGAGACTGATGTCAAGGAAAGATTCTATGGAAGGATCGAGGAGATATGGGAACTCGACTACTGCGGAGTGACGATGCCGATGTTTCGTGTCAGATGGGCCAAGAGTGTCGAAAAATATGGCCGATTTTTCACCACCATGGTTATACCCGATGCCAAATCGAAGAACACCTCCACAAAAAATGAGCCATGGGTGCTCGCTAGACAAGTTGATTAATGATTCTTCATTACCGACCCGGCAAAGCCAAGATATGTTGTCGTGAGGAGGGGCAAGAGGAGCATCATCAGAATAAAAGGACCTGCCAACAAGCAAGACATCGACAAGAACGACGATCCCAAGATCGAAGAGGAATTCGACAAGTACATCGACAAGCCTACTACTTATGCTAAAGTAAGAAGGAAGACCACCCTACCGGTAAAGGTTGCCCGTACACGAGAAGAAATCTCAAGGTGGCCGGCCTAAAGTATTCTACCGCAAAGAAGAATGGCAAGAAAGTTGTTGTGAAGAGACACTAGCGCTACCTCGTAGCCGACTTAGCGGTTTTTGACGCCTTTTTTGTACTAATTAATGCATGCGGATATATTGATGTGGGTGTGTGTGTGACAATCATATAATATATTATTACCATCCTTAATAGGCAAATATATTAGTTCTTGTTCTTAATATATTATTACCATCCTTAATAGGCAAATATATTAATTCTTGTTTTTAATAGTAAAATATATTAGTTCTTGCCTTAAATATATATTTACCATCCTTAATTTAAAAAAAAAATTGGGGCCGCCAGGAATCGAACCTAGGGCATCAGTGTGGTGGAGAAAGCGTTGAAACAATGCAGTGGGATGTGTTTGATGTCACATATGTGCAACAATCGTTTTGTACCATCAAGAAAATTACATGGCGCATATCTGGATGCGCCTGATAATTACGTGACTTGGCCATTGTGATCCGCGTGGCGCTTCTTCCCTCTTTACTTCCCTCCCAAACCGTTTCGACAAACCCTAGCTAGCCGCTGGCCGATCTCGCCAACTGATCCGCCGCCGCCACACGCTTGTCTTGTCAGCTGCACACGCCCATCGCCCACCATCGCCACCACCACCCCGCAGGCGACCCCCGACCCTCCCCTCCTTCACTGCCCCCTTCCTCCTCTGTCCATGCTGACCTCGCCGTGGTTCATGCGCGCAGAGCACCAGGAGGAGGAGGAGGCTTCGCCGGTGTCTAGGACCGCCACGGCCACCACACCCCGCGCAGGTGACCCCCTCCCCTCCTTCTTCCCTGCCCCTTCCTCCTCTGTCCACGCTGACCTCGCCGTGGTTCATGCGCGTGTAGGGTTCGCAGCATAGAAAACAAAAATTTTCCTACGATGTGAACTATATACCAAGATCTATATACTAGATACAAACAACGGGCGGATGTATATCCGGAGAGAACATACCCTTGAAGACCGACAAAGCTTAACGAGTTCAACTCGTGGTTGATGTAGACGATCTCTTGCCGATCTCAAGATCGAGAGGAAGTCCTAGCGCGCCAAATCAGCGGCGCATCCGTTTCGCACACGTTCGAGGCACCGAGCAACCTCCGCCTCCTCGCTCCAGCGATGCAGCGGAAGCACAACTCTTTCTTGCCGAATAGCCACCGGGAACATGTATCTCGCTAGTCCGAGACCATGGGGAGGAGGTGTGAGAGACAAGTGAGGAGGGGGGCTCCTTTTATAGGAGGAGGGGGAACCCAAGGGGGTGGCCGGCGCATGGGGGCTGCCCCCTTGCCCTCCCCTCTTCATGTGGGTGGACACTCCACTCACAAAACTCCTCTAAATTCCCTCCACTCAAAAGTCCACTCAAAATTCCCATTAAATTTCCACCAAATTTAATGCAAACTCTCATTAAATAAAACTCTTTTATTTTATTCAGAATTTTGTCAATTACTTTAATGACAAACATTCACAAATAAACCCTTGCTAGAATTCTATTTCACATGCATAACCACTTTATGCAATTTCACCCGAAAACCTGTTTCGGTATCTAGTGAAATAAATTCCTGTGCTTGTTCATTCTTCGGCATGAAACATTTGCTCCAATTGGATGTCGGTGTCTCTTAAGTGTGTCACCCTACGGTTCGTGAATAATTCGGACATGATCGAGACCCCTCTTGGATCAATAATCAGAAGCGGATCCGAGACCCATACTGACTCCCACACATTCAACGATGACTTTCTTGTGATCGTCGGAACCTTTTACGCTAGTATCTTAATCCCTTTGTTTCACGATATATTACATGTCCGAGATCCGATCATCGGTATCTCCATACCTAGTTTGATCTCGTTACCGACATGCACTCTTTTCTCGTTCCTGTGATATAACATTCTAGTGATTAAATCACTTGCTTGCAAGCTAATCAATGTGATATCACCGAGAGGGCCCAGAGTATATCTATCCGTCATCGGGATGAACAAATTCCACTCTCGATCCATGGGCCTCAACATAACACTTTATTAGTTCTGAATCCATCTTTATAATCACCCTGTTACGGTGACGCTTGATGTTATCAAGAAACTCTTCGGTGTTAGTGATTGACATGATCTCATGGTCTAAGGATTAGGATCACTGTAAGTTGTTATAGCAATATAAACTCAATGACTTTGATCGTAATGCTATACTGGATGAATGTTCATCACATCATTACACTAATGTTGTGATCCCGTATTAACAACATCCAATGTCCATGATCAGGAAACCTTGATCATCTTGTTAATCAACGAGCTAGTTTATGAGAGAGGCATAACTAGGAACTTTCTGTTTGTTTATTAAACACACATGTATTAACGTTTCCGTATTAATACAATTATAGCATGCAAAATAAAAATCTATCATATACTTGGAATACACATAATAAACGCTTTATTATTGCCTCTCAGGGCATATTCCTTGAGCCTCCCACTTGCACTAGAGACAATAATCTAGTTACATAGTGATAAATCTAACACCCATTGAGTTACGGTGTTGATCATGTTTTGCTCTAGGAGAGTTTTAGTCAACGGATCTGCTACATTGAGATCCGTATGTACTTTACAAATCTTTATATCTCCATCCTTGACATGCTCGCGGATGGAGTGAAACCGCGCTTAATATGCTTGGAATGCTTGTGAGACCTTGGCTCTTTGGCATTGGCAATGGCACCATTGTTGTCACAATAGATCACCATTGGGTCCAACGCGTTTGCCACAACTCCTAGTTCGGATATGAACTCCTTCATCCAAATCGCTTCTCGAGCCGCTCAAGCAAAGCAACATATTCGCCTCCGTTGTTGATCCCGCTACCACAGGTTTGTTTGGAGCTCCTCCAACTAACGCTCCGCCATTCATGAGAAATACGATCCGGATTGAGACTTAGAGTCATCCGGATCGGTGTCAAAGCTAGCGTCGACATAACACTTAGCGACGAGCTCTTCTTCACCTCCAGATACAAGAAACATATCCTTAGTTCTTCGTAAGTACTTAAGGATATTCTTGACCGCTATCCATGTTAGAACCTGGATCCGATTGGTACCTACTAGTCAAACTAATAGCGTGTGCCACATCCGGTCATGTACATAGCATGGCGTACATTATAGAGCCTATTCTTTGAAGCATAGGGACTTTGTCCATTATCTCTCTTTCTTCCGAAGCCGGACTTTGAGTCTTACTCAATGTCTTGCCTTGCAACATAGGTAAGAACCCTTCTTACTTCCGTCCATTTAAACTTCTTTAAAATCTTATCAAGGTATTTACTTTGTGATAGCCCTATTAGGCGCCTAGATCTATATCTATAGATCTTTATGCCTAATATGTTTGACGCGTCACCTAGGTCCTTCAGTGAAAATTTGCTGTTTAGATAACTTTTAACATTGTTTAAAGTTCTATATCATTTCCGATCAATAATATGTCATCCACATATAATATCGAAATGCCACATTGCTCCCACTCACTTTCTTGTAAATACAAGCTTCTCCATAAGTTTGGACAAATCCAAACTCTTTGATCACCTCATCAAAGCGGAGATTCCAACTTCGTGATGCTTGCTTCAATCCATAGATGGATCGCTGAAGCTTGCACACCTTGTTAGCATCCTTAGGATCGACAAAACCCTTTGGTTGTATCATATACAACTCTTCTTCAATATTACCATTGAGAAACGCGGTTTTGACATCCATCTGCCATATTTCATAATCGAAATATGCAGCAATTGCTAACATAATCCTAACTGACTTTAGCATCGCTACGGGAGAGAAAGTCTCATCGTAGTCAACTCCTTGAATTTGTCGAAACCCCTTTGCGAAAAGTCGAGCTTTATAGATGGTCACATTACCATCAGCATCAGTTTTCCTTTTGAAAATCCATTTGTTCTCCACGGCCTTTCGGTCGTGAGGTAATTCCACCAAGTTCCAAACTTGATTTTCATACATGGATTCCATCTCGGATTTCATGGCTTCTAACCATTTGTTGGAATCCGGGCTCATCCTCGCTTCTTCATACGTCGCAGGGTCATTATTTTCATCAACCATGAAATTCATGACAGGATTTCCGTCTGTTCGGGAGAGTCGCACGCGTCCTGTTTGACCTGCGAGGTTCGGTAGTACTCTCTTTCGGAGTTTCATGATCTCTATCATTAGTTCCCTCTTCAACAGGTGGAGCCAACTCAGGAACAACTTCCGGAGCTGCGCTACTCGCCATACTTTGAAGAGAAGGTTCCACAACATCTTCGAGTTCTACCTTCCTACTACTCACACCTTTCGCGAGAAACTCTTTCTCTAGAAAGGATCCATTCTTGGCAACAAAAACCTCGCCCTCGGATCTGTGATAGAAGGAATACCCAATAGTTTCTTTAGGGTATCCTATGAAGACGCATTTTTCCGCTTTGGGTTCGAGTTTATCCGGTTGAAGTTTCTTCACATAAACATCGCATCCCCAAACTTTAAGAAATGACAGCTTAGGTTTGTTTCCGAACCACAATTCATATGGTGTCTTTTCAACGGATTTAGATGGTGCTCGATTTAAAGTGAATGCAGCAGTTTCTAGTGCATAACCCCAAAATGACAACGGCAAGTCCGTCAGAGACATCATAGATCGAACCATATCTAATAAAGTACGATTACGACGTTCCGACACACCATTTCGCTGTGGTGTTCCGGCAGGTGTGAGTTGTGAAACAATTCCACACTCTTTCATGTGAGTGCTAAACTCGTAACTTAGATACTCACCTCCACGGTCGGACCGTAGAAATTTGATCTTTCTATTACGATGATTTTCCACTTCATTCTGAAATTCCTTGAACTTTTCAAAGGTTTCAGACTTGTGTTTCATCAAGTATATATAACCGTATCTACTCAAATCATCCGTGAAAGTAACAAAATAACGATATCCACCTCGTGCCGACACACTCATTGGACCACATACATCAGAATGTATGATTTCCAATAAATCTGTCGCCCGTTCCATTGAACCGGAAAACGGCGTTCTAGTCATCTTGCCCATAAGGCATGGCTCACATGTATCAAATGATTCATAATCAAGTGATTCCAAAAGTCCATCCGAATGGAGCTTCTTCATGTTTAATGCCAATATGACCTAGACGCGTGCCACATATATGCGATATATCATCATTAAGTTTAATCCTTTTAGCATCAACATTATGAATATGTGTAACATTATCATTGAGATCTAACAGAAATAAACCATTCATCATCGGTGCATGACCATAAAAGATTTCATTCATATAAATGGAACAACCATTGTTCTCAGATTTAAATGAATAACCACTTTGCATCAAACATGATCCAGATACAATGTTCATGCTCAGTGCAGGCACCAGATAACATTTATTCAAGTTTATGACTAATCCCAACGGTAAGTGGAGAGGCAGCGTTCCGACGGCGATTACATCAACGTTTGATCCATTGCCGACATGCATCTTGACCTCACCCCTTGCTAGCGGTTGCTTGTTCCGCAGCCCCTGATTCGAGTTACAAATATTAGCAATTGAACCGGTATCAAATACCCAGGTGCTACTGCGAGCACTAGGCAAGTACACATCAATAACATGTATATCATATAAACCTTTGTTTGCCTTGCCGCCTTCTTGTCCGCCAGAATACTTGGGGCGATTCTGCCCAAAGGGCTACCCCTTACAATAGTAGCACTCGGAATCGACTTAGGTCCAACTCGGTTTCTTTTCAGCGCAACAGCTTGCCGCCTTACTTCCTTCCGCTTTTCCTTCTTGTCTTTCTTGAAACCAGTGTTCCTATTGATCATCAACACTTGATGTTCCTTTTGATCTCCACTTCTGCTTTTAAGCATTGTGAAGCTCGGGAGAGACTTCTTCATGCCTTGCATATTATAGTTCATCACGAAGCTTTTATAGCTAGGTGGCGAGACCGAGAACATGATGGATGCCTAAGTCAATGGGAATCGATATTCCCAAGGACACAAGCTTATCGGCGTAACCCGACATCTTGAGTACATGCTCACTAACGGAGCTGTGCTCTTCCATCATGCAGCTAAAGAACTTTTCTGAAGCTTTGTAGCTCTCTACAGCAGCATGTGTGTCGAAAATCATTTTCAACTCACCCATTGTATCAAATGCATTGCCGTTTTCGAAACGCTTTCGAAGTTCCGGCTCTAGCCCATACAATATGCCGCAATGAACTAAGTTGTGGTCCTCCTGACGAGTCTGATAGACATTCTTCTCCTCGTCAGGGGCATCATCAAAAGGTGGGGGGCCTAACGGCGCTTCTAGCACATATTTCTTTTGTGCAGCAGAGAGGAGAATCCTCAAATTCATGGCCCATTCAGTAAAGTTGCTACCGTTCGTTGCTAGTTTCTCTTTCTCCATGAACACATTGAAATTAAAAGCAGGTGGTGCCATCTACAACAGAATTTGTAAAGTTTAGACTAAGTGTATGATAGATCGAGTTCAACTAATCTATATTACGAATGAACTCCCACTCAAAAGCGACATCCCTCGTGCCCTTTTGGTGATTACATGAACCAAATCCACTACACCAAGTCCGATCATCACGTGAGTCGGTATAGCTTCAAAGGCGAGCATCAAATGGGCATCATATCAACTATATGACTCATGCTTAACCTTTCGTCTGTGTTCGAGGCCATGTCTGACATGCTAGGCTCGCCAAGTTAGAACCTTAGTATTTGCGTGTAACTGCTTTTACACCAAATATGGTCGTGGATCCAAGAACACCCGATCATCACGTGATGTCTTGGAGCGAAAAACATAATCGGTGCATACTAAAGGAAGAACACATTCTTATCTTGATATTTAAATGAGGGATCATCTTATTATGCTTAACAAAGCGCTAAACAAGCAATATAAGATGTAATCAAACATCATATGTTTATTAGTGAAATTATATGGTTCCCGCAGATGATCTCTATCATGTGCATCGTGGTATGATCACTATCATACCTATATGTGTAAATCAAAGGTCTATGGATTTTACACGCTATGTGTGTTGTAAGAGTATCATCTCATACTTCTACTTACAACACTACCATATCATAACACTAGCCCAGCAACAATCTAAACTAGACGCCTCTAATTTATCCATTGCAAGTTTTACGTGGCTTAGGGCTTTCGAGATAGAACCGTTCTTACCTAAGAACATGAACCACAACGAGGATAATCAAATTGTTGACAACTCTTGCAAAATAGATATTGACTATAGTAGGAGAGATGCAGACACCGCTAGCCACTTATGCAAACTAGTTGCATGTCAAGCGTGGAACAGGTCTCATGTGCGAGGACATGTAAAGTTTGTCCGGCCGCTTCATCCCACTATGCCACCAATATCCAAAATCACAACAAAGGAGCAACAACATGATCATCATCGCCCACATACTCATATGTGTACTACCTGTAAAGTATCTACGCATAGATCCGGCTCGATACCATCGTAGGGTTCGCAACATAGAAAACAAAAATTTCCTACGATGTGAACTATATACCAAGATCTATATACTAGATACGAACAACGCGGATGTATATCCGAGAGAACATACCCTTGAAGACCGACAAAGCTTAACGAGTTCAACTCGTGGTTGATGTAGACGATCTCTTGCCGATCTCAAGATCGAGAAAGTCCTAGCGCCGCAAATCAGCAGCGCATCCGTGCTCGCACACGCTCGAGGCACCGAGCAACCTCCGCCTCGCCTCCGGTGATGCAGCGGAAGCACAACTCTTTCTTGCCGAATAGCCACCGGAACATGTATCTCGCTAGTCCGAGACCATGGGGGATAAATTCTAGAGGGGGAGAGAGATCCTTCACGAGGAGGTGTGTGAGACAAGTGAGGAGGGGGGCTCCTTTTATAGGAGGAGAGGGGAACCCCAAGGGGGTGGCCGGCGCATGGGGCTGCCCCCTTGCCCTCCCCTCTTCATGTGGGTGGACACTCCACTCACAAAACTCCTCTAAATTCCCTCCACTCAAAAGTCCACTCAAAATTCCCATTAAATTTCCACCAAATTTAATGCAAACTCTCATTAAATAAAACTATTTTATTTTATTCAGAATTTTGTCAATTACTTTAATGACAAACATTCACAAATAACCCCTTGCTAGAATTCTATTTCACATGCATAACCACTTTATGCAATTTCACCCGAAAACCTGTTTCGGTATCTAGTGAAATAAATTCATGCGCTTGTTCATTCTTTCGGCATGAAACATTTGCTCCAATTGGATGTCGGTGTCTCTTAAGTGTGTCACCCTACGGTTCGTGAATAATGTGGACATGATCGAGACCCCTCTCAGATCAATAATCAGAAGCGGGATCCGAGACCCATACCGACTCCCACACATTCAACGATGACTTTCTTGTGATCGCGGAACCTTTACGCTAGTATCTTAATCCCTTTGTTTCACGATATATTACATGTCCGAGATTCGATCATCGGTATCTCCATACCTAGTTTGATCTCGCATCGACATGCACTCTTTTCTCGTTCGTGATATAACATTCTAGTGATCAAATCACTTGCTTGCAAGCTAATCAATGTGATATCACCGAGAGGGCCCAGTATATCTATCCGTCATCGGGATGAACAAATTCCACTCGATCCATGAGCCTCAACATAACACTTTATTAGTTCTGAATCCATCTTTATAATCACCTGTTACGGTGACGTTTGATGTTATCAAGAAACTCTTCGGTGTTAGTGATTGACATGATCTCATGGTCTAAGGATTAGGATCACCGTAAGTTGTTATAGCAATATAAACTCAATGACTTTGATCGTAATGCTATACTTGGATGAATGTTCATCACATCATTACACTAATGTTGTGATCCCGTTATTAACAACATCCAATGTCCATGATCAGGAAACCTTGATCATCTTGTTAATCAACGAGCTAGTTTATGAGAGAGGCATAACTAGGAACTTTATGTTTGTTTATTAAACACACATGTATTAACGTTTCCGTATTAATACAATTATAGCATGCAAAATAAACATCTATCATATACTTGGAATACACATAATAAACACTTTATTATTGCCTCTCAGGGCATATTCCCTTCAGCGCGTAGAGCACCAGGAGGAGGAGGAGGCTCCACGGGCGTCCAGGACCACCACGGCCACCACACCCCGCGCAGGTGACAACCTCCCCTCCTTCTTCCCTACTCCTTCCTCCTCTGTCCATGCTGACCTCGCCGTGGTTCATGCGCGCAGAGCACCACCAGGAGGAGGAGGAGGCTCCGCCGGCGTCTAGGACCACCACGTCCACCACACCCCGCGCAGGTGACCCCCTCCCCTCCTTCTTCCCTACCCAATTCGTTTCTGAAGCGCAGGTGATGGTCTTTTTTATGAAGCTCAATTCGTTTTCTTGCAGGTTTTGCGGCGTTCCTGCTCTGCTTCGAGGTGTCTCCCTAAAACGTAGAGGTGAGTGCTGGATTTACTAGATGTGCCATGGTCATGGTTTTCTTGCAGGTTTTATCTGTCCTCTAGTTTGGTCATGGTTATCTTTATGTTGTTACTTATACATGCATGCATGGTGCTCCAGAGTACACATATGTTGACTTATATAAGCGCAACTGTTGTTCTGTTTTGTTTGTTGGATTGTTACTATTGTAGTCTGATCCTTTGTTTTTAAAGTAGAGGAGTAGATTTCTTAAAACTCCCAAAAAACCAAAGGATCGTAGTCTGATCCTCTGTTTATCTCGGACATACCTACATTTTCACTGTTTAAATCTGGATAGTAGTGGTTGCCAACCTTGATTGATCTTTAAATCTGAATGAAATCTTGATTCATCTTGTTAAATAAAGTGCAATAATGAGAGCTTTAAATCTGAATGAAATCTTGATTCATATTGTTTTCTTATGATCTTGTGCATTAATAATAAAGTGCAATAACAGTAGCTTTAAATAATTCTTAAAGTGCGGTAAGAATAAAGTGCAATAACGATTACCTTACAAGTAGGTTTTTGTTTTCTTACAAGTAGGTTGCGAAGAATAATTGGGAACATTTCTCTCTCCCGATGATGCTAATCTTTATTTGTGAGAGGTTGCAATAGGTTATCGACAATAACAAATAAGTTTTGCAATAATGAGCTTTAAATAAGTTTTGCAATAACATTTTATTTGTTTGTCAATTTATTTATTTTTACTCACATTGTCAATTTATTTGTTTTACGCAACAAATAAGTTTTAAAGCTACTTATTTATTAAAGCTATTATTTATAGCTACTGTTATTGCACTATTTAAAATGCAAATATTATTTAAAACTATTGTTTTTGCTTTTTTGTACAACTGCAAAGCTACTATTTAAATCTGGAGCATCATGTTAGGTATCAAATCTGGAGTACAAATGCAAAGCTACTATTTATTGTTTTTTGTATGTGCTACTATTTAAATCTAGAGCACCATATGTGGCTGTTTTTGCTACTGTTTAAATCTAGAGCACCATATGTGGCTGTGGAGAACTATTTGTGCTTCTTTGTATGTGGAATGTTTAAATCCGGAGCACCATATGTGGCTGCTTTTGCTACTGTTTAAATCTGGAGCACCATATGTGGCTGTGGAGCACTATTTGTACTTTTTTGTATGTGGAATGTTTGTAGGGAAATCACCCAAGCTGCCCATTTCTCCTGAAATGTTGATTTCGATCCATTTCGGTCGAGAAATGGGGCTCATATGTCAAAAAAATAGCAAAGGTCATGTCGAATTTTTCGGTCGGACACTTCATATTTTTTTTGACATATGAGCCCTATTTCTTGACCGAAGTGGAAGTGAATCGACACTTCGGGAGAAATGGGCAGATCATTTTAAATATTGTCGACACTAATTAATACTAACTTAGTTTATTTTGTTTAGAAGTGTGTAAACATGTCGGTCGCCGATGGGGCCGACACTTCTAAGGCCGCCATGAGCGTCGAAGAGCAAGCTAGAGAGGCGAACCTCACTTTCTGGGAGGTGGCATCGCAGTACGAGGCGGCGGAGTCTCGGCATGAGGACGTGGCATCTTCTGCTAAAGAGGGGGACGAGGACTACCAGATAGATGGAGCCGAGGAGGAGGATGCGACCTCCTCGGATGGTGGAGGCCGCACGACCGATGGTGGGGACCGCACGACGGATGGAGGTAGCAGCAAACCGTCTCTTAAGAAGAAGCCGAGGAAGGATCGGAAGCCGCAAAAGCTCGCCGACACCATCGACGATATTACTCTGGTCTCGAAATGTGGCCAACCGTTGGAGCCTCCGGATGTTGCCGCCGGGTTCGTCATGCAACTCGGGTGCATCATCCGGGAAAGCATGTCGATCAACACAAAGCACCTGAGAAGTGAAGAGAATGAGCGGTTGGTGGCAAAGTGCATTAAGAAGCTTCACCAACGGTACAAGTTCCCGGCCCCTTACACCGACAAACTGGACCCGTCTAATAAGGTGAACATGTCAGCCATCACGAAGATGGCCAATTCCTTGAGCAGCTGGAGAACCCGGGTGTAGAACAAGATTACGAAAAAGGAAAGTTGGGAGAAGATCAAGAAGGGTGAGCCCATGATCGACAAAGACGAGTTCAAGATATTCAAGGCGAAGACGGAGACTGACGATTCGAAGGAATGGACAGAGTGGGGTCAGCAAATGCAGGAACATAACATAGGTAACCACCGATGTGAAAGCGGCAGTTACAGGGGAAAGAAGGCCATATGGGCATGGGAGGACGCCGAGGTTGAGCGTCTCGGGAAAGAAAACCCGTTTTTAAAAATCACGGACGAGCAAACCCGGAACTTTGTCCGGGTCTGCTACTATCTGGACAAGGATACCATGGAATTCGGCACCGACGATGACGATGTGAGGAAGTTTGAGGAGAAGCTGGTAAGTAATTTACCCGCGGTCCATTTGCTTTCATTTTGAATAATGAAGGCAAGTTCCTAAATGTGGGTTCACCTTTCCTTGTCTGAAGGACGCTGAAATCAAGGCTGCGCATGAGGCGCTGGACCCGTCGTCCCAGGGCTCGACGGAGCCATGGGACACGGTTTTCAACAGGGCGACCAACGCCTACAAGGGGAGGCAGAAGTCCGACCCGCCCACGTCAGCTAGTTGTATCTCTGGCTTTGGTATGAGCACAAAGTTCCACGAGTACTACAACGAGGAAGCCAAGAAGAGAAAGGAGAGGCGGACCCAGTTGGTGGCTCAGGATCAAGCCAAGAAGGAAGAGCTAAAGCGGAAGATCGTGTATCTAGAGCCCAATAAGGTGGGCCTGGACGAGGTGAATGCTATAGTGCAGCAGAAGATCCTCGAGATGCTACCCCCTCGGCTGATGGAGGGGATAGAAAAATGTAATGCAAACGGTCAAGTGGGGCCGATAAAAGTGCCCAGCACTAGCGGCACCACCTCGAGTCACCAAGTGTTGCCGGACATGGTTACCCCACCTCCCTCCATCCCCGCGGCGCAGCCGAAGGAGTTGGATGCGTCGGAGCTGCCCCTCCTACCGAGACTACCAAGGCACAGCAGCTGGCAGCGGCGGTGCTTCCTAATGCACCCGAGCCAGAGAAGAACAAGGACCAACCACCGGTTGCCCGTGTCTCAACATTAGCCAAGATCGGCGCCCTTACCAAGGTAAAATAAGTAGTTAGTCAGCTGGCTGAGGCATAGGGATTCTTACTCATCCTTTCTCTATCTTCTGCCGATGTCGGACTTTGAGTTTTACTCAAGGTCGTATTGGGCAACATGGGCAAGAACCCTTTCTTGCTATCTTCCATTCCAAACCTCTTTAGAACATTGTCCAAATATGTACTTTGTGACAATGATATTTGGCGTTTTGATCTATCTCTATAAATCTTTATGCCTAATATGTAAGCTTCTTCGCCAAGATCCTTCATTGAAAAACTATTATTCAAATATTCCTTGACACTATTAAGAAGGTCTACATCATTCCCAATCAACAATATGTCATCCACATATAGTATTAAGAATGCTACAGAGCTCCCACTCACTTTCTTGTAAATACAAGCTTCTCCATAAGTTTGTATAAAACCAAAAATTTTGATCACCTTATCAAAACGTTGATTCCAACTTCGGGATGCTTGCTTCAACCCATAGATGGACCTTTGAAGTTTGCACACCTTGTTAGCATCTTTAGGATCGACAAAACCTTTGGGTTGCATCATATATAACTCTTCATCAATGTCTCCATTGAGGAATGCTGTTTTGACATCCATCTGCCATATCTCATAATCATAATATGCAGCGATTGCTAACATAATCCTCACAGACTTTAGCTTCGCTACTGGTGAGAAAGTCTCATCGTAGTCAACTCCTTGAATTTGTCGAAACCCTTTTGCGACAAGTCGAGCTTTATAGACGATAACATTACCATCAAGATATGTTTTCTTCTTGAAAATCCATTTGTTCTCGACCTTCCGCCATCCGGTAAGTCCACCAAAGTCCACACTTGGTTTTCGTACATGGATCCAATCTCGGATTTCATGGCTTCTTGCCATTTATTGGAATCTGGCTCATCATCGCTTCCTCATATGTCTCGGGTCATCGGTGTTGGCCACCAACATGACACTCATAACGGATCATACCAATGGAGTGGTATGAGTTCTCTGACCTTCGAGGCTCAGTAGCAACTTCAACCAAGTTTCATGATCACCATCATTAGCTTCCTCTCTAATTGGTGCACCACAGAACTTCTTCCGTTGCGCTACTCGCAATTTCTAGAGAAGGTTCGACAACCTCGTCGAGTTCTACTTTCCTTCCAGTCACTTCTTTCGAGAGAAATTCCTTCTCTAGAAAGGATCCATTCTTGGCAACGAAGATTTTGCCTTCGGATCTATGATAGAAGGTATACCCAATAGTTTCCTTTGGGTATCCTATGAAGACGCATTTTTCCGCTTTGGGTTCAAGCTTGTCCGGCTGTAACTTCTTTACATCGGCTTCGCAACCCCAAACTTTAAGGAACGACAATTTAGGTTTCTTTCCCAAACCATAATTCATACGGTGTCATTTCAACGGATTTAGACGGTGCCCTATTTAAAGTGAATGCGGTTTTTTCTAATGCATAATCCCAAAATGATAGCGGTAAATCTGTAAGTAACATCATAGAACGAACCATATCTAAGAGAGTTCGATTACGACGTTCGGACACACCATTACGCTGTGGTGTTCCCGACGGTGTCAACTGTGAAAGTATTCCGCATTTCTTCAAATGCTCGCCAAACTCGTAACTTAGATATTCACCTCCACGATCAGAACGTAGAAATTTAATCTTCTTGTTACGTTGATTCTCTACCTCACTTTGAAATTCCTTAAACTTCTCGAAAGTTTCGGACTTATGTTTCATGAAATAGATATACCCATATCTACTCAAGTCATCCATGAAGGTAAGAACATAACGATAACCACCGCGCGATGCTACACTCATTGGACCACACACATCGGTATGTATGATTTCCAATAAGTCCGTAGCTCGCTCCATCATACTAGAGAATGGAGTCTTAGTCATTTTACCCATCATACATGCTTTGCATCTTTCAAGTGATTCAAGAAGTCCATCGGAATGGAGTTTCTTCATACGCTTCACTCCAATATGACCAAGACGACAGTGCCACATATAGGTCGAGTTATCGCTTGATTTCAAACGTTTAGCCTCAATGTTATTAATATGTGTATTTCCACTATCGAGATTCAATAATAATAGACCATCTATCAAAGGTGCATGTGCATAAAACATATTACTCATATAAATCGAACAACCATTATTCTCGGATTTAAACAAGTAACCGTCTCGCAATAAACAAGATCCCGATATAATGTTCATGCTTAACGCAGGCACCAAATAACAATTATTTAAGTATAAAACTAATCCCGATGGTAGATGAAGGGGTAGCGTGCCGACGGCGATCACATCAACCTTTGATCCATTTCCCACGCGCATCATCGCCTCGTTCTTCGCTAGCTTCCGTTTATTCTGCTTTTGTTTGAGTTACAAATATGAGCAACCGAACCAGTATCAAATACCCAGGCACTACTACGAGTACTAGTGAGATACACATCAATAACATGTATATCAGATATACCTTTCTTTTTGATGTTGCCGTTCTTCAAATCCGCCAAGTACTTTGGGCAATTCCGCTTCCATTGACCTTCTCCCTTGGAGTAAAAGCACTCAGTATCAGGCTTAGGTCCAGCCTTGGTCTTCTTCGTCGGCGTGGTAACTTTCTAACCACCCTTCTTGAAGTGTCCCTTCTGCTTAGACTTGCCTTTCTTGAATTTGGTGGTTTTATTGACCAACAACACTTGGTGCTCTTTCTTGATCTCCACTTCTGCAGATTTCAACATGGCAAAGAGTTCTGGCAACGTCTTGTTCATGTTTTGCATGTTGTAGTTCATCAAAAAGTTCTTGTAACTTGGTGGTAGTGATTGGAGGACACGGTAAATCCCCAAAGCATTAGGAATCACAATACCCAAGCTTTGAAGTTTGTTTTCGTGCCCAGACATTTTAAGCACATGCTCACTTACGGAGTTGCCCTCTTCCATCTTGCAGTTAAAGAACTTTTCAGAAGCCTCATAGCTTTCAATTGCCGCATGAGTCTCAAAGATCAATTTGAGATCCTCGACAATATCATATAGGTCTGAATTCTCAAACCTTTTCTGAATCTCCGATTCTAAACCATACAAGATAGCACACTCGAATCGGAGATCTGAGTCTTCCGAGTGAGGTAAACGTTCTTTACTTCATCGGCAAGCATCAGTTTGGTGGTCACCAATGGTGCATCCAGCACATAGGTCAAACTACCAGCTGTGAGGACAATCCTCAAATTGCAGAACCAATCCACGAAGTTGCTTCCATTGTTTTTCAACTTTTCTTTCTCTAGGAACGCATTAAAATTGATGGTAGGGGCTGCCATTGATCTATAACATATTTGCAATAGTTTAGACTAAGTTTATGACAAATTGAGTTCATATTAATAAAATTAATCTAGGTGAACTCCCACTCAAAACAATATCCCTCACATTGTTTTAGTGATCACACGAACCAAATTCACCACATCAACACCGATCATCACGAGAGTTGATATAGTTTCAATGGCGAACAATCGACATGTTCATCATATCTACTATATGATTCATGCTTTACCTTTCGGTGAGCCGTGTTCCGAGACCATGTCTGTACATGCTAGGCTCGTCAAGATCAAACCTTAGTTTCCGCATGAGCAAATCTGGCTTGCTCACGTTGTATACACTTGCGGAATCTAACACACCCGATCATCACGTGGTGCTTCGAAACAACAAGCTTTAGCAACGGTGCTAACTAAGGGTGAACACTTTATGACTTGAAATTCATGTGCATGAGGGATCATCTTATAATGCTACCGTCGTCTACTAAGCAATACAAGATGCATAAAGGATTAACATCACATGCAATTCATAATATGTGATATGATATGGCCTTTCTTCTTTGTGCTTCCGATCTCCATCTTCTAGCACGAACATGATCTCCATCATCACCGGCATTGCATCAAGGTCAATGACGCTTCTCCATGGTTGTCATCCACTGGCTTCAACTATTACAACTACTTTGAATAGACATGAGGGTCTTAACATAAATTAAAGACAACCATCTGGCTCCTGCTGGTTGCCAACTTACAATAAGGAACATTGCATACATCAAATATAATCACAATCATGGCCATATCATATCACAGCACACCCCTGCAAAACAAAGTTAGACGCCTCTACTTTCTTTGCATGTTTTACATGGTTTGGGGCTTTTAATAAGTGTCGTTCTAACTTACGAACAAGAACCACAACATTGATACTAGTATTGTTAATCACCCGTTGTAAATTGGATCTTAACTATGCTAGGAGAAACAGGCACCCGCAAAGCCACTTATGCAATACAAGTTGTATGTCAAGCGTGGAGCAAGTCTCATGAACGATGTCATGTAAGGTTAGCCCGGGCCGCTTCATCCCAACATACCGCAAGATGCAAAGTACACAAGAAGCAATCGACAATAAAATCATCAACGCCCACAATGACCATTGTGTTCTACTCATGCAACAGATCTACATATAGACACGGCTCTGATACCACTGTAGGGTTTCGTAGCATGGAAAACAAATATTTTCTACCGCATACAAACAAACAAGCCAAGATCTATCTACTATATTGTAGAAACGAGTCGATGGAATAACTCACCCTCTAAGATTCCAAAGTGTTTAACGAGAGCGGATTCTCGTGGGTGATGTAGTCGTACTCTTCCCGATCTCAAGATCGCGTAGACGATCCTTCCGGCTGCGTTCAAAGGTGCTCCCTTGATCGTCAAACATTCGATTTCGACGAAGAACTTCCTCTCCCTTGTTCCAGCATGCGGAGGTTGTAGCACTCTCCTCGCGATTCCGGCTGTGGCGTGGTACCGGAGTAGAGGGAGATCTCGAGGCTTAAGCCGGAGCGAGTATGGTGGATTATGAGAGAGCTCCTCGGCGATCTAGGGTTTAGACACACAAGTGCTAGAGCCGGCGGCTAGGGCTTGGGGCATCCCAAGTCGGCGGCTAGGGAAAAAACCCTAGGGGAGGCGGCGGCTATGGTGGGCAGCAGCTGCTAGGGTTTGAGGCATGGAAGTTGTGTGTCCTAGGAGGGATCCCTGCCCCTCCTTATATAGGTGGAGGGGCTACCGGCCAAGGGGAGGGAGGGGAGTCCCTCCCCAACTCGGCTTGGGTGGTGCACCGCCGGTTGGAGGAGGGATTCCCTCCCCAACTCGGTTTCCCACTCTCCTCCTCTTTCCAAAACTTGTCGTTTGACTTTCAAACTAGCAGTTTGACTTTTCAATTTAGGATTTGAATAAACCCTTTATTTTGGACAGCGAAGACACTTAGTACATGATGCAATCGTTCCAACTTTCAATGACACATTCATGTACCCTTTCCCCTCCGGAGTGCCGGACATTCCGGAACCTTCTAGAACATTCCCGATGAAAACACCGGAACCATTCCCCAACTCCGAAACGGGACTTTCTTTATATGAATCTTATTCTCCGGACCATTCCGGATCTCCTCGTGATATCCTGGATCCCATCCGAGACTCCGAACAACATTCGGTCTCTTTCTCATCATACCATAACTACTCAAACAACGTCGAATCCTTAAGTGTGTCTCACTACGGTTCGTGAATTATGCGGACATGATCGAGACACTTCTCCCAACAATAACCAATAGAGGAATCTGGAAATTCATATGGCTCCCACATATTTCTACGATTACTTTGCGATCGAATGAACCACTTACATACGATACCAATTTCCCTTTGTATCACGATAGTTTACTTATCCGAGGTTATGATCGTCGGTATCTCTTCATACCTAGTTCAACCTCGTTACCGATAAGTACTCTTTTCTCGTTCCCGGGATATGTGATCCCTTGTGAGCCAGTCACATGCTTGCAAGCTAATTGGATGACATTCCACCGAGAGGGCCCAGAGTATATCTATCCGTCATATGGATGGACAAATCCCACTCTTGATCCATGTGTCTCAACCAATACTTTCCGAACACTCAATGCCACCTTTATAGCCACCCAGTTACAGTGCGGTGTTTGATGTCATCAAAGCATCCATCCGGTAAAGGTGATATGCATGATCTCATGGTTGAAGGAATTAGGTTAATATGTATCAGAAAGCATATAGCAATTAAACTATTGAAATGACTTGATCTTTATGCTACGCTTATCTATAGGAGTATGTCCATCATATCATTCTCCTAACGATATGATCTTATTGTTAATAACATCTCAATGTTCATGATAGGGAAACCACAATCATCTATTAACCAACAAGCTAGTATTATATAGAGGCTTTACTAGGGACTTCAAATTAAGTTTACAAATCACACAAGTATTAATGTTTCCTTGTTAATAATATTATAGCATGAATGTAAACATTTATCATAAACACAAAGATATAATAATAACTATATTTATTATTGCCTCTAGGGCATATCTCCAACACTTTAGTCCCGGTTGGTGGCTCCAACCGGGACTAAAGGGTTATACGTCCCGGTTGGAGCCACCAACCGGGACGTATACTCCAATATTTTCAGCAGACCAAGGGTTGGCGCACAGGGGGTCTTTAGTCCCGGTTGGTGGCCCCAACCGGGACAGATTCCCCTGTTTTCAAAAAAATTCAGCTATTTTCTCTCTGTTCCCTCCTTATTTTTTATTTTGGGGTTTAAATTTGTATTGTTTTTTAAATGATAATTAATTTGGAATTTAGAAAAAAATTAAACATAAAAAGTGTTTGGATTTGAATAAATAATTCAAAACCATTTTCTGTTTAAAAAAATAATTAATGTAACCATTTAAAATATGAACCATTTACAATTAAAAATGAATTAACTTATATTTTTTTAATATCAATTTGGAATTTAGAAAAACTTTAAACATAAAAAGTGTATGGATTTGAATAAATAATCCAAAACCATTTTCTATTTTTAAAAAATAATTAATGTAACCATTTAAAATGAATTAACTTATATTTTTGAATATTACTTTGGAATTTAGAAAATTTTAAACATAAAAGTGTTTGGATTTGAATAAATAATTCAAAACCATTTTACATTTTAAAAATAATTAATGTAACCATTTAAAATATGAACCATTTACAATTAAAAATGAATTGACTTATGTGGTTTTAATATCAATTTGGAATTTAGAAAAACTTTAAACATAAAAAGTGTATGGATTTGAATAAATAATCCAAAACCATTTTCTATTTTTAAAAAATAATTAATGTAACCATTTAAAATGAATTAACTTATATTTTTGAATATTAATTTGGAATTTAGAAAAACTTTAAACATAAAAAGTGTTTGGATTTGAATAAATAATTAAAAACCATTTTCTGTTTTAAAAAATAATTAATGTAACCATTTACAATTTAAAATGAATTAACTTATATTTTTTTAATATCAATTTGGAATTTAGAAAAACTTTAAACATAAAAAATGTTTGCATTTGAATAAGTAATTCAAACCATTTTCTGTTTTTAATGGGCGGAAAAAAAAGACGGAAAATAATGGGCGAAAAGAAAATTTGATTAGGATAGAACTGGAATTAAAGTACATAATGCAACTAACACAAAGTTACATAGAAGAACTGAAAATTAAGATACATGGCCAGATTAAACCATAATCGGCCGAACTTGTTTTGCAATGTTGGAATAATTGGTCATGCTCCGCTACACTGTAATACTCCCCACTGTAGTCGTACTACTTGGCGTGGTAAATCGCTATCATAAATCGTCCAGTAGTTGAACCTTGAAGGTTGAGTGAGTGGGCTGGACTTGAGGGTGGCAGCGGGGCTAGAGTCGGCGGCGTGTCGTGAGCCATGACGCTCTGGAGAGTCCGAAGCGCCACCACAGCCCGACGGCCTCGTTGAAGTTCGGAGGAGGTGGGCCCTCCTCTCGTGCTGGCGAGTGCCCTCACGCCGATCCACGAAGAAGGCTTCCCAAGTCGAGAAATAGTCGGGATGCCATCCGGGATTCCTCCTGCTCGGCGTGAGCTCGGTAGTAGTGGTTCGTGATGGCCATCCAACACGCCACACCTAGAGGGCAGGAGGAACCGGCACGCCTCGGCTCGGCATCCGGCCGGCGGGGACACGGTAGCCGGGCGGGGTGGTCGGCGAAGCGCCTCGCCTCCCAGGAGTTAGTGCTACGGTGGAAGCCATGGGAAAGAGTGATGACGTTGCAGATATGAGTCTAGAGATGTGCAATGAGAATGGAGGCCAACCCTACATATATATAGTGAAGAACTGGCGGGAAGAACTGGAGGGAAGAACTGGAGGGAAAAAAAGGCGGGAAAAATGGCGTGTCGAAATTATGTCGTGCGGCGTGTACCTTGTCCTGGATGGTGTCACCAACCGGGACTAAATATGAACCTTTAGTCCCGGTTGGAGACACCAACCGGGACAAAACACGAGTCAGCACTAATAATAGGGGTGAGTGTTGGAAAAGGGCTTTTCTGTGCGACAAAAAGGAAAACTTCCTCCTGCAACATTTTTCTCCATACCAATGTCCACACACATGCATAATATGGGCACAACATCACAAACTATGCCGTGATTCAGCACATAACATCGGTCATTTGGACCGAAAGCCATGAAACCTCGAACATGATAGGTCATTTTGTTAAGATTTTTTCGAAACATGATCAATATACCAAGTCTGGTATTTTTCCTTTCAACTATGTAACATAATATGACACCACGCGAAGGATATTCATTGTTCGGATTTTTTTTGAATTTATTATGCCCGTTTTGAATTATCTGAATTTCTAACTATGGTCGGACCGGTGTGCATGAAGATAGGGGACGATCATCGTTAGAACTTGAATTGGATCTCTAAAGAAACCACATACTGAGAGTCTAAAAATGATTCTTTTCAAAAAATCACGGGCGATAGATCATGTACCTATAGTACAAACCGGACCCACTTCCTACCGATTCGGCAGACATTTGTCCTTTTTACCCGGGATGGACGAAAAGGTTTAAGATGTCCCTGTTGGGAGATAGTCAATGTAAGGTGGTCTAGTATTTTAGAAAAATGGGACGGTAGCATTCTAAAACGGCATTTTGGTGGTTACTTCACAAAACGACCCGTTTTTTGCGCTAGGAAAATGGAAAAGGCCTTTTCCGTGCGACAAAAAGGAAAACTTCCTCCTGCAACATTGTTCTCCATACCAATTTCCACACACATGCATAATATGGGCACAACATCACAAACTATGCCGTGATTCAGCACATAACATCGTTCATTTGGACCGAAAGCCATGAAACCTCGAACATGATAAGTCATTTTGTGAAGGTTTTTTCGAAACATGATCAATATACCAAGTCTGGTATTTTTCCTTTCAACTATGTAACATAATATGACACCACGCGAAGGATTTTCATTGTTCGTATTTTTTTTGAATTTATTATGCCCGTTTTGAATTATCTGAATTTCTAACTATGGTCGAACCGGTGTGCATGAAGATAGGGGACGAGCATTGTTAGAACTTGCATTGGATCTCTAAAGAAACCACATATTGCGAGTCTAAAAATGATTTTTTCAAAAAATCACGGGCGATAGATCATGTACCTGTAGTACAAACCGGACCCACTTCCTACCGATTCGGCAAACATTTGTCCTTTTTACCCGGATGGACGAAAAGGTTTGAGATGTCCCTGTTGGGAGATAGTCCATGTAAGGTGGTCTAGTATTTTAGAAAAATGGGACGGTAGCATTCTAAAACGGCATTTTGGTGGTTACTTCACAAAACGACCCGTTTTTTGCGCTAGGAAAATGGAAAAGGGCTTTAAAAGTGCGACAAAAAGGAAAACTTCCTCCTGCAACATTGTTCTCCATACCAATGTCCACACACATGCATAATATGGGCACAACATTATGTCGACATTATGTCGTGCGGCGTGTACCTTGTCCCGGATGGTGTCGCCCCAACCGGGACTAAAGATCAACCTGTAGTCCCGGTTGGAGACACCAACGGGACAAAAATCGAAGCACTAATGATAGGGGTGAGTGTCGACATTATTTAATGTGTCGACACTATGCGAGCTGCTTGTACTATAAATAGGCATCCTTGCAGTCCGATCCTCCACTAGTTTGAGGCATCTCCAAGATGGTTTTCGAGCGAGGACACCACTGCGGCGAGTTTGAGGAGATCTTGGCGGAGCCAGTCCTCGGCATCTCCGAAACTGGTCATAGAGGCACTCCCTAATATGTGAAATTAGTTAGCTCCGAGGCGTATTGATCTAGTTAGAGAAGTTACAAGCTACAAGATGGTTTTCGAGAGCTAGGACACCACTGCAGCCAGTTTGAGGAGATCTTGAGCGGGCCGATCCTCGGCATCTCCGAGAAACTGGTCATAGAGGCACTCCCTAATATGTGAAATTAGTTAGCTCCGAGGTGTATTGATATAGTTAGAGAAGTTACAAGCTGCAAGATGGTTTTCGAGAGCATGGACACCACTACGACCAGTTTGAGGGAGTTGCCGCCGGATCCCAGTCCTCCGGCATCTCCAAGAAACTGGTCATAGAGGCACTCCTAATATGTATTGCTTGGCGTTTGGAGACAGATCTTAATGGTAAGTACGAATCGGGACAACTTCTTCATAGTCCCGGTCCAGCCACAAACGGACTAACACTAAAGACATTTATTAATATTAAAAGCGAGACTACAAAACCGGGACTAAAGGCCACAAACGCGAAGATATCCTTCGGTCAAGCCACAAACCGCGAAAGACATGAACTAGAGTTACATAATATGAGCATGAACTTCTTGGCATATGTCCTTCCTTATGATCGCTTGAGCGTAACCATGGAGCATCTTCTTTACTTAACGGAATGCTTGGGTCAGTTTTCCTTTGTGAAGGCGAATTTCATCAAACTTATTATAATCTTTTGACATGTACATCTTGTCCTCGATTCCCACGATGTTTCTTTTCCTAAAAGAACTATGTGACGCTTTGGCTCATCATATGATGTATTCGTTTGCTATTTTTTCTTTTTGATGCGGAGGACATGTCCTTCACATAGAAAACCTGAGACACATCATTGGCTAGGACGAATGGTTCATCTCTATAACCAAGATTGTTGAGATCCACTGTTGTCATTCCGTACAACTGGTCTATATTTACCCCTTCCCCATTCAGGTTGACCCATTTGCAGCGAAACAAAGGGACCTTAAAAGAGACTCCATAGTCTAGTTCCCATATCTCCTCTATGTAACCATAATATGTGTCCTTTTGTCCATTCTCGTCTATTGCATCAAAGCGGACACCACTATTTTCGTTGGTGCTCTTTTTATCTTGGGCGATAGTGTAGAATGTATTCCCATTTATTTCGTACCCTTGAAAATTCAATACAGTAGAATATGGTGACGTGGCCAACAAGTATAGCTGATCTCCAATAGTGGTGTCATTCAAGAGATGTGTCCGCATCCAACCACCGAAAGACTTCATGTGTTCATCTGTAATCCATGATTCAGGCTTCCCCGGGTTTTTGGAGCGTACAATATTCTTGTGTTCCTCGATATCTGGAGCCAAGGTGGAATTATGTAGAAGCGTGTAGTGTGCTTTAGTGAAAGAATCCCGTCCCTACATATCGTTGCTTTCTTTCCCGGCATGCCTTTTCCACTTAGTCTTCCCTCATGCATGAGTCGAAACACCAATCGGCTTAAGGTCGGAATAAAGTTAACACAAAACTCAACGACCTCCTGCATTCCATATCCCTTGGAGATGCTTCCTTAGTCTACGGTTATGAACATATTTCTTTAAGACTCCATGAACCTCTCAAAGGGAACATATTGTGCAGAAATCCGGACCGAGAATGGCAATATCTTCCTTTGGATGAACGGGAGATGCGTCATAATATTGAAGAAGGATGGTTGGAACACCAATTCAAAACTAACAAGACATTGTACCACATCCTTACGTAACCTTGGCAGAATATCTGGATTGATTACCTTCGAGATATTGCATTGAGGAATGCACATAGCTTCACAATGGGTACTCGAACATTTTCGGTAGAAGCCCCTCAATGTAATCGGAAGCAGCTGCGTCATAATCACGTGATCATGATACTTCAGGTTTTGGAACTTTTCTGCCATATTTATTATCCCTTTATATTAGATGAGAAGCCCGGCACCTTGATCTTGTAAAGGACTTCAAAAAGATTTCCTTCTGCTTTGGTAAGAGCATAGGCATACGACTTAAGTGACGCCCTTTATGCGTCTTGTTATGTGTATGCATGTTCTTTGGGTCTTTCATAATTTGTTGGTCCTCCCGTGCTTCAGGTGTATCTTTTGTATTCCCATACACGCCTAGGAATCCTAGCAGGTTCACGCAAAGATTCTTCGTCACGTGCATCACGTCGATTGAAGAGCGGACACGCAGGACTTTCCAATATGGCAGCTCCCAAAATATAGATTTGTTCTTCCACATGGGTGCGTGTCCTGTAGCGATGTCGTTCAGAACTGATTGACCGTCGGGACCCTTTCCAAAGATTACTTCTATGTCTTTGACCATACCAAATACATCATCACCAGCAGGGAGTTCAGGCTTCTTCCGGTGATCTGCCTCACCTTTGAAATGCTTGCCTTTCTTTCTTACGGGATGATTGGTCGGAAGAAATCGTCGATTCGCCAGGTACACAACCTTCTTGCATTTATGCAAATATGTACCATCAGTCTTATCTAAACAGTGGGTGCATGCCTTATATCCCTTGTTTATGCATCACGAAAGGTTACTAAGAGCAGGCCAATCATTGATGGTTACGAATAACAACCCTCGTAGATCAAATGGCTCTGTTTGTTCTCATCCCACGCATACGTACACCTGGTTTGCCCCACAAGCTAAGTTCTTCAACTAATGGCCTAATTTACACATCAATGTCGCGTTCGTTGCTTGCCGGGCCTTGGATGAGCACTGGCATCATAATGAACTTACGCTTCATGCACAACCAAGGAGGAAGGTTGTAGATACATAGAGTCACGGGCCAGGTGCTGTGCTTGCAGCTCTTCTCCCCAAAAGGATTCATGCCATCCGTACTTAGACCAAACCATAAGTTCCTTGCGTCACCTGCAAAATTCGGGAAGTCTCTCTCGATTTTACTCCACTTGACCCATCAGTGAGGTGTCTCAACTTCCCGTCTTTCTTACGGTCTTCTTTGTGCCATCGCAACAACCTGGCATGCTCTTTGTTTACGAACATGCGTTTCAACCTTGGTATTATAGGAGCATACCACATAAACTTAGCGAACCCTCTTAGGAGGCTCTCCCTCAACATCACCGGGGTCATCTCGTCGATCTTATACCGCAACGCATTGCATACGGGCATTTATCTAAATTCTCATACTCCTTACGCGGTAGAGGATGCGATCATTAATGCATGCATGTATCTTTTGCACATCTAATCCCGGAGGATGAGAGTCTTGTTTGCTTCGTAGGTACTCTCGGGAAGTTCGTTATGTTTTAAACTTGACTTCATTATTTTCAGCATCTTTTGAATGAGTCAGTTAGACCACACTCTGCCTTCCATCGCAACAATTCCAGTGTGGTACCGAGCTTTGTGCTGCCATCTTCATAATTTGGGTACAACAATTTCTTGTGATCTTCTAACATGCCCTCTAACTTCAACTTCTCATTTTCTGTTTCATAGTCTCACTTTGCATCAGAAATGACCCTACCAAGTTCATCAGTTGGCTCATCTGATGCCCGTTCTTCACCTCTTTCCTCTCCATTGTCTTCCATTGCAGTATCACTGTATTCAAGAAACATATGATGATAGTTGTTATCATCATCTTCTTCTTCACCATCTTCCATCATAACCCCTCTTTCCCCGTGCTTGGTCCAGCAATTATAGTTGGGCATGAAACCTTTCATAATCAGGTGGCCGCGAATGATTTTCGAGGAAGAGTACTCCTTGTTGTTCCGACATTGAACACATGGACAACGTATAAATCCATTCTCTTTGTTTGCCGTAGCCACATCGATAAATTTATCCACGCCTTTGATATAACCGGCTACGCGCCGGTCAACGTACATCCATTCCCGACCGTTCATCTGCATCATATAAGTAATTTTATCAAAAAAACAGGACATCATAAACAGTGAATAACCAATTCACATCGACACATGAATTGTATCAATGACAGAGAAAATATAAGATTGCTAACCACGATCGAGGGAAATAAAGAGGAGAAAGCTCAAGTGCGTCTCGAACACCTTCTATATTTTTGTTCTATGAGAAATTCAACGGGATTATTCACTCAAACATTTCATCAAACACCTTCAATGCGTGCATAGAAGAGAAAAAACTAGCACACCCCTCACACCTTCCACCAAGAGAAAAAACAGAGTGGGCGGAGGGCTGGGCGTGCATTTATAGAGGCGATGAATACGTCCGGTTGGAGCCAGCAACCGGGACTAAAGGTGTGTGCACGCCACGTGGCTGTGGCCAAACCTTTAGTCCCGGTTGGTGGCTCCAACCGGGACGCATGCCCCCTGGCCCCGTGCCCGCTCGAACCGGGACGCGTGCCAGCATTAGTCCCGGTTGGTGGCGCAACCGGGACTAATGCTCTGAGGGGTCGCGAACGGATGGCCCTTTTTCTATTAGTGATAAAAAACAAAGGCGTCCACGTCATGTGCCTATTTTTGTATCCCTCGATCATAGAAAATGTATAAATGGATTGAGATTCAGTTAGACATGGATTATTAAGTAAAATCTCTTGTCTTATGGACCCCAACCAGACTAGGTAAAAGCAGCACAAACGTGCTCCATACGTATTCCATGTCAGGTATATCCTCATGGTCCAGAATAAATTATGATTTTTAAATTTCACCAATTGTAAATAAGAAAGAAGAAATATAAAAAATATGAAATAGGTAGTCATGGATAAACATTAATCGATCAAGGATTATTGATGCAAGTGTATATGCAAATTGACTACAAACTTGAAGTTTTTTCCTACTATAAGTGCAGTCACGATGCTCTAGCTTGTATCCTATCTAAATGATGCCATGTAAAAGGAAATCTTACATAGTCAGTTAATAAAGAAGAATATAGGTGAGAATCATATCCTAAATAGGATAGAGCTCTTATTGTCAGCATAGTACCCCCAATTCCCGCGTCTAGGCCAACGACGACATCTTCTCCTCAAGCACTTCAAAATTCAGGTGATACAACATATAGTCACGAAATTCTAATAAATGAGATATTTCCTAAGATTACGTGAAACATAGTATTTTTTGATGTGTCAAAAAAAATTAAAATTATTATTTTTGCTATAACCAATTGCTATAATATACCAGAGACAAATAAACATGAAGTACATCTCGGTCAAGTACATAACTCAGCTGAATGGACGTGAGCCCCTCGCGTGATGGTCAATATATGTGTAGGCCACGTCGCATGCTTGCAATGCTTCATGGGGTGACAGAAGTAGCTTGTAAGAGAAATATCCAACAAAACCTTACTATTAAACTTATATAAATGAGTTCAAAGTCTGAAATACACGCGCCAGTTAAATGATGCCCCCACCGATCAATAATAATTGTCTTTGAATTGGATGTATCTAGCACTAAAACATATCTAGATACATCTAATTCAGTGATACTTAATATGGATAGTAGGGAGTATAGGGTTTAGGGTTTAGGGTTTAGGGTTGGGTACTCCCATGCAACCCTTGGAGTAACAGAGTGCCATAATTATACGCAAGCTGGATCGATGTAACGTTGAAGTCCTTGTTATTTGGTGCAATGCATGCCCATCCAATTAATGATCATTCTAGCTGGCTAGATAGCTTCAGCGTGATTGATTAGGTGAAATCCTACCGATGTTGTTAGGTATTAGGCGTCGGTATGAGAAGCTAGATTAATTTGGCAATAAAAAGATTACGCTTGGTCTTGCACTCTAGCTCTCACTGGTAGAAAACACCCCATGTGTCCCGGTTGGTAAGGGGCATTAGTCCCGGTTGCCCAACCGGGACGGGGCAATCGGGACTAAAGCCCGAACCTTTAGTCCCGGTTGCCCCACCAACCGACAAAAGATCATACGTGGCAGCTGCACCGTGCGAGGAGGGTGGCTTTAGTCGGTTCGTGTCTGAACGGGACTAATAACCTTCTGCCGCAGAGATTTGGCCCATTTCTGCGCGGAGAATTCATTTTAAATTTTGTTGCGGCAACATTTTCGCCACTTTTGTGCCGCGGAGAATTCATTTAGGTTGTTTTATTGTTTATTTAGTGTTTTGCACTTATCAATGAAGGAACCTTATATTACACAAGATCATCATGACAATATTACATTCAATACACGGATCGAGTTCATGCACTACATACAAAAGTATTCCCTTGTCTATACACGGACCGAGTTGGTATTTTTACAATCCCTATTGTCTATACAGCAGAATAGTACTCCTTTGGGTCTAGGACTTACGCATCCAAGAATCCCGCCAATTCCTCTGAATTGCTCGTCTGCGATCCTTTGGCGGAAGACCGTCCGTGGCGTTCGATCTAATTTAAAAAGGTCGGTCTATATGAATGAAACTAAACACAATTTGTTTGAAAATAAAACTATAGAAATTGTTTACATACGTGGAGTTGCTCTAAATTTCTGCCCTTCTCATCGCGTCTGCGGATGAACTCGCAAACATAGTATCCACGATTGTTACCTGGTCCTGTGGGCACTTCACAAGAACATAGTTCAATCAAAATAATAATCAAGCATGATAATAACTGTATCAAAACTAGAATCAAAGAGATGCGGATATAGCTAGTGGTGCTTACATCTAGTGGTTGAAATGTAAGCTCCTCTTTCCAAACACCCCTAGCCTTCTTGGTGAACCGTTTCCAAGCGCTGCCCGTGAAGAAAGCGAATAAAAGAAGTTATTAAGTACTTGATATCATAAAATACGAGCGTTGCCGATATAGTGTAGTAATGATTAGAATTACCTGGAGAAGTATGCATGTCCTTCCACGTCTCAAGGGGTTTATGTTTGAGTCCATGACTAGTACCGCCCTTTGTCAAGTTGAATGATTAACGAATATAGTGGAAGCTGCGAATGCATAACTAATCAATTATATACTTAACATCGAGTAAGCGAAATAGAAAGTGTATACAAGACAATAACACTCACTCGAAGTTGTAAGGAAAAAGTATTTCCTTTTGGTTTCTTGAAACCTTAGCGTGTACTATATTATCCTCCGTATCACAGGGGCTTATTTTGAGATTAGCTTCATGAACCCAATATGGGTCAATGAAGCCAATATCATAGATTTGTCCTCTGCATTCGAGAATCTTCATTACGCATATTAGTATGATTATATACATGCAATAAACAAAGTGAGATAGTGGAGACTAAGTTAATTCTGAATTAGTACTTAGGACAATGAAGCGATCGATTTGTCCAAGGCGTCTTGATTGAATAATTGAAATAGCTCATTAAATTCAATGGATATCATGTCATCACTTTCTTTCCCATGATGCTTTTTGTAACCCTCGGCACTATCCGATTAGCCCGGCCCTTGTGGCGTGCATGTACCGCTTATGCAATCTTCGCATTTTGTTGAAAGATTATTTACCTCCTCGGGTTTGTGAGAGGTTTGCCGTCTTGGTATTTGTATGCTACTTCACTCACGGGAAGAACTCTAAGCGGGATAAATCTGGGCAATACTCATACCTTGAGCAGTGGCCTTCTCCGTATTAACTACCTCTGGATCATCTTGCTCTTACCCCATATTTGCTCGACCCCATTGGTTTGAGAAATCACCTTGAGAGGCGCAAGTCTGTTTTGCTTGTTCTCCGAGCTGGGCAACAGATTTCCGCTTGCATCGATCGCTCTTGAGGCTTTTGTGCTGCATGTGACTTGAGAATAGAGCTCATAGTCGATGACAGCTTTGGCTCGGGTTGATGAAGAGTCTTTAGCATTTTCAACACTTTGGCTTTTTCTTCTTTGGTCTTTGGGAACTCGCTCTTCGGCCGCCTCAGCTTAAGCAATTGTCGTTTCGCATCAACCATCGCATGGTCTCCTCTTGATCTGATCATAAGCTCTCTTGGGAGGAACGTTGGTACTTTTGGAAGGCTCTTGTTTACGTTTGGCGATCGCTTCGGCCTGATGGCGATGCGCACGCTTTTATCTGGCGCGGCGATGGCTCAGCGATGGCTGCACGGAGATTGGTGGCGGCGGGCGGGTGAGGCGGCGAAGGCGGCTGCATGGCGGCGACCTACCGGAGAGCGGGTGAGGCGGCGGCGATGGCCTTGGCGTGTGATTTGAAGCGATACAATCCTTGACCATAGAATGGTGGCGTTTTTGTCACCCAGCGATCATCCTTCACCGGGGTGAAGATCCAAAACCTCAAAGGTGGGCATGATTTCATCCACGCCGACAACAGCGTAGCCCTCGGAACCGGACGTTGTGGTAAGTTGGTGTGGGTCCAATTGGTAAGGCATAGCCGACCGCCACCTTCATTGATATGTTCACAACTTTGACATGTAGATCGCGGTGTGTCATCTCTGATATCATCCTTCGGGTAGCCAACAGAGCCATCGTCGGTGCATCATCGGCATCGCCATTGTCATCACCGGGACCTCGGTGGAAGCCACACTGCTTTTTCGATTATTCGATAGGCGGTAGCATCGAATGCGGTGTCTTTCTTGAGATGGGGCGCCGTAGTACTTTGCTCTTTAAGTGAGTTAATTTCATCTTGTTGTTGCTTTAATCGTTCTTCAATTAAACGCATTCGCTCTTTTCGACTTTCGCTTCAGCCGCCTCTGTCCTTACTCCTCGACGGCTTCTATCGGATATTTCTTCCTCTCTTGAAACCCAGTCCTCCATGATTGGGAGCCTATTGTGCCTCGTGTTCGTCCATCATGTTCCTTATTTCCAAGCAGTGTGAGCTCATCATTCTCTCTATCGGAATGAAGTCCCCATCTTTAACAGACCTTCTTGCTTTTCTCATCCTCTCGATTGGGGGTCTTCTTTATGTCGTATGGTATATATACACCTCCTTCCGAGTCCAACGTGCCCCCATGCCCGTAAAACCAATTCCTTGCACGTTCTACCCAATAAATCGTCTCTGGGTGATATTTTTATCCATGGTTCACCTCAAGTTTCTCCCACTTAGGAATGCCACCAGCCACCTTGCCCCATAGTATGGTGATACTTCTTGTTAGACATTGACTTATTCTTTGCAGACATTTCCTTAGCTTTTTTCGATGTCTTGTATTCCACAAACTCAGCCTAGAATGGTTTTATCTTCTGAAACTGAGTCTTCTTGAAATCCGGAGTCTTCTCTTTCACGACATAGTCAAGGTGCAATCTTTTCTTCCAGTTGGTGAAACATCGGCCATCTTCTTCAAAGCCCACTCCACGACCTTAGCCTCCATGGCTCTCCCATGTTGTAAGGCGTCCTCAATCTGGATCCTCGCATTTGGATCCAGCTCTATCTTCGTAGTTTGAAATTAACCATGAGCCTCTTCCACAGTAAATCTTTGGCGTGGTTAGGGACAAATAAACATGTTCCCTCTTCATCCGCATTAGCAGGCCTATTCCAATTTCTAATGGTGATCGGGATTAAGTCCCTAACGATTACTCCGCATTGTGCCACAAATTTGGTTGCGACAACCCGGGAGGCGGTCATTCTGCCGTCTGCGGCGACATCTTCGATCTGAACCTCTCATGGTCTTCCAACTTTTTGGTTGGGCCTCGTCGCTCATTTGATGAGATTGCTTGATCAGGAGGCTAAAAGAAGAAAGATCGTCGTTACTATTTCTATATAGATAGCAGATGATTAATTAATGAATTGATTTATATTACATGCACCTTGCCGGGCGGTCGTCTTCTCGATTACACAAGGCATCGCCTTCTCCCTCATGAGGCAACACCTTCAACCTCAAACAAGTTGTCTACTCCGGTAAAGAGGATCACCCTCACGAGTTGTTGAAAACGTTGATACGTCTAAATTATCTTCCCACGGATCACACCTTGGATCAACTCTTCCTTTTCTTCGTCTCGGCGTGTGGATCCATATTTTACGCATAGGTGGAAAAGCGAATAAGTCAAAGCGGCTAAAGGAGAAAGTTAAAATGCGGTGTTGAGAGATATAAACCTAATTCAGAGAAACCCTAATATATACATACACAATAATAAAAATGAAGAGAAAGGGAAACCGTGTAGATAGGCACATCGTCGAACCCACATGACAAGTTAATTTGCATTGAATGTAACCCTAAGACATGCTCGACGATTTCGGGGGTTAGGGGTGAAAATCTAACTCGGGAAACTCGGAACATATGAGAGGGTGCATTTGTTCTTCTAATTATACTTGTCATTTAAGTTGTTGAACAATGCATGATTATAGTTTAGATAGATAGGTTTCATTTTTCGAACAATTTGATATATTATTTGTATTTTTCCGACTTATAAACAATAAGTTATTGATTTTACAATATTAAATCATTTTTCGAATTAAAACAAAAGGCAAATAGTTTTTACAGGCGACCCCTAGCCGGTGAGGACAGATGGGCCCTAGTGCCAACTCAGCCTCCACGCAGCAAGCGGCCCCACCCAAGATCACATCGCCGGTGAGCATGCGTGGCATGACGTTGCTAGAGAGGCTCGGGAGGCGTGCGTGGGTTTGTTCGAGAAAGAGGGTGTCGAGGCGAACCTAACTAGTAGGGACCTTTAGTCATTTAAATTGTTGAACTTGCATTTTGGTTTAATAAAGAAAGAACAAATCAAACCCTAAACCCTAACTTCCCCTCCATTTGAAAACCATTCAAATGAGTTTTTATTTAAACAACTAACTACATGAGTTGAGCCCAAAGTGTATAAAAGGGTCTCACACTATTTCATATACTTTATAAAAGTTTACGTAAGTTGAAAAGATTCAAAACAGATTTGAAATTCAAATTACAAAGGAAATCAGAAATAGAAATAGAAAAAATTTACGGAAATAAAAATGTATCCAACCTAGCTCTTTGGGCGAGCCCATCTCTCCTTCTCTCTCTAGCGCTAGAGCCCACCCGGGGCCAAAGCGTGGCCAGGCCGTACCCCTTCGGCCTTCATTTCTTCTTCCTCCCGGCTAAGCAGCTCACGGTGGCTCACGCCCGGCCACCCGTCTTGCGCCGCATCAAGATCATCGTCGCTTCATGAGCCTATAAAACTCCGGTAGCCATCAACAACCCTAGCTTCTCTTCTTCCCTGTTTTCCCCTTTGCGAACCCTAGCTTTGACAACAACGACGGTGGCGGCGGTGGTGGTGGTCGTGAGGGAGGATGAACGAGCGAGAGGGGGCGAGAGGGTCCACGAGGACCAGCATACCAGTGCGGTGGTGGTGTCGGGAGGCAGGCGAGTCGATCCGGCGATCGGCAGCGGCGATCGTCGGGCTCGAGGGTTGGCGGCGATTGGGAGCGGGGCGATTCTTCAGGGAGAAGCCTCGGGCGGCGAGCTTCCTGCGCTTGGCTGGGCGGCGGAAGAAGCGTGCAGCGTGAGGCAACTGGCGTCGTCTTGTGAAGAAGAGGAAGTGAGATGGAGGAAGAAGAAGAGGAGGGCAACCGGTTATAACCAAAGGACCTTTAGTCGGTTGGTGGCTCCAACCGGACTAAAGTCATCCTCGTCGTTGGAGCCACCAACGGGACGTATCTCTTTTTTTTCAATTTTCAGCAAGCGGAGGTGTAGGATTTAGTCGGTTGGTGGCTCCAACAGGACATATTCCCTGTTTTCAAAAAAATTTCAGTTTTCTCTCTGTTCCTTATTTTTATTTTGGGGTTTAAATTTGTATTGTTTTTAAATGATAACTAATTTGGAATTTAGAAAAACTTTAAACATAAAAAGTGTTTGGATTTGAATAAATAATTCAAAACCATTTTACATTTTAAAAATAATTAATGTAACCATTTAAAATATGAACCATTTACAATTAGAAATGAATTAACTTTTATTTTTAATATCAATTTGGAATTTAGAAAAACTTTAAACATAAAAGTGTTTGGATTTGAATAAATAATTCAAAACCATTTTACATTTTAAAAATAATTAATGTAACCATTTAAAATATGAACCATTTACAATTAAAAATGAATTAACTTTTATTTTTTAATATCAATTTGGAATTTAGAAAAACTTTAAACATAAAAAGTGTTTGGATTTGAATAAATAATTCAAAACCATTTTCTGTTTTAAAAAACAATTAATGTAACCATTTAAAATATGAACCATTTACAATTAAAAATGAATTAACTTATATTTTTTTAATATCAATTTGGAAATTAGAAAAACTTTAAACATAAGAAGTGTATGGATTTGAATAAATAATCCAAAACCATTTTCTATTTCTAGAAAATAATTAATGTAACCTTTTAAAATGAATTAACTTATATTTTTTAATATTAATTTGGAATTTAGAAAAACTTTAAACATAAGAAGTGTATGGATTTGAATAAATAATCCAAAACCATTTTCTATTTCTAAAAATAATTAATGTAACCTTTTAAAGTTAATTAACTTATATTTTTGAATATTAAGTTGGAATTTAGAAAAATTTAAACATAAAAGTGTTTGGATTTAAATAAATAATTCAAAAACATTTTATTTTAAAAATAATTAATGTAACCATTTAAAATATGAACCATTTACAATTAAAAATGAATTAACTTATATTTTTTTAATATCAATTTGGAATTTAGAAAACTATAAACATAAGAAGTGATAGGGAATGACCATTGTTCGGATTTTTCCTTTGAAACATGATCAATATACCAAGTCGGTATTTTTCCTTTCATATTGTTAGAACTTGCATTGGATCTCTGAAGAAACCACATATTGCGAGTCTAAAATGATTTTTCAAAAATCACAGGCGGTAGATCATGTACCATGTAGTACAAAGGACCCACTTCCTGGATTCCGGCGAGACATTTGTCCTTTTACGGGATGGGCGAAAAGGTTTGAGATGTACGGTTGGGATATAGTCCATGTAAGGTGGTCTAGTATTTTAGGAAAATAGGGCGGTAGCATTACGAAGCGGCATTTTGGTGGTTACTTCACAAAAGCGACCCGTTTTTGCGCTCGGAAAATGGAAAAGGGCTTTTCGATGCGACAAAAGGAAAACTTCCTCTGCAACATTGTTCTCCATACCAATGTCCACACACATGCATAATATGGGCACAACATCACAAACTATGCCGTGATTCAAGACATAACATCGGTCATTTGGATGAAAGCCATGAAACCTCGAACATGATAGGTCATTTTGTGAAGGTTTTTGAAACATGATCAATATACCAAGTCTGGTATTTTCCTTTCAACTATGTAACATAATATGACACCTTGAAGGATTTTCATTGTTTGGATTTTTTTGAATTTATTATGCTCGTTTTGAATTATTTGAATTTCTAACTATGGTCGAACGGTGTGCATGAAGATAGGGGCGGGCATCGTTAGAACTTGCATTGGATCTCTGAAGAAACCACATATTGCGAGTCTAAAACGATTTTTCAAAAATCCAGGCGATAGATCATGTACTGTAGTACAAACCGGACCCACTTCCTGGATTCGGCGGACATTTGTCCTTTTACGGGATGGGCGAAAAGGTTTGAGATGTACCGGTTGGGATATAGTCCATGTAAGGTGGTCTAGTATTTTAGGAAAATAGGGCGGTAGCATTACGAAGCGGCATTTTGGTGGTTACTTCACAAAAGCGACCCTTTTTTGCTCGGGAAAATGGAAAAGGGCTTTTAGATGCGACAAAAGGAAAACTTCCTCTGCAACATTGTTCTCCATACCAATGTCCACACATGCATAATATGGGCACAACATCACAAACTATGCCGTGATTCACATAACATCGGTCATTTGGATGAAAGCCATGAAACCTCGAACATGATAGGTCATTTTGTGAAGGTTTTTGAAACATGATCAATATACCAAGTCTGGTATTTTTCCTTTCAACTATGTAACATAATATGACACCATGAAGGATTTTCATTGTTCGGATTTTTTGAATTTATTATGCCCGTTTTGAATTATTTGAATTTCTAACTATGGTCGAACGGTGTGCATGAAGATAGGGGCGGGCATCGTTAGAACTTGCATTGGATCTCTGAAGAAACCACATATTGCGAGTCTAAAAGCGATTTTTCAAAAATCACAGGCGATAGATCATGTACTGTAGTACAAACGGACCCACTTCCCTCATTAAGACATTTGTCCTTTTACGGGATGGACGAAAAGGTTTGAGATGTACGGTTGGGATATAGTCCATGTAAGGTGGTCTAGTATTTTAGGAAAATAGGGCGGTAGCATTCTGAAGCGGCATTTTGGTGGTTACTTCACAAAGCGACCCGTTTTTGCGCTCGGAAAATGGAAAAGGGCTTTTCCATGCGACAAAAGGAAAACTTCCTCTGCAACATTGTTCTCCATACCAATGTCCACACATGCATAATATGGGCACAACATCACAAACTATGCCGTGATTGCACATAACATCGGTCATTTGGATGAAAGCCATGAAACCTCGAACATGATAGGTCATTTTGTGAAGGTTTTTGAAACATGATCAATATACCAAGTCTGGTATTTTCCTTTCAACTATGTAACATAATATGACACCATTGAAGGATTTTCATTGTTCGGATTTTTTGAATTTATTATGCCCGTTTTGAATTATTTGAATTTCTAACTATGGTCGAACGGTGTGCATGAAGATAGGGGCGGGCATCGTTAGAACTTGCATTGGATCTCTGAAGAAACCACATATTTCGAGTCTAAAGCGATTTTTCAAAAATCACAGGCGATAGATCATGTACTGTAGTACAAACGGACCCACTTCCTGCCGATTCGAGACATTTATCCTTTTACCGGGATGGACGAAATGGTTTGAGATGTACGGTTGGGATATAGTCCATGTAAGGTGGTCTAGTATTTTAGAAAAATAGGGCGGTAGCATTACGAAGCGGCATTTTGGTGGTTACTTCACAAAGCGAGATTTTTTGGCGGAAAATGGAAAAGGGCTTTTCCGATGCGACAAGGAAAACTTCCTCTGCAACATTGTTCTCCATACCAATGTCCACACACATGCATAATATGGGCACAACATCACAAACTATGCCGTGATTCAAGACATAACATCGGTCATTTGGACCGAAAGCCATGAAACCTCGAACATGATAGGTCATTTTGTGAAGGTTTTTTGAAACATGATCAATATACCAAGTCTGGTATTTTTCCTTTCAACTATGTAACATAATATGACACCTTGAAGGATTTTCATTGTTCGGATTTTTTTGAATTTATTATGCCCGTTTTGAATTATTTGAATTTCTAACTATGGTCGAACGGTGTGCATGAAGATAGGGGCGGGCATCGTTAGAACTTGCATTGGATCTCTGAAGAAACCACATATTGCGAGTCTAAAAGCGATTTTTCAAAAATCACAGGCGATAGATCATGTACTGTAGTATAAACCGGACCCACTTCCTAGATTTGGCGGACATTTGTCCTTTTACGGGGATGGACGAAAAGGTTTGAGATGTACCGGTTGGGATATAGTCCATGTAAGGTGGTCTAGTATTTTAGGAAAATAGGACGGTAGCATTGAAGCGGCATTTTGGTGGTTACTTCACAAAGCGACCCGTTTTTGCGCTCGGAAAATGGAAAAGGGTTTTCCGTGCGACAAAAAACTTCCTCTGCAACATTGTTCTCCATACCAATGTCCACACATGCATAATATGGGCACAACATCACAAACTATGCCGTGATTCAGCACATAACATCGGTCATTTGGACGAAAGCCATGAAACCTCGAACATGATAGGTCATTTTGTGAAGGTTTTTGAAACATGATCATTGTTCAACACATTTAGTCGGATGTAGTCACAAACCGGGACTAAAAATATTCGCCATTTCCCACCTCTTCCCGCCAAGTTTTCCGCCTTTCCTTTCTACTAGAGCTTTTAGTCCGGATGTAGTCACTAAGGGACTAAAGATATTCCGCCATTTCCCAAAGCTTCATGCCAAGTTTTCCGCCCTTTCCCTCTATATTTAGGGTGATCGTGTCATGGCTATCCACACATCCACACCTTCCTCTCTTAGAACAATGGACCGCCCTCTTGGGCCATTCGACCCTCGAGGAGACCCGGTCATGCGCCTCAACTACCCTTGTCCACTGGGTACGGCCGCCCGGCTGGATCTTTGGCCGTTGGAGGGTTCATGTCCCTCCATCCCTCAAGGTTCCGCACGCATGTGACCATCTGGCAAACCACTTCTACCACGAGCTCACGCCAGCAGCGGATGGATCCCAGTGGGATCGGACAACTATGACACTGGAATGCCTTCTTCGCTAATAGGCGGGAAAAGGGGCTCGCCCTCAGAGGTGATGGCCGCCACGGTGAACAACGAAGTCGGCCGTCGTGCTGTGGTGGGAGAACCGTACTATCATCAAGTGATGCGCTACATCGCCGGGGAGACCATCCTCGCCTCGGTGCCACGAGTCCACCCGCCACAGGCCCCAATCGTCCGTGGCGGCATCGTCTTCGAGACCCCTCTCTCCCACCCGCCGTGAATCAAGGCTGGAATGGCCTGGTATATGCCATGGATGGGCTGAGGATCCCGGGTGGCGGTGGCGATGGCGATGATGATGGCGGCGGCGATGAAGACCACTGCGTGCTATAGGACTAGGCATGATTATGACTAAAGGGGCGGCTTTAGGCTGAGTGTTAGCTAGTCCCGATTTGTCGGTTTTAATATTAATAAATGTCTTAAGTGTTACCTAATAAATAGAAATGCCTATATAAAGAGAGGTTCATATTTAGTCGATTTGTACGGTTGGGATATAGTCCATGTAAGGTGGTCTAGTATTTTAGGAAAATAGGACGGTAGCATTCTGAAGCGGCATTTTGGTGGTTACTTCACAACGACCCGTTTTTGCGCTCGAAAATGGAAAAGGATTTTCCGTGCGACAAAAGGAAAACTTCCTCTGCAACATTGTTCTACATACCAATGTCCACACACACATGATCATTGTTCGGCACACATTTAGTCCGGATGTAGTCACAAACCGGGACTAAAGGGATTGGCGAGTGGGCAGAACAACACTAATAATAGGGGTGAGTGTCGACATTATGTCGTCTGCTTGTACCTTGTCCCGGATGGTGTCACCAACGGGACTAAAGATGAACCTTTAGTCGGTTGGAGACACCAACCGAACTAAAGATGAGTCGGCACTAATAATAGGGTGAGTGTCGACATTATGTCGTGAGTGTCGACATTATGCCGAGCTGCTTGTACTATAAATATGCATCCTTGAGTCCAGTCCTCGGCCAGTTTGAGGCATCTCCAAGATGGTTTTAGAGCGGGGACACCACTACGGCGATTTCGAGGAGATGCCGGCGGAGCCCGGTCCTCCGGCATCTCCAGAAACTGGTCATAGAACACTCTAATATGTGAAATTAGTTAGCTCGAGGCGTATTGATCTAGTTAGTGAAGTTACAAGCTGCAAGATGGTTTTCGAGAGCAGGGACACCACTGCGGCCAGTTTCGAGGAGATGCCGGAGCCCGGTCCTCGGCATCTCCGAAAGCTGGTCATAGAGGCACTCCCTAATATGTGAAATTAGTTAGCTCAGGTATTGATCTAGTTAGTGAAGTTACAAGCTGCAAGATGGTTTTCGAGAGCAGGGACACCACTGCGGCTAGTTTAGGAGATGCCGACGGAGCCGATCCTCCGGCATCTCCGAGAAACTGTCATAGAGGCACTCCTAATATGTGAAATTAGTTAGCTCCAGGCGTATTGATCTAGTTAGTGAAGTTACAAGCTGCAAGATGGTTTCGAGCGAGGACACCACTGCCAGTTCGAGGAGATCTTGAGCCCAGTCCTCCGGCATCTCCGAGAAACTGGTCATAGAGGCACTCGGTCCAGCCACAAAATGGGACTAACACTCAAGACATTTATTAATATTAAAAGCGAGACTACAAAACCGGGACTAAAGGCCACAAACCATGAAAGATATCCTTCGGTCAAGCCACAAACCGCGAAAGACATGAACTAGAGTTACATAATATGAGCATGAACTTCTTGGCATATGTCATTCCTTATGACCGCTTGACGTAACCATGGAGCATCTTCTTTACTTAACGGAATGCTTGGGTGGTTTTCCTTTGTGAAGGGCGGAATTTCATCAAACTTATTATAATCTTCGACATATACATCTTGCCCTCGATTCCCACGATGTTTCTTTTCCTGAAAGAACTATGTGACGCTTTGGATAATCATATGATGTATTCGTTTGCATATTTTTCTTTTTTTGATGCGGAGGACATGTCCTTCACATAGAAAACTGAGACACATCATTGGCTAGGGCGAATGGTTCATCTCTATAACCAAGATTGTTGAGATCCTTGTTGTCATTCCATAACTGGTCTATCTTTACCCTTCCCCATTCGAGTTGACCCATTTGCGTGAAACAAAGGGACCTTAAAGAGACTCCATAGTCTAGTTCCCATATCTCCTCTATGTAACCATAATATGTGTCCTTTTGTCCATTCTCGTCTATTGCATCAAAGCGGACACCACTATTTTGGTTGGTGCTCTTTTTTATCTTGGGCGATCGTGTAGAATGTATTCCCATTTATTTCGTACCCTTGGAAATTCAATACAGTAGAAGATGGTGGCCTTGGCCAACAAGTATAGCTGATCTCCAAGGTGGTGTCATTCAAGAGATGTGTCGCATCCAACCACCGCAGACTTCATGTGTTCATCTGTAATCCATGATTGAGGCTTCCCGGGTTTTGGGCGTACAATATTCTTGTGTTCCTCCATATCTGAGCTGCCAAGGTGGAATTATGTAGAAGCGTGTAGTGTGCTTTAGTGAAAGAATCCCGTCCCTACATATCGGTGCTTTCTTTCCCAGTGCCTTTTCCACTTAGTCTTCCCTCATGCATGAGTCGAAACACCAATCGGCTTAAGGTCGGGAATAAAGTCAACACAAAACTCAATGACCTCCTCTGTTCCATATCCCTTGGAGATGCTTCCTTCAGTCTATACGGTTATGAACATATTTCTTTAAGACTCCATGAACCTCTCAAAGGGAACATATTGTGCAGAAATCGGACCGAGAATGGCAATCTCGTCCACTAGATGAACCGGAGATCGTCATAATATTGAAGAAGGATGGTGGGAACACCAATTCAAAACTAACAAGACATTGTACCACATCCTTCTGTAACCTTGGCAGAATATCTGGATTGATTACCTTCTAAGATATTGCATTGAGGAATGCACACAGCTTCACAATGGGAACTCGAACATTTTCCGGTAGAAGCCCCCTCAATGCAATCGGAAGCAACTGCGTCATAATCACGTGGCAGTCATGAGACTTTAGGTTTTGGAACTTTTTCTCTACCATATTTATTATCCCCTTTATATTAGATGAGAAGCCCGATGGCACCTTGATACTGTAAAGGACTTCAAAAAAGATTTCCTTCTCTGCTTTGGTAAGAGCATAGGCGTACGACTTAAGTGGCGCCTTTATCCGTCTTGTTATCTGTATGCATGTTCTTTGGGTCTTTCATAATTTGTTGGTCCTCCGTTAGCTTGGTGTATCTTTTGTCTTCCCATACCGCCTAGGAATCCTAGCGAGTTCACGCGAGATTCTTCGTCACGTGCATCACGTCGATTGAAGAGCGGACCGGGGACTTTCCAATATGGCAGCTCCCAAAATATAGATTTCTTCTTCCACATGGGTGCGTGTCTGTAGCGACGTCGTTCGGAACTGATTGACCGGGACCCTTTCAAAGATTACTTCTATGTCCTTGACCATACCAAATACATCATCACCGGCGGGGAGTTCGGGCTTCTTCGGTGATCGCCTCACCTTTGAAATGCTTGCCTTTCTTTCTTACGGGATGATTGGTCGGAAGAAATCGTCGATTCTCTAGGTACACAACCTTCTTGCATTTATGCAAATATGTACCTTCGGTCTTATCTAAACAGTGGGTACATGCCTTATATCCTTTGTTTATGCATCACGAAAGGTTACTAAGAGCAGGCCAATCATTGATGGTTCTGAATAACAACCCTCGTAGATTAAATGGCTCTGTTTGTTCTCATCCCATACGTACACCTGGTTTGCCCCAGCTGTAAGAGTTCTTCAACTAATGGCCTAAGGTACACATCAATGTCGTTGCCGGTTGCTTGGGCCTTGGATGAGCTTGGCATCATAATGAACTTACGCTTCATGCACAACCAAGGAGGCAGGTTGTAGATACATAGAGTCACGGGCCAGGTCTGTTGCAGCTGCTCCCCAAAAGGATTCATGCCATCCGTACTTAGACCAAACCATAAGTTCCTTGCGTCACACGCAAAGTGCGGAAGTCTCTCTCGATTTTTCTCACTGTGACCCATCGCCAGGTGTCTCAACTCCCGTCTTTCTTACGGTCTTCTTTGTGCCATCGCAACAACTTTGGCATGCTCTTTGTTTACGAACATGCGTTTCAACCTTGGTATTATAGGAGCATACCACATAACCTTAGCAGGAACCCTCTTAGGAGGGCTCTCCCTCAACATCACCGGGGTCATCTCGTCGATCTTATACATAGCGTTGCATACCGGGCATTTATCTAAATTCTCATACTCCTTACGCGGTGAGGATGCGATCATTAATGCATGCATGTATCTTTTGCACATCTAATCCCGGAGGATGAGAGTCTTCTTTGCTTCGTAGGTACTATCGGGAAGTTCGTTATGTTTTGGAAACTTGGCTTCATTATTTTCAGCATCTTTTCAAATGAGGTCGGTTAGACCACACTCTGCCTTCCATCGCAACAATTCGATGTCGTGCCGAGCTTTGTGCTGCCATCTTCACAATTTGGGTACAACAATTTCTTGTGATCTTCTAACATGCCCTCTAACTTCAACTTCTCATTTTACATTTCACAGTCTCGCTTTGCATCGAAATGACCCTACCAAGTTCATCGGCGGCTCATCGATGCCCGTTCTTCACCTTTTCCTCTCCATTGTCTTCCATTGCGGTATCACTGTATTCGGAAACATATGATGATAGTTGTTATCATCATCTTCTTCTTCACCATCTTCCATCATAACCCCTCTTTCCCGTGCTTGGTCCAGCAATTATAGTTGGGCATGAAACCTTTCATAATCGGTGGCCGCGAATGATTTTCGAGGAAGAGTACTCCTTGTTGTTCGACATTGAACACATGGACAACGTATAAATCCATTCTCTTTGTTTGCGTAGCCACATCGATAAATTTATCCACGCCTTTGATATACCGGCTACCCGGCCGATCACCGTACATCCATTCCCGACCGTTCATCGCATCATATAAGTAAGTTTATCAAAAACAGGACATCATAAATAGTGAAATAACCAATTCACACCGACACATGAATTGTATCAATGACCTAGAAAAGATAAGATTGCTAACCTCGATCGAGGAAATAAGCTCAAGCGCGTCTCGGACACCTTCTATATTTTTGTTCTATGAGAAATTCAGCGATTTTTCACTCAAACATTTCAACAAACACCTTCTATGCATGCATGAGAAAAACTAGCACACACCCTCACAGCTTACACCATTCGAAAAAACAGTGGAGGCGGAGGAGGGCTGAGGCGATGCATTTATAGAGGTGGGTCTTTAGTCGGTTGGAGCCAGAACCGGGACTAAAGGTGCGTCTTGAAACCGCGTGGCTGTGGCCAAACCTTTAGTCGGTTGGTGGCTCCAACCGGAACATCTACTACCTTGGGACCCATGTCCCTGGCCCGTGTCCGCTCAACCGGCAGCGTGCAAGATAGTCTCGATTCTTTGGCGCAACCGGGACTAATGCTCCCAGGGGTGGCGAACGGATGGCCATTTTTCCTCTAGTGTCTATAGAGATTCCATTAGTAAATAAATGAACTAACACTCAGAAATGACCATTCAGCTGGCTACTATAACTTTGTCAGAAACCACCAATTATCAGATGCATCATTGACAGATAGTTAGTCACTATCATAGCTATTTTACAAGGGTCTCCATGATTAAGTATATAAAATCTCACATGGAACACGCGTTTGCCCCACCATGTACAAATCACCTTCTTGGCCACTCAAGACGAAACAATGTCTCGCATCCTATAAGAAATTATCATGAAGAAAAGCGACACCCAACCCGCAAGACTACCACCTCATGGGAAAATTAACGTGCGGTCTAAATGAGTACATCATCTTATTGGTACTCCCACACAACCCATGGAGTAAAGGGTGTGCCATACTTGTATGCAAGCTGGATCGATCTAACGTTGAAGTCCTTGTTATTTGGTGCAACACATGTCTAGAGAATTAATGATCATGCTAGCTGGATATATAGTTTGAGCGTGATTGGTTAGGTGAAATCCTACCTACGTTGTTACATTTTAGTTGTCGGTATGAGAAGCTAGATTAATTTGGCAATAACAAGATTACTTTCGATCTTGCACTTCTAGCTCTATGGATATTCCATTAGTAAATAAACGAACTAACACTCAGAAATGACCATTCAGCCAGCTACTGTAACTTTTGTGGAAACCACCAATAATTAGATGCATCATTGACAGATAGTTAGTCGCTATCATATCTGCTTTACAAGGATCTCCATGATTAAGTATATAAAATATCATGTGGGACACGCGTTTGACCCACCATGTACACATCACCTTCTTGGCCACTCAATACGAAACAATGTCTCATCATATAAGAAATTATCATGACAAAAAGTGACACCCAACCCTCCAGACTACTGAATCTTTGGAAAATTATAGAAGTTTGACCATAGCCAACAACTTCAACCATAGCTAAACTTATAGAAGTTTGACAAAGTCATTTGAGAAGAGTATTTTTTTGGGGGTAGCCACATACATGTCATTCTCTTGTGCCAACAGCTGAATATTATCACCATTAAATAATCTGTGGGTGCTAGGATTGAGACCGGAATGGATGGGACAATTAAATAACATTCTCGTGCTACACGCTTTATGATAAAGATAGAAAGAAAAAGACGTCGACTCGTCGTGTGCCTATTTTGGTATCCCTCAATCATAGAAAATGTATAGATGCATTGATATTCAATTAGACCTGGATCATTTATTAAAAACTCTTGTCTTATGGATCCCATCCGGACTAGGTAAAAGCAACATGTATTCCACGTTAGATATATCCTCATGGTCCAGAATAAATTGTGACTTTTAGATTTCACCAATAGTAAATAAGAAAGTAGAAATATAAACAATATGAAATAGGTAGTCGTGGATAAACATTAATAAGGATTGTTGATGCAAGTGTTTTTGCAAATTGACTACAAATTTGAAGTTTTTCCAACTATAAGTGCAGTCACGATGCTCTAGCTTATACCCTATCTAAATGATGCGTAGGAGGAGGGAATATTACATGGACAGCTAACAAAGGAGAATATAGGTGAGAATCCTATCCTAAATATGATAGAACTCTTATTGTCATCATAGTACCCCCAATTCCCGCATCTAGGCCAGTGACCTTATCTTCCTCCTCAAGCACTTCAAAATTCAGGTGAACCAACATATAGTCACGTAATTCTAATAACTGAGAAAATTCCCAAGATGAAACATAGTATTTTTTTGGTTTCACAAAAAACTGAAATTAACTTTTTTCTACAACTAATTGTTGGAATATGCTAGAGGAAAAATTAATAAACATGAAGTACATCTCAGTCAAGTACATAACTCACATAAATGTATGGGAGCCCTCGCGTGCCGGCCGATATATGTGGAGGCCACCCCGCATGCTTGCGATGCTTCATGGGGGAGACAGAAGAAGCTTGTAAGGGAAATATCCAACAAAATCTCACTTTTAAACATATCTAAAATGAGTTAAAAGTCTGAAATACATGCTTAAGTTAAATGCTACTCCCTCCGATCCATAATATGAGTCATTGAATTGGATATATCTAGCACTAAAACATGTCTAGATACATCTGATTGGGTGACACTTAATATGGATCAGATGGAAATACATCTTATTAATACTCCCACGCAATCCATGGAGTAACAGGGTGCCATACGTGTACACAAGCTAGATCGATCTAACGTTGAAGTTCTTGTTATTTGATGTAATGCATGCTGACTAATTAATGATCATTCTAGCTGGCTAGATTGTTTTGGCGTGATTTATTAGGTGAAACCTTATCGATGTTGTTAGGTTTTAGTTGTCGGTATGAGAAGCTAGATTAATTTGGCAATAAAAAGATTACGTTTGGTCTTGCACTCTAGCCATATGTCACACATCCTATAAGAAATTATCATGATGAAAAACGACATGCAAGACCCGCAAGACCTACTCCCTTATTGGAAAATTAACGTGCAAACAGCTTCAACCATAGCTAAACTTTTGTATGTTTGAAAAAGTCGGTTGAAAAGAATGTATTTTTATTCCCGGGACTATAAAACCCACTCGTTCGGTGATGTTAGGAATTTAGCTAGTGTACTCTGTAACTATAGGACTATATAGGTTCCGTTTAGCTAGTCAGAAACATCATCGATGTGCGAGACCACCGGAGAAACGCAACACCGACCGAATTGACAGGCGATAGGTCATGCGGGACGAATTTACAAAATTACTAAGTGTTAATTGTGAAGATTCGTATAAATATTATGTCTTAATCAAATGTCATCTATTAATATAGGTTAGTTAATTAGGTTCAAGTTTTTGTACATCAGCCATATTAGGTGGATTTGTCAGAATTTTGTTTTACATTTTTTAACTGTGACACGCAACACATTACTCCACCGTGATTTGTTATGTATTCCTCACATTCTACATACTTTTAGTGGATCTTAGTCCCCTTGTTGGTGCAAGCTGCTCAGTCGTCTTGCATTTTCTCGGACTACCGTTTGTCACTAATGATGGTAGTATCAAATAACTCTACTCATAGATCCTCCTAGATGCATTGTAGGCTACATTAATGATCGACTAATGACTCCATATTCCATAAAGAAACCCTCGACCAGTTTAATGCTTGTGCATGTCCTAGTTTTAGGCTGGCTAAATGAGAGTATCAAAACTGATATGCATAACATGCATGCAAAAATCTGATGGGTCACATCATTTAATAAAGAGAGGTGATAGTGGTATCATAATATGATACCATATAATAGCACATAAAACAAGACATTTAATGATAAAATACATCGTGTACACAAGTTTGCATTGAGATATTCTACAAATAATTAAATACAATGAGTTTATAATTATACTACTAGATGATACCATGGACTATAAAGATAATATCTTACACTACTATTAGATGCATGATACTAGAAATTTGATACTGCCACTATGATCAGCCTTAGTTGAAAACAAGAATATTAGAATGAAAAATAATAAACATCACCACGTATAGTTTTAAATTTCACGAATAGTAAATAAGAAAGGAAAAATATAAAGCATATGAAATGGGTAGTCGTGGATAAACATTAATCGATCAGGGATTGTTGATGCAAGTGTTTATGAAAATTGACTACAAACTTAAAGTTTTTTCCTACTATAAGTGCAGTCATGATGCTCTAGCTTGTAACCTATCTAAATGATGCCATAGAAAGGAATCTTACATAGACAGTTAAAAAGGAGAATATAGGTGAGAATCCTATCCTAAATAGGATAGAACTCTTATTGTCAGCATAGTACCCCCCAATTCCCGCATCTAGGCCAACGACCACATCTTCCTCCTCAAGCACTTCAAAATTCAGGTGATCCAACATATAGTCATGAAATTCTAATAACTGAGATATTTCCTAAGATTACGTGAAACACAGTATTTTTTGGTTTGTTAGAAAAACTTAAAAAAAAACTCTATAACTAATTGCTAGAATATACCGGAGGACAAATAAACATGAAGTACATCTTGGTCAAGTACATAACTCAGTTGAATGGATGTGAGCCCTCATGTGACGGTCGATATATGTGCATGCCACGCCGCATGCTTGCAATCCTTAATGGAGAAGACAGAAGTAGCTTGTAACAGAAATATCCAACAAAACCTTACTATTAAACATATCTAGATGAGTTCAAATTCTGAAATACACGCCTAACTTAAATGCTGCTCCCTTCGATCCATAATAAGTGTCTTTGAATTGGATATATCTAGCACTAAAACATGTCTAGACACATCTAATTCAGTGACACTTAATATGGATCGGAGGGAGTACATCTTATTGGTACTCTTTCCGTCTCAAATTACTCTGCGTTTTACGTTTAGTCAAAGTCAAACTTTATAAACTTTGACTATGTATATAAGAAAAAATATCAATATCTAAAATATGTAATAAATATAGTTAGACTTACCATAAAACATACTTTTATATTATATACAATTGGTATTATAAATGTTATTATTTTGTTGAAGATGTTGATTCAAGTTCTAACATATTTGACTTTGACCAAACCTAGAATGTAGAGTAATTTGGGACAGAGGGAGTACTCCCATGCAACCCTTGGAGTAACATAGTGCCATAATTGTACGCAAGCTGGATCGATCTAACATTGAAGTCCTTGTTATTTGGTGCAATGCATGCCCAGCCAATTAATGATCATGCTAGCTGGCTAGATAGCTTCAGCGTGATTGATTAGGGGAAATCCTACTGACGTTGTTAAGTTTTAGTTATCGGTATGAGAAGCTAGATTAATTTGGCAATAAAAGGATTACGTTTGATCTTGCACTCTAGCTCTATAGAGATTCCATTAATAAATAAACGAACCAACACTCGGATATGACCATTCAGCTGGCTACAATAACTTTGGCAAAAACCACCAATTATTAGATACATCATTGATAGATACTCCCTCTGTTTAGGATTATAGGTCCTACGCGCATACCTAGGTTGTTAATTTAACCAATAAAATATAACTTATATATTATAAAAGTTATACCATTAAAAAATATAACCTCTAAAGTTTCTAATGATATAATTTTTATGTTATAATATTTATATTTTGTTGTTTAAAATAAGAATTGGGCTTATCCGCATGACTTATAATCCCAAAGAGGAGAATTAATCGCTATCATAGCTACTTTATAAAGGGTCTCCATGATTAAGTATATAAAATCTCATGTGGAACACGCGTTTTCCCCACCATGTACACATCACCTGCTTGGCAACTCAAGACGAAACAATGTCTCACATCCTAAGAAATTATCATGAAGAAAAGCGACACCCAACCCACAAGACTACACACTCATTGGAAAATTAACGTGCGGTCTAAATGAGTACATCTTCACTGGTAGAAAAGGGCCCATGCGTCCCGGTTGGTAAGTGCCATTAGTCCCGGTTGCCGGCAACCGGACTTAATCGGGTTTCAACCATTAGTCGGTGCCCCACCAACCGGGACAAATGGGCACACGTGGCGGCATCGGGCGAGGGGTGGAGATAGTCCCGTTCGTACCTAACCGACTAATAACCTGCTGCCGCGCAGAGATTTAGCTCATTTCTGCCATGCAGAAATTCATTTTGGCACATTTTGTTGCCGGCGAGTATTTTCTCCACTTTTGTGCCGCGAAGAATTCAGTTAGGTTGTTTTATTGTTTATTTAGTGTTTTGCACTTATCAACGAAGGAACCTTATATTACACAAGATCATCATGACAACACTACATTCAATACACGGATCGAGTTCATGCACTACATACAAAAGTTGCTATTCGATGCTACCGCCAATTTCTTGAAAGTTGCTATTTTACAATTCCTATTGTCTATACACAGCGAGTAGTATTCCCTTGTGTGTTTAGGACTTCATCCAAGAATCCCGCCAATTCCTCTGAATTGCTCGTATGCGATCCTTTGGCGTAAGACCGTCCCGTAGACGTTCGATCTGATTTAAAAAGGAGTCAGCCTATATGAATATGAAACTAAACACAATTTGATTATAATTAAAACTATAGAAATTGTTTACGACGTGGGTTGCTCTAAATTTCTTCCCTTCTCATCGCACGTCTGCCGGATGAACTCGCATACATAGTATCCACATAGATTGTTACCGTCCTCGTCAGCACTTTACGAGAACAGTGTTCAATCAAAATAATAATCAAGCATGATAATAACTGTATCAAAACTAGAATCAAAGAGATGCGCAGATATAGCTAGTGGTGCTTACATTTAGTGGTTGAAATGTAAGCTCCTCTTTCCAAACACCCCTAGCCTTCTTGGTGAACCGCTTCCAAGCTGCCCGGCGTAGAAAACGAATAAAATAAGTTATTAAGTACTTGATATCATAAAATTCACGAACGTTGCCGATATAGTGTCGTAATGATTAGAATTACCGCTGGAGAAGTATCTGCATGTCCTTCCACGTCTCAAGGGGTTTATGTTTCTAGTCCATGACTAGTACACGCCCTTTGTCAAGTTGAATGATTAACAGAATATAGTGGTACCTGCGAATGCAGAACTTATCAATTATATACTTAACATCGAGTAAGCGAAATAGAAAGTGTATACAAGACAATAACACTCATCGAAGTTGTAAGGAAATAGTATTTTACTTTTGGTTTCTTGAAACCTTAACGCGTACTATATTATCCTCCGTATCCTGGGGCTTATTTTGAGATTAGCTTCATGAACCCAATATGGGTCAATGAAGCCAATGTCATAGATTTGTCCTCCGCTGCATTCGAGAATCTTCATTCTGCATATTACGGTATGATTATATACATGCAATAAACAAAATAATATAGCTGGAGACTAAATTAATTACAGAATTAGTACTTGCATAATAGGCACTCATGATCGATTTGTCCAAGGCGTCTTGATTGAATAATTGAAATAGTTCATCAAATTCAATGGATATCATGTCATCCTTATCTTTCCCATGATGCTTTTTTGTAACCCTCAAGACTATCCGCTTAGCCCGGCCCTTGTGGCATGCATGTACGATTATGCAATCTTCGCATTTTTGTTGGAAGATTGTTTACCTCCTCAGGTTTGACGAAAGGTTTTCCGTGATTGGTATTGGTATGCTACTTCACTCATGGGAAGACCTCTAACCGGATAAGTACTGGAAATACTCATACCTTTAGCAATGCAGCTTATCCAGACAGTGCAACTACCTACGGATCATCTGCTCTTCGGCCCCATATTTGCTCGACCCCACATTGGTTTGAGAAATCACCTTGAGAGGGGCACAAGTCTGTTTTGCTTGTTCTCCGAGCTAGGCAACATATTTCCCGCTTGCATCAGTACTGCTCTTCGAGGCTTTTTGTGCCGCATGTGACTTGAGAATAGAACGCTCATAGTCTGATGACAGCTTTGGCTCGGGTTGATGAAGATTCTTTAGCATTTTCAACACTTTGGCTTTTTTCTTCTTGGTCTGGGAACTCGGCTCTTTCGGCTTCGCCTTAGCGAAAAATCGTTGCTTCGCATCAACGATCGCCAGATCTCCTCTTTAGTACAAATAAGCTCTCTTGGGAGGAACCGTTGGTACTTTTGGAAGAGGCTCTTGTTTACGTTTTGGCGATCGCCACGACGACAAGAGCGACGCTTACGCTTTTTATCCCGAGGCGCGATGGCTCCTGGGCGATGGCTGCGCCGGAGATTGGTGAGGCGACGAGCCGGTGAGGCGACGAAGACGGCCATGGCGGCAACGACCTCTCCGGAGACGGTGAGGCGGCGAAGATGGCCTTGGCGTGTGATTTGAAGCACGATACAATCCTTCGGCCATAGAATGGTGACGTTTTGCGTCACCCAAAGATCACATCCCTTCACCGGCAGGGTAGTGAAGATCCAAAACCTCAAAGGTGGGCATGATTTCATCCACGCCGACAACAACAGAGCCTATGGAACCGGACGCGTGGTAAGTTGGTGTTGGTCCAATTGGTAAGGCATAGCCGACCGCCACCTTCATTGATATGTTCACAACTTTGACATGTAGCTCGCAGCAGTGTCATCTTTGTGATATCATCCACCGGTAGCCAACAGAGCCATCGTCGGCATCATCGGCATCGCCATTGTCATCACCCGGACCTCGGTGGAAGCCACATCGCTTTTCGATTATTCGATAGGCGGTAGCATCGAATGCGCAGTCTTCGAGATGGGCGGTAGTACTTTGCTCTTTAAGTGTGTTAATTTCATCTTGTTGTTGCTTTAATCGTTCTTCAATTAAACGCATTCGCTCTTTCTCGACTTTCGCTTCAACGCCGCCTGTCCTTTTTCCTCCGACGGCTATCAGGATATTTCTTCCTCTCTTCGAAACCCAGTCCTCCATGATTGGGAGCCTCTTGTGCCTCGTGTTCGTCCATCATGTTCCTTATTTCCAAGGAGAGTGTGAGCTCATCATTCTCTATCGGGAATGAAGTCCCCATCTTTAACAGCCTTTATCGCTTTTCGATCCTCTCGATTGGCAAGGGGTCTTCTTTATGTCGTATGTTATATACACCTCCTTCCGAGTCCAACGTGCCCCATGCCCGTAAAACCAATTCCTTGCACGTTCTACCCAATCGTCTGCTCGGGTGATATTTTTATCACGCAGTTCCTGCTCAAGTTTCTCCCACTTAGGAATGCCAACCAGAGCCACCTTGCCCCATAGTATGGTGATACTTCTTCTTAGCAACATTCAGCTTATTCATTTGGACATTTTCTTAGCTTTTTCGATTTCTTGTATTCCACAAACTCATCCTGAATGGTTTTATCTTCTCAAACTGAATACTCTTGAAATCGAGTCTTCTTTTCACGACATAGTCAAGGTGCAATCTTTTCTTCCAGTTGGTGAAACATGGGCCATCTTCTTCAAAGCCCACTCCCGACCTTAGCCACCATGGCTCTCCCATGTTGTAAGGCGTCCTCAATGGATCCTCCATTTGGATCCAGCTCTATCTTCGTAGTTTGAAATTAACCATGAGCCTCTTCCACAAGAAATCTTTGGCGTGGTTAGGGACAAAGAATCATGTGCCATCTTCAGCCGCATTAGCAGGCCTATTCCAATTTCTAATGGTGATCGGTATTAAGTCCCTAACGATTACTCCGCATTGTGCCACAAATTTGGTTGCGACAACTTCGGAGTCGATTCTGCTGTCTTGACATATATTCGATCCTGAACCTCTCATGGTCTTGCAACTTTTTGGTTGGGCCTCGTCTGCTCTTTTCAGTAGATTCCTTCGATCCGGAGGGCTAAAAGAAGAAAGATCGTCGTTACTATTTCTATATAGATAGCAGATGATTAATTAATGAATTGATTAATTTTACATGCACCTCGCCGGAGCGGTCGTCTTCTCGATTACACAAGGCATCGCCTTCTCCCTCGCGGAAGGCAACACCTTCAACCTCAAACAATTTGTCTACTCCGGTAAAAAGAGGATCACCCTCACCGGAGTTGTTCAGAAACGTTGATACGTCTAAATTATCTTCCCCACGGATCACACCTTGGATCAACTCTTCCTTTTCTTCGTCTGTGACGTGTGGGTCCATATTTTCTACATAGGTGGAAAAAAGAATAACTCAAAGCGGCTAAAGGAGAAAGTTAAGTACGATGTTGAGAGATATAAACCCTAATTCAGACAAACCCTAATATATACACACACAATAATAAAATTGAAGAGAAAGGGAAACCGTGTAGTAGATAGGCACATCGTCGAACCCACATGCACCTAAGTTGCTTGAAAATGTGAATCGGGTCTAGGGCTACCCACAGTGACTGACCAGTGGGGCCGAAGACCAATAATACCAAACTAATTAATAAACCTAATAATACCTAACTAATAATAAACCTAATAATCCAAACACCAAAAAGAAAGGGAAACAATCAACACATGGCATCGATGCAATGCTCAAGCAAGTATGATGATATGACAAGTTAATTTGCATTGGAATGTAACCCTAAGAAATGCTCGACGATTTAATCGGGGTTCCGAGGCGTGAAAACCCTAACTCGGAGAAACTCCGGAACACATGAGAGGGGTGGATTTGTTCTTCTAATTCAACTTGTAATTTAAGTTGTTGAACAATGCATGATTATAGCTTAGATAGCTAGGTTTCATTTTTCTGAACATTTTGATATATTATTCATATTTTTATGACTTATAGATTAAAAGTTATTGAATTTATAAGATTATAATTATTTCTGAAATTATTAAAATCTGGTTAAACTTTTTAGACCGCAGGCAAACCTACCCACAGTGACTGACAGAGGGGCCCGGAGCCACCTCAGCAGCCACACAAGAAAAAGTGGTTTAGGGGGGCATTTTTCACTCGGGCTGGGGCTAGCCAGAGACGCTGACCTGTGGGCCAGAGGCCACATAGGAAATCCATGCAGGCAAAGTGGATCCACAGGTCGGGTCGATGCAGGGTGACGCCACGCCCGGGTGGCTTGGGGCGGTGATCGGGAGCAGCGTTAGGGGCGATCTAGGGCGCGTCGCGGCGTTAGAGAGAGGTTGAGGCGAGCCAAAGAATGGCGCCGCCTCCAAAGGTCACTGAGAGAGCACGACGGTGAGCGGTAAGCGGTGGTCGACGGGAGGATGAACCAGAGCGAGAGGGCGAGAGAGGGTCCACGAGGACCAGAAGATACCAAAGCGGTGGTGGTGTCGGGGAGGCGAGGCGAGGTCGGGAGCCGACGAATCGACGGCGGCGATCGTCGGGCTCGAGGGTCGTTGGCGACGATTGCGAGCGAGCGGGGCCGATTCCTTCAGGGAGAAGCCTCGGGGCGACGAGGTGAAGCTTCCTGCACGATTGTGGCGAGGCGCTGAGGCGGCACGGGCGGGCAGCTGACCAAGGCGTCGTCGAGAAGAGAAGAGGAGGAGATGGAAGAAGAAGAGGAGGGCACCCAGTTATAAAAGGTCTTTAGTCGGTTGGTGGCTCCAACCGGACTAAGATACGTCGGTTGGAGCCACCAAGGACCTATACTCAATATTTTCAGCCGGACCAAGGGTTGGCCAGGTCTTTAGTCCCGGGCGGCTCCAACCGACATATTCTGCTTTTCAAAAAAAATTCAGGTATTTTCTCTCTTCCGCCTTATTTTTTATTTTGGGGTTTAAATTTGTATTGTTTTTAAATGATAATTAATTTGGAATTTAGAAAACTTTAAACATAAAAGTGTTTGGATTTGAATAAATAATTCAAAACCATTTTCGCTTTTAAAAATAATTAATGTAACCATTTAAAATATGAACCATTTATAATTAAAATGAATTAACTTATATTTTTTAATATCAATTTGGAATTTAGAAAAACTTTAAACATAAGAAGTGTATGGATTTGAATAAATAATTCAAAACATATTCTATTTTAACAAATAATTAATGTAACCTTTTAAAATGAATTAACTCATATTTTTGAATATTAATTTGGAATTTAGAAAAATTTAAACATAAAAAGTGTTTGGATTTAAATAAATAATTCAAAAACATTTTCTTTTAAAAATAATTAATGTAACCATTTAAAATATGAACCATTTACAATTAAAAATGAATTAACTTATATTTTTTAATATCAATTTGGAATTTAGAAAACTTTAAACATAAGAAGTGTATGGATTTGAATAAATAATTCAAAAACATATTCTATTTTTAAAAAATAATTAATGTAACCTTTTAAAATGAATTAACTTATATTTTTGAATATTAATTTGGAATTTAGAAAAAATTTAAACATAAAAAGTGTTTGGATTTAAATAAATAATTCAAAAACATTTTCTGTTTTAAAAAATAATTAATGTAACCATTTAAAATATGAACCATTTACAATTAAAAATGAATTAACTTATATATTTTTAATATTAATTTGGAATTTAGAAAAACTTTAAACATAAAAAGTGTTTGCATTTAAATAAATAATTCAAAACCATTTCCTCCTGCAACATTGTTCTCCATACCAATGTCCACACACATGCATAATATGGGCACAACATCACAAACTATGCCGTGATTCAGCACATAGCATCGGTCATTTGGACCGAAAGCCATGAAACCTCGAACATGATAGGTCATTTTGTGAAGGTTTTTTCAAACATGATCAATATACCAAGTCTGTATTTTTCTTTCAACTATGTAACATAATATGACACCACGAAGGATTTTCATTGTTCGATTTTTTTGAATTTATTATGCCTGCTTTGAATTATCCGAATTTCTAACTATGGTCGAACCGGTGTGCATGAAGATAGGGACGAGCATCGTTAGAACTTGCATTGGATCTCTGAAGAAACCACATATTGCGAGTCTAAAATGATTTTTCAAAAATCATGGGCGATAGATCATGTACTGTAGTACAAACCGACCCACTTCTGCCGATTCTAAGACATTTGTCCTTTTACCGGGATGGACGAAAAGGTTTGAGATGTACCGGTTGGGAGATAGTCCATGTAAGGTGGTCTAGTATTTTAGGAAAATAGGACGGTAGCATTCAAACGCGGTATTTTGGTGGTTACTTCAAAGCGACCCGTTTTTGCGCTCGGAAAATGGAAAAGGGCTTTTCCGTGCGACAAAAACGAAAACTTCCTCCTGCAACATTGTTATCCATACCAATGTCCACACACATGCATAATATGGGCACAACATCACAAACTATGACGTGATTCAACACATAACATCGGTCATTTGGACCGAAAGCCATGAAACCTCGAACATGATAGGTCATTTTGTGAAGGTTTTTCAAACATGATCAATATACCAAGTCTTGTATTTTTCCTTTCAACTATGTAACATAATATGACACCACGAAGGATTTTCATTGTTCGGATTTTTTTTGAATTTATTATGCCTGCTTTGAATTATCTGAATTTCTAACTATGGTCGAACCGTGTGCATGAAGATAGGGACGAGCATCGTTAGAACTTGCATTGGATCTCTGAAGAAACCACATATTGCGAGTCTAAAATGATTTTTTCAAAAATCACGGCGATAGATCATGTACTGTAGTACAAACCGACCCACTTTCACCGATTCTAGACATTTGTCCTTTTACCCGGATGGACGAAAAGGTTTGAGATGTACCGTTGGGAGATAGTCCATGTAAGGTGGTCTAGTATTTTAGGAAAATAGGACGGTAGCATTACGAAACGGCATTTTGGTGGTTACTTCACAAACGACGCTTTTTGCGCCGAAAATGGAAAAGGGCTTTTCCGTGCATAAAAAGGAAAACTTCCTCCTGCAACATTGTTCTCCATACCAATGTCCACACACATGCATAATATGGGCACAACATCACAAACTATGCCGTGATTCAGCACATAACATCGGTCATTTGGACCGAAAGCCATGAAACCTCGAACATGATAGGTCATTTTGTGAAGGTTTTTTCGAAACATGATCAATATACCAAGTCTTGTATTTTTCCTTTCAACTATGTAACATAATATGACACCACGCGAAGGATTTTCATTGTTCGGATTTTTTTTGAATTTATTATGCCTGTTTTGAATTATCTGAATTTCTAACTATGGTCGAACCAGTGTGCATGAAGATAGGGGACGAGCATCGTTAGAACTTGCATTGGATCTCTGAAGAAAACACATATTGCTAGTCTAAAAATGATTTTTCAAAAAATCACGGGCGATAGATCATGTACCTGTAGTACAAACCGGACCCACTTCCTGCCGATTCGGCAGACATTTGTCCTTTTTACCCGGGATGGACGAAAAGGTTTGAGATGTACCGGTTGGGAGATAGTCCATGTAAGGTGGTCTAGTATTTTAGGAAAATAGGACGGTAGCATTCTGAAACGGCATTTTGGTGGTTACTTCACAAAACGACCGTTTTTGCTTTCGGAAATGGAAAAGGGCTTTTCCATGCGACAAAAAGGAAAAACTCCTGCAACATTGTTCTCCATACCAATGTCCACACACATGCATAATATGGGCACAACATCACAAACTATGCCGTGATTCAGCACATAACATCGGTCATTTGGACCAAAGCCATGAAACCTCGAACATGATAGGTCATTTTGTGAAGGTTTTTGAAACATGATCAATATACCAAGTCTTGTATTTTTCCTTTCAACTATGTAACATAATATGACACCACGAAGGATTTTCATTGTTCGTTTTTTTGAATTTATTATGCCCGTTTTGAATTATCTGAATTTCTAACTATGGTCGAACCGGTGTGCATGAAGATAGGGGACGAGCATCGTTAGAACTTGCATTGGATCTCTGAAGAAACCACATATTGCGAGTCTAAAAATGATTTTTTCAAAAAATCACGGGCGATAGATCATGTACCTGTAGTACAAACCGGACCCACTTCCTACCGATTCGGCAGACATTTGTCCTTTTTACCCAGGATGGACGAAAAGGTTTGAGATGTACCGGTTGGGAGATAGTCCATGTAAGGTGGTCTAGTATTTGAGGAAAATGGGATTGTAGCATTGTGAAACGGCATTTTGGTGGTTACTTCACAAAACGACCCGTTTTTTGCGTTCGGAAAATGGAAAAGGGCTTTTCCATGCGACAAAAAGGAAAACTTCCTCCTGCAACATTGTTCTCCATACCAATGTCCACACACATGCATAATATGGGCACAACATCACAAACTATGTCGTGATTCAGCACATAACATCGGTCATTTGGACCGAAAATGCCATGAAACCTCGAACATGATAGGTCATTTTGTGAAGGTTTTTTTGAAACATGATCATTGTTCGGCACACATATCATTGCTTTCTTTCCCAGCGTGCCTTTTCCACTTAGTCTTCCCTCATGCAGCGAGTCAGAAACACCAATCGGCTTAAGGTCAGGAATAAAGTCAACACAAAACTCAATGACCTCCTCTGTTCCACATCCCTTGGAGATGCTTCTTTCTGGTCTAGCACGGTTATGAACATATTTCTTTAATACTCCCATGAACCTCTCAAAGGGGAACATATTGTGCAGAAATACCGGACCGAGAATGGAAATCTCTTCCACTAGATGAACAAGGAGATGCGTCATAATATTGAAGAAGGATGGTGGGAACACCAATTCAAAACTAACAAGACATTGTACCACATCCTTCTGTAACCTTGGCAGAATATCTGGATTGATTACCTTCTGAGATATTGCATTGAGGAATGCACATAGCTTCACAATGGATACTCGAACATTTTCCGGTAGAAGCCCCCTCAATGCAATCGGAAGCAACTGCGTCATAATCACGTGACAGTCATGAGACTTCAGGTTTTGGAACTTTTTCTCTGCCATATTTATTATCCCTTTATATTAGATGAGAAGCCCGACGGCACCTTGATCTTGTAAAGGACTTCAAAAGATTTCCTTCTCGCTTTGGTAAGAGCATAGCTGCACGACTTAAGTGACGCCTTTATCCGTCTTGTTATCTGTATGCATGTTCTTTGGGTCTTTCATAATTTGTTGGTCCTCCCATGCTTGGTGTATCTTTTGTCTTCCCATACACGCCTAGGAATCCTAGCAGGTTCACGCAGAGATTCTTAAATCACGTGCATCACGTCGATTGAAGAGCGGACACGCAGGACTTTCCAATATGGCAGCTCCCAAAATATAGATTTCTTCTTCCACATGGGTGCGTGTCACGTAGCGACGTCGTTCGAACTGATTGACCCAGGACCCTTTCCAAAGATTACTTCTATGTCCTTGACCATACCAAATACATCATCACCAGAGAGTTCAGGCTTCCGGTGACCTGCCTCCTTTGAAATGCTTGCCTTTCTTTCTTACGGATGATTGGTCGGAATAAATCGTCGATTCGCCGGTACACAACCTTCTTGCATTTATGCAAATATGTACCATCGATCTTATCTAAACAGTGGGTGCATGCCTTATCCCTTGTTTATGCGTCACGAAAGGTTACTAAGAGCGCCAATCATTGATGGTTACGAATAACAACCCTCGTAGATCAAATGGCTCTGTTTGTTCTCATCCCACGCACGTACACTGGTTTGCCCCACAGCTGTAAGAGTTCTTCAACTAATGGCCTAAGGTACACATCAATGTCGTTGCCGGTTGCCGGGCCTTGGATGAGCACGGCATCATAATGAACTTACGCTTCATGCACAACCAAGGAGGCAGGTTGTAGATACATAGAGTCACGGGCCAGTCAGTGTTGCAGCTCTGCTCCCCAAAAGGATTCATGCCATCCGTACTTAGACCAAACCATAAGTTCCTTGCGTCACCGCAAAGTCCGGAAGTCTCTCTCGATTTTTCTCCTGTGACCCATCGCCAGGTGTCTCAACTTCCGTCTTTCTTACGGTCTTCTTTGTGCCATCGCAACAACTGGCATGCTCTTTGTTTTGAACATGCGTTTCAACCTTGGTATTATAGGATCATACCACATAACCTTAGCAGGAACCCTCTTGAGGCTCTCCCTCAACATCACCAGGTCATCTTGTGCGATCTTATACCGCAACGTTGCATACCGGGAATTTATCTAAATTCTCATACTCCCATGATGAGGATGCGATCATTAATGCATGCATGTATCTTTTGCACATCTAATCCCAGAGGAGAGAGTCTTCTTTGCTTCGTAGGTACTCTCGGGAAGTTCGTTATGTTTTGGAAACTTCGGCTTCATTATTTTCAGCATCTTTTCAAATGAGGAGTCAGTTAGACCACACTCTGCCTTCCATCGCAACAATTCCAGTGTGGTACCGAGCTTTGTGCTGCCATCTTCACAATTTGGGTACAACAATTTCTTGTGATCTTCTAACATGCCCTCTAACTTCAACTTCTCATTTTCTGTTTCACAGTCTCGCTTTGCATCAGAAATGACCCTACCAAGTTCATCAGCCGGCTCATCTAATGCCCGTTCTTCACCTTTTTCCTCTCCATTGTCTTCCATTGCAGTATCACTGTATTCAGGAAACATATGATGATAGTTGTTATCATCATCTTCTTCACCATCTTCCATCATAACCCCTCTTTCCCCGTGCTTGGTCTAGCAATTATAGTTGGGCATGAAACCTTTCATAATCAGGTGGCCGCGAATGATTTTCGAGGAAGAGTACTCCTTGTTGTTCCGACATTGAACACACGGACAACGTATAAATCCATTCTCTTTGTTTGCCGTAGCCACATCGATAAATTTATCCACGCCTTTGATATACCCGGCTACCCGCCGGTCACCGTACATCCATTCCCGACCGTTCATCTGCATCATATAAGTAAGTTTATCAAAAAACAGGACATCATAAATAGTGAAATAACCAATTCACACCGACACATGAATTGTATCAATGACCTAGAAAAGATAAGATTGCTAACCTCGATTGAGGGAAATAAAGAGGAGAAAGCTCAAGTGCGTCTCGGACAACTTCTATATTTTTGTTCTATGAGAAATTCAACGGGATTTTTCACTCAAATATTTCAACAAACACCTTCAATGCATGCATGAAAAACTAGCACACCCCCTCACACCTTACACCATTCGAAAAAACAGAGTGGAGGCAGAGGGGGCTGGGGGGTTGCATTTATAGAGGGCAGGGGTCTTTAGTCCCGGTTGGAGCCGGCAACCGGGACTAAAGGTGCGTGCCACGCCACGTGGCTGTGGCCAAACCTTTAGTCCGGGTTGGTGGCGCAACCGACGCATCTCTTACCAGCATGCCCCCTGGCCCGTTCGCTCCAACCGTCTGCAGATTAGTCGGTTGATGGCGCTAAAGGACTAATCTCAGGGGTCATGAACGGATAGTTCTTTTTACTCTAGTGCTTATTGGTACTCCCGCAACCCATGGAGTAAAGGGTGCCATACTTGTCGCAAGCTAGATAGATCTAACGTTGAAGTCCTTGTTATTTGGTGCAACGCGTGTGTCCAGCCAAATAATGATCATGCTAGCTGGCTAGAGAATTTCAGCATGATTGATTTGGTGAAATACTACCGACGTTGTTATGTTTTAGTTGTCGGTATGAGAAGTTAGATTAATTTGGCAATAAGAAGATTACCTTTGATCTTGCACTCTAGCTCTATGGAGATTCCATTAGTAAATATACAAACCAACACTTAGAAATGACCATTCAGACGGCTACCTACTGTAACTTTTGCGGATACTACCAATGATCAGATGCATCATTGATAGATAGTTAGTCGCTGTCATATCTACTTTACAAGGATCTTCATGATTAAGTATATAAAATCTCACGTGGAACACGCGTTTGATCCACCATGTACACATCACCTTCTTAGCCACTCAAGACAAAACAATGTCTCACATCCTATAAGAAATTATCATAGACAAAAAGCGACGCCCAACCCGCAAGACTACTCACTCTTTGGAAAAGTAACGTGCCAACAACTTCAGCCATCTGTTCAAAAAAAAACAACTTCAGCCATAGCTAAACTTAGAGCAACTCCAACATAGGCTGCAAACTTTGGCGCTGTAAAATACGTATACAGCGGCGAGATTTAGGTTTTGCCTGCTGCACGTGATTCTCTGGAAGAGTCACTAAAACCGTACGCGCTAAATTGCTAAACGCGCGGCGCGATTTAACGCGCTGAGCAGGCGTCAACTGCGTGCGGCTATATTTCAGTGTGCCAGCGTGTGCTGAAGTTGCTCTTATAGAAGTTTGACAAAGTCATTTGAGAAGAGTGTATTTTTTGGGGTAGTCACATGCATGCCATTTTCTTGTGCCAACTGCTGAATACTGTCATCACCATTAAATACTCTATAGATGCTAGGATTGAGATCGGAATGGATGGGACAATTAAATAATATTCTCGTGCTACACGCCTAAAGATAGAAAGACAAAGATGCCCACGTCATGTGCCTATTTTGGTATCCCTCGATTATAGAAAATATATAGATGCATTGATATTCAATTAGACCTGGATCATTAATTAAAAACTCTTGTCTTAGGCCTTTCACAATGGTGGATCCCATCCGTACTAGATAAAAACAGCACGTATTCTATGTTAGATATATCCTCATGGTCCATAATGAATTATAATTTTTAAATTTCACCAATAGTAAATAAGAAAGTAGAAGTATAAACAATATGAAATAGGTAGTCGTGGATAAACATTAATCGATCAACGATTGTTGATGCAAGTGTTTTTTGCAAATTGACTACAAACTTGAAGTTTTTTCCTACTATAAGTGCGGTCATGATGATCTAGCTTATACCCTATCTAAATGATGTCACGTAGGAGGGAATATTACATGGACAGTTAATAAAGGAGAATATAGGTGAGAATCCTATCCTATATATGATAGAACTCTTATTGTCATCATAGTACCCCAATTCCCGCATCTAGGCATCTAGGCCAACGACCACATCTTCCTCCTCAAGCACTTCAAAATTCAGGTGAACCAACATACAATCACGTAATTATAATAACTGCGAAATTACCTGAGATTACGTGAAACATAGTATTTTTTGGTTTCATAAAAAATCTGAAATTAGTTTTTTCTATAACTAATTGTTAGAATATGCTAGAGGACAAATTAATAAACATGAAGTACATCTCGGTCAAGTACATAACTCGCCTAGATGGACGGGAGCCCACACGTGCCGGCCGATATATGTGGAGGCCACCCCGCATGCTTGCAATGCTTCATGGGGGAGACAAAAGCAGCTTCTAACGGGAATATTAGTCGGATTTATCAGAATTTTGTTTTACCTTTCTTAACTGTGACATGCAACACATTTCTCCACCCTGATTTGTTATCTATTCGCCACATCCTACATAATTTTCGTGTATCTTAGTCCTGTTGGTGGTGCAAGCTAGTCAGCCGTTTTGCATTTTCTCGGACTACAGTTTGTCACTGATGATGGCAGTATCAGATACTTCTATATGATAGATACTCCTAGATGCATTGTAGGCTACATTAGTAATGATCGACTAATGACTCTATAAAGTGACCCTCTACCAGTTTAATGCTTGTGCATGTCCTAGTTTTAGGCTGGCTATAGTGAGAATATCATACTTAATAAAAATAGAGGTGATAGTGGTATCATAATATGATACCGTATAATAGCACATAAAACAAGAAATTTAATGATAAAATGCATCTTGTACACAAGTTTGCATTGAGATTCTACAAATAATTAAATACAATGAGGTTATGATTATACTACTAGATGACACCATGGACTATAAAGATATTATCTTACACTAGTATCATATGCATGATACTAGAAATTTGATACTTCCACTATTATCATTTATCAGCCTTAGATGAAAACAAGAATATTAGAAAGAAAAATAATAAACATCACCACGTATAGTTTTAGTCATCATCAAAGTACAATTCTAGCTTTCCACATATCCGAGGTGCAGCAAGTTTGACAAAAATAAAAGGCTGCAAGTAACACCTTACCCATTTACTGGGCTCTCCCAGTACCATGTTCTCGGTGATAATAAAAAGCCTAAAATATCACTGACTCCGTTCACCGTCCCTCATGTCTACACCTCAGCTTCCACTAAAATATTGCATTGTCTCTATGAAAAAATGATTGGTTAGTATGTGGACTGTGTGGCAGTATAGTATACCAGGTGATTTGCGGGAGGGGTAGTAGATTAGTCTGCAAAATGTTGTGTGAATCTATATGGTCTATCCAACGGAAGCTAGGTGGGTGTATTGTACCGGGGGCACCAACATATTTTCGATTGCATGAATGACGGTGCCCAGACGGGAACTAGAATATTGATGTAATATGCTGCCAATAAGAGATTTATCATGTTTAGGGTATGATTGTCACCTATTTCCTCCTTTAATGACTACCCAGGTAAGATTCGCTCTTGCGTGGCATCATTTAGATAGGGTACATGATAGAGCATAGTGACTGCCTTATAGTAGTAAAAACACTCACATGCATGGCAGTAAATTTGAGTAAACACCGCATCAACAACCAATGATCTATTAATGTTTAACCTCGACTACCTACTGCATATTGTTGCATAAAGGTTTGCCAGATGATTGTCATTCTCATGCGCCAACTACTAAACCTTTTCAACATTTAATAATCTGCGTATGCCAGGATTGTGATCGGACTGGACGGGGTGATTAAATAAGATTCTCGTATTACAAACTTCTACGAGAAAAATAGAGAAACAATGACGCCCACATGATGTGACCCATTTTGGTAATCCCTAAATCATAGAAAATGTACACATGAATTGATATGACCCATTAAGTAAAAGATCTCTTCTTATGAGCTTCTCGACCTCTTTGTTAGCTATTTCTAGGTTGGCTATGAATTTATTGGCTTGGACCACTTTATTGGCTACTTCTAGGTTGGCTAGGAATTTGTTGGCTTGGACCACTTTGTTGGCTTGGACCACTTTACAGGACGCCTTCGTGAAAAAAGCCGTCGGCGTGGTAAAATGCTCGGCGTGATACATGACTGCCGGCGTAGCCTCCTCGGCAAAGACCTCCCTCGGCAGAGCTTATAGAGGCCGTCGGCGTATCACAATACCGTCGGCGTATGCTACACCGAGGGCATTGCCCTCGGCGTAGTGGCCGTCGGCATAGCCTGTCGACATGTTGTAAAACATTATTTTTAAAAAAATTATTGTTTTATTTTTTTCTCAATTTTTTAATCTTTGAATTGTTTGACTCGTTAATCTCTCACTTTGAACATTTTTAACGCTAATTATATTTAATATTTAATTACATTAAAGTCTTGGTCAAACTTCCCAGCCGGTCACCCATCCTAATACTACTCCAACTCCAGCACGCTTAACTTCCTCGTTCTTTCATAATCTGTTTCCGCAAAGTAATTCATACATTGTTGTCAATACTATGATATCAATCCTATTAACTCTTATATCATCATGTCATATGTTTGTATTTTTGAAATTATAAATAATTATTTAAGTAAACATTAATGAATAAGTAAAATATTATTGAATTCAAATAAAAATATAATAATTTTACTTTTTGTATTTTCTATTTAATATGGAATAATTAATATCTTTAAATATGTAAATCGAATTTAACAAATAATATGTCTAAATTGATCATAAAAATGAGAGGAATCCAAATATGATATCCATATCAACTAATCACAAACCCTCCATTTTTGAATTAGCTAATTGATGGTTGCTTTAGAAAATTCCCTTTTTATGCTCGGATAATGAAAAATGGCTATTTGGTGCGATGAAAAGGAAAACTTGCATTGGATCTTTGATAAAAAAGCATATTGTGAACCTAAAAATTATTTTTGTAAAAAAACATGAGCATCGGATCATGTACCTGTAGTTCATATCTGACCCACTACCTACCGATCCGGTAGGAATTTGTCTTTTTCACCAGAGGTGGAAGCAAAGGTTTCGGACCCCCCTGTTGGGACATTGTCCATATAAGGTGGTATAGTATTTTTATAAAATGTGGTGGTAGCATTTTGAATTATCCATTTGGTGGTTGCTTCACAAAACCGTCCATTTTTTGTGCTCGGAAAATGGAAATTCCTTTTTGGTACGACGAAAAGGAAAACTTTCTCCTCCAACATTGTTCGCCATCCCATGATGCATGTGTATGCATAATATGGGCACATTATCACAAACTATGCCTTCATTCTAGCCATTACATTGGTCATTTGACCCGAAAGCCAAGAAATCTCGAATGAGATAGGTCATTTTGTGAAGTTTTTTTTGATACATAATCAATATATCAAGTTTGATATTTTTCCTTAAAACTATGTCACATAATATGACACCAAGCGAAGGTTTTGCATTGTTTCGATTGTCTTTGAATTTTTTATGCCCGTTTTAAACTATCGTCAAACTTTGTCGAAGGGCGGACATGAAGATTCTTAGCTCGGGGCCGAGCCTCTCTAAACTTGCATTGGATCTTTGATAAAATATCATATTTTAAATCTAAAAATGATTTAAAAAAACATGAGCATCGGATCATGTACCTGTAGTTCATATCTGACCCACTTCCTACCGATTCGGCAGGAATTTGTCTTTTTCACCAGAGGTGGACGGAAAGGTTTCGGATCCCCCTATTGGTACATCTTCCATATAAGGTTGTATAGTATTTTTGTAAAATATGGTGGTAGCATTTTGAATTAGCCATTTGGTGGTTGCTTCACAAAACCGTCCGTCTTTTGTGCTCGGAAAATAGGAAATGGCTTTTTGGTGCGACGAAAAGGAAAACTTCCTCCTGCAACATTGTTCGCCATCCCATGATGCATGTGTATGCACAATATGGGCATATTATCACAAACTATGCCTTGATTCTAGCCATAACATTGGTCATTTGACCCGAAAGCCAAGAAACCTCGAATGAGATATGTCATTTTATGAAGGTTTTTTTGAGACATAATCAATATATCAAGTTTGATATTTTTACTTATAACTATGTCACATAATATCACACCACGCGAAGGTTTCGCATTGTTTCGATCGTTTTTGAATTTTTTATGCTCGTTTTAAAGTATTGTCAAACTTTGTCAAACGGCGGGCATGAAGATTCTTATCTCGGGGCCAAGCCTCGCTAAACTTGCATTGGATCTTTGATAAAATAGCATATTGTGAACCTAAAATGATTTTTGTAAAAAAACATGAGCATCGAATCATGTACCTGTAGTTCATATCTGACCCACTTCCTATCGATTCGACAGGAATTTGTCTTTTTCTCCAAAGGTGGACAGAAAGGTTTCGGATCCCCCTGTTGGGACATTGTCCATATAAGGTGGTCTAGTATTTTTTGTAAAATGTGGTGGTAGTATTTTGAATTAGCCATTTGGTGGTTGCTTCACAAAACCGTCCGTTTTTTATGCTCGGAAAATGGAAAATGGCTTTTTGGTGCGATAAAAAGGAAAGATTCCTCCTGCAACATTGTTCGCCATCCTATGATGCACATGTATGCACAATATGGGCACATTATCACAAACTATGCATTGATTCTAGCCATAACATTGGTCATTTGACCCGAAAGCCAAGAAACCTCGAATGAGATAGGTCATTTTGTGAAGGTTTATTTTAGTCATAATCAATATACCAAGTTTGATATTTTTCCTTCTAACTATGTCACATAATATAACACCACGCGAAGGTTTCGTATTGTTTCGATCATTTTTGAATTTTTTATGCCCGTTTTAAACTATATATAATATTTTATGTTTTTTTAATTTTTATTGACAAATGTGTAATATTTGAGTGTAGATAGATAGGTCTTATTTTTCTGCAAATTTTGATATATTATTTGTATTTTTCCGAATTAGAATGATTTAGTAATGATTTTTTAAAGTTTAATGAGATAAAATAAAAAATAGCTACGCCGAGGGCAGGCGTCGGCGTATGCTACGCCGAGGGCAGCCGTTGGCGTAGCATAGGATATGCCGAGGGAAATTCTACGCCGGCGGCTGCTTGACGGGGCTGGCCTAGACGATGGCTACGTCGACGGCCCCGATGTTTGGCCGTCGGCGTAGCGACCGGCCGTCGGCGTAGCTTCCCATTCCTGTAGTGCTACTTTTTGGTTGGCTAGGAATTTGTTGGCTTGGACCACTTGTGCTTGATTCATTTTCTTTTGCCATATTCCCTTGTGTTGCACAACTCCGTTCATTGTGTCCTTCACCACTACACTTCCCACAACGAGATCTCTCATGAGGTTCTTGAAATTGGTCGTTTCCCGATTCCCGCGCACCGACACGTCCCCGTTCGTCCATGTCACTTCTAAAATGCTTTGTCTTGCGTCTACCACGTTTAACGACCTTTCATTCCGGATGGGGCCATAGTTGGAGTCCATGGTACTTCGGCCATTGTGATTGGTCAAGGTATGGATGAAATCTAGGAGCCCATGTATCTTTTGTCTTAATGATAGAGAACTCAGACTCTCTAACGGTGCGCTCGTGATTATAATCCACATGGCGTTTTCGAGACGCACATAGCAAGTGAGAACAAGCTAGATGAAGCAACAACGGTCTTCCACATGTGCAATCACAATCCCTTAGAGAGACCTTAAAGGCTCGGCCTCCGTGTTGGACACCATCCGAAGTGGTTCCTCCAGGCTCGACCACCTGGTAAATGAGCTCATCGTTATCAAAAACCGTGGCAACTTGGGAGTCCGCTTTCCTTGACTGAAATGTCCTCCAATCGTCAACCCTGGGTGGGAACTCGTACTTGTACTCCTTCTTGTTTTGTCCCACAATTTTCTTATCAGTTTCAAGTGAGTAATTTAGAAAATACCCATTCAACTTGTCAAATATGTATCAAACTATTGTAGTGACGGTCAATGCACGGACACCCTTAAGAACCTTGTTGAAGGCCTCTGCCATGTTGCTTGTCATTTGACAATACCTCTGGACATCCTCATCATAAGCCCGTGCCCACTTGTCCTGGAGTTGAATGTGCTTATTGAGAAACTCTTGGCCCTTGAAATCGAGTTTTTTGTTGTTTCGCAATCTGAGATATAGATTTGTGAAACGTTGGTCCATGAAAGCAAGAAAACAATCTTAAAGATCATCAGCCAACTCCTTGCTCTGACATGCCCTATAGAAGTTGGAACAAAAATGTCTCATGCACCATCGATGGTGTAAAGGAGGATTCCCGGGAATGTCAATAATCACCGCGTTGAGAATTCTTGATGGCGATCCGAGATGACACATATTTCCCTATCAAGAGGTAATACCTTCGTTCTAAAAAGACGGAAGAACCACTCCCAGTTAACATTGTTCTCCGCCTCTACCAAAGCAAAATCCAAGGGAAGCAACCGGTTATTTGCATCATTTGCTATTGCAATCAAGAGAGTGCCAAGGAGCTGCCTGGTCAAGAAGGTGCCATCCACGGATATTACTGGCCTACAATGTTAAAAGCCCCTCACAGATTGCTTGAATTCCCAAAAAGCACGCCCAAATATTCAAACATTTCTTTCATTACGAATCATCGTTTCGGTGCCATATGGCTCAACCACATGAACCATGCCCGGGTTAGCATCGGCCATTGCTAACAACAACCTAGGGATCCGGCTGTATGATTCTTCCCAACCACCGTACAACATCCTGAATGTGGCTTGCGTCTTCCATGCCTTCCCATACTTCACCTCGGTGAAAGATTGCTTCCACGAACTCCATGACCATCTTGATGGTCATTGTGAAGTGAAGAAATTTGGTTTAAAGGCCTAAAGGCGAGGAACTCGTCGGTATCGGTGCTCGTGCTTCACATCTTTGCCATCCACCTTTTTTCCATGGCACATGTGCGTTGACACACAGCTTGAAATGCGCCAATCTAGGCCCCCTTGTATGGTCTTTCCCGCACAATACAAGGACAACCATCATCCTCGCATTTAACCGTGTAACGCTTCTTCACGTCCGAGTGAACCACTGTGAAAGGATGATGATACCTAATAGAGAAGTCCTTGATCCATTGCTTAAGTTCCAACAATGTGGCAAACCTCTGTCCTTTTGAAATCACATTCTTCTCGTGAATAACATCCCAATAGGAAGTTGGCCTTGGTCCAAGCACTATACCCTTGCCGCCATCAACCGTGGCTTCATCCGCTAGACTAAGATCACAAAACAAGTGTACCCGATGATCCCTGCCCAATACCTTCTTATGCACTTCGGCCTCATCCTTAGTGAACCCCTCCTCATCAACTTCTTCATCGGGACCATCCTCATGAAGTATGACGCATACATTCGAGAATACAGGATGTCATGATCCATGTTCTCTTGTGTATGATATAAGTCCAAATTTCCAATAGTGTTGTCACAGAGCTCAACCCCCCTCTCACTATCCCCATACTCATCATTCTCCTCTTCCAATGCTTCATCTTGGTTCTTTGAAATGGGGCTCACAGATGTCCTTAATTCATCTTGCTGGTTCAAAGGAGGCTCAGTCAATTCCTCTTGGTTCATGGGTGGAGGACTCTGATCTTCATACGGGGAGGCTGTAGGGGTTCGTAGCATGGAAAACAAAAAATTTCTACCGCATACAAACAAAACAAGCCAAGATCTATCTACTAGCTTGTAGCAACGAGTCGATAGAATAACTCACCCTCGAAGATTCCAAAGTGTTTAACGAGAGCGGATTCTCGTGGGTGATGTAGTCGTACTCTTGCCGATCTCAAGATCGTGTGAGCGATCCTTCCGTGCTGCATTCAGCTTCATGATCGGTCACACATTTGGTACTCGAGGAATACCTTCCTCTCCCTTGTTCCAGCGGTGAGAGGTTGTAGCACTCTCCTCGCGATTCGAGCAATGACGTCTGGGAAGTAGAGGATATCTCATGAGGCTTCGCCTTAAGCCGGAGCGAGTATGGTGGACTATGAGAGAGGCCTGGGCGATCTAGGGTTTAGAGGCACCAAGGGAAGAGGGCTAGGCCGGCGGCTAGGGCAAGAGGAGAGCCCCAACTCGGCGACTTGGGAGAAACCCTAGGGCGGCGGCGGCGACTTGGTGGCCGGCGGCTAGGGTTAGGGTTTGGTGGGGCAAGGTGTGTGTCTAGAGGGGCAGCCCTGCCCCTCCTTTTATAGGTGGGAGGGCGCCGGCCAGGGTAGGGGAGTCCTCCCCCAAGTCGGCCTCCAAGGCCGGCGGGTGGAGGGAGAGGAACTCCTCCCCACGTAGGTTTCCTACTCTCCCTCCACCAAGAAAACTTGCCCTTTGACATTTCAAATTGGCGTTTGACTTTTCAAACTAGGATTTGATTTATCCCTTTGTTTTGCTCAGCGATGACACCTAGTACATGATGCAACCATTCCAACTTTTTATGACACATTCATGTACCCTTCCCCTCCGAAGTTCCGGACCTTCCGGAACCTTCTAGAACATTCCCGATGAAAACACCGGAATCATTCTCCAACCCCGAAACATGACTTTCCTTATATGAATCTTATTCTCCGGACCATTACGGATCTCCTCGTGATATCCCAGATCCCATCCGAGACTCCGAACAACATTTGGTCTCTTACTCATCATTCCATAACTACTCAACAACGTCGAATCCTTAAGTGTGTCTCCCTACGGTTCGTGAATTATGCGGACATGATCGAGACACTTCTCGAACAATAACCAATAGAGGAATCTGAAATCCATATGGCTCCCACATATTTCTCGATTACTTTGCGATCAAATGAACCACTTACATACGATACCAATTTCCCTTTGTCTCATGATAGTTTACTTATCCGAGGTTTTGATCGTCGGTATCTGCATACCTAGTTCAACCTCGTTCTTGATAAGTACTCTTTTCTCGTTCCGTGATATGTGATCCCTTGAGCAGCCACATGCTTGCAAGCCAATTGGATGACATTCCACCGAGGACCCAGTATATCTATCCGTCATATGGATGGACAAATCCCATTCTTGATCCATGTGTCTCAACCCATACTTTCCGAACACTCAATGTCATCAAAGCATCCTTCCGGTGATGGTGATAAGCATGATCTCATGGTCGAAGGAATTAGGTTACAATGTATCAGAAAGCATATAGCAATTGAACTATTAAAATGACTTGATCTTTATGCTACGCTTATCTATAGGAGTATGTCCATCATACCATTCTCCTAACGATATGATCTTGTTGTTAATAACATCTCAATGTTCATGATAGGGAAACCACAATCATTTATTAACCAACAAGCTAGTATTATGAAGAGGCTTTACTAGAGACTCATATTTAGTTTACAAATCACACAAGTATTAATGTTTCCTTGTTAATACTATTATAGCATGAATGTAAACATTTATCATAAACACAAAGATATAATAATAACTACATTTATTATTGCCTCTAGGGCATATCTCCAACAGTCTCCCACTTGCACTAGAGTCAACTAATCTAGATTACATGGTAATATACCGAACACCCATGGCAGTTTGGTGTTGGTCATGTTTTGCCCTCGGGAGAGGTTTAGTCAACGGATCCGCCACATTCAGATCTGTGTGTACTTTGCAAATCTTTATGTCACCATCTTGGACATGTTCTCGAATAGCGTGAAAACGTATCTTGATGTGCTTCAGCTTCTTGTGTGACCTTGGTTCTTGCGCATTGGCTATGGCGCCCATGTTATCACAGTAGATAGACATTGGGTCTAGCGCACTTGGAACCACACCGAGCTCTGTAATGAACTCCTTCATCCATATCGCTTCTTGTGAAGCCTCCGAAGCAGCCATGTATTCCGATTCAGTTGAAGATCTCGCCACAATGATTTGCTTTGCACTCCTCCAGCTAACTGCTGCACCATTCAAAATAAATACGTATCCAGATTGTGATTTAGAATCATCCGGATCGGTGTTCCAACTAGCATTGGTGTAACCATTAACAACGAGCTGTTCATCACCTACATAAGAAAGAACCATATCCTTAGTTCTTCTCAAGTACTTAAGGATGTTTTTGACCGCTGTCCAATGATCCACTCCTGGATCACTTTGATATCTGCTAGTCAAACTAACAGCATATGCAATGTCGGGTCTAGTACAAAGCATGGCATACATTAGAGATCCTATGGTTGAGGCATAGGGAGTCTTACTCATCCTTTCTCTATCTTCTGCCGTTGTCGGACTTTGAGTTTTACTCAAGGTCGTATTGGGAAACATGGGCAAGAGCCCTTTCTTGCTATCTTCCATTCCAAACCTCTTTAGAACTTTGTCTAAATATGTACTTTGTGACAATGATATTAGGCGTCTCGATCTATCTCTATAAATCTTTATGCCTAATATGTAAGTTGCTTCGCCAAGATCTTTCATTGAAAAACTATTATTCAAATATTCCTTGACACAATTAAGAAGGTCTACATCATTCCCAATCAACAATATGTCATCTACATATAGTATTAAGAATGCTACAGAGCTCCCACTCAATTTCTTGTAAATACAAGCTTCTCCATAAGTTTGTATAAAACCAAAACTTTTGATAACCTTATCAAAGCGTTGATTCCAACTTCAGGATTCTTGCTTCAATCCATATATGGACCGTTGAAGTTTGCATACCTTGTTAGCATCTTTAGGATTGACAAAACCTTTGGGTTGCATCATATACAACTCTTCATCAATGTCTCCATTGAGGAATGCCGTATTGACATCCATCTGCCATATCTCATAATCATAATATGCAGCGATTGCTAACATAATCCTCACAGACTTTAGCTTCGCTACAGGTGAGAAAGTCTCATCGTATTCAACTCCTTCACTACAAGAAATGTGCTATACTATGACCTTTTGATAGTGACCCCGAAAGAAATCGTCATAAATTTATGACGATCTTGCTGCAGTTGGTCATGAGCTGTTTGGAAGGGGCAAAGGATAGCAAATGCATGACGATTTGTCCCAAAAACGTCTTAAATTATTTACACGAAATCGTCATAAGCTGGTGTGTACTGTTTGGGGCCTTGATTGGAGCATACTACGACGATATAGAATCGTCATAGTCACTTATGACGCTATAATAACGTCGTAGTATGTTAAGCACTAGGATGACTGTGATGCCACCTCCTCAATGTGATCCACGTGTCGTGTTAGTTGTGTGCTAGGGATTTTTTAGGTCGGGCCTAGATGGGCTGATTCTTTCAGGTCAGGCCCAATAGCTTCTTTGGCCTAGGTAATATTATTAGGCAAAAAAGATTGCACTAGATGGGACTTGAACCCACGACCTAGCGATGTGAGGCAGCTGCCATAACCACTATGCTATAGTTGTGTTGTTGCAGATAATGTATAAACAACTGTATCTATACTATTAGTATTATCGAACAGAACCAAATAGAACAGAAGGGCGCACAGAGAACCACACAGAACCAAACCAAACAGAACAGAACCAAACCTTACCACACGTAAGGCGGGCGACGCTGACGGCGATCGGCGGGCGGCGGGCGGGCGGACGCTGACGCGGACTGACCGGCCAAGGAAGAAAGCGGTGGTTGCCGGGCGGAGGGCTAAGGCGCCATGAGGGCTGCGGCGGTCGACGGAGGGGCTGAGGCGCCATGAGGGCTGCGGTCGTGGTGGCAGTGATCGGAGGAGGTGCTGCAGCAGTATACATCGGTTAGCACCCTCTCCTTTCTCCCCTGTTTACTTCCCTGTTAATTTCAGAGCCTGGTTTCATTAGGGTTTCAAAATCCATATTTTCAGATGATGTTTAGAATCAATTCAAGCCCAAAACTTCAGGTCTTTTTTTCCTTTAGCTAGATGTAGGCATAGAACTATATTGTTGGAGCTTATCTAGGTTTTTGTTTAATTTCTGCTAGCTAGTGTGTACACTTCAGTGCAATTCTAACTTGCAATATTTTTCGGTCTTTTGCAGATGGACAGAAGCTGGATAACAAAAGGAGTTAGAAGGATTTCTTATGAGAATCTAAGGGGAGTGGATGAGTTCATGCGATTTGTCCGTAGAAGTGTTCCCGATGATGCTCAAGTTTTATGCCCATGCCCCAGCTGTATGAATCGTGTTAAACAAACTCTACCAAATGTAGAGGCTCATCTGCTAATGCGTGGGATGGCATGCACGTATGATAGGTGGATCCATCATGGAGAACCTTTACATCCAGAACCCGGAGCTGAACTGAACTCGGTGAAGGCGCAGATCATGTTGATGATGGCGGTGAGTTTGTACAAGATGATGTTCCGCAAGAGGATGTTGGTTTGGAGGCAGAGGATGGCTATGAGGATGATAGAATCCCTGATCTGTTTAGGGATTTGTACGAGTCTAAACCGCAAGGTGATGGAGAGCATACAATCTATGCCGAGCTATCATGTTGGTATTTTGATTGCATCTCGAAAAGTCCTTCTCAAAATGAGCTATTATGTTTGAGGTTTCATGGCTTTTCGGTCCAAATGGCCAATGTTATGGCAAGAATCGCTGCATAGTTTGTGATAACATGCCCATATTGTGCATGCATGTGCATCCTGGTATGGCGAACAATGTTGCAGGAGAAAGTTTTCCTTGTCGTCACCGAAAAACCATTTTCTATTTTTCGATAAAAACGGCCGCTTTGTGAATCAACCACCAAATGAAAGTTTCGAAATGCCAGCACCACATTTTTCTAAAATGATAGACCACCTTACATTTACAAATGTCCCAACTGGGGTATCTAAAACCTTTCGTTCCACCCCTGGCAAAAAAGACAAATGTCTGCCGAATCGGTGAATCGGGTCCGATTTGAACTACGGTACATTATCGTATGCTCATGATTTTTGCAAAATCATTTTAGACTCACAATATGATGTTTTATTAGAGATCCAATGCAAGTTTGGCGATACTCATCCCTAGCTAAGAACCTTCATGCCCATCGTTTTGACCATAGTTTGAAATCATGTAAATATTCAAAAGCTGTCCAACAATGTAAATCTTTGCGTGGCGTCATTTTATGTGACACGTTGCAAGTAAAAATACCAAGAATTATTTTCATGCTACATCATTTTATGTGGGCATCATTTTATGTGACATATATAGCATAAAAACCCTTATATAAACCAAAATCCAAAATTCTGCCGCCAGAACCCAAAATTTCCCCCTCTCCCGCCTCTCCCGACGTCTCCCGCCCACAAATTTCGGCATGGGCAATTTGTACAATTGGACTCGGTCCACCCATCCCCACTCGCCCACCGAGTCGACCCACCCATCCCCACTCGGCCACTCCATCCATCCCCATCTCCACCCACCCCATCTCACGACGCCAGCGGCAACAAGACTGCCCGACGGCCACGGCGACCCACCCTCCCTCCATCCCCATCCAGCGCCTCCCTCCTCTCCCTCCCTCCTCCCTCTCCTCCCTCCATCTCCCTCCATCGGCGCTGCCCACGACCCACCCCTCCAGTGCTCGCTCCACCCACCCTCCTCCATCTCCCACGACCCACCCCTCCCTCCATCTCCCACGACGTCCCACGACGGCCAGAGCAGGTGAGTCTCCTGGCTATCTCCCTAGCTCCTCCTACTTCCTGCTTTCTAGGGTTAGGGTTTGTCTCATGGCGTGTCTAGGGTTAGGGTTTGGCTCCCATGGCGTGTTTAGGGTTAGGTTTTGGCTTCCATGGCGTGTCTAGGGTTAGGGTTAGGTTAGACTTTGATCTGATAGGGAGGTGTATTGTCCATGTCCATGTTCAGAAGATAGGGAGCCTCTCTTCTTTTTTTCTGACTATAATCTGTACTGACTATGAGTTGGTTCAGAGATTTTTTTTGGGTTTGAAGATCTGTACTGACTATGATGGATGTAGCTTTTATCTATTGATGCTCGTTCTGTCCTAGCTTGTATCTATTGATTTTTTTTGGGTTTGAAGATCTGTACTGACTATAATCTGATGCTTATTTTGAGTTTGCCCCTGTTCTAGGCAAATGTTGGAGCAAGGTACTGATGTGTGTACTGATGTGTGTAGTGATGTGAGCACTCTGTTTGCCCCTGTTCCACTCTATTTTTTGGGTTTGCCCATGTACTGATGGGTGTACATGGTAGTTGGCTATGTGTGTATGTTTATTTTGAGTTTGCCCCTGTTCTAGGCAAATGTTGGAGCAAGGTACTGATGTGTGTAGTGATGTGAGCACTCTGTTTTCCCCTGTTCCACTCTATTTTTTGGGTTTGCCCATGTACTGATGGGTGTACATGGTACCTGGCTATGTGTGTATGTTTATTTTGAGTTCTCTAAGACTATACCAAGTTTATGTGTAATGCTTAGTGTAACTTTGTAGTTAATGCGCAGATTTTATAACTGGACCTTTGTGTAACTGTGTATGTCTATCTGATCTTTGTGGAAGCATCTATTGACAACACACGGTCTGACTTTTACTTGATGTTGCTCAGGATTTTGAGATCAGGAATGGGAAGAATGACAAGGAAGACGCAGCCTGCTGGTATGCAAATTGCTCCTCATGTATATGCTTGATGCTATAAATGCTGTGATTGGATGTGCTAAGATTGTAATCTGTTTGGTTGTCCATGTAATGCTGTGATTGGATGTGCTAAGCTTATAAGCTTGTAATCTGCTGCTATAATCTTGCTTGTAGCTTTGATGTGCTAAAATTTCTGCTGCTATAATCTTGCTTGTAAGCTTGTATGTGCTATAATTTCTGCTGCTATAATCTGTTTGATTGTCCATGTACTTATTCTGCTGCTGCTGGTTCACACCTTGTCATCAAATGCTTCATGGGTTCCCTGGTCCATGTACTGGTTTATATTTTCAATATAGAAATTTCTTGTTAATCTACTAGATTTAATGAAACTAAAACCTGATAAGATACATTGGCTGTTTGAGTTGTCTTGCTCCCATATGCATTTCAACCATCCATCTAATGCATATTTTCTTATCCATGTAAAGAAGCGCCCCTCACTGAACTTGAGAAGATTAGGGCTAGGACAATGATGAGGAACAACCGTGTCTTCCAATCTCTTGGCATCTCCCGGATAGCCTCAATGATTAGAAACTCAAATGGTAGTGCAATAATAGCTGAGGACTCCTCCGCATCTGCCATAACACAAGGCGAGAGCTCGGACTACAATCCTAGAGATGAAGATATTATTGAGGAAGAAGTTGACGATACTGTAGTGGACAAGATTGTAAAGGTGCAAATTCTAACTTGTTTGGAGGGGGGTTTATTTGTTTGATGTGTGTTTTCCTTGTTTTCCTTCATTCTATGCTTACAATGTTTTATTTCTGATCGTGGTCTAATGCTTTTCATGCGAGGTCGAAGGTTCCTAGGAGGAGGAAGAAGTGTGCTAGCGAAGAGAAATAGTACACGTAGCCGGATACAACTACAACAATGGCTCCGGAAGGGTGTTTGCGGTACCACCAGAGCATCGATAAGTTGATGTGTCTTGATGAACATGCTACCGCTAGAGTCACAAGGCGAAAGAAGGTGGTTGATGTAGCCAATGAAGGAGGCCTACTGCAAGGATGGTGGAAGCTCAATGCAATGGGATGATAGGTCTATGTCCATGGATGAAGGAAGTACTGTATGGACCTCGTACTGCTATGCCTACGGATGAAATGATGAATTCGATTCACTTGAGCAGCCTATGGGTGATGAAGGTAAGTATGAAATAGTAGTAGCACAAATCCTTTACTAGTCAATTAATTGAGATTATTCTGTGCATGGATATCAGTATTTCCAAACTAAACAAGCGCCCAAATCTTTTCTGTAATTTATTTGCACATCGATTTAAAATATATTTATTGTCGATATTTGGAAAACTTGCTGTAATTTTTCTGTTGTAGCTTCTATTTCTCTTGATATTGTACTTCTTGCTTCTATTTCAGGCACATCACTTGTGGTAGTAGTCAGAAGAGAAAAGGCAGGCCTGGAAAATATGACCAAGGGTTTGGGAAGCAAAGTGAGGATTGAAATTGTTGAAGGGATGAAACGCCGAGAGGCCCGTGCTAGTGCAAAGTTTGCATCGAAGGTGGGATGATTGCAAGAAGCCATACACCCGTTCTTCCACACTTCAAGGAATACAAAAGGACAAGGCTATGGTGAAAGACTATATAGGAAAAGTTCTTTGTAAGCTCATGAGTCCTTACCGAATCTGTTTTTCTACTATTTTTGTCATTTGGTTACTTATCTTATCATTGCTTTATTTATGTGTTTGTAGGAAAATTTTGAGATGGACACGATGCACAGGAAGTTAAGGTAGCCTGACGATATCTTGAAGAATGTTTCAAAACAAAGATGGCATTTGGTCAAGAAGAAGTTTTTCGATCAAGTACCAAGAATTTGAACTCAAGATCAAGTCCCTGTTTCATACATCTCGATGAGGAATGGCAAGTTGCTCAAGCGTGGACAAACCCGAAACACATGGTATTTTGCATTTCTTGACCTTTACATTCTGTAATTACCATGTCTGTAGTTTTATATGCTATCAACTACTGTTTTTGAAGTTTCAATGTTGAAGGAACATTCATGTCAAGTGAATCGCTTTATTTTATCGATGTTATATGTGATAGGATACATGCTCATTTTGTTGCTTGATATGATACATAATCTGGTCAAGTCTCATAAAGTAGTTTATATTCTAGTATGCGATTGATGGAAATGTTCTTATAAAATGCTCCCATATGTAGGACACATGCCAAAAGAACAGGACCAATCGAGGACTAGTAAAGTTTCAGCAGAAGACCGGTTCGCGGTGCTATCTAGCTCATCTTTATGCAGCTGTAAGATACACTTACATTTTTATTTAGGCATAATTAACTTGTGTCCTTATAATCCTGTGTTCTTAATAATGTTGGAAATCATTTCAGAGGGAGGAACGTCAGGGTGAAGAGCTTAATGCCATTGACATGTTTAAGGTCACACAACAGAAAGAAAGCTGGTTTCTCTGTCGCAGTTCAAGATGCTATAGTGAGTCACTCCTTTCCTGGTTGTGATTAAATCTGTGTGTGGACTTGTTTAGTTCTGCCTAGGTTTCTTTAATGGTCTACTTGATAAGCTTATTAATGTTGGATATGGTCTATAGTTGTTTGGTAAGCATGTTATTCTTCATTTCTTACCGGAAGGTTGCTCTCCAAGTATGCTGTAGTTCTTGTCTACTTTAAGAACTTATGATACTGTCCATTTCATATTTCTTTGCTTTTGCTCCTAGTGGATTAACTTATTTTTCTGCGATTCTGCTCCTACTATTTGTGCACATGCTAATGTTTCCTAACATCTTTGAGCAACTGATTCCAAATGGCAGAGCAAAATGGAAGCTGAGATGGCTAAGCCGGTACCAGAAGGTGAACAGCCAAAGTCTGCTATGGAGGTGGTTGCCCAAGTTCTCACCAATGAGGCGCCGTCAAGCACATTCCTGAAGAATGTTGGCCTCCAGACGGGCTCCAAGAACAAGATGAACAGTTCACATGCGGCTGTATCCGCTCATGTCCGTGACCTGCAAGAGAAGTTGCAGAAGTCGGAGCAGCGAAGTGAAGAGATGTCTGAAGAATTGGCTGCAATCAAGAAGGCGGCGCAAGAGGCAGAAGCTGCACAAGCTCAACGGGACAAGGAGTACCAGGTGCTGGTCAAGAGGGCGCAAGAGCATGAGGAGAAGCTTGCTCACATGATGGCTTTATTTGGAGCCAAAATCACATGATGGGTATCTTGCTGGGCGATGGGTATCTTATTACTGTTTTTTTGGCGATGCTCATCTTGCTGTTATTTGAGTACCTTGCTGTGAGTATCTTGCTGTCGTTTTGGCTGTGAACCTGATGTACCTGATGACTGAACCTGATGTATTGGCTGTGAACCTGATGACTGAACCTGATCCTACATCATGATGTTACTTGAAATGACTGAACCTGAACCTGCTGTTATTTGAAATGATGCCTGATGCTACATGATGTTAATTTAGTGTTTGAAATGCTACATGATGTATCGAAATATTGGTTTTGAATTTCAAATGTTGATTTCATGTCTATTTAGTTTGTGCTGAATGAAATAGTGGCCTTAGTAAACAGGCCACAACCCACAGTAATGAAATGGCCATAGCCAAAGTAATCTGGACTGGAATAAAAGGCCTTGGCCCAGAAGAAAGTGTAAATGGACATTTCTTTTTCAGAAAAAAAAACTAAAATATAAGCTAATATACTGAGTAAGGCCATCTCCCAAATGTAAGCCCGACACTAAAAAGTCCAGTAGCCAGAATATAGAGAACCCTAAAAATGCATCTGTTTGGCCCAATAACTCGAAAAAAAATTCCAGAATAATAATTCATAATGGACCAAATTAATGGGCTGGCCCATATAATAATCAGTATGGACCGGGCTAAATTCACGTTAAGACGTTTTCATTTCGTCACAAATTTCTGCCACGTCGGATCGTCCACGTGGCGTGGGCTGGTTGCACATGACGATTTTGGAACGTCATAGAGGTTATGACGATCCCAAATCGTCATAGTATCTTATGACGATTTCAATAAAATCATCGTTATAGTTCATTAGCGACGCCCAGCTTTCGACGATCTCAAAATCGTCATAGAATCGTCATAAACGGACTACTGTGACGATTTTGTGACAAAAATAGAGGGTCATATAATGCCAGATTCCTTGTAGTGCTTGAATTTGTCGAAACCCTTTTGCGACAAGTCGAGCTTTATAGACAGTAACATTACCATCAACATCTGTTTTCTTCTTGAAAATCCATTTGTTCTCGACAGCCTTCCGGCCATCCGGTAAGTCCACCAAAGTCCATACTTGGTTTTCGTACATGGATCCAATCTCGGATTTCATGGCATCTTGCCATTTATTAGAATCTTGGCTCATCGTCGCTTCCTCATATGTCGTAGGGTCATCGGTGTTGTCCACCAACATGACACTCATAACGGGATCATACCAATCTGGAGTGGTACGAGTTCTCGTTGACCTGCGAGGTTCTGTAGCAACTACAACCGAAGTTTCATGATCATCATCATTGGCTTCCTCTCTTATTGGTGCAGGCACCACAGCAACTTCTTCCGGTGTTGCGCTAATCGCAAGTTCGAGAGAAGGTTCGACAACCTCGTCGAGTTCTACTTTCCTTCCAGTCACTTATTTCGAGAGAAATTCTTTCTCTAGAAAGGATCCATTCTTGGCAACGAAGATTTTGCCTTCGGATCTATGATAGAAGGTATACCCAATAGTTTCCTTCGGGTATCCTATGAAGACGCATTTTTCCGCTTTGGGTTCAAGCTTGTCCGGCTGTAACTTCTTTACATAGGCTTAAACTTTAAGGAACGACAATTTAGGTTTCTTCCCAAACCATAATTCATATGGTGTCGTTTCAACGGATTTAGATGGTGCCCTATTTAAAGTGAATGCGGTTGTTTCTAATGCATAACCCAAAAATGATAGCGGTAAATCTGTAAGTGACATCATAGAACGAACCATATCTAAGAGAGTTCGATTACGACGTTCGGACACACCATTACGCTGTGGTGTTCCCGGCGGTGTCAATTGTGAAAGTATTCCGCATTTCTTCAAATGCTCACCAAACTCGTAACTTAGATATTCACCTCCACAATCAGAACGCAGAAATTTAATCTTTTTGTTACGTTGATTCTCAACCTCACTTTGAAGTTCCTTAAACTTCTCAAAAGTTTCGGACTTATGTTTCATGAAATAGATATACCCTTATCTACTTAAGTAATCCGTGAAGGTAAGAACATAACGATAACTACCGCGCGATGCTACACTCATTGGACCACACACATCGGTATGTATGATCTCCAACAAGTCCGTAGCTTGCTCCATCATACCAGAAAATGGAGTCTTAGTCATTTTACCCATCAGACATGCTTCGCATCTTTCAAGTGATTCAAGAAGTCCATCGGAATGGAGTTTCTTCATACGCTTCACTCCAATGTGACCAAGACGACAGTGCCACATATAGGTCGAGTTATCGCTCAATTTCAAACGTTTAGCTTCAATGTTATTAATATGTGTATTTCCACTATCGAGATTCAATAAGAATAGACCATCTATCAAAGGTGCATGTGCATAAAACATATTACTCATATAAATCGAACAACCATTATTCTCGGACTTAAACAAGTAACCGTCTCGCAATAAACAAGATCCCAATATAATGTTCATGCTTAACGCAGGCACCAAATAACAATTATTTAAGTATAAAACTAATCCCGATGGTAGATGAAGAGGTAGCGTGCCGACCGCGATCACATCAACCTTTGATCCATTTCCTACGCGCATCGTCACCTCGTTCTTCGCTAGCTTCCATCTATTCTGCAGCACCTGTTTCGAGTTACAAATATGAGCAACCGAACCAGTATCAAATACCCAGGCACTACTATGAGTACTAGTGAGATACACATCAATAACATGTATATCGGATATACCTTTCTTCTTGATGTTGCCATTCTTCAAATCCGCCAAGTACTTTGGGAAATTCCGCTTCCAGTGACCTTCTCCCTTGCAGTAAAAGCACTTTGTATCAGGCTTAGGTCCAGCCTCGGTCTTCTTCGTCGGTGCGGCAACTTTCTTACCACCCTTCTTGAAGTGTCCCTTTTGCTTAGACTTGCCTTTCTTGAATTTGGTGGTCTTATTGACCATCAACACTTGGTGCTCTTTCTTGATCTCCACTTCTGCAGATTTTAACATGGAGAAGAGTTCTGGCAACTGCTTATTCATGCTTTGCATATTGTAGTTCATCACAAAGTTCTTGTAACTTGGTGGTAGTGATTGGAGGACACGGTAAATCCCCAAAGCATTAGGAATCACTATAGCCAAGCTTTGGAGTTTGTTTGCATGCCCAGACATCTTAAGCACATGCTCACTGACGGAGCTGCCCTCTTCCATCTTGCATTTAAAGAACTTTGCAGAAGCCTCATAGCTCTCAACTGTCGCGTGAGTCTCAAAAATCAATTTGAGTTCACGGACAATATCATGTGGGTCTGAATTATCAAACCTTTTCTGAAGCTCCGATTCCAAACCATACAAGATAGCACATTGAACTGTGGAGTAATGAGTCTTCCGAGCGAGGTAAACATTCTTTACTTCATCGGTAGCAGTAGCTGCAGGCGGGTCACCCAATGTGCATCCAAAGACATAGGTCAAATTACCAGCATTGAGGACAATCCTCAAATTGCGGAACCAATCCACGAAGTTGCTTCCATTGTTTTTCAACTTTTCTTTCTCTAGGAACGCATTAAAATTGATGGTAGGGGCCGCCATTGATCTACAACATATTTGCAATAGTTTAGACTAAGTTTATGACAAATTGAGTTCTAATTAATAGTTAAATTAATCTAGGTGAACTCCCACTCAAAACAATATCCCTCACATTGTTTTAGTGATCACACGAACCAAATCCACCACATCAAAACTGATCATCACGAGAGTTGATGTAGTTTCAATGGCGAACAATCGACATGTTCATCATATCTACTATATGATTCATGCTTTACCTTTCGGTGATCCGTGTTCCGAGACCATGTATGTACATGCTAGGCTCGTCAATATCAAACCTTAGCTTCCGCATGAGCAAATCTGGCTTTCTCACGTTGTATACACTTGCAGAATCTAACACACCCGATCATCACATGGTGCTTCGAAACAACAAGCTTTAGCAACGGTGCTTACTAAGGATGAACACTTTAGAACTTGAAATTTATGTGCATGAGAGATCATCTTATAATGCTACCGTCGTTAACTAAGCAATACAAGATGCATAAAGGATTAACATCACATGCAATTCATAATATGTGATATGATATGGCCTTTCTTCTTTGTGCTTCCGATCTCCATCTTCAAGCACGAACATGATCTTCATCATCACCGGCATTGCATCAAGGTCAATGGCGCTGATCCATGGTTGTCGTCCACCAGCTTCAACTATTACAACTACTTTGGATAGACACGCGGGTCTTAACAAAATTAAAGACAACCATATGGCTCCTGCCGGTTGCCAACTTACAATAAGGAACATTGCATACATCAAATATAATCACAATCATGGCCATATCACATCACAGCACACCCCTGCAAAACAAAGTTAGACGCCTCTAATTTCTTTGCATATTTTACGTGGTTTGGGGCTTTCAATAAGTTTCGCTCTAACTTACGAACAAGAACCACAACGTTGATGTTTGAACTATCAAGTGCCCGTTGTAAATTGGATCTATACTATGATGGGAGAGACAAGCACCCGCAAAACCACTTATGCAGTACAAGTTGCATGTTGATCATGGAGCAGGTCTCATGAACGCTGTCATGTAAGGTTAGCCTGGGTCGCTTCATCCCATCATACCGCAAGATGCAAAGTACACAAGAAGCAATTGATAATAAAAGCATCACCACCCACAATGACCATTGTGTTCTACTCGTGCAACAGATCTACATATAGACACGGCTCTGATACCACTGTAGGGGTTCGTAGCATGGAAAACAAAAAATTTCTACCACATACAAACAAAACAAGCCAAGATCTATCTACTAGATTGTAGCAACGAGTCGATAGAATAACTCACCCTCGAAGATTCCAAAGTGTTTAACGAGACCGGATTCTCGTGGGTGATGTAGTCGTACTCTTGCCGTCCTTGTTCCAGCAGGCAGCGGAGGTTGTAGGACTCTCCTCGTGATTTCGACAGCACGACGGCGTGGTACCGGAAGTAGAGGGGAGATCTCGCAGGGCTTCGCCTTAAGCCGGAGCGAGTATGGTGGAATATGAGAGAGGCCTTAGTGATCTAGGGTTTAGAGGCACCAAGGGAAGAGGGCTAGGCCGGCGGATAGGGCAAGAGGAGAGCCCCAACTCAGCGACTTGGGAGAAACCCTAGGGCGGCAGCGACTTGGCGGCCGGCGGCTAGGGTTAGGGTTTGGTGGGGCAAGGTGTGTGTCTAGAGGAGCAGCCCTGCCCCTCCTTTTATAGGTGGGAGGGCGCCGGCCAGGGGAGGGGAGTCCTCCCCCAAGTCGGCCTCCAAGGCCGGCGGGTGGAGGGAGAGGAACTCCTCCCCAAGTAGGTTTCCTACTCTCCCTCCACCAAGCAAACTTGCCGTTTGACTTTTCAAATTGGCGTTTGACTTTTCAAACTAGGATTTGATTTATCCCTTTGTTTTGCTCAGCGATGACACCTAGTACATGATGCAACCATTCCAACTTGTTATGACACATTCATGTACCCTTCCCCACCGGAGTGCCGGACCTTCCGGAACCTTCTAGAACATTCCCGATGAAAACACCGGAATCATTCTCCAATCCCGAAACAGGACTTTCCTTATATGAATCTTATTCTTCGGACCATTCCGGATCTCCTCGTGATATCCCAGATCCCATCCGAGACTCCAAACAACATTCGGTCTCTTACTCATCATTCCATAACTACTCAACAACGTCGAATCCTTAAGTGTGTCTCCCTACGGTTCGTGAATTATGCGGACATGATCGAGACACTTCTCCGAACAATAACCAATAGACGAATCTGGAAATCCATATGGCTCCCACATATTTCTACGATTACTTTGCGATCGAATAAACCACTTACATACGATACCAATTTCCCTTTGTCTCACGATAGTTTACTTATCCGAGGTTTTGATTGTCGATATATCTGCATACCTAGTTCAACCTCGTTACTGATAAGTACTCTTTTCTCGTTCCCGTGATATGTGATCCCTTGTGAGCCAGTCACATGCTTGCAAGCCAATTGGATGACATTCAACGGAGAGGGCCCAGAGTATATCTATCCGTCATATGGATGGACAAATCCCATTCTTGATCCATGTGTCTCAACCCATACTTTCCGAACACTCAATGCCACCTTTATAGCCACCCAGTGACGGTGTGGTGTTTGATGTCATCAAAGCATCCTTCCGGTGATGGTGATAAGCATGATCTCATGGTCGAAGGAATTAGGTTACTATGTATCAGAAAGAATACAGCAATTGAACTATTAAAATGACTTGATCTTTATGCTACGCTTATCTATAGGAGTATGTCCATCGTACCATTCTCCTAACGATATGATCTTGTTGTTAATAACATCTCAATGTTCATGATAGGGAAACCACAATCATTTATTAACCAACAAGCTAGTACTATGAAGAGGCTTTACTAGGGACTCATATTTAGTTTACAAATCACACAAGTATTAATGTTTCCTTGTTAATACTATTATAGCATGAATGTAAACATTTATCATAAACACAAAGATATAATAATCACTACATTTATTATTGCCTCTAGGGCATATCTCCAACAGAGGCAACCGGTATGATACTCCTTTGCATACTACCATCAACCTTTTTCGTGGCAAATAACTCAAGAGCTTTGTCTTGTGATTCGGCCACCACTTCCTTGTATGCAAACCAATATTGCTCCGAGCTAATACGCATTGTCTTCCAACGGTTGTGCATCTCAAATCCCACATTGTGCCTACCCTCCAACTCAACAACATAACTAGGATCCATCCAATTCAAATCTACCCGAACTTGTTGCAACACCTCCGCATAGTTTGGACTACGATCAAACACCAAGTCAATCTCATCCGGGTCTGGCTTAATATTGCCTCTCAAGAAAGCTTCCTTGTCCATATGATGAACATGGACAATTCTAGCCATCCCTAAAATAAATATAAGAACATAACGGTAGATAAATTCAGTATGTATCTATGCCAAAATTTACACTAACAACAAGCTCATACAACCATACCCTAATCCTAACTCTAACCCTAACCCTAACAATCTTATCTATACACATGAAGGTTTAATATACCAATCCTAACTCTATATATCAACCAAACACCTCATTGCTTCATACAAATTTACATATCCAATTGGTGGCCTAGCATTTGGAGGAATTTCTCAATCTAGGGACAAATAACTTGAAATTTTCGGATGAAATTGAGGGGAGGAGAGGAGAATACCTTGGTGGGGCAATTGGGAAAGATATCCCCTAAGTTTTTCTTCAAATCTTGGGGTTTTGAGTGGAGATTGGGGAAGAACGAGCCCTAGCTTCCGCCGCCGTTCGTTCTTGAGTGCTAAGTGGTGAGGGGAGAGGAAAAGGGAGAAGAGGGTCGGGCTGGGCCGACCCAGCGCGACCTTAAGGGCTCCAGGCGTGCGGCGTCAGCCACCATTGCGCGGCATAGGTGGGTGCGGCGCCTCCGAGACTGGTGCTGCACTTAAGCTGTCGGGCCCGCCGAGCCAGCGTGGCAAGGCGTGTCGCGCCAGTCCGAGAGGCGCAGCAAACGTGCATGCGGCGCCAGGCTTGATGGCGCTGCATATGCGAGCCGGCGTGGCAGGTGTGCAGCGCAGGGGCCTAGCCAGACATCGTGGCAGATTATTTAATCCTGCATACACATATTATTTAATCCTCTCACCCGGTCCGATCTAAATCCTGCATACACATATTATTTAATAGTGAGAAGATTTACTTATAACCGTTTCTGATAAAAAGTTTTTCCGAGGCTTTTATTAATCGTGATCGTCTCCGATGAAAAATATGTTAGAGGCTGTTGTTATTTCTAACCGTCTCCGATGAAAAACATTTTCGAGGCTGTTGTTATTTCTAACAGTCTCCGATGAGAAACATTTTCGAGGCTGGTATTATTTCTAACCGTCTCCGATGAGAAAAATATTAGAGCAAGTTCAATAATATAGTCCGTTGTTGGCTATAAGAAGGTGCCATGTCATCTATAGTTAGTCTTATAGCCTGTACGTAAAATAGTTAGCTATAAAAGTCTACTACTTAATCAATATGTGGCCCCACATTTCATTCACATAAAGTGCCTAGGAGCACGCGTTCGAGCTGGCTCTTAACTTACAGCCCGCTTACACTCTCTCTCCTCTTCTCTCTCCTCCACCTCATCAATACTAGTATATTTTATCTCTTATAGTCAGCTGACTGTACCCTATTGCACTTGCTCTTAGAGACTATCGTTATTTTCGGTACCGGAACCGGCCTAATGGTGTGTTCGGTACTAGTGTGAGATACATTTCTAGGAATATAAATGGCTAGGCAATGATAGACTCCGGGAATAGTATCCTGCTAGTATAGTATTGTTCATAGTAAGGGAGATACGATTGCCACAATGTTGGAGTCTTCTCCACCTAATGGGAGGCTTAGAAGAGATCTAATTGACCCAGGTGTACTTCTTGGAATGTCTTGCTTTAGCGCTTGACATTTGTCCATTTAGTGGCTAGGACCGATGAATTTCAATGGAACTTAAATGAGAATGGTCAATTCTCAGTTATTTTTATGTACAAAGCAATGATCCAGCCAGTCTTACTAGTCGATAACCATAGGAAAATCTGCAGAATGAAGGTACCATTGAGAAACAAGATTTTTCTTGTTATCTTCGTTAAGGGTGATCCTTACTGAAGATAGTCTTATTAGTCGTAGTTGGCATGAAGACAATAAATGTGTTCTTTATCACCATTATGAGACATTTATAAGGCAGTTTTCCCGGTCTAGTCACTCAAGTAGATTCAGGCTTGTATCTTTCAAGTAGTGTTGCTAATATTTTTGGAATTCGCTACATGGAATTGATCACAAGTATATAATTCTTCATAGGGTGTGAGCGATTGCTATTATTTAGTCGCTATGGCTATATAGATAAAGTGTTTAATGATAAAATATCTTCTCTATTGCAGGTTATCTACGGTGTACAGGTATACTATGCTTATGGCCATCCCTACATCGTGGGGAGTTTCACGATCTTTTTACAAAGGTGTTTGCGTGTCTAGGAGATACATTACGATACTTATTTACGTATTGTTGATGGTAGCATAATCTATGAATCGGTCCTCCACCGCCTTTGACGTTTTTATAGTTTCACATGATGATATGTAATTCGTCTTTCATTTCTGCTACTTGTCCATGGATTTGGTCAACTATGTGCAACTTAGTTATGCAGAGGCCGAGTGTAAGACTTAAAACTTTAAAATAGTAAAATCACCCGTTATTAAAAAGTAGGCTTAATAAAATACATGACAGACGACACAGTCATGCTGGATCCCTTTAGGGATTAATTGGGGTGACAGATAAACGGAAAACCCTTAGGCCAGCGATCATGAGGTGGCAGCGATAGGAACGCTGTGGAGCACGACCGTCTCGACAGTGAGGCCAGGGCCGAAGCCGAAGAGCACGCCCCAGTCCATGCCCTCGCCGGTGGTAGCCATGCCTTCCTGCGTGGAGCGCTTACGCATCTCGTCGAGGATGAAGAGGACGCATGCGCTAGACATGTTTCCATACTCGGATAGGACGTGTCGGGTGGCTCTCATCCTCTTCTTGTCGAGGTTGACCTCGGCCTCCACCATGTCAAGGATCGCTGGTCCACCTGGGTGAGCCACCCAGAAGATGGAGTTCCAGTCACTGATTCCTAGCGGCGCGAAGGCGCCCACAAGTGCGCTCTCGATGTTCTTGGAGATGGCCAACGGCACGTCCTTATGGAGGTGGAAGGTGAGCCCCCTCTCCCGGAGATGTCCCTCAATGAAGCCATCTGTGTTTGGCAGTATGGTCTCGCTCGCCGACACCAGCTGGAACAACGGGCGCTCCACGGAGAGCCGCTGGGGGTCGGCGCCCACGATTACCGCAGCGGCGCCATCACCGAAGAGCGCTTGGCCAATCATGGAGTCGAGATGGGTCTCGGAGGGGCCACGGAAGCACATGGCGGTGATCTCTGAGCAGACGACGAGGACCCTCGCGCCGCGGTTGTTCTCCGCGAGGTCCTTGGCAACACGAAGCACCGTACCGCCGGCGAAGCAGCCCTGCTGGTACAGCATCACGCGTCTCACCGACGGGTTGAGGCCCAGCATCTTGATCAGCTGGTAATCAGCGCTGGGCATGTCCACGCCGGAGGTGGTGCAGAACACGAGGTGGGTGATGTTGGACATTGGCTGGCCCCACTCCTTGATGGCCCTCTCTGCCGCTGCCATACCGAGCTTCGGGATCTCGTCTGCCAGGATGTCCTGGCGAGCGTCAAGCGAGGGTTCCATGAAGGTGGCGATGCTTGGGTTCTGCTGGATGATGGCTTCTGTCAGGTGCATGTACCTCTTCCGGACCATTGACTTGTGGCCTGCACGAGCGGACGCTATGTAACGTATCAGCGAGTCGCAGATACCAAACAAATCAACACTAGATAGATAGTTTAACGAACAAGAATGGAAAAATTTACACATCCGCCTGAACTTCTCCTTGAGATCCACGAGGTGCTCGCTCTTGGTGACTCGGAAGTAGTAGTCCGCGTAGTCTGCCTGGTACACGCAGTTATCCGGCGTTGCCGTGCCGATGGCCAGCACCGTTGCCGGGCCTGCCGCCCTCTGCGCTCTCATCACTTCCTCCACGGACATGTCCACCAGCGCGACCGCTCCCTTGCTGGATGCGACAGTACTACTGTATCCAAATTGCCAGTACTAGCCGGTTACTGCGTATGCCCAGATCGAGGCACAAGGATATAATTAATATATAGGGGGGAGCATCCACATACTCTTTTTTTATGCATTTCATTCCAGTTGTCCGATCCGATCGATTTGGATGTATTCAATCATCATGATGTAAATTATCGTACTCGTTAAATTTTATTACCCGACACATATATATATTTTTGGTTCATGAAAACTCAATCAAATATAGGATACTATAAGGGCATCTCTAACCAATCTCCAATCAGTTAGAGGAGTAAACTGCTCAAAATTGGTAAGAGGAGTATTTATTTGAAACCAACACATCTATTTAACATAATAATATATACATAGTACAGACAAAACTCGGTCGAATTTGACTAGATTCAACCAGATATGAACTAAACCTAAACCTAACCATCATCCCACTCGAAGGAGGAGCCGTTGTCGAGCTCGATGACCTCCGATAAAAACTGGCAAAGTTCATACATTTCATACTTAATTTATATTCAAAATAAAAAAATTTAAACTAGCCCTAACCCTAGCTACCAATCTTCGCACGGGTTCCGCCTTGTCCATCTATGGGTCGAGGTCGATGTACTCCGGCGGCGTCCATAGGTTGGGCGGTGGCAGGGCCAAAGCGGGTGTGGGCGCGGGTGGATTGATCACCTGCCCAGGCCAGGGCGCCCAACCATGTCGGAGGTGCGCTAGCTCCATCTCCACCTCTGAAGCGATCAGTGGCGCCCATCCGGGCAGCTATGGCGGTGGAGGCAGCTAGGCGTTTGTCGGCGCCACCAGGCCAGTGAGCTGGACGGCTTCTTCGTAGCCGCCCCACAGGGCATTCTCATCCCGCGCGCTAGCTGGAATGGCCTGCTAGTGAAGGCGTCCTAGTCGTAGCTCTGCGTCGGGACCTCGAGGTACTCTGGGGGCTGGTTCGTGGCGATGTCTTCCGCCATCTCCTGCTTGACGGATATTTCATCATCATCCTCGCCGTTGTCGCCTCGCTGTCGAGGTCGGCTTCGGAGTGGTTGAAGGTGCCCTCGTCGTCTGAGTCAATGTCGGGGACGTCGTAGACCTCCCCCAGCTGCAGGTCGTGGCGGATGGTGGTTGCGCGCCGCACCTTGTGCTCCCACTCGAGGAACTTTACCCAGTAGTCCTCGTTGTGGTAGCCCCTCTCCCACCGCTAGGCCTGCGAGAGGTTGCTGATCCGGCGGCGGATCTCCTCCGTCATCCCTTTTCCCTTCTTGGGCACGGGCGACACCAGGACACGGTCCCGGTTGAGGTGCCAGCCAGTGGGGAGGGAGACATTCATGTGGCTGATGCCCTGGCCCTCCCTCCATCGGCGCTCGCACTCGGCGACGCGGAAGTACCGCCAGCTGCGGCGGTCCCGCCGTGGCGGGTAATCCCCCACGGGGCAGCTTCGGAACTCCTCCGGCTGGTGGAGGTTGCAAGGATGTTCCGCGGAGGAAGGCCGGCAGCCGGGAGTGCTGGCTGCTAGAGTCGGACGCCTCACGGTCGATCTTGCTCCTCTTCAGCCAGGACGGCGTCTTCATCGTTGGCGGCAGCGACTTCTAAGGTTGCGATGGCGAGAGGTGAGGAGTGCGGAACCGACGGGCGCAGGGTTAAATAGCTCCTTCGCCTGCGAACACGCGCAGCTTCACGCTCCTTCGCCATCAATGTCGGCGCGGGAATGTAGGAGGCGTCCAGCATGCCGTCTCGTCGCCATTGATGGCGCAGGTTGCTGTTGGTCAGCCTTCCGCCTGCGCCTCTGAATCGCTGCAACGGTTGTGTCTGAATCGGTGCCGCTGCCCGCATCTGAATCAATGTCAGGGTACATGGTGGCTGACGGGTGGGACAGTGGCACACACGGACATGACATGCCCTTCATCCGCGTGCGTTCGGGACGATGCAACCGTTGCCTAGATTTGGTGCATGGATGGGGCGAGCCGGATGCGTCCGTCCGGATGGGTCGTGCCGTCGGGGCGCCGCGCATGTCCCATGGCATCCGCGCGGACGAGTTCGGACACGCTCGGACGGGTTGGGTCGACCCGGTGGAGATGTCCTAAATTACTCGTAAAACTTTATTACCCGACACATATATATTTTTGGTTACGAAAACTATATCAAATGTAGGACGATAAGGAAGCTCGTCCTTGGCTAAAGGCAAAATTCAATGTGTGCAAATTAGAGTAAGAACTTAGCCTCATAATGTCATTGACTCATTGATATGTGTATCATGATATGAAAAATGCAGTTACTCCATGGCACGTTGCTCTCATTACACATAAATCAAGTTTCAGTAATTATAATTATATGTATGGGAAGGAAGTAAAAAACTGAGAATAGATCAGTATGCATAGCTTAACATAGTGATTTGACTACGGCTTATCATGCAAATGCATAAGTTAGAAGATATGATTCTGACTATCTACATCTTCAATCCTTGACAACTTGATACCCTGGCTATCTATGGAGTTATGACTCTCGTGATGCCTACATGTTCTATGTTAGAGCATCTCTAGCAGACACCAAAAACACGCGCCCCATAAAACACATTTACAGGTCGCGAAAAATGTGTTATTTGGGCCCAAAAACACTCGCACGGAACAGGAGCGGCAAATCCAATCCAAGAAACAGAAACCACGCATCTGAATCGTAAATTGATCCATAGATCATTATTTCGCAGTTTTTTCAAACACGGGAAAACAAAGGTGCGATAGTTATAGTTTTACATCATGTTTGCAATCATCCTAGCGCACCAAAATAATACGTGACATCATCACGTCGAACTTTAGCACACATGGCATCAAGCAACACCGGTGTTGAGACCACCAGAGACACCACCCCATCACTACCACCACTCGCTGAAGCACCACCTAAACCACCACCACCGCCACCAAGAAGAGCTAGCTTTCTCCTCTCTAAGATCTCGATCCTTGCAATTTTGCACCATTGCAATTGATATGAATCCATTTTGGTTGAATCCATCATCATTATCTTGTTTTCTTCAGCAATGATCTCCCTCCTAGCCTTATCCTCCTCGATCTTGATTTTCCTATCCTCCCACTCTTTCTTCTCCCTTGCCAAGATCATCTTGGCTTCCAAGGTCTTGGTGACCAACAACTCCTTGGACTTCACCATCGCATCAAGTTTGTCACCAAAAAATGTTGCTTCGGCCGCAATCCTTATCCTCTCCTTTGCCTTATTGTTTTCCCTGGGCTTGTTCTTGTTCCTTCCACCTTCATCACTCTCATCATCATCCAATTGGATTAGTTCCCCTCTCTTTGGTGGTGCTTCTTAATCTCGTAGCCTCCATTTCTCAATCTTATCTAGTAATTTTTAGCAATGTTGATACGTGAATGGTTTGACCTTCGATGAAGCCATTTCCTTGTAACTTCTTTGTACAAGGTTCTCCTACAATCACCAATATTTAAGAAATGATATCAGACAAGGGTTAGCCATGCTACAACAATAATTGTACTCACATATTCATCAATGTTGACACCACTTGGTGTTGCACCACGCACTTGCTACCACTATGCACTCCATCGGCTACAACAAGCTTTGATTGCATCCGAATACCCTTACAGATATCGGTAAGTTCGTGGAGTGGGGTTAGCAAGAGGGGGCATGAGTTGGACCCACGCCCGCACTGATACGTCGGAAACGTATCTATAATTTTTGATGTTTCATGCTTGTTTAGTATCTTCTTTGCTTTGCATTGTCTACACTTTGAGGTGTTTTTATATCTTTTCTGAAACTAACCTATTAACAAGTTGCCACAGTGTCAGTTGTGTGTTTTCTTCTGTGTTTGGTTCCAGAAAGACAGAAAATCAATATTCTCGGAATTGGACGAGACAAAAGCCAAAGTCATTATTTTCCCGGAGCAACACGGAACCACGAAGCAGAGTCGGAGGGGGGCCACAGGGTGGCCACACCCTAGGTGGGCGTGGGCCCACCCTAGGCTGCGCCCACAGGGGGTGTGGGCCCCCTGGCCCTCCACCGACCTTTCCTTCTTCGCCTATAAGAGCCCCCCGATAAGAAAACCCTAAAACATCCAGAAGAAATCCAAAAAAACCTCCGATGTGCCGCCGCCACCGAAGGGGAGATTCGAGGGACAGAAAGTCTCTGTTCCGGCACCCTGTCGAGACGGGGAAGTTCCCCCGGAGCCATCTCCATCAATGTCCACCACCATCTCCATTGTCGTTGCTGATTCCTATGATGAGGAGGGAGTAGTTCTTCCTCGAGGCTAAGGGCTCTACCGGTAGCTATGTGTTCATCTCTCTCTATTTATCTCTCTCTCTATGCATGATCTTGTTGTGGTCATGAGCTTTGTAATCAAGTAGATCTACCTTGCTACTTAGGTGCTTCATTAAGCTGATCAGATCATCTCCATACTATGCTCAAGCAAATGGGCAAGCTGAAGCATCCAACCAGAGCCTCATCAAGCTGATCAAGAGAAAAGTCGATGAGCACCCTAGGCGTTGGCACGAGGTTTTGTCGGAGGCGTTATGGGCTTATCGCATGTCATGCCATGGGGCGATAAAAACCTCGCCTTACCATCTAGTCTATGGACAAGAAGCCGTATTGCCCTGGGAAATTACGGCTGGATCGAGACGTGTCACTTTTCAGGACAATCTAACAACTGAAGAATACGCAACCCTGATGAGTGACAGTGTTGAGGATTTAACTGAGCTCAGGCTGTGGTCGCTTGAGAAAATCAAAGAGAACAAGGCCAAGGTAGCTCGTGCATATAACAAGAAAGTGAGGCCAAAGGAGTTCCACGTTGGTGATCTGGTATGGGAAGCTGTGTTGCCATTAGGGACTAAGGATGCAACATATGGTAAATGGTCTCCAAATTGGCACGGGCCGTACAGGGTCGATCAAGTTTTAAGAGGAAACGCGTACATGCTTGAGGAGCTGGACGGCGTAAAATTCCCAGTGGCGGTCAATGGTCAGCATCTCAAGAAATATTTCCCAAGCATGTGGGATGATGGACAGTAGAATATGGGGGGCCGATACATTAAATCGGCCAAGTAAAAAGCACGTGAGACGATAGACAGTGAAATGTGGGGGCCGATACATGAAATCAGCCAAATAAAAACTTAAATATATAGCCGATGCACAGTCATCGACTCTAGAGGTCCAAACTGTTACAAACAGGTGCCAGTTTACACATACGAGCTACTGAAGAAATGCCTCGAAGGCGTGGAGGGCGTCAGCACGGACACGATCCACCTCGGCGATCTCGGCTTCGTCATCTTCATCCTTGCCCGTCACTAGCTGCTTGTTCAGGGCACGTATTTCTGCCAGATCGGTCTTCATTTGAGCTTTGAGGCTTTCTGCTTCGTCTTGAGAGCGGGCGATGGATTCTTCCTTGTCACGAATGAGCTGTTTAGTCGCCCGGACCTTCTCTTCAAGATCTTCCAACTCCCTTTTCAAGGATGCGAGCTCGGCGGTACTGACAGAGGTGTCAGTTTTGGCGTCCAGAGACGCCTTTTTCTCGTTAAGCTGCTGGCATCTGTCTGCGATATTGGCTTTCAGTGGGAGTTGGGCGCGGCGCAGGCTGATCCTCTCACGAGCTAACTTCACCCTTGGCCCGTAGAAAGACAGGGTTACAACTGGCCAAAGCTTCACCTGCAATGCTACTGGGAGTTGGTCTTTTATTTCAGCCAGGACGCTCTTCACCTCCTCAGAACCCTCGATCAGCTCCTCGATCGGGGAGGACAGCAGGGCTTTAAGACGCTGGAATTGAGGTGGAACAACCCTGGCTCATGGTTCATCAGCAGCAACGGAGGGAGTTGATTCGATGGATTCAGGGTCGAACGTCAGCAAACCTGAAATATCACAACTCTGGCAGCCCGAAAAGCGTCAGTATGCGTCCAAATGTGTAAGGATGAGCCGAAAGAACCTAACGTACCTCTCCTAAGATCGAGGGGATAGACGATGAGAAGACAATCGGTTTGTGTGTGGTTGTTGGGGGCTTGGCCAGAGTGGTAGCCGTTTCATCTACACCTTCGGGGATTGCTGGATCCGGCACCGGCACTGCCCCAGCTTTCCCACTGGAAACGTCAGTCGTCTGCATGAAAGGTGCTTAGCCGATGTAAATAATGATAAATCGGCAGACAAAAGGAAACAAGTAGTAAGAGCATGAAGGGTGGTGATTTTCGAAACCTCCTGGCTCGACGAAGAAGCTTGTAGTCCTTTGCGATCTCTCTTGGGACCCGACTGGCCCGCCTCGTTGGTGCTCGGGGCGATGGGTTCGAGCCGACCTTTTCCTGGAAGCCGATGGTGGTGAATCTGGCTGGTTCGGTGTGATGGTCCTTTCAGAATCCGTTGGGCCTAGTTCTCCTCGATTGGTCTGGGTATCCTCACTGGAGGTGTCTTCGACGGAAGCCTATAAAAGGGGAGAACCAGTAAGCGCGAGCATGTCTGCAAGAATGGAAGAATGATAAGGATCGACCAATGCCTGAATCAGCTTACATGCGAGCTGTCTGGAGAAGGGCTCCGGCGCCTCAAGGTCTTCCTGGCAGCTACCTTCCTCACCATCGTTCTGGTTTTAGTCGGAACTCGAGGGGCAGCTGACTTAGGAGTTGATGGGTTCTTGGAAGCCGATTGTGGTGTTATCGGCTGTTTCTGCATTATGACCTTTTTCAGAGGTGGCGAGTTTTTGCAGAAAAGAACCATAGGAGCCGGCGGAAAGAACTCGAAGGGGGAGCCATCACTGTGCGTAGGTTCAGGGCCATTTTGTTGCTGCAAAGAGAAAGAGTGGATTAGTAGAAGGATCATTTGTGAGCTGCATCAAGAAAATTTGCAAGTAGTGGTACCTGTTCCACGGGGATGTCATAGTCAGCATCGAGCTGTTTCAGCAACGGTCCCAGAGCTTTCCTGAAAGCGTGAGTCTTCCACATCGACCACCAGTCTTCAAAGCCATCGGTTGATGAGGCAAAGGTGAGGTCGTTGGGAATTGGGATGGTCAGAGCATCAAAGAAGGAATAACACCTTTGGCTGGTGAGAGGATCAGGCAGATCGGCTCTGCTCTCTGTAAGATGATGGAGAAAGAAATGGGGAGGTACTTGTCCAAGGCCAAATTGCCGAGCCACAACGACTGGCTGGTAGAATTCATACCCAGGCTTGATTATTCTGTTGGATGTACTCATGCCAACTGGAAGGAAACAGGGACGAATCACAGTGGAAAAGAGCTGCCGAGTGCTGGTGTCATCGGCAAAATTGTCTAGCCTGAAGGAGAGTGGGTTTTCAAAATGTTCAGATTCTTCCATGTAAGGAAAGAAGATAGGATTGTCCAGTCCTTGAAAGAAAATACTGAACCATTTAGACGCTTCCTGAGGGGTCAGCTTACTGCCTGGCAGTCTATACAAAGCTTGGCCATAGCTGGTGCATCGGATCTGCTTCCCTTTCACATCTGGGAAGGTGCAGCTCGCCAAAAGGGGGAAGTTTGGGATGTGGTTTTGAAAATACAGCTGAGCCCATAGCTGGATAAACCACCAAGGACCACCTGTTTTGACTGCTATGCCAGAGAACAGCTTGACAGACATCAACTGGAGATATCTATAGACCTCTCCAAGGAACAGTTTGCCGAGGCCAAGTTGAGTGCCCTTGGCCAGTTCGTGGGCTAAGGAAAGATAATTCTTGGTTGGAGCAAGGGAAGGGCCACAAAATATGAAATGTTCCAGCCAGAAGTTGAGAAAGGCTGTGTGTTCTTTCTCTGTGACAGGGCCCTTTGTTTTCATGTGGCGTTGGAGGTAGGCACCCCAGTTCGTGCAGTCTGTTTTAGAAGACAGTTTGTAGGGGACCTTGGTCAGTTTAAAAGCAGAGGGGCTGGGTGATGTAACATCCAGACCAGTAATCATCACCACGTCTAACAGAGTTGGTGACATGGGGCCATGACCGAACATGAAGCAGTTCAGAGCGTCAGACCAGAAGTAGCCGATGGTTTTGAGGAGATTCTCGTGTTTCTCAAGAGGAGACAATGACAAATGCAATGCATCGGCTATTCTCATGGTTTCCCATTGGGATTGGTAAGCTCTAGCTACCCTACTGAACCAAGAGACCCAATGTTCAGGGGGATTAGGCCAGGATCGCAAGCAGTCGGCCCAAGAGTTCAGATCTAGGTCTTGGCTTACGAAGGGGATTCTATTTGCTTCGCGATAAATCAGATGGGCAGGACTAGATTCTGTACGAGGACCAAGGCAGAGAGAATTTGGGAGAGAAGGGTGCGGCAGTAGAATGTCTGAAACCTAAAAAATTTAATGGTGGAATAAGGCATTAATTCAGGTGTTCGCCATTAATTCTGGTCGTGTTCATACTGCGAGAAGTAGGCGTACCTTCAGGCCGGAGACCTCTGGGTTGGTGTTGGACGATTCCGCCATCTAGGTTGCTAGCGGAGATGGATCTATGCAGTTGGGGATTGAGGGGTCTTGTCGCTATGAGCTCAATCTCGTCGGTGGGCAATTGGAGATCTGGGTCGCCCTTTTTGAAGAAGGTCGCAGGTTACCGTTTGAAACTGGAAAATGGCCGTTTAAGTTTGCCTAAGTATGCGACCAAGTTTTGACCTTGTCAAAGTTTTTTTGGGAAAGCCGATGCGTTGCCATCGGCTCTTTGAGATTTGACTTGTTTGACTGTATGAACGCAGTGTGGTGAAGGCCGATACGGTGCTATCGGCTTCTGGAGCATCGACCTATTTTGACTATCGGCGAAATTGGGTCGGGAAAGCAATCTTCGAAAAACATATTTTCATTCATTCATTCAAAAGCTGATTGCTTACAAAAGGCTGATTGATTACAAAAGGGAGCTTACTACTACTGCTACTATTACTGGTTCCTAATCTAGAGGCCGAGGTCGTCGCCGCTGTCGTCGCCGCCGTCTTCTTCGCTGTCTTCAGCGCTGCTGCCGGCGTCGTCTTCGCTGCTGCTGCTGAAGAAGCCAGCGGGGGCCTCCTCGTCCTCGCTGCGTCTTCGGTGTCTCGCTGGACCCGGCGAAGCGCTTCACGGTGGGTACTGTCCGGAGGAGGTGTCCTCCTCCGATTCCTCCTCCTCCGGAGGACTCGGCCCTGTGACCAGGGCGTCGCCGCCGCTTCGCCTCAGTTCCCGTCGGCGAGGAATCGCAGGCCCTCCTCGCCGTCCAAGGACGCTTGCCCTCCGACCAAACGGCGAATCCTCTCGTCCCACCATTGTGGGACGAGAGTATTGTACGCCGTGGTAGTGCTCTGGCGTCGGCTCCCGGTCGCTAATGCTGTTGGAAGACTGGGAGGAACGGGCGGAAGAGGAAGAGGCCATGGCGGAGGAAGAGGGTTTTTCGGCGGAGGAAGAGGGTTTTCTGGCTACTGGAGGAAGATGGGGACTGCGAACTGCTCAGACGAATTTAAATAAGGGGAATAGTGGAGAGGCGGTTCAATGCCATAGCGGTTTCCCAGAATGTGCTGCCAAAATTGTCAAATCATGCACTGCGAAGGAGTTGAGAAGACAGGGCAACATGATGAGGGGGTGGCGTGACGATTCTACTCTGCAACGCGTAACCCGATGTGAAGAAAAAAAAAAGGGGAGGGGGAAGAAAAAACATCAGCAGAGTGGTTTTGGAATTATTATTGCCAAAACCAGGGGGGCATGTGTTATCGCCATATTTTGGCCAAAGGAGGAGATGGGCCGTGATCAAGATGGGTTTGGAAGATACGTATATTCAACGTGTTGTTGAATCGGCCTTGTGCGTGGATTTGGGCTAAATTGCCCGTGTATCTTGTATCGTAGTAGGTTCCGTTTCAGTTTAGGTAAAGATAGAGTTGTAGAGTTATTCCAAAGATAGAAAGTCTCCGGACTATAAATATGTACCTAAGGTTATCGAGAAAAGGAGGACAATCACGTTCGCAACAAACACAATCTCGGCGCATCGCCACCCCTTGTTTCTAGGGTTTCTTTCGGGTAAGTGTCATGCTGCCTAGATCGCATCTTGCGATCTAGGCAGTATTTACTTATGCGTTATTTGGTGTTACTCGTACTGAAGCCTTGTTGATGGCGAGTAATACTATTATCATAGATTTGTTGAGGCTAGCATCGGTGTTTTTTCGCTATAATTGTTTAAGTTATGCTACCTCTAGTTACCTCGCTACCTTTTCACCTTTTCCCAAGTGCAAGGGTAGCACTTTGCTTGATCTTTATTTAGTTGTTACGATCTGTTATAGTTATGCCTTGTTCTCCAAGGTTTAGTTTGATATCCAAGTAGTCAGGCCTTGCAAACGGGTTGAACGATCCAGTAGTACGTAAGGACGTGGTTTACTAGTTCTAGAGAAGTTGTTCCGGTAATTGACTTTACGTCGATTGTTAGGCCTCCTCTAGGGTTAGTTTTCTGTCATCTCTTGTATCTACCAGGCTCAATTACGTGTAGGACGTTCCAGTTACGTGGTGAAAACATTAAACTGTCGTAGATCGATTTAACTTGTAATGATTAAGCAAAACCCCATGTTATCGTAAATCTAATGCAGAACCATGGGATAATCGGCTCCAGCAGCCGATTCACAGGGAAACCTGGGAGCCGGTCACGGCTCGAATTTTACGTATACTTGTTTACCATGCAGGAAATCAATCGGAGCAATCCTTCGCCTTCCTGACCAGGTATAGGTCAGGTGGCACGCCCTCGAACCAAGCCAGGACGTGTGCCGGAGTTTTGCGGGCCGTTGCCCGAGGGACCAGGGCCCACCAGCAGTTCTGGGAGACTCCCGGCTCTTCGTGTTGCTCGTCGCTGCTCGCCGGTGGGTTTTGACAGGCAACAATACCTTGATAAGATTTTAAAGAAGTTTAAAATGGACGGAAGTAAGAAGGGGTTCTTACCTATGTTGCAAGGCAAGACATTGAGTAAGACTCAAAGTCCGGCTTCGGCGAAAGAAAGAGAGATAATGGACAAAGTCCCCTATGCTTCAGCCATAGGCTCTATAATGTACGCCATGCTATGTACAAGACTGGATGTGGCACATGCTATTAGTTTGACTAGTAGGTACCAATCGGATCCAGGTTCGGAACACTGGATAGCGGTCAAGAATATCCTTAAGTACTTACGAAGAACTAAGGATATGTTTCTTGTATACGGAGGTGAAGAAGAGCTCGTTGCTAAGTGTTATGTTGACGCTAGCTTTGACACCGATCCGGATGACTCTAAGTCTCAATCCGGATACGTATTTCTCATGAATGGCGGAGCGGTTAGTTGGAGGAGCTCCAAACAACCTGTGGTAGCGGGATCAACAACGGAGGCCGAATATGTTGCTGCTTCAGAAGCGGCTCAGGAAGCAGTTTGGATGAAGGAGTTCATATCCGAACTAGGAGTGGTTGCAAACGCGTTGGACCCAATGGTGATCTATTGTGACAACAATGGTGACATTGCCAATGCCAAAGAACCAAGGTCTCACAAGCATTCCAAGCATATTAAGCGCCGGTTTCACTCCATCCGCGAGCATGTCAAGGATGGAGATATAAAGATTTGTAAAGTGCATACGGATCTCAATGTAGCAGATCCGTTGACTAAAACTCTCCCTAGAGCAAAACATGATCAATACCAGAACTCAATGGGTGTTAGATTTATCACTATGTAACTAGATTATTGTCTCTAGTGCAAGTGGGAGACTGAAGGGAATATGCCCTGAGAGGCAATAATAAAGTGTTTATTATGTGTATTCCAAGTATATGATAGATGATTATTTTACATGCTATAATTGTATTAATACGGAAACATTAATACATGTGTGTTTAATAAACAAACAGAAAGTTCCTAGTTATGCCTCTCTCATAAACTAGCTCGTTGATTAACAAGATGATCAAGGTTTCCTGATCATGGACATTGGATGTTGTTAATAACGGGATCACAACATTAGTGTAATGGTGTGATGAACATTCATCCGAAGTATAGCATTACGATCAAAGTCATTGAGTTTATATTGCTATAAAAACTTACGAAGTGATCCTAATCCTTAGACCATGAGATCATGTCAATCACTAACACCGTAAGAGTTTCTTGATAACATCAAACGTCACACCATAACAGGGTGATTATAAAGATGGATTCAGAACTAATAAAGTGTTATGTTGAGGCTCATGGATCGAGAGTTGTAACACCCTCAGAATCGGACCTATGCAAGTTTGAGCAAAATTCGCCAAACCCGCATAGAAACGATTCAAAGGTGCCCACCAGGCACTTTCGTGCGGGTGGAAAACGAAGTAATAGCATTACACAACAGTCCTCGATGGGACCTGAGCAGATTTATACAACAGTGACTCGAAGAGTCAAGGATACAGATATAATATACAAAGATCCAAATCACCTTGAAATCGATATAGCGTCCGAGTACGGACAAGATGCAAATGGGGCTAAGAGCCCTGAAGAATAACCAATGGCGTCCATAATCCTGCCAAAGCCGGAAGGGTAACCCTAACGACGCGTCGATCTCAAAACCTGCTTAAACATAAGGGGTGCCAAAAGGGCAAAGGAAAAAAAAAGAGGCGTCGATCGAGGCCAAGACACGCGAGGCTAGAATTGGCGGTCCTCGCCTACATAGGTATGGTGGACTGGCGGCGGCAAAGATGCACTAAACAACCTATAGAGACTCGATACTGGCGTAATCGAGGGGTAAGAAGGACCTATTCGGATCCAACCTGATACTATCATCAAACAAACCCACCCTGGCGTTTCCCCCTCGAGACCGTCGAGGAAGTCAACCGAGGAACTCACACGGTTGGCAGTTTTACTTATACAGTTATAGTTGTGGCACTTTACTAGTCAGGTTTAGATAATCGTCCTGATAAAATAAGCAGTGGGTACTTTTAACTAATCATTCTGTGATAGTTGCAACAATTACTAATCAGATACATTTAACATGAGATAACCCTTAAACCCGGTAGTTGTTGTCACTTTTATTCAGCCATTTCGTTGTAGTTGCAATACTTACTAGTCATATACAATTGTCGCAAGCGACAACCAACAAGCAATTGTGGGCAGTATTAATTAGCCATTCCATTATAGTGGAGCTGATTACTAGTCATTATAAGTCAAATTTATAGCAGTAAACTTTAGTTATGCTTGTCTATGATCGAGATACTGTGCTCCAAGTCGTCCATATCCATGGACACGGCCGAGAAAGTTTTACCGGCGGTGCACCAATAGCAACACACGCTCGATCAACCTCGGAAAAACCAAATCAAAACCCAACGAGGCTTTCACATGAACAATCACAGGATTCAGAAATATTTCAGGGGCCACCCTTAAGTAGAATCCATAGCGGAGTAGACAAGCTCATGACGGCCTCAAGGTGCTTTGGGGGTGAACGATCGAGAACCCCAAACGGGGCTTGTCGACACAGCGGAATCGTGTCCCGATCCTAACAAGATGCGCGATTACAATCGTAAATAAAGCAAGAAAGCATGGCATAAGTACAGGATCGTAAATAAAACCTCAAACTAGTTTGTGGCCCCAAGAAATAAGTCCGAATCAAGCTCGGCTCGGGGGTCCCATATACCTCCCGGATGTGGATAGCGCGCAAAATCAAGGAACAGGTATCAAGTACTCGGGGTCTTACGGGACACAAGTGGGCGTTCGGAAACCAAATATTATCTATCACCCACCGATGCCTCTGCTTATTCAATTTTAGTTGTTAAACAGAAATTAAAGTGACGATAAGTAAAACTAGAATCCTCTCCAACATCAACATGCGGCAATACATCAGCAACTGTGGCATATGACGACTCACATCAGCACTTGAGCAAGCAACTACGACGCGCAAGTCCAACTATCTACCAAACAACAGGTAATAGGATGTGTCCAAGGCGATATAGGGCTGCAAGGGATTTCACGGGTACGAAACTAGAGCATCGCAACACAGATAGCAAATAGATCAACAGGAAGGAGTAAATTATTATAAAGTAAGATAGGTAGAAAGAGGGAGATGCTCGCCTGAAAACATTGTCGAAGGTTTTCCCCGAAGATCGGGTCGACACTCGCATCAACTCAACGGCCTTATCCGCGAAGAAGCAAAACACTAGAAGAAACACCGGATGCAACATTTAATACACGGCAGAAGATCGGCATGATGCATGGATGATGTATGGCATGGCAAAGGTGCGATGCAATTAGGTCATATTAAGTGGAACCGGGGTCCCGACAATTAATTAGGTGGTTCAAGTTATTTAGAACCCTCGCAATTTAAATGTTGTTATAACAAGGCAAGATAAGATACCGGTTCTCTACCCAAGTTTAAATGAGGCCGATATGAGACTAGATTTGCCCGCATATGGGCCCCATATTTAATTATTAGGTGAATCGGCATAAGGCCCCCATACCAATGCTATGCATGCGGGAATGACAATTCAATATGCAATCAAGTTGTTATTATGTTATAAAATAGGGTTCGAGGAAAAAGGGGCACACATTAGAGGTCTCGACGATCTTGGGTTCCGGGGTTCGGGGTCCGGGGTCGGTCTCAGGGTCCAGGGTTCGACGGTTCCGTTCTCGGGTATCGGGATAGGTCTTGGCGCATCCGGGTGCGGGACTTGGGGTCATGTTATCGGTCTTGTCGTCTCTCGCGGGGACCTTGACGTTCCGGGAGGCGCACTTGGTCTAGCGTCGGGGCGCATCGGGTCCTTCCGGGTCGGTGCCGTTCTTGTCGTTGCGAGGATCTTGTCGGGTCGTCGGTCTTGTCGTTCCGTAGCGCAGATCTTGGGAAGGTTCGGGGTTACACGGGTGCGGCTCAACAACCGGACTCCGGGAACGGTTCTTGGCGTCCGGCTGCGGTTTGACGCCTTCGGTTCCTCGGCGACGTCTTGGTGTCTTCGATGGATAACTTGGTGTATCCGTGTTGGGGTTCTTGTCGGGGTCCTCGGCTTCGGGCGTCTGACGTCAGTAGACCTTGGCGATTCCCTGAAGGAGGCCTTGGTGTTCCAGTCTTGTGTCGATCCCCGGATGCCGCGAAGTGGCCTGCGAATATAGCGGCGCGTGTCGAAGATCTTGTCGGTGGCCTTGTCAACGGGAAGATCTTGTCGCCTGGGACCTCTGCCGAAACATCTATGGAAGATCTCGGCATGGGCGATTCTCGTCGGGGTCATCCGGGTGGCCTTCAACAACACATGGGCACCACCAAGCACAACAAGAGACTGAAACAGCAGGGTACTACAGCACCAACCCACGCAGCACTACCAGATGAAAACCTGACGTGCTCGAGGCAGGGAACGGGCACAGCCGACGCAAGGGGGCCGAGGATGATGCGCCAGGGAGGGTAGAGGCGTGGAACCACGCGAGCCTGGAGCAGCGGACGCGTCAATCAGCGGAGGACCAGCGGCAACGAGGGCGAGGACGGCGGAGACGATCTTGGCGGCGGGCGGGCGAGGAGCGAGGGGGCGGCGGCGACGGCAAGGACGGAGGGACGCGGCGGGGGAGGTGGCGGTGGGAGGCCAGCGGCGCTCCGGGCGCAGAGGGTGCGAGGGTCGGGACGGGCGGGGGCGGGCCCGGAGCGGGAGGCGCGGGGTGGGCGCAGGGCGGACGCAGCTCCGGAGAAGGTCGGAGAGGAGGCGGCAGTGATGGTGAGCGGAGGAGGCCCGGCGGGCAGACGCGGGGTGAGCGGGCCAGAGCGGAGAGGGGCCGGCGACTGAGCACGGCGGTGGCGAGCGGGGCGCCCGAGGGAGAGGACCGGCGAGGCGGGGAGGAGCAGGCGAGGAGAGCTAGGGGCTTGGCGGCGCCGGCGGTGAGAGGGTTCGTCGGGGCGAGGGAGGCCGGTGCGGGGGGGAGGGACGCAGAGAGGCACGGAAGGTTGAGGGAGAAGGGAGAGGCTACGCGGGGAGTGGGTGGGGCCGGCTCGCGTGCGCGTGTGCGTGAGCGCGCGGTGGGGAGGGGTTGGGAAGAGAAACAGTGAGCGGTAGGTGGGGATATGGGTGGGGCCAGGCGTGTGGGGAGGGGTCCCATGGGACAGAGGGGGTGAGTTGAGTGGGCTGGGGCTTGGGTGTGTGTAGTGCGTGAGTGGCTGTGTGTGTTAGGATGAGGGAGAGAGAGGAGAGAGAGGGGGGTGGGGTGAGTTAGACTAGGTGGCAGAGTATGATTGGAGGGGGAAGAGGGACAGCTGAGGTGGCGAGCACCGATAGGTTGGGGTGATGTGGCTGCTAGGGGAGGGTAGATTTTTGGGTGGCTTTAGGATTAGATGGGGTAGGCAGGTTGGACCGTTTAGAAAATCTGGGGCGGTCGTTCGGGTCGGGTTGGCCCGTTCGACTGCCCCTACTAAAATAATTATAAATTTTATTTGTGTTAATTGGACTATTTGCAAACCGATAGCGACAAAACAAAATACTCCGGAGCCCCGGGGTTTGGCGTTTGAATAAAGATGGGGCGTAAGGAAAACAAATCTGGTTTTTGCGAAATAGTTTTGGCAACCAATGCATGATGATGACGATGCAATGCTCAAATTCAACGCGATTTTCTAGTAGTGGTTTTGCGGGATGCCACAAGAGTGGAATTTGTTCATCCCGATGACGGATAGATATACTCTGGGCCCTCTCGGTGATATCACATTGATTAGCTTGCAAGCAAGTGATTTGATCACTATAATGTTATATCACGGGAACGGGAAAAGAGTGCATGTCAGTAACGATATCAAACTAGGTATGGAGATACCGAAGATCGAATCTTGGACATGTAATATATCGTGAAACAAAGGGATTAAGATACTAGCGTAAAAGGTTCCGACGATCACAAGAAAGTCATCGTTGAATGTGTGGGAGTCAGTATGGGTCTCCAGATCCCGCTTCTGATTATTGATCCGAGAGGGGTCTCGATCATGTCCACATTATTCGCGAACCGTAGGGTGACACACTTAAGAGACACCGACATCCAATTGGAGCAAAAGTTTCATGCCGAAAGAATGAACAAGCGCAGGAATTTATTTCACTAGATACCGAAACAGGTTTTCGGGTGAAATTGCATAAAGTGGTTATGCATGTGAAATGGAATTCTAGCAAGGGGTTATTTGTGAATGTTTGTCATTAAAGTAATTGAAAAAATTCTGAATAAAATAAAAGAGTTTTATTTAATGAGAGTTTGCATTAAATTTGGTGGAAATTTAGTGGGAATTTGAGTGGAGGGAATTTAAAGGACATTTTGTGAGTGGAGTGTCCACCCACATGAATGAAGGAGGGGAGGGGGCAGACCCCATGGCCGGCGGCCACCCCCTTGGGTGCTGCCCCCCCCCCCTCCTCCTATAAAAGGAGCCCCCTCCTCACTTGTCTCTCACACCTCCTCGTGAAGGATCTCTCTCCCCCTCTAGAATTTATCCCCCATGGTCTCGGACTAGCGAGATACATGTTCCCGGTGGCTATTCGGCAAGAAAGAGTTGTGCTTCCGCTGCATCGCTGGAGCGAGGAGGCGAGGTTGCTCGGTGCCTCGAACGTGTGTGCGAGCACGGATGCGCTGCTGATTTGCGGCGCTAGGACTTCCTCTCGATCTTGAGATCAGCAAGATATCATCTACATCAACCACGAGTTGAACTCGTTAAGCTTTGTCGGTCTTCAAGGGTATGTTCTCTACGGATATACATCCGCCCGTTGTTTGTATCTAGTAGATAGATCTTGGTACGTAGTTCCCATCGTAGGAAAATTTTTGTTTTCTATGCTGCGAACCCTACAATAGTTCATCTTGCAGGAGTAGGGGTGTCACCTCGCCAAGAGGGCCCCGAACCTGGGTACATCTCTGTGTTTGCAGTGCATCGTGCCCAACTCGTTGCGTGAGCCACCGAATGCATTCGTGTGTTCCTTCTTTGCCATCCCCGATGGCTCTGCCGTGTTCCACACCACGACAGAGTACGCCTTACATCTGAATCTGATTCGTTCGTATGGAAGTTAACAACTTCGGGACTATTTACAGTCAAATCAATGTATGTGGATTTTTTGAATGTTCACACAAAGTTCCTTCGGCGTTAAATTTGGAAAATGAAAGTGCCACTAAAAATTAATTTTTTATGTGGTTTCTTTATCGAAAAGTGTTGTTAACAAAAGACAACTTAGCTAAGCGTAATTGGAATGGTTGTAACAAATGTTGTTTCTGCGATTCATCGGAATCTATACACCATTTGTTTTTTGTTTGTCCCTTTATTCGTCTTGTTTGGAGAATTGTTGAGTTCACTTTTAATCTTGCACCTCCGACCAATATAACAAATATGTTTGAAAATTGGCTAAACGGAGTTGCAAAATGTGAGAAAGATAGAATCCGTGTTGGAGTATGTGCTATGTTATGGTCTATTTGAAATTCTAGGAATGATTTGGTCTTTAACAAATCTGGAACGATCAACTTTATACAGGTAATTCACATAGCTACATACTGGATCCATTTGTGGTCCTATCTACTCCCAGAGGACCAGCGGGGCCCCTATGGATTTTGGGTGCGGCCATCTGGTGACGGTCACATGGGATATCTACAACCAAGTTGGATGGCGGCATTCTAATAGGCTAGATGTTGCTTAAGCGACCTTTGTTTTTTATTTTAAGTGGATCATTTTAGTAGCTACTTTGATTGATCCTGAATTTTGTAATAATTAACGTTTTGCTCTCTTTTATGAGAGACTTTTGAAACTTGCAATAAAAAGGCTGTGTGCATCAATATGCAAGATAGACGGGTAGTCCAAAAGTTCTTGTATGCATAGATGAACCGAGAATGGGTGGCCGAGAAATATGCAAGCCCAGTGTACCACATCTGCTTCAGTAGTTTCAAGGGAGCAACTCACATAAGTACATATGAAGACGAACAAGGAAAAATGGATCGGATGTTTGTGTCATTACTGCAAAAATTGTTTTTCTTGGAATAACATAAGTGTGATCGAGGGACACTTGATTCAACGGTGCTTCATAGATTGATACAATTGTTGGATTAAACACGCGAATCCAAGCCCAAACAAAGACATTGTAGTTGTAATGAGATGGCAGACCCTGATGCTGAGATGGCAGCTAATGATGAGATGACAGACCCTGATATGGAAAATGATGAGAATGAGATGCTACTAGTTCCTAAATATGAAGACGAAGTTAATGCGATGTTGTTCAAGTGGCCCACCTGTGTGCAATGTTGCGTCCGATGGTCCACTTTCAAAAGAGTACTCCAAACCTTACTATAGTTGACTCAAAGATCCAGTTGTGTCCAAATTGTAAAGTTCACGGCGCGGACGAGACGGGAGCGAGAGGATTGGGTTGGACGTGATACTGCTCGCTGTTGGTGTATACGTTTTTGGTAGTGCTCGCATTGCGACGGACACAACGCTAGTCTTAAGGAAAAACAATTATAGTATTAGAATTTTGGTTTTCCGAAGACTAAAATATAAAGTTGTACGCTGGTTCTTAGCTTATATTTGTTTTATACTACAAGAGACCCACTAAACACTGGATAAATAATTCCACGGTGAATGTTGTAACGCACACACGAATTCGTGGTTCGGGAACTAGAAGTAGTGGGGATCTGCTGATACATATAATTACCTCACGTTGATAGAGAGCGTGCTAGGCACCAGTAGTAGTAGTAGCAGCAGCACTGTTGAGCTTGGCAAGAAACTCGTGCAAGTTCCGATGGCTAGAGCCGCCCACGGCGACGGCCTTGGTCGCCTCCTCGCGCAACTCGGCAGCCTTTGCCGAAATCGCCTCGTCGGCCATCACCAGCTTCACCTTCTCAGCTATCTCCGCCCCGCTCACCACCATGTCATCCCAGCGCCAGTGCTCCACCCACAGCCCGAACCCGCCGCTCCGGATCACGGTTGCGATCATGCGGTGATCACCCACGCTCGGCCATGCCAGCATCGGCACGCCGTACATCACCGACTCGTTCATCGAGTTCCACCCGCAGTGGGTTAGGTACAGCCCGATTGCCGGGTGCTTGAGGACGGCCTCCTGGTCCACCCACTCCTTGGTCACCAGGCCACGTCCCTGCACACGGCCCGAGAACCCGTCGCCCAGCACGTCCCTCAGCTCCGCGGTGTCCTCTCGGTCCACCATCGTCGTCTTCACCACCCACAGGAACGGGCAGCCGCTGGCCTCCAGCCCAGCGCCGATCTCACGGAGCTGCTCCAGCGCCGCCGCGTAACGGTTGCCGAAGGCCACGTACACGACCGAACGCGGCGGCTGCTCGTCCAGCCAGGCAATGGCTCCGTCGTTATGGCTTCTGCCCGTCGTCTCCAGCGGGCCGACGGCATACACCGGCGGGAACCCAGGAACGACCTTGCCGCCGCGCAGGGCAGCGAGCGCGTCCGGCTCCAAGGCATCGAACGTGGTGACCACAATGCCGTCGGCAGCGGCGATCGAACGGCCGTTGGCGATGAACTGCTTGGTGAAGAGATTGTCGGGGTTGCGCAGCATCTTCGGGGGGTAATCCACCGGGACGAGTCCAATGCCAGGGACATGGACGTCGCCGGCAAGGTAGTCCCCGTCGGCAGTGCCGTCGAGGTAGGTGGGGAAGTATGCGAGGAATGACAGCATGGCTGCGCAGGAGATGAACAGGACGTGGCATGGAAGCTTCAGCTCCTCCTTGGCTATGGGGATGACCTGAGAGGCCAAGGTCACGTCCGTGATCACAGCTGACGCGCGCGGCGTGGCTCCGGCGATCATCGGGCCCAGGAGATGGGCTGACCGACGCAGGGACTCCCACTGACGGAAGAAGGGATCAGCGCCTGCAAACTCAGAGTTGTCCAGCGGGAGGAGCTTCCATTCGATGCGTCGGATCGCCGGAAAGGCTGCGAAGAGGCCCGCGTAGTGCTCCGCCTCGGCCTCAGAGACCGTCGGGACGGCGGTCACCACGGAGATTTCCACGCCACCGGTGTTGGCCAGGGCGGCGATTAAGCGCGAGCACTGCAGGAGGTGGCCCATGCCGGCACTCGCCACGAACACCAGGTGCGGTGCGCATCTGCTCCAGTTGCCGGAGATGGGCGTCGCCATTAAGTGTTGCTCGTGTTTTGTGTGGAGACTGTAGAGTCTTGTGTCGTCTGTGTAGCCCGAGATCCAGTCGTTTTAATAGGAGAGAAGTACGCACCTTTTTTTTTCTGAAGTTGATGTCCCACTCGGTAGGCTACCATGCATCTATCATCTATGGTTGTTGGAATCTATATTCCCATCCAAACTATTAGCTCCGTTTTATAATATAAGCAATTTTTAGCAAACTAAAAATAGCTTACAAAAAATGCTTATATTTTAGAACGGAGGGAGTACTCTCTTCGTAACTGAAACAAGTAGAAAAATGAAATCGAAAATATTCGGAGATGACTATGAAAACACCTTTCTGGATCCTCGAATCGAAAGAGAGATTGAGAGGGATCAAAAATCCTAATTCTCGCTATTTGGAATGGATCCGATTCTATTGAGTCTGACTCATAGTGATCATTTCTCTTTAGCAAAGAATGACCTTGGTTATCAAAGAATTGAACAAGCTCAATTCATGCGTGATTCTAGATAATCCACTTGGTTGCAAAAAAATAGTTAGAAATGCGAGGTACCTGCTCAATGTAAGTGCAGAAGGGTAGAAAGGCTGATCCAAATTTATTGCTGCAGCTATCTATTTAATGTAGAAGAATTTTCATTTTAGAATCGAAGGTTCATAATATAAAATAGAAAAGTTCTTTGCTTTTACCCATTTTTATAATAATAATTTTTTGGAATTAATACAGAATTTAATTTAGCAGGCGGAGTACTAAAGATTTCATCGAAAACTGTGATTTGGAACCTGTTCTTTACATGAACCCTCTTAACTAAGATTTTCTTATTTATACATGTTCTAATGTTTTCTTTTTTTTCTGTTCTAGCTTGGTTATTCCATCTAGCCGAGCCATTCATTCCTTTTTATGAAAGAAAGATAGGGGACGGTGTACTCCTTCTATTTGAATCGTAGTTTGAAACCAAACAAACTTCTCCTTAGGAGGATAGATGGGGCGATTTAGGTGAGATCCCAAAAAGATAAAGATCAGATAGATTCAAACCGCAATTGCAAAGGTAATAACTACTATGCCAGCTCAAATCACGATCTTCACCAACTTGGATGACATGAATTTGTCTAGGCTATAAATACAAGCAAATTTAGATAAATACAAGTCATTTATTTTTTGGATGAATGGGGTATAAAAACATTGTTTGACAAGTTACAACGGGTTGGTTGGTTGGGTTTCTTTTATTTTATATTTTATTTTATATTTTGGTTGGCTTTTGAATTTTGAGTAGATATTGTTGGATGATGGTATAATCTAAAAGTCAAAGTCGAAAGCATATCTTTATGTGCATTGATGGCTTATAAGACAAGTAGAAAAACGCCAGTTTAGTCTATAAAAGGTGCCACGGATGTTAAGTTTTGGTCACAAACTTGTAAATAGTAAATTTCGGATCATGAAGTTGTCACGCCCGTGCATTCTGGCCAGTCCGTGACGGCGCCGTCGAAACCATGAAAGAACATGATGACGTGGCATGTCGATGCCATTGTGTTAACACAAATGACCTGATGCTATGAAAAAATCACCGTCCTAGATCAATATTGAGTCCCCAACCAAAGCAGCCTAGGTAAAAAAAAAGGATAAACATAGTGATTCATTCCATCTCCGAGCACAGCAGCCTAGGTAAAAAAGACAAACGTAGCGAGCCAACGCATAGGGTGCAGCTCTCCTCCGTTGATTCAAGGTTCACCTCCGCCTGTCCATAGGTCGGTGACGAAGGCGTGTCACCGCCCTATAGGAAGATGGCTACCGTGCCATATGGAATTTATCAAATTTTGCACATTAATATCTATATTTCTTAACTGAATTGCATGTCAAATTGATCAAATACTTAAAATATATATGTACAGTCTGCTATCTATGGGTAAATCATACAAACTTTTATATGGTCATACATGCTATTTATCTACAGCCTAATGTTACGTCATAAAATTTAAAATGTTTGAAATATATATTAAATACTGAAATCTAACCGAATTTAAACCTGCTAGAAATATCCATTATATAACTAAATTTAAACCTACATGATTGAATTTAATCTAGCATTACAAAAATCAAGAGGTTTCCCACAATATTACAGTAGATGCCCCACACCTACTACTGATCGTGATGTTTTAACGGCTGTTTTGATGGCACCGTCATAATTTGATCAGAATACACGTGTGTGGCAACATCATGATTAGGAATTCACGATTTGCAAGTTTGTGACCAAAACGCACATCCGCGGAAATTTTATAGACCAAACTGACGTTTTTCTCTAACACAAAAGTAAAAGACCAGAAATAAGATCAACCAAATAGCACAAATAATAGTGTGGATATTTATGGGAAAATATGACCGTTGAGCCTGCTTGCTCTCGCGACTATGAAGGCGACCTACTCGCTCTCGCAACTATGAAGGTGTTTCCCTGGCCTCCGATCGCCTTTGTCGACCTCGCCGCTCCCGGTGGTGTTGGAGGTTATAGGGCCAATTTAATCTAATCGCTATCATCCGAGGCTATGAAAGTGTATTTTAGGTATTTCAAGGGGATAGATTCAGGCATATGTACGAGATCGGGATTTTTTTCTCCCGCATGATGGGAAGATACTATGGACCAACTCGATGAGATTACATCCATGAAGCCGCCCAGCGTATGAATAGGGTTTTGAGGATGGAATATCATGGGAACGAGTTAAATAGCACTTGTCGGTAGCGAGATTGAACTAGGTATGATGATATCGACGATCGGATCTCGGACAAGTCAAGTATCAAAGGAACAACGGGAATTGGACTCAACATTTATGGTTCAACGACATATATTCATGGAATACGCAGGGGTCATTATGGGCATCCATGTCCTGCTGATGAGCACTAGTTAGAGAAGCGTGTCGACCATGTCTGCAGTGTTCTCGAATTGTAGCATAACACACTTAAGGATTTGATGACTCATTGAAGATAATTTTGGAATCATCGGGATCACCGAAAAAAAGATAAGAGAGAATCAAAAGTGTTCCATGAGAATCTGAAAGATGTTCGGAGTGATCTGAAGGTGAAGCTGTTTTGGAGCATAGGGAATTAAATAATATGTATTTAATATAATTAATAATAAAATATATTTTATTTAATATTTTAGGGGCAGACTAACTTAATGGGCCAAACTCCTGAAGGAGGGCCCATGTAGGGGCTAGCCGTCCCATATGGATAAGGATGGGGTGGCGCCTAGGGTTTGGGGGTAGGGCCCACCTGTGGCTGCCGCCTCCACCCAATGGCTGGCCGCCCCTCCTCCTAGGGTGCACCCCTTCCCCTTATATAAGGAGGGGCGTGGGGGATGGTAGGTACACAATTCCCAAGCCTAGAGGCATCCCCTCCCCTTTGGCTTCACTCTCTCTTTCTCATTGTCTTTCGAGCACGTGGGAGACGACTTCATCGCTGCACGTTGTCTCACTGTTGGTACCCCGATCCAAATGATCTATTTCAGCAATCTTGGCTGGATCGGAGAAATCGGGAGTCTTTGTTGAGCATTGTATGTGTGCGAAACTACGGAGGTGCTGGCAGTTATGGCACCTAGTCGTTGTGCGACGATCAACATGACCTTGAGGTCGGCTACATTATTTGACTACATCATTCACGTTCATCGTGAATGCTAAACTCTTTCTATCTACAAGGTTATGTCATCGAAACCTTCCCGTTACAACATTATATTACTCCAGATAGATCTTGGCAGCTGGCGTACGCTAGTTAGAAAAGTTATTGTTTTCTGCTGCGAACCCCTACACCTTAGCCATTCTGGTATCCCCTTGAGCTATAAAAGGTGGAACCTAGCAGATAGGGGGAAGAGTTGATCCAATCAAACTGAGATCCGATGCAGAGACAACATAGAGAGGATAAAGAGGGGAGACTGGAACAGAAAACTTCAGAGAGGGGGGTGTCCCAGCGAGTCGCCTCCGGGAGGAGTTGTTCATCCCTTACCTCGGTACATCAGCAAGTGATCGTCTCCCTGTACCCCCGATTGTAACACGCTTCATCCTACCCGACTAGCAATAGAATCAGACATGCATGACGTAGGGTTGTTAGCCTTCGCGAGGTGACTAAAATCTTTGTGCGTTCTTGGCAAGGAGAAACCTTGGATGTGTTTGCGATCCCACTTTCGAACAAATAAAGGGGGATATGTTGTATCACTGGTGTTCATGATCTCGCACACGACATTGTTATACATGAATCCTTTCAACAAACATCTTAGTCAAACTATATCGGCTAACATTTAACTAAGTAGACACTACCACCACCCCCACCCCACACCACCACCTGGTAGAAATATGTTATAGGTGCCGGCAAAAACACAACATTCAGAGCCACTTCTGAAAAACACTATCAAAAAGCACGAAGCCAACAGGCTCACAAAGGTCTATGCTATTCATCGAATCAGCTCATTCATCATAGCTCAAAAACTACTGTACCTTCCTTCAAGACAATGCTACCAAGTGTTCGGCAAGTTAGCAATTGTTTTGGGGAGTGGATGTAGCCTAGCTCAACTGGTTGGGGGAGTGAATGTCCAAACCCAACATCTGGGTTTAAATCCTCACGGATACAAATTTAGGTTCCTATTTATACTTGAGGACCGGGTTATCCTGGTACTCATGCAATTTATTTTAAGGACCAGGCTTGGTGTTTAACCAAGTTTAAAAATTTCGGTACTCATGTTTAATGGTTGTGTGCATCCTAGCTGGTGCAAAGGTCGGGGAAGTGAAATTCTCCCTCCATTTTAGATACGAAAAAGCACCCCTCCGGTACTAGAAAAACGCCCCTCCCGTGGCACACCCCAAGGCGTCACCGGGGGTTCCCTGATCATGCCGCCAACCCTCCCCCTCTCCGATCTACCACCCTTCCGCCGCTGCCGCCGGCACCGTCCATAGTGGCGGCGGGCCCGCACTACTAGGAAAACGGCTATAGGTAATCAACACATCCGTGGATCACATGGTTGAAGTGCCCCACGGCTAAAACAGGCGTGGCTCACCAGTGGGCAGTGCCCTACTAGTAACTAGAACAACCGTGGCGCACATGACTATAGTGCGCCACAGATGTGTGTGGGCCAGGGGCCTGTTGGCCGCACGCCAAACATCTGTAGCGCACTACGGTCATGTGCGCCACGGTTGTTAGTCTCATCTGTGGCGCACATGGGGGGGTGCGCTACGCCTAAGCGCACGCCCCCTCTGCTGTGAAACGGCCACAAACTTCTGTGGCGCACTCGGCCTAGTGCGCCACTGGGAGTAGGAACATCTGTGGCGCACATGGCCTAGTGCGCCACAGTTGTTTCTACTCCCTGGCACCACGGCGTGTGCGCCGGATGTGTCGATTTTTTAGGACAGCACTTTATGTGCACATGTGTGACCACATCACCACCCACTTCACTTTCCCTTCTTCTTCCTCCTTAGATCTAGTCGGGATCTTCTCCTTCCCACATCAATTTCTCCACCCATTCACCATTTTTAGCATGTAAAACTTGCTTTGGATGTTACATAAGTAATAGAGGAGGTCTCGTATCTCATCTCCTTCTCCGTCGACGCTGCACCTCTCCTTTCCATCTTTCTCGCGATCGGTCTCTCATCTCGGTAAGTTGTCCATGTAAGGATGTGTTCATGTGTATATGGATGATGCATGTGCTCATATGTATGTAGATGATCGATGCTCATGATGTGTGTATGTGTGGAGAGGATCGATGGTCATATGTGTGTGTATATGGAGAGTATCGATGATGCTCATGCATGTGTGTATGGAGAGGATAATGATATGTTCATGTGTGTATGGATCGGTCTCTCTCTCTCTTATGTTTGTATGTGAACAAGTTGCCATTTGTTTTGCCAAAATGTTGATTCATTTCCATTTTGGCAAGACTTTGGCATTCATAAAGGTCCTAATTTTAGGATAGGTCATGCGAAATTTTCTATCGACCATTGCATGCATGCATTCATTATGTGGTTCTAATAGACTTCAAAATTGTACCGTGTACATCGTGCGAGCAAAATGGTCCGCATAATGGCCGAAGGCATTGTGGCTAGATTTTTGAAATGTGCGACGGCCGACATGATACGAAATAACAAGACAGATATAAGATGTCCGTGTAGAAGATGCAAACTCAATGGGTGATCGACCCGATTCCGGAATCTCGGCACCTGCTCCGCCATGGTTTCATGGATGGATACACTCGTTGGATAAGCGATGACGTAGATGATGGAGACGCTGAAGAAGGTGGCCAACATGACGATGATCATCATCACGGCGAGAACGGGAGAGATGATGAAGAGTCTCCTGGAGATGGTGAAGGTGCGGAAGCAGACTGGGATGATGATGATCTAGATGGGAGGCGGGCAGCGATGGAACAACGTCGGTGGTCGGGACCCTTATGTGCAAGAGCTGCTTCTCAAGCGGGCATTTAGTAACGCCAGGGATGCCGCTAGAGAGAAAGCCAAGCTTGCGCAACTTGAGAAAGACGCGGTTACTCCATTGTATGAAGGATGCAGGCCCGATGATACCCGTTTGAATGTAACGCTCAAGGCTATGGAGATGAAGGCAAAGCACAAATTGAGCGACAAGCTTGACGATATGATGGCATTCAGCACGATCGTCTCCCGGAGAACACATGTCCAACTAGTATCGAGGATGCCAAGAAAATCGTCATCCTCTCGATCTACACTTGCGTTTAGGGTCGCAGCATAGAAAACAAAAATTTTCTCGATGTGAACTATATACCAAGATCTATTTATACTAGATACAAACAACGGGCGGATGTATATCCGTGAGAACATACCCTTGAAGACCGACAAAGTTTAACGTCCCACTCGTGGTTGATGTAGACGATCTCTTGCCGATCTCAAGATCGAGGAAGTCCTAGCGCCGCAAATCAGCAGCGCATCCGTGCTCGCACACGTTCGAGGCACCGAGCAACCTCCGCCTCGCTCCAGCGATGCAGCGGAAGCACAACTCTTTCTTGCGAATAGCCACGGGAACATGTATCTCGCTAGTCCGAGACCATGGGGATAAATTCTAGAGGGGAGAGAGATCCTTCACGAGGAGGTGTGAGTGAGAAGTGAGAGGAGGGCTCCTTTTATAGGAGGAGGAACCCAAGGGGTGTGGCGCATGGGGGCTGCCCCCTTGCCCTCCCCTCTTCATGTGGGTGGACACTCCACTCACAAAAATCATCCAAATTCCTCCACTCAAAATCACCCTCAAAGATCCCATTAAATTTCCACCAAATTTAATGCAAACTCTCATTAAATAAAACTCTTTTATTTTATTCAGAATTTTGTCAATTACTTTAATGACAAACATTCACAAATAACCTTGCTAGAATTCTATTTCACATGCATAACCACTTTATGCAATTTCACCCGAAAACTGTTTGTATCTAGTGAAATAAATTCTCGCTTGTTTATTCTTCGGCATGAAACTTTTGCTCCAATTGGATGTCGGTGTCTCTTAAGTGTGTCACCCTACAGTTCGTGAATAATGCGGACATGATGAGACCCCTCTCGGATCAATAATCGAAGCGGATCTGAGACCCATACGACTCCCACACATTCAACGATGACTTTCTTGTGATCGTCGGAACCTTTACGCTAGTATCTTAATCCTTTGTCTCACGATATATTACATGTCCGAGATTCGATCATCGGTATCTCCATACCTAGTTTGATCTCGTTACGACATGCACTCTTTTCTCGTTCCGTGATATAACATTCTAGTGATCAAATCACTTGCTTGCAAGCTAATCAATGTGATATCACCGAGAGGGCCAGAGTATATCTATCCGTCATCGGGATGAACAAATTCCACTCTCGATCCATGAGCCTCAACATAACACTTTATTAGTTCGAACCCATCTTTATAATCACCTGTTACGGTGTGACGTTTGATGTTATCAAGAAACTCTTCGGTGTTAGTGATTGACATGATTTCATGGTCTAAGGATTAGGATCACTTCGTAAGTTGTTATAGCAATATAAACTCAATGACTTTGATCGTAATGCTATACTTGGATGAATGTTCATCACATCATTACACTAATGTTGTGATCCCGTTATTAACAACATCCAATGTCCATGATCAGGAAACCTTGATCATCTTGTTAATCAACGAGCTAGTTTATGAGAGAGGCTTAACTAGGAACTTTCTGTTTGTTTATTAAACACACATGTATTAACGTTTCCGTATTAATACAATTATAGCATGCAAAATAAACATCTATCATATACTTGGAATACACATAATAAACAATTTATTATTGCCTCTCAGGGCATATTCCCTTCAACGTTAGATATCACGTATGCATCAACGATTGCATCATTTATCGGGGCGAGGATGCAGAGAAAACCACATGTCCGGTGTGCGGCGTGAGTCGATACAAGAAAGGGAAGAAAGCACCTCGAAAAGTGGTACGGTACTTTCCTATCACCCCTCGTCTGCAGCGCTATTTCGCGGACCCTAAGGAAGCGAAGCTCATGCGATGGCATGCGGAACGGAAGAAGCCAGGAGATGATGATGACCCGAAAGGATGAGCTTGGCGCACCCTTGATGATAGCGATGGAAAGCATTGGACCTCGAATTCCAATGTGGAGATTCGAGGAACATCGGGCTTGGTGCGAGCACCGATGGACTCAATCCGTTCGGTAGCAGCCGACGCCTGAAGACTTGCTGTGTTTGTATGGATGTACAACCTCCCTCCATGGTTGTGCATGAAGAAGAAGTACATACAAATGAGTATGCTAATTCAAGGGCGAAACAACCTGGTACCGACATCAATCATCTCGGGCTGTTGAAAGAGCTAGCCACGTTATGGGAATCTGGAGCCAATACTTACGACACGTCGCACAAGATTATTTCACTATGAGAGCGCGTTGGTCACTACGGTGCAAGACTATCCAGTTGCGGGTATATCTCGGGCAGGTTATCCAAGGATTCTGCGCATGCGTTAGGTGCATGGATAACACAAGCTATCTCCAACTAGAGAAAGATCCGGGGTCGCCGAAACCGTGTTCATGGCGCACCGGAGGTGCTTCGGCAGAAATGATCCATGGAGAAAAGCGTGGAGACCTGTTCGATGGCAAATCGAGACCGAGAATCCCGAGCGTAGGAGCAGCGAAGAAGTGGAAGAGTTCTTTGAAAAGCGGAAAGATTGTCCTAAGCACGGAAAGAAGCGAAAGAGAGGCAACAAGACAAGCCGCCGATGAAGGTATGGAAAACAAGGTCATTTTACGGGAGTTGCCATCTGGAAGTTTCTCCGCGCCTCATAGCCTCGACATCATGCATATCACGAAAAAGCGTGTGAGTCGTCGCCACCATAATCAACATGCCGAGATAGGACGAAAGATGGTCCAAAGCAAGGCACGACTGATATGCTTGGGTATCCGGAAGGAGCTTCACGGAGCCTTTACTCACGATGATCGGAAGATGGCGATGATCATGAGTCGGAGGCGACACAAGGTCGTCGGAAGGTTAAAAAGTTCAAGAAGAGAATATTACGCCTCCTTCTTGCTTCACTCTAAGCCGGGATGAGATCAAACAGTTTTCAAGTGCCTTCTAGAGTCAAATTTCCTTACGACTCTGGGCAAGATAAGCGAGATACCTAGGCGAGGCGAGAGGTTCGATGGCATGAAGTCTCACGTTTGTGTCGTGCTAATGACGCAGTACTTCCGGTCGCACTAAGAGGGATAATGGGCGAGCACGTCCGGTGAAACGTTATTTGGCCTATGCAAGTTTTTACGTCATCTCTAGGAAGTCGATTGGCTTGAATCAGCTCGGAAGGCTCCGGAGGAGATCGTGGTGATACTATGTGAGCTTGAGGTCTACTTCCACCGCATTCTTCGACATTATGGTGCATCTGCTGGTCCATGTCGTGGAGGACATCGTACAACTTCGGGCGATGTTTCTCCAGCATGATGGCGTTCGAAAGGATGAACGGACACATCAAAGGATACGTTACATGAGTCCCGTCGAGATGGAAGCATAGCCAAGGGCTTTACGGCGAAGAGTGCATCTCTTTACGCACGAATTATCTAGACATCGAGAACCTGTCGGTCTTCCGTCCAGACACCTTGCAAGCTCGACGGATCTGGTCACCGAGAGGGTCATAGCATCTCGCATGCGGACTTGATTTCGACGCGAGACTTTGATCGAGCAAACCTCGTCGCTTCTGACATTTAGAACTGGTCGATCCTTGGGTACGAAGCACAAAAGGTTAATCGAGAAGAAGTACGGTGGCCGGGGCATACAGAGGACGAGGAGAAATAATCAAAGAGCACAACTCAGATTTCACGCGTTGGTTTAGGCGGCTCCTTGATAATCCCAGCTCGCATTCTTCCGACACGGAAAGATCATATTCAACTTGTCGCAGGCGATGCAAAACCTGGTGACCTATCGGTATGATATCAACGGCTACACATTCTACACGGAGGAAAAGGACAACAAGTGTGATTATCGAACTTCGCGTAACGTCGAAATTCTACACCGATGACAACGTGAAGGAAAGATTCTACGGAAGAATCAAGGAGATCTGGGAGCTCGACTACTGTGGAGAAAAGGTGCCGATGTTCCGTGTCAGATGGGCAAAGAGCGTCGAAAGAGAAGACCGTATTTCACAACCATGGTTATACCCGGCAGCCAAATCCAAGGCCGGTGCAAACGTGGCGAAAAATGAACCGTGGGTCTTGGCTACCAAAGTGGACCAATGTTTTTCATTACCGACAAATCCTAGCCGTGTTGTCGTGAGGAGAGGAAAAGAAACATCATCGGAATGGATGGAGTCGCCAACGAGCAAGACTTGACCAAGACTGGGCGATCCAAAGATTGAAGATGACGGCGACTACGATGCGACAACATACATCACAAGAAGAAAGGACAACCCTACCCAAAAAGGTAGCCCGTTCGAAAGAAGAAACATTAAAGTCTAGGGGTAAATTATTCAACCGCGACAAAGAAGGGAAAAAAGATTGTAAAACGCTAGCTCAAAAAATATTGTAAACGCGTGGTAAAAAAAGATTGTAATATTCATGAACAAAGTATTTTGTTTAAAATATTGTAAACGCGTGGTCAAAAAAGATTGTAATATTATAGCGCTAGCCCAACCGGTTCATCTCAAAAATATTCAAAAATCAATACACTTCTTATGTCTAAATTCCAAATTAATATTCAAAAATATAAGTTAATTCATTTTAAAGGTTACATTAATTATTTTTAGAAATAGAAAATGGTTTTGGATTATTTATTCAAATCCATACACTTCTTATGTTTAAAGTTTTCTAAATTCCAAATTGATATTAAAAAATATAAGTTAATTCATTTTTAATTGTAAATGGTTCATATTTTAAATGGTTACATTAATTGTTTTTTAAAGCAGAAAATGGTTTTGAATTATTTATTCAAATCCAAACACTTTTATGTTTAAAGTTTTCTAAATTCCAAATTAATATGCAAAAATATAAGTTAATTAATTTTAAATGGTTACATTAATTATTTTTAAAAATATAAATTGGTTTTGGATTATTTATTCAAATCCATACACTTCTTATGTTTAAAGTTTTTCTAAATTCCAAATTAATATTTAAAAATATAAGTTATTTCATTATTAATTTTAAATGGTTAAGTAGTTTAAATGGTTACATTAATTATTTTTCAAAGCAGAAAATGGTTTGAATTAGTTATTCAAATCCAAACACTTTTTATGTTTAAAGTTTTCTAAATTCCAAAGTAATTATCATTTAAAAAACATTACAAATTTAAACCCCAAAATAAAAAATAAAATGAACGAGAGAAAATAACGAAAAAATTTGAAAGCAGAATCGTCCGGTTGGAGCCTGTAGGACGAAAACACCTAACGTCTGGCGCCTTCTGCTGAAAATTGGACTATAGGTCGGTTGGTGGCTCCAACGGGATGTATCTGCTAGTCGGTTGGAGCCTGAACCAGGACTAAAGGCCCGTTAGTATAACTTGGCGTGCCTCCTCTTCTTCTTCCGTCCCGCTCACTTCTCATCCCCATCTCTCCATCTCTCATTAATCGAGCACGATGCCGCTCTCGATCCCGCATGGCTCGAGGAGGAGGAGGGCTCCCAGCGTCTCGAGGAGGCCCGCGTCTCGGGAGGAGGCCCGTGTCCAGGAGGAGGGCAGCCTCCGTCTCGGGAGGTGGAGGCCGCCGTCGTCGCACTCCGTCGTCGCACTCCGTCGTTCGCCCGTCGTCGTCCGCCCGTCAGAGGTGAGCGTCGCCTCTCCCCTCTCTCCCTCTCTCCCTCTCTCTCCCCTCTCTCTGCAGGCCATGGTTAGGGTTCAGTAGGTCTCTCCCCAAATTTGAGATAAAACTCTAGAATTGTACTGAAGAAGATCGAAGCGAGCAATTAGACCAAGACTTAAGGGGCGGATTACTTTAGGAGTCATTTTCCTTGATTTTATTTGATAGAAATATTAATGTGTGGGTACATATGGTTTGTCATATTTTAGGTTATCTTGAAAAATTGAGAATTGAAGATAAGGTTTGTCATATTTTACACTGCCACTTCTCTTTTTCTGATGAAATAAATTTAACAATTCATAGAACATTGGTTACTTACGATTTGAAGGCACTACTTTGTTTATGTTCTGAACTTAATTTCCTTGGTTTATGAAACGCTGAAAATTTTATATATGAATGCCCGTACGGTTTAGGCACTAATGTTGTTTGAGTACCTTTTGTTCAGATGGTAACTTCTTTCTTTGGACTTAAAATCTATTAGCAAGTTAAAGAAATATCGCTTTACATTTGCATTATTTGAGTGGCCAAGGAATAGATAGATGGATCCAGGGATGGAATGCCAAATTTAAGGACCTTTTGCTTTTATGTTTCCTTTTATTCATAATCTACGTCATTGCCCAACAAGTGTGCCTTTTAGTGTTCTGTAATAATATATTCTGAAAACATTGAACATAGTGCCATTTTATTACATGAAGTTTGGTAGCGATAGGTGTTGCTACGTGGTTTGGTCCTTATGGAAAACCAGGAATGGAACTTGTTCTTTTGAATGCAGAGTTCTTGTATGAAATGATTCCCGATTTTTGCGAATGTTGATTAACTTCCGTTTGGTAAATCGGGCACTCTAGTTTAAGAAAATTAGCAAAGGTCATGCGGATTTTCCGTGCATTTAACCAATTATTTGTTTTTATTAGTGCAAAGATGTGTGACAACGACGAGGCTGGATGTTCTAAGCGCATCAGCGAAGGAAGAGACCTCGAATAAACAATTGACATTCGGAGGCGGCCTAGCGTCTAGAAGGCGATGAAGAATACCATCCTTCGGAGAGGATGATGAGATGGAAGAGCGGAGGAAGAAGCCGAAGGAACGGCGGACGATGAAACCAGCGATGGCGGCGAGGGCACGGTGGTAGCAACCCTCCTAAGAAGAAGAAGCGAAACCGGCCGAACACGGTCGGCCGGTCGGGGAGGAAATTACGAAGTGAGCCCATCGGGGTTCCTTTGGAGCCGCCCTTGTCGTCAAAGTGCGGTGGGCAAGTGGGCGATCACCCGGACAACCATCTCGATCAACACCGAGAATCTCGGCATAAAGATAATGGCCACTTGCACACTCCTCTTGAGAAGCTGCCGCAAGATACAAGTTCCGCTAAGTATCGAACACAAATTATCATGGGAACGAACTAAACAAATCCGCCCTCACAAAGATGAGCACCACAGCCATGGAGAACCGGATAAAGAAGAAGATCTATAAAGAAGGCAAAAGTCTCGAGGAGATCGAAGATTGACCCGCAGATCACGAAGATCAGTTCCGGGAGTTCAAGGAGAGGTGTGAATCCAAAGAGCCACAGCCAATAGTAATCGGGAAAGCGGCTGCGAGCGTGAATATAGGTCATCACCATCTCGGATCTGGTGGATCTGAGAACCGTGAGGCCAAATGGAATAAGGAGGACGAAGAGTATAGATCAAGGGATAGAAAACCCTTTGCTAAATTCGAACCGGCAGGTTGAAACTTCATCGAGGCCCGTTACCATGTGGACCCAAAAACCAAACAACTCACCGCGGATCTGCGGTGAAGGTCGAGAAATTGTGGTAAGTATAATCTAATTACGGTGATCAACACGATTGCAATCTAATCGATGATCTAAATGATTCAACATTACTTCTTCTGCGGGAGGAGGAAATTGTTGCTAGTCATGGATCCGGGGTTCCTCATCGTGGGTCGTGGCGGCCACCGATGGGATAACCCTTTTAACAGGCGATGAATCGGCCAAGAAAATAGAGCGATTCTGAAGAAGTCGTCGTCGGCTGGCCGTCTGCCGACCTCGGGGGAATTGGGTGGATCATTTTGGTCCACCGCCGAGGGCTTATGTGGCGCCCGTCGGGAAGGGCGAGGAGGAAACAGAGAGGTTCAAGAACTTAAGGCACAAGTGGCGCGGATCCCGCAGATCGTCCAAGACAACTGGCAATCACCCCGTCCTTCCCGCCTACCTTGGTGGAGTCAATAGCGGAGTGCGGGTGGTCGAGTAGGGCCATGCCGATTCAAGCATGGTCGTGACCACTCGAACAACGGAAGCCGACGAATCAGCGAAACGTGTCCGTGACTCCGCCCGCTAGCACCACGCGCCGCAAGTGTTGGTGACTCCCCTGCCATCACCGCTGGCGCGAGTACATGTTGGTGCCCCCGCCATCGTCGCGCAGCACCGAGCTCAAGCACCCGTCGGTAGGGAGAATACACCGGCCCGGCCGCCGCGCCATCAAGCAGCCCTTAGTCTCTTGCGCCCGTCGCCGTATGCGGTGCGTCGACATTAGCCGATCTCGGCGCCATCACGGTAAACAAATTGCTTTAATTACCGCCTTTCATGCCATCTATATATTACTCTTGTGGCATCTCGCTCGACGACGCCGTACATGTTTTCCAGACGGATGTTCCTTGCACTCTCTTATGCTACGTGAACAACGGTGAGGATGTTGCCAAGGTACCATCGTTCAACCCTTGCGGCGCACGTTCCACTCAAAGCCGATGCGGATAGAGTGCACGGGGTTAAAATTAGTCGGTGCTAAGGGGCTGCGGCGACACGGAACCTCCCATTCAACCCCGAGCGGATGAAGAAGAGCCGTATGTCCTCGAAGTTGCTTGGCTTGTTCTTGCTATGGCCAAAGAGCATGATCCGTTTGGGGGCGGGGCCATCACGCCTAGACAACAGCACCGCTGTCGTGCGGCGACAAGCGGTGGCAAAACCCCGCCCTCGCCGTCACCTCCACGCGGTGGGTCGGATGATCATGTTGATGATATGCACATGGCGCGAGATCCGGCCGAGACTTGAAGATGGAATGATCACTTCTTGACTTTCGGTTTGTAGCGAAGACCTAGCTGGTGGCCCCACGAAAGCCACTATCACCAAGCGTCTGTTTGGTTCTCGGAGACGCCTCAGCTTGCGCCTTCTGAGCCAGCTGATACAACCGGCCCTTTATTCTAAGCCGACACACTACATAGGGCAGCGGTGCTCAGATGCGGTGCCTGCCCGCTCTCCAAAAGGAAAAATGGCGGAAAGAAAATCTAGCAGCTCGAGCCAGCGGTGGCGTCAACAGCTGCGAATCCGATCAGGTTTGGGACGGGCCACCAAGACCCGAGGGTATTATGTGGAGGATTCATGTGGCGGGTGAGCCCATGCTACCTAAGAATTTGCGAGCTTCGCCGATTCGGAACTGCAGTGTGCATGACGGCGTCTTGGCGATAGAGAGACGCCTTCTATCGGAGAAAGATCCCTCGCACCGGTATTCGTGGTTAAGGTGCCACCAGCTTGGGCTTCGTCGACCTGCCCTTGTGGATCTGTTCTTCCTGCGGTTCGAGGACATCTTCAATATGTTCCACCTATACCGCTGCACTATACCATGGTCCGTCTCTTTTCTCTCTGGCCATGCAGATCATTAGAGAGAACACCGGGCATCGCTATAGTGGACCCCTACTACATGCGTGGCGGCTGCTTGGGTTCCCCAGCGACGACGTATCGTGGCCTCGTACCTAAAAAGAATCCTCGTGGCGAACAAGACAAAGGAATACATTCTCGTGCCTTACTTTCCCGAGTAAGTCGTTATTCACCGCCACCGTCGATTGGCTTTATTAGATCATCATCATTCTTTTTCAACACATTCCATTTGAATTTTTTTGGCGAGATGAACCTTTGCGCTCATCTCCTTATCGTGAAGCATTCCCATGCCACGTATTTCGACTCGGGAGTCTAGAAAAGAAGAAAAACTACGACAAGATCAAGGAAGTTACGGATGATGCTCTCACGGCTTTGCCTCGACGGAAGGCACCGGCTTCGTGCGTAAGAAGGTCAAGTTCGGCACGCGTCTTCAACCACGCATGTGAGTTCCCTGCGTGAAGCCGGAAAAGCGATGAAGGAAGCCTACTCACTCCATCACATGAGGCGTTCCTATGACCAGGAAATTCTCTGCCGGATCATCTCAAGCAGTGGGCGAAGCAAAGGCCAAGATCAATGATTCGGATATTAGACAAGAGATGTATCGCATCCGGCGATTTGGGGCAATCATCTTCGTGATGTCATGACTTGGGGGATCTTCTACGGAGGAAATATCCCGAATAACCGTGACATAGAAGATCGCCTAGAGATGCAGGTGACTATAGGAAGTTCATGGCGAAGGCGTCCTCCGTTCCCTAAGCCGAGCCGGAAGGCTTGATGTTGGTCTAGTTGTAGTTGCAAACTATAGATGACCTTTGTGTGTGTGTGTGGACAAGTGTACTTATCTTATTAGGTTTATGAATCACCGCTTACTTATTTTGCTTATTATTATTATATATCAATCAATGCTTGGCTTTTTGCTAACTCTTTGGTTTTTTGCTTACTCTTTGGTTCTCGGACGACAAGTGTGAGTTATTTTGTTTTCGAGAATATGCCGATGATTGAAATGTCGTGGCACAATATATATGTGAATGTGCTATGGCGGGATTATTGTGATATGCACAAGTCCGGAATTGTGCATCCTACTTGGCTATGATCCATCATAAGCAATTCTGTGTCCAACGACCTAGCTAGTTATATATGAGGCATGCTTTTGAGTTATTTTTGTCTTTTCGAGAATATGGCGATGATTGAAATGTCGTGGCACAATATATATGTGAATGTGCTATGACGGGATTGTTAGCCTTGTGATATGCACAAGTCCGGAATTGTGCATCCTACTTGGCTAACAGTCCGTCATAAGCAATCTAATGTCCAACGACCTAGCTAGTTATATATGAGGCATGCTTTTCGAGTTATTTTGTCTTTTTGAAAATATGCCGATGATTGAAATGTCGTGGCACAATATATATGTGAATGTGCTATGGCGGGATTGTTAGCCTTGTGATATGCACAAGTCCGGAATTGTGCATCCTACTTGGCTAACAGTCCGTCATAAACATTGTGTCCAACGACCTAGCTAGTTATATATGAGGCATGCTTTTCGAGTTATTTTGTCTTTTCGAGAATATGCCGATGATTGAAATGTCGTGGCACAATATATATGTGAATGTGCTATATGGCGGGATTGTTAGCCTTATGATATGCACAAGTCCAGGAATTGTGCATCCTACTTGGCTAACAGTCCGTCATAAGCATATTCTGTCCAACGACCTAGCTAGTTATATATGAGGCATGCTTTTTGAGTTTGCTCTTTTGATTTAAGAGTACTTTCTATAAGTGTATCTTCATATGCGACTTTAATTATACATGTTTTTTAATCACCGGTTAGTTATTATTGTCAACTTGTAGATGGCGTGGTACGTCGTGTACAAGGGACGGGTTCGAGTCTCGATGATTGGGAAGACTGCCGGAGAGTGCACCGTTTGACAATAGCTACAAAGGGTACAACACTATGGCGGAGGCGGAAGATAGATACATCGCTATCTAGCGGGAGTTAGGACAAGGAACGGATGAAGACCTACACCTTCGTCATGGCGGTGATCATGCTTATCTTCTTTGGTTATTTATCGCGTTTGTGTCTAGCTAGCTAGTTTAGATGTCTAGCGAGCTTCGAGCTCTAACTTGTTCGATCGACACATGTATTCGCATGTCACCAACTACTACTTTGTAACATGATCAAAACAATGTAACTTGGACTATGTATTCATGTATGAGACTTATCTATATGTATTTGTTTCAATCTTGTTTTTCATATCAGTATTTATATATATAATTGTATATCTTGTATACGTGTGTATATCTGCTGTAATATTGTATATAATCTGGCTTGGAAATTAAAAAAACAAAAAATACATCACATGCACATGTTCTACGTGGCCTTCTGCTAAAAGCGCACCATGGATGTTTAGTGGCGCACTAGGTAGTCTTGTACGAAGATCAAGTGGCAAAGTCAAACTTACGTGGCGCGATTAGGGGTGCCTTCGCCTATCTCTACACAACGTGGCCTTGGCAGGCGATGCCACGGTGGCCGTGTAGCGCCTGCGTGGCGCCTCTGGTCGCCATGGATGGGCCTTTTAGATACGCCACAGACGACCATTTTTCTAGTAGTGCCGGTGCCGAAGGGGCCAGTGAGAGCAGATCGCGGCGGATGTTCGCTGGGGTCGGCGCTGGTTTTTCAGATGCAGGCGGCGGCCAGGGCGGCGCCCTGGTCATGTGGCGGCGAGATCTGATCGTGGAGATCGAGTAAGTGGTACGACACCCCCCAATGCATCACCAGTGGTGTTGTCTCCTCTCGCAGTGGTCAAACAAATGGTTTATGGACCAACCCACCTCGCCGGGGTACAAAATAGTCGTGCCGTGTCCAGTCCACGCACCAGGTGGTGACGTGGTGTGGCGTGTCCGTGCACATGCAAGTCAGATTCATTTTGATGAACTGAACATTTGGGCCTGTACTGCCAATCTTCGGGCTGGATATTTGGGTTTTGTTATCCGTGACAATTATTCAGGCATGCTAGCGAAATTAAATTTCAAGTCGCTCGGTTTCACCTGTACGTAATAAAGCAGCGCATTGGATAGTCTTGGTAATGGTTTGCAGTGGCTTGATAATATATATATATATATATATATATATATATATATATATATATATATATATATATATAGGGGATCCATGATGTTATATATATATAGGGGATCCATGATGTTAGTGCAGTGCGCATAATCGGTATGGAGTCGATGGCGCAGCTGATGGCCTCCCTCCTCACGGTCGCCGTCGTCACACTCACATGGATCCTGGTCATGGTCGCTCTGAAGCGGAGAGACGGGAGGAAGAGGCTGCCGCCCAGCCCGTGGGGCCTGCCCGTGATTGGGCACCTCCACCTGGTGCGGCCGCCGGTGCACCGCACCTTCCACGACATGGCGGCGCGGCTGGGCCCGCTGATGCTCCTCCGGCTGGGCTCCACCCTCTGCGTCGTGGTCAGCTCCGCGGGCGTCGCCAGCGAGCTCATCCGGACCCACGAAGGGAAGATCTCGGAGCGGCCACTCACGGCCGTGGCACGCCAGTTCGCGTACGGCTCCGACGGCTTCGCCTTCGCCCCCTACGGCGCGCACTGGCGCTTCATCAAGCGGCTGTGCATGTCGGAGCTCCTGGGGCCCAAAACCGTGGAGCAGCTCCGGCCCATCCGCCGCGCCACCCTCGTGTCCTTGCTGCAAACCGTGCTGTCGTCCTCGGCGGAGAGGGTGGATCTCACCGCCGCGTTGATCCGGCTTGCCAACACGTCCATCATCAGGATGATGGCAAGCACGGTGCCTGAGAGCGTGACTGACGAGGCGCGGGCGCTGGCCAAGGCGGTGGCAGAGCTCATCGGCGCCTTCAACGTGGAGGACCATGTCTCCGTGTGCCGCGGCTGGGACCTCCAGGGCCTAAATCGCCGAGCTGCCGACGTCCACCGCGGCTTCGACGCGGTGCTGGAAGACATGATCCGTCACAAGGAGAAGGCCAGGAGGACGCGGGATCCCAAGACGACGGTAAGCATGGACTTGCTGGACATCCTGCTGGACAAGATGGAGGACGAGACGGCTGCAGCTGAAGGGGAGGTGAAGCTCACCAGGGACAAGATCAAAGCCTTCGGTCTAGTAAGATCATTCATTCACCCAGGATCCGATATGCTTAGACGCCCTCTGCTTGTCAGGTTATTAATTATTTTCGTGATGTAGGACATTGTGACGGCAGGCTCGGACACGTCGGCGGCGATGATGGAGTGGATGCTGGCTGAGCTGATCAACCACCCGGAGGCGCTCCACAAGTTGCGTGATGAGATAGACGCCGTGGTCGGCCGTGACAGGATCGCCGGCGAGGCCGACGTGGCGACCCTGCCGTACCTGCAGGCCGTCTACAAGGAGACGCTGCGGCTGCGCCCGGCGGCGCCCATCGCCAACAGGCATTCAACGGAGGAGATGCTGGTCGCTGGCGGTCTCACGGTGCTGGCGGGGACGACGGTGCTCTTCAACGTGTGGTCCATCGGCCGCGACCCTGCGTACTGGGACGCGCCGCAGGAGTTCCGGCCGGAGCGGTTCATGGCCGGTGGCGACAGCGAGGGGCTGGACCCGCGCGGGCAGCACTTCCAGTACCTGCCGTTCGGGAGCGGACGCCGCGCGTGCCCCGGCATGGGGCTCGTGCAGCAGTTTGTGCCGGCCGTGGTGGCCGCGCTGGTGCAGTGCTTCGACTGGGAGGTGAAGACGATCGACATGGAAGAAGGGGAAGGGATGGTCTGCGCGCGCAAGAACCCACTCTTGCTCCGCGCCTCGCCGCGCCTCAACCCCTTCCCGGCGCTCACCTCCAGTACTAGCTAGGACTCCGTTTCTACTACTCACTCTAAATTATGGACTCGGCTTTCCGAATCTAGACCCCATTAATTTGGATTAAAGCGTGTAATATTTTCTCAATATAATAAGCTTAAGGGCACGTACAACGCGGACGGTAACATGAGACGCTAGGCTAGATATCCCGGTCGTTACGCCTAAATCGCACCTAATCCCAGGATTCCTGGCAGCGTCGACGTCAGACTAAACGTCAGGCGCTAGGACCCCTTTTTATCCATCGGAGGCTGTGTTATTAGCGATAGCTAGCAACTCGTATTAGCGCTGGCCATTGGAGGACTGAGCCGCTTAGCCAATAGAACAACTTCGAGAAATTTTTCTAATTCGGTTAAGCGTCTAACTAAGCGATTCCCATAGTACATGCCCTAATACCACGAGTCGCGCATGCCCTGTATTTCTTTGGTTTCCAACCAGATGGTCACTCCGTTTTTTCTTAATTTGTATTTTTTTTGCGTTTAGTCAATGTTAAATTTTAAAAGATGTTAGCGTCCACTAAGAAGCATTAGAGCCGGTATCGTCATGCCTTTCTAAGAAGTTTCTCAGGGGATGGGATGTGAGGACCTCTGTTGACCGGTGGAGCCTGCTTGATTTAGTCTCACCTCGTTTACGGAAGGAGATCACACACAGCTTATAAGGGAGAGATTTTTTCCTCCCTTTAGTTCAGGCTTTTGAGATGAAGTGGACTTTTTATTATTATTGGGTTATGTGCGCATAAATGTTCAGAACGTAGGTTGAGTGCTGGACTGGTCAAGTGGATACTAACATCTGGTATCAGAGTCAACATCGTCATGCCTTTCTAAGAGGCTTTCAGGGGATGGGATGTGAGGACCCCTCTGTCGACCCATGGAGGCTGCTTGGTTTAGTCCCACCTCGTCTATGGGAGAATGCCACACCTAGCTTATAAGGGAGAGATTCCTTTCTTCCTTTAGTCTGGGCTTTTAGGATGGAGTGGGCTCTCTTCTTATTGTTGGGTTGTGTGCGTATAAACGTTTAGAACGTAGGCTGAGTGCTGGGCTGGCCAAGTGGGCGCTAACAGCCGCACCAAAATGTCCTCGTGGAGATCTCGAGCTGGCATTAGGGGTGGGCAGATTGTCCGTGAATCTTACGCCCGCGAGCTCAATGCCGACAAGAGGGAGGAGCGGTGCCGAAGGATCTCGGACGCTGCGCATCCGTAGCTCGTACCTCTACGCCAATCCGTTGTCGGCATTCTCTCGTCAAGAGTCACGGTTCTGGCAGGCCCGTATCATGTTCGCTTCCGCAGCGAGCTCCCGCTGCGCCTTTCGGTTTCGCTTCGAGCTCTCGTGTGTTAACTTCGATGAGGGAGGAGGTCGACGACGAGGCGAAGCCGAAGTTTGCGCCAGGCGACTACGTCGACGACGAGGAAATCGACAAGGTCACCGCGATGCTCGCGGAGAAGGATCCAGCATTTGCGCCCATCGACTTCATCGACAACGCCCACCTCGGCACCATCCTCGCCTTAGTGTCGGAGACTAGCTGTCGCCATGCCGATAACAAGGAGTGGTTCCGAGAGGCGGAGGCACATGAGAAGATCTTCGTCGACCTCGACACCGACGAGTGAGCCGCCGTTGCCCGCATCGTCGCCACCGCAAAAAGGCTCCGGTGAGGATTCCCGGACTGCATTTTGGTAATTAGTTGTCGTAGCGGTGTAATTAGCTGGTATTTTGCACTTTTGCACCGTAAATCGAATATGTACGAACGATGATGTACGGATGCAATGTCCATCTGGCGCTTAATTTTCCCGTGAAGTGTTTTTTTTAAGTTGCAATTTGGTGGATGCTGGTTTGCACGACAATGATCATCGAAACCTATTTTGCATTTGCAGTGCACCGGGTGCTATATTTTGCAGGCTCGGAGATACAGGATCTGCTAGAGTGCTCTAAGCATAGTAAGACCACGAGTAATGCTACACCTATGGACTAATTCTTATGGAAATAGACTTACGGACTCAAGTAGAATCACGTTGTGCGTTCACGGCCCGGAAATCATGGAATGGGAGAAAACTAAACCAATCGGCTGTTAGCACGTCTGTCCGTAGGAGTTTTCCGTAAACAGGATTCCGTAAGTCTAGCTTTTCCGGTAAGACCACCCACACTGTTGGACAAGCGATTTATAGCCTCTATTAAATCGGTTTAATATGGTGTGGAGATATAGTTGGATCGACTCATACAAAAAAAAATCAGTTGAATCGGCTCAAAGCAATTCAAAGAATTTAAATATAATTTTGTGTCTGACACAAGTAAGAAAGACTCAGCCACCACGTGTCGACGGAAAGGATTGAGACAAAAAAAAAGTTCTTGTATAACTCTTGGGTCCCATGTACAGTGTTTAACCGGTTCTATACACTACAGCCAAATCAAAAGGATTCGTTTTTTTACTTTAATCATACCACCAGTGTGGCTGGTCTAACAAAAAAATAATCCGCATCAAGTGTGATTCCTCGATGCCGCCGCCGGACGCCAGCAGACCCACCCTGCAGTTCTGCTCCAAATCCCTCGCCCCCTGTGCTGCCTTCCCTCTGTAACTGTGGTGATATTGGATGGTGGACTACAGTTTGCACAGTAACGTTTCATCTCAGTACATTAATCTGGAAAGGAAAACACTTGATCATCATCATGTTCAAAACAAGAAAACCTTAGCGGTCTCAGTCAAAAAAATAACCTTCAGTTTGCGCTCTCAGCATAGTCAAAAAAGTAACCAGATCAGACACTACAAAATGGATCGGCCCTAAAAAAATTTAATAAGGCCACATCAAAAACGCGATGCGTCCTCCCCTACCTCCCTTTGCCCGGAGCCGGCCCATTCGCCGACGACCACCGCTATGGTAAGTTCATCTGCTCCCTCCCCGGCTATATTATCTAGACACTATTTAGTATATAGGTTCATTCAAATTTTGACAAATCCAAGTCAATTAATATAGATCAAAGAAAGTATCTTTTTACCTTGTGAATATGTTACTAGTAGAAAATAATTCTTTTGTCCAGGACTAATGTGAGTTTTAGTCCCAGTTGTGTTTGTATCTGGGGCTAATGTTAACATTAGTCATGATTTCAACGGCTACAGGGTAAACCACCTTTAGTCAGTGGTAAAACTGAACCTTTAGTTTTGGTTGGAGATATCAACGAGACAAATAGTTCTGATTGGAGATACGAAGTGGTACTAAAGGGATAGTGACCTTTAGTTCCGGTCGTTGTCTCCAACCGAAACTAAAGATGGACCTTTAGTCCCGGTTGAAATACAAACTTGGACTAAAGGTAAACATACATTTTTCCTTTCATGCCTACACCACCACTACCACACACACACCCTCCCCGAACAAAAAAAAACATCTAAAAATAAAGAAAAATGATAAAAACTTCAAATTTCAAAATTCTTTCGTGCAACCAACTTCTAGAGAAAAATTTTAATTTTAAATTTTTATGCAAAAAAGGTTGTTTTGAATTAAAACGGCTATAATTTTTGTGTATGAACTCTGAAAAAATTGTGTAATATATGAAAGCAGAAGATTTTTGGTTTAAAAGGAAAAAATAAAAATGATATTTTTTGAAATTTTTGAATTTTCTTTTCTTGTTTATTTGCTTTTTAATTATTTTTGAAGTTTTTATATTATTTTTTAGTTTTTTGAGAGTTTTTATTTATTTTCTGAAAAATTTGAGTTTTAAAATTAATAATTGAATTATGCATAAAGATTATTTGGAATTCATTATTGCTTATTATTACTTATTCAGTTTGCGCTCTCAGCATAGTCAAAAAAGTAACCAGATCAGACACTACAAAATGGATTGGCCCTAAAAAAAATTAATATGGCCACATCAAAAACGCGATGCGTCCTCCCCTACCTCCCCTTGCTCGGAGCCGGCCCATTCGCCGACGACCACCGCTAAGTTCATATACTCCCTCCGGCCATATTAATGACGCGTATTTGTCTAGATTTAAATGAATCTAGACACTATTTAGTACATAGGTTTATTCAAATTTTGGCAATCCAGTCAATTAATATGGGTCGGAGGGAGTATCTTTATACCTTGTGAATATGTCACTAGTAGAAAATATGTCTTTTGTCCAGGGCTAATGTGAGCTTTAGTCCCAGTTGTGTTTGCATCTGGGGCTAATGTTAACATTAGTAATGGTTTCAACGGCTAATGGGGTCAACCACCTTTAGTCCATGGTAAAACAGAACATTTAGTTTCGGTTGAAAATATCAACGAGATTAATAGTTCCGATTGGAGATACGAAGTGGTACTAAAGGGGTAGTGACCTTTAGTCTCGGTCGGTGTCTGTAACCGGGACTAAAAGTCCCGGTTGAAATACCAACTTAGACTAAAGATAAACATACATTTTTCCTTTCATGCCTACACCACCACTACCACACACACACACCCTCCCCAAACAAAAAAAAATCTATAAATAAAGAAAAATGGTAAAAACTTCAAATTTCAAAATTCTTTCACGCAACCAACTTTTAGAGAAAAAATTAATTTTTATTTTTATGCAAAAAAAGGTTGTTCTGAATTAAAACGGCTATAGTTTTTGCGTACGAACTCCGAAAAAATTGTGTAATATATGAAAGCAGAAGATTTTTGGTTTAAAAGGAAAAAAAGAAAAATGATATTTTTTGAAATTTTTGAATTTCTTTTGTTGTTTATTTTGCTTTTTAATTATTTTGAAGTTTTTATATTATTTTTAGTTTTTTGAGAGTTTTTCTTTATTTTTCTAAAAAATGAGTTTTTAAATTAATAATTGAATTATGCATAAAGATTATTTGGAATTCATTATTGCTTATTATTACTTAATCATTGTTGCTTATTTTTAAATTTATTGGGAATTGAAAAAATAAAATCATATGTTATCAAACTCTAAGGATTAATAGAATTGATAGCATATTATTATCAAGAAGTTATGAGCGCAGATTTGGAAGCCAATTTGGAAGAAACTCAAAAGTTAAGCATGTTGAGGGTGGAGCAGCATAAGAATGGGTGACTGATGAGGAAGTTTGATCACGAGTATGCAATTTATCATGAGAATAGGAGTGATTAGAGATTAAACTGTTAAACAATTCAAAAATCCAAAACTTTGATATTCAAAAATTTCTAAAAAACCGAAACTTTTTTTGAAGAGAAAAGTCCAAAACGAACCTTATATTTATAGTCAAAAGCTAAATCAAACCTTAAACTTGCAATCCTTTAAATCAGAACACCCAACTTTGAAATTCCAGTCTATTTTAAACCTTAAGCCCCATTAAGTTGGTATTTCTCTGACGTGGCAGGTCAAACCAGGGAATATTGACCTGGACCCACATGACAGATCCAATAGCATCTGCATCCATCTTGGTTGTTGACATGGTTATACCCTACGGGTACGTAACTTCGGCATACCTGGTCCAGCCCAAGGAAGGCCCACAGCAGATATACGCTGGCCCATGAAGATTTTCGGGTGGCCAAGGCCCATGACGCCTTCGGATCCTTGGAGAGCAAGATAGGAAATTCAAAGGGGTAAAACCCTAGAACTTGTAACCGACTAGGACTATGCCCGGGACCTGCCTAAGCCTATATAAAGGCCAGGAGGGCACGTCCTAGGCAACTCGACTCATACTTTCGCACACGCATCCACACCAGATCGAATCTGCGCACCCTGTAACCTTCGGTTCCGCCGTAATCAAAGAGCAGACAAGCAGGAGTAGGGTTTTCCCTCCGGGGGCCTGAACCTGGGTAAATCTCGTGTCCCCTGGTTGCTTGCGTTAACTGCGTTCCACGATCTCGGCATCCCCATCTTCTCCAAAACCCAAGTCCATAACAATGGGCATTGACGAGATTAAACCTCGTCAATTGGGGACCGTGGGGCTCGGGGCTGCTGATCAGTCGTGGCGGTTCCGACCGATCGATCTACAACTCCGGCGACGGAGAATCACCTCCTCTTGACTTTCGACTTCACCGCCCACTCGCCGGCTACCATGAAGGATTTCGAGCCCGTAGGCGATGGACTCGAGATCTTGTTCGGGAGCTTCTGCTTCCAGGTGGGACAAACCGGCACCCTCCGCCTCCCTGAGAGGGTGCCCGTGCCGTCCATCGAGCCCGTGGGCTCCACACCGTGCTATGCACGCCACCATCAACAGATGAGTACTACAGCGGCGGCTGCAACTCCGATCTGTCGATCCACCTTCGGATGAAGGGACCTACGATTCGAATCCGAAAAGCGGCTGATACCAATCTGCGGCGCTATCTGCGCGCGGTCATCAAACCGACGAGGAACGCCTATACCGCCCAACCCCAACCCGCAGGCGTAAGCGGCAAAAATGGTGGAAAGCGAAACGGGAAAAGAGGCCACCTCATCCAACTTAGCAAAGAAGGATGGGTGGAAGCCGCTACCGTCAGCAGCGAAATAGTCCTACCTCTGGACTCCCCACGTGATCTGCTGAGGGCATACCACTACCTCCTCATCGAGGAGCACAAGAAACAAGTCGAGGTGCAGAAGACACTCGACAAATGCAAGCAAGCAGCCTCTGCGCTCTCCGCCATGGGACCCGGCTCTAGCACAAACGGAAATCAAGGAAACAAGCACCGCTCTCGGGTGGAAAACATGGACCCCAAGGAGCGGCGTGAAGTGACCCGAACTCTCCATACATCATTCATGGAAATGGACGCTGACGGCAACATCACCCCGAAGACGCCACAAGCTGCGATCATGGCAGCCACTGCGTTTCTCGCGGCTCACCCACCTCCGGAGGGGGACCCTAAAAGGGCCATGCATAAGTCCGCACTCACCGGACTAGGACTAATCGGAGCTGCGCTCCACGAAGACGCCTCTGAAGAAGAAAGCTCCGGCCAGCGGATCGAGCCCCACCCTCATCCAAGAGGAAGAGGAGCACGATCTCCTCGAAGAAAGAAAGCTAGCACCGCCATAAACGCGATTACGATGCTAGAGACAAGCTTACACAAGAAGATCGACAAAGCACGCTAAACGCGCATGCTCGTCGAATCGATATGGATGAAGACGAAGAGAACTCAGGAGCCCGATGCTTGGCAGATCCGTTCGGCGAACAGATGCCATAACTTCAAGCTTCGCCGGATACTCCGAAGTTCAGCACGCAAGATCCAAAATCCCGCTCGTGACCACTGTCATCCGTCAAGCTTCATGGAGGCAACAAAGAAACCGCCATGCAATGCCTTCACCGCGGCTAACACGCGGTGTGGGTCCGCTTAGCCTATCATCGGGATCCATCTGAAGCTGGGAGGAGCTCGCTTACAGCTTCATCCGAAACTTCAAAGGCACCAGCAAGAGGCCCGCCTCAATCGAAGAATTGCGAGCCTGCACTCAAAGAACGGGTGAATCTATTCGCTCGTACATACTACGCTGGTCCACGACCAAAAACTCCACAGCACACATCTCCGAAGAGAGGGCCATCGACGCCTTCTGGGACGGCGTCAAGCGCCCAGACTTCAAGGAGGAACTTGGGCGTGTAAAGCCTAAGACACTCGACCACCTCATGGAAATCGCCAGCGATTGGGCGACGCGGAAGATTGCATCTAGCGCAATCGAGATGAAGAGGACGACTACGGCCGAAGACGCCAGCGCCGCAAGAAGAGGAGATCGCGTCTCACGAGGACATGACGGACCCGACATGGTCGCGCCTCGACCCGCGCCGCGACAACAACGCAACAGCGGAGGATACGCGGTGGAAACTTCCGACAACGGACGACCAACGCAGCGGTGCAACGCCGCGACGCGACAACGGACCCTCAGATTCGACAAACTTTGGTCCATGCACCATCCACTTGTACATCGACAAACAGGATGGCTAAAGAAAGCCAACCACATGCTCAAGGACCGCGAGTTCGAAACTCGGCGAAGGCATGATGCGAATGAGGCAACAAGCTCCAATTCGCGTTCGAACGCACCGCACCAGTGAAACAAACACGAGCTCCTCCACGCCGCCTATTGAGGCCAAACCAACCATCGCACCAACAAAACAACGCTGGGTGACATACCCCCACCAAAAGGAGCACTCAATATGATACGAAGGGACGCCCCACAAGCAGGTGCGAGAAGAAAATCACCCGACAAATCAACTGGCCGTGGCAACCGCTGCAATCCTCGAGTACCTCGGGATCGAATCCTGCATCACATTCACTCGTGCGGATCACCCTTGCGGATCCCTCGCCTGGTCATGCTGCCTCGGTCTTTGAGGCGCAGATCGGAGGCTTGAGATGAGTCGCGTCTTCATGGACGGCGGCAGCGGCATCAACCTAATGTTCGCAAGCACTCTAGCAGCTATGCGGATCCCGCAGCCACTGGAACAATCGAGACACAACGTTCCACGGCATTGTCGAGGAAGGGCATCTTACTCTGGCAAGATAGGGTCGACATCATCTTGAGCCGGACAACTTTCGGCGAGCGCCTAGAATTGAAGTGGTGGACGGCCGCAATACCATGCCATCTGGACGTGTAGCATTCGCAGGTTCTGGCCGTCCCACACTATGCATACCTACTACTCAAGATGCGGGACCAAGGCGTCATCACAGTCCACGGGAGCTTCACCCGATCGGACCAATGCGACAGGGATTTCAACAAAATCTCCCAGTCCTTCGGCATGCAAGACGAGCTCGTAAGGCTCCGCGAGGAGACGGACAATGGGCTACCCCCAGTCACAAGGAAGAACGCACCCGACATTTCCTTCGACTCCACCGTCAACACCAAGAAAGTGCAGGTCCATCCGACAGACGCCTCCAAGACGGCGCTGATCGCCAATGACCTCAGCGTCGCATAGGAAGGCGTGCTCGTCGAATTCCTCCGTGAGCGCTGGGAAATCTTCGCCTGGTGTCCTGCGGACATGCCAGGAGTTCCTGAATCGCCGAAAGCACGCACTCAATGTCTTCCGGACACCAAACGGTCAGCAGTCCATCGAAGACGCCGAACCACGAGCCTAAGCTATCGGCAAGGAGATCAACAGATTACTCGCAGCAGACTTCATCCGGGAAATCAAGGAAAGTGAGTGGCTGGCAAATACGGTGATGGTCCCGAAGAAGGACACGAACATCCTGCGGATGTGCGTGGACTTCACGTCACTAAATAAACACTGCCCAAAGGACCATTTCCCTCTTCCTCGGATCGACCAGATCATCGATTCGACTGCAGGTTGTGAGAAGCTCTCCTTCCTCGACACCTACTCAGGCTATAACCAGATTCGACTCAAGGTCGAAGATCAAGAGAAGACGGCGTTCATCACACCGTTCGGAGTATTCTGCTACAATACAATGCCTTTCGGGCTAAAGAACGCGGGTGCCACGTACCAGCGATGCATGCAGGCCTGCCTCAAGGACCAGATCGGTCGCAACGTCCAAGTCTATGTCGACGACATAGTCATAAAAACCAAGGAGGCAAGCACACTTATCGACGATCTCCGCGAGACGTTCGACAACCTTGATCGCTACAGGATCAAGCTCAATCCAGAAAAGTGCGCTTTCGGCGTCCCCTCGGGTCAGCTGCTAGGGTACTTTATCTCTCAACGAGGGATCGAGGCGAACCTGAAGAAAATCAAAGCTATCATGACAATGGAGAAGCCGAAAAACCTCAAGGGCGTTCAGCAGCTCGCAGGGCGAGTAGCGGCACTAAGCAGGTTCATCATCCGCATGGGTGAGAAGGCCCTACCATTTTACCAGCTACTACGCAAGGCAGACAAGTTCGAGTGGACACTAGAAGCCAACGACGCATTCGAAAGCCTCAAGCGGCTCCTCTCCACCTCGCCCGTTTTGGTCACGCCAAAGAGCGAGCCCTATTGTATATAGCAGCCACACACGGTACTCGTGGTGACGACCCGAAGAAGGCAAGACCCACGGTACAACGCCCAATTTACTACCTCGGCGGTTCTCACTCCAACAAAACAGCGATACCCGACTACTGGCCTCGGCATGTTCATGACGGCCCGACGTCGAGCCACTACTTCCAGGAGCATCGGTGATGGTCGTCAGCGAGGCGCGAACAGCATCTGAATAATCCGAGCCACGGGGCGCGTGGCCTGGGCATCGAACTATCAACCTTGGACATCGTCTACGAAGCGACCGCAATCAAATCTCAAGTCCCGGACTTCCTGGTACTGGATGGAGCTGCAGCTGCGACACCCGGACATGTCGCGATCTGGACAATGCATTTTAGCGGCTCCAAAGCGAAGCGGAGCAGGAGCAGGAGTCATCTTGACCTCCCGCAAGGTGACAAGATGAAATCGTCCTTCGGATGAAATTGAGCCTCCAACAACGAGGCGAGTCTGAAGCCCTCATCCATGGCATGAAGATGACAAAATATGTGGTGCAACGCTGGTTATCTGGCGACTCCAACCTTGTCGCATACAACGACGATGAATGAGTGCGACGCACACGCCGAAAACATGATCGCGTACCGCGCGCTATACAACGCACTCGAAGGAGAATTCGACGGCTGCGAACTTCGGCACGTTGGAAGAGAGAGCAACGACGAGGCCGATAGACTCGCCAACATCGGCTCCACCTGTGCAAAGGTACCACTAGGTGTGTTCCTCGAACAGATCCGCGTGCCATCCATCAAGCGGGAATTCCCCAAGGGATCACTCGAAGAAGCAGAACACTCGGGGGCTACGCTACCCGAAGGTCATGAAGGACCCGAAAAGTTGGACACCGAAGTTGCCATGGTCAACCTGATGCAGGTCATGGCAGTCGAAGAAACTTGGACACGCCCATACCTCTAGTTCCTGATAAACGGAGAATTGCCTGACAGCCCGACAGATGCCCGACGCATATCTCGTCGGTCAAAAGCTTTCACCATCATCAACGGCGAGCTGTATAAACGCAGCATTACGGGTGTACTGCAACGGTTCGTCACCATCGACGACGGCAAGGCCATACTCCAAGATATCCATGAGGGCATCTGCGGCCACCACGCAGGCAGCCGCTCCCTCGTCGCCAAAGCTCTGCGAGCAGGATTCTACTGGCCAACGGCCATGAGCGACGCGAAGGACATCGTCCGAAGATGCAACGGGTGCCAACGGTTCGCCGACAAACCGCACGCACCTGGGTCCGAACTTCGACCCATACCCATAGCCTGGCCTTTTGCCCAATGGGGCCTCGACATGATCGGCAAACTGCCAAAATCCTCGAAGGGAGGACACGTTTTCCTCCTGGTCGCAGTCGACAAATTCACCAAGTGGATCGAGGCCATGCCAGTCACCAACCAGAAGGGCAAAACCGCCGTCAAGTTCTTCGAATCCATTGTCTACAGGTTCGGCGTACCGCACAGCATCATCACCGACAACGGATCAAACTTCATCTCCGAAGAATTCCAGGACTTCTGCGAAGGCCTCGGGATCAGTATCACATACGCCTCAGTGGCACACCCGCAAACAAACGGGCAAGTGGAAAAGTCCAACGGCCTAATCGGCGCCGGCATCAAGAAGCGCCTCATGAGCTCACTCGAGCACAAAGCTGGAAACTGGACGAAAGAGCTACCGTCTGTCCTGTGGAGCTTACGGACTACGCCAAACAGCTCCACCGGCTACACACCGTTCTTCATGGTGCACGGAGCTGAGGCCGTGCTACCAGCCGAAGTACGCCACCAGGCTCCACGAGTCGTCGCTTACAGCGAAGCCGAATCCACGGCTGCACTCGAAGATGCCGTCGACACACTCGACGAAGCACGGGATATAGCAGCAGCTAGATCAGCGGTGTACCAGCAGAGTCTCCGCAACTATCACAGCCGCCGGCTGCGCCCAAGGTCCTTCGTCGAAGGAGACCTCGTCTTGCGACTCAAGCAAAAGCGACCGAACAAACTCGATTCGCCATGGGAAGGACCCTACGCCATTACCGAGGTCATCCCAGGTGGCGCCTATCGCCTCAAGCACGTGGAATCTGGAGTCGCATACTCCAACCCGTGGAACGTCTCGCACCTGCGACGATTCTACCCGTAGCAACCTACCCCCTTTTACTTTCAATAAGGCTTTCAGCCAAGGCTACTCAGCCAAACCATGTACCTCCTCCATTACGATATAAATAAAGCTAAGTGTCTCGCCCCAACCTTCGGTTGACTATTTTCTACAACTTTACTACATGCTACAAACGCACTCGGGGGCTCCCCCCACCTCACGATTTCATCGACTGAGGACCAAACGTGTACACCTGAGTAGCTGACTACGTCAGGCAAACGAAAAGGGAACGTACTCAATCAAAGCACTGCATGCTCATAAACAAGCAAACCTTTACAACAAAGGGCACATAAACGCCCAGCCGCAATATACAAATTTTACATCTATCTGTTTATTTTCAGGTCCTACCTACTCTGAAGAATAACCTGAGCACGCTGCTCAAACAAGTCTACAATTTGTTCGGCATACTGCCTTACAGCCGCGTAATGCGGATGCATGTTCCACTCGCCACCATCTGGTCGAGGAGGTGGCCCATTCGCCACTGAGCCAAATCCACGTCGGGCGGTGCACCTCACAAGAGACAAGGCAGCCTTCACCGCGACGAGCTGCTGCCGCACCAGCTCCTTGACATTGCTCGCATTCAAACTTCGCCGAAGACCTGCAAGGTCGTTGTACGGCATCCAACGGAAACATGGCGTGCAGCACCGAGGAAAGTGATGTCTGCACCTGGCGAAGCACCCGTGAAACCTGGTAGACGCGATCCTGCACCGTCGCCAGAACTATGGCGCGATCACGGTCCATCCAGAAGAAGCCGCTGGCCTCCATGTACTGTTGAGTCAAACAATTGACTCGAACAGCAATACGCTCTTTTTTTTCCTCGGAGCAATATTGGCACCTGCGACAACCGCACAAAACAAGAGTAAGGCCAGCAGGCTCACCCGAAGAACTGGGCTACAGCCCGAAAGAAGGATCAACTTACATTGCAGCTGCTCGGAAAGCCGACCCAGCTCCGCCATCAAATACTCCTCTCTGGCTGCACCACGGTCTGCTTTGGATTTCCAAACGTCAGCGCGACCGCGTAGCCCAAGCAAATCCCTCTCCAAGCTGCGCACGCGATCTCGAAGAAAAGCGAGCTGCGAGGAATCATCCAATGATGTTCGCAAGGGCCTTTCGGATGAAGTGTCAACTGGGTCAGCACCCGAAGGAACCTACAGCAGCATAAAGAAGAAGGCACACAGACATTCAGCCAAAGATAAAGCACAACTCGGAGGAATTCATTAAAATATATAAGGCCACTACGTGGCACAAGGATGGTACTACAAAAGATATTTACAACAAAAGAAGACTACAAACTACCCTACGTCTACTATGCCTCAGGTGCAGGACACTGAGTCGCCTCAGAACCAGACTGCCTATCTTTGGCCTCGCCCTGCTGCCGCAGTGCGTACTCAGACAGCAAGTCAATGAGCTTAGGCCCATATTGTCTGCAACAAGCGGAGTAGGCATCAAAAGCTACCTCGGATCCATCCGCAGCCGTAGGCATCAGAAATGTCTGGGCAGGTCCAGCTCCGCCATGGTGGCCATCGCCATCAGCCGGCCGCGCCGATGCCCTTCGCTGCGCTTATGCGCTGCGCGCCGGTGATAGAGCCTCTGCCAGGGCATCCACATCTTCAAGGGGTGCGCCCTTCAGGAAGATCTCCTGGTAGAAGCGACCAAGGACCTCTTTCGCCATGCAGGTAAACCTCCTTGAGTTCACAAACATTGAGGAATCGCCTGAATCTCCCCATCATCCTCCTGTCGAGGTTGTTGTTGTTCTTATCCTCATCCTTGTAGATCAAGTTGAAGTCCCCACCAAGCATCCAAGGGCCTAGCCGAGTGGAGCGTAAGTCCCGTAGCTCCGCTAGGAAGGCGACTTTGTCGGCATCCTCCTGTGGGCCGTGAGCCACGTCACCAGCCCCCACCGGCGGGTTCACCCTCGCTGTAACACTATTAGCGTCAACGTGTGCGCTATCAAGCCGCACCTTACGGCTATCCCAAGCCACTATGATCCCACCCCTCGTGTCGGAAGCCGGCAAGCAGAAATAATCGTCAAAAACCGCGCCTAGAGTTTCCATTACAATCGAGCGAGATACAACAGCCAGTTTGGTTTCCTGCAAGCACACAATCGAAGCACCGGTGGTGTCCACCACACTCCTAACACCCGTGCGACGTGCCCGACTATTGAGGCCGCGCACGTTGCAAATCATGACCATAGGTTCGTAAATCATTGGAGAATGATTTTCACCCTGGGTCAACCCGGATCCCGTGGTCAAGCCGCCACGAGATGCCCACCCTGGTGCCCCACCAATGGTGGAGAGCACCCCTGGATCGAAGACAGCGACCACCCGTAGAGCTCAGCCACCGCCTCAATCATATCATCCGTCATGGGCAGCTCATACATCTTGTGGTAGGCCGCCAGTGCTGCCTCTGAAGGCGCCTCATCCCCACTAATCAGCCCCAACTTCTTCATCAGATTTCGAACCGCCTTCATCTCCGAGTTGAGCCCAGCCGGTTGTCCCGCGATCCTCGAGCTGCGTCGTGGCTGAAAGTTCATGGCCAAGAGCCGACGCCTAACACCGGGGGTATGGAGCAGGGCGTCAGAGCGGGTCTTAGCCGCCTCCAGGAACTCACCCAACGTACGAGGCCTCGCTGCAACCGAAGGGCGCGCAGAACGCAAAAAGGTGATAGGCGGGTCAGCCAGCAGCGGCGACCTGATGGGAAGTGACACCCCGACACGGTCCCCAGCCCTAGGGGGCGGGGGGGGTCGCCATCTCAATCTCCTCGTCCGTAGCATCCTCAACCGGCTCAGGCGAACCATGCGGGGCGACCGAAAAAACCACCTCGAAGGGCTCGGAAATCACCGGCACAGGCCCAGGTTCCGTCCTTGCAGGCCGGAATGCGTCCAGGCCAAGAACCCCCTGTTGGATCCTGAAACCTCCCAGAACCAGGCCCAGCTCCCGAGGTGGCCCAGCAGCGTCACCCTCCGTCCTGGCCGAACCGGGCCTAGCATGGGCCTCGGGTCCCGCGTGTCCGCCCTCAACCACCCGCGCCGGCGCCAAAGAGGCAGCCGCGTCATCATGGGCCCTGTGCAGAAGTTAGCCATCAAGGGAGGGAGCACCGTGGGTGAGCCGGAAGGCTCGGTCAAGGCCCGCCAGTCCCTACTATCTGTCAACCCCACAGCGCCAACCTCCACCCCACCGTCCGAGCCGCCGCCAACCGCGACCAGCGCAGCTGCAGTCGACTCCACACACCCGTCCAAAACGCCACCATCCTCTCCCAACACAGCTGGCACGGCGCCGCTAACTGCCAGGTCGCCTTGTCCACTAGCGCCCACCTCAGCGGCAGCAGCAGCAGCCTTGCCCCTGGCCCTGCTTCCTTTCCCTTTACAGCCAGATCGCCTCCTCCTGCGCTGGCGCGCGCTAAGCGACGGGGCGGCAACAACCACCCCCGACGAAAGCGTCCGCGCCCCCACCCACTCCCCTTTGACCGCCTGTCGATAGCGGTGGGGCGCCGCCATCGAGGCCACGCAGCCGTCCGGGCTCCCGACGTGTAGGGGTAGTGGCGGGTCGCCGGCCAGCCAGGAACCGGACCATCTCCGCCGCGCCCACCCACATCTTCGGTGCCCGCCGGGTTTTGACGCCGGAAGTCCACCGACCTTACCACGTGCACCAGGAGCGGATGCACCATGGTCGGAACACGAGGAGGGACCACCGCCGCCGCCGGTGCCGCCATGTCCTGCGCAGAGGGAGGGTCCTCCGGCTCCACGATGTGGAGGTCCACCTCCCTGGCGATCGCCGCAGGATCGAGGCACCAGGCCGTGAGCCGGAACGTCCCCATGTCCGCGTGGCTGCGCGTGAGAGGGTGGAGGCGCTCGACCCAAGCCGTCGGCGCCAAGACCGCCTCCGCCGCCGCCAGGTTCCAAGCATGCGCCGACAACCCCTCAATTTCGATCTCCGCATGCACACACAGCCCCCCGGATGAAGCACGAATCCGGCGAGACCAGGACCTGAGGAGGAGACGAAGGCGCGGTGACTCGAGGTACTCGCCGGCGAGCACCCTGTTCCGCGCCTCCAAGGTCGCGAAGAACACCAGGAACTGCTCGGGGCTGTGGCAGTGCACCGAGAAGCTCCCCCTCAACAGGTTGAACCCGCCGCCCAGTAGCGGGGCCTCCACATCCTCCACGGGCACCTGCCTCCTGTCCCCGGTGATGATCCCGAGGAGCGCGCGTCCGAGCTCCAGCTCAGCCTCGTCCACCTCCGGCGAGCGAGGGAGGATGCACACCGCACGAACCGGCCGCCATGAAGCCGCGATGGCCACCGTGTGGTGGCGCCGGAACGCAGGGCCTCACTGGGCGTCCTGGCGCTTGGCGCCGCCATCGACGGGCTCGCTGTGGGAGCACCGGCGCCACCGCCTGTCACCGGGCGACTGCACCGCGCAATCGGCGCACCACTGCGTGTGACGGCTCCGCTCTGTAAGCCCGTCCCGAGAGGCAGCCGCGCGGCGCCGACCCCCACCGCAGCGACGCCGCGGGTTGGCGCGTCTACTGTTTCACATCCTGTGGCGCGCGTTCCCCATGGGAACGCAGCGCCCCGTCCCTACCGCGCGCCTCGCGCGGCCCCTGGTCAGCCACCATGGCTTGGGTCTTTCCCACCTGTGCCGGCCCCCGCTGTCGTGCGCTGCCGTCACCACCCGCCAACCTCTTCCTAGCAGGCTCCTCACCGGAGTCCGGGGGCGCGCGGGGGTGCGGCCGCCATAGCTCAAGGCAGCTCCTTGACATGTGGCCTGGCATGCCGCAGCGGAGACACACGGGGCCGATGGTGCAGTCCGCGGCGCGGTGGCCAGGCTTCGCACAGAGCAGGCAGAGCCCGTCGAAGTCCGCGAACTCACCAGGCTCACCTGCGCCGCCTTGTGGCGAGTGCGCCGCCCGCGCCGCTGCCGTCCTCTCCGCAACTTTCCTCCCCGCACGCCGGTCGCGGGCCTTCTTCTTGGCGACGTGCCTCGGTTCCACCCAAGGCGCCTCAGGGGCCGCCGCAACCACCTCCATGGGTTCATCATCCAGCGGGTCGTCGGAGTCGTCAAGCGCGTCGATGGCGACCGGCTCACTGGCGCAGACCTCCGACCGCAGCTCCCGGCGACGCGAACACTCTGTTAGAAGTAAGCACTCCTACGCCGGCACGGCACCGTGCACGTATACGAGTAGTATACGTATATGCTTCTGACTAGTACACCTAGTGTGCTGTCCGGGTGAAAGATGCATGCATGTATCCGTGTAGTACTAGACTTAGTTACCGATTAGGATTGGCTTAGGTAGCTAGCTGCACTATATATACATGTATACCCTAGCTATGTAACCGGACAATCGTGGGAAATCAATACAAGGAAGAACACGGCGACAAGCCCGTGTGGCAATCAATTGGTTTTCACGCATGCGTGAGTTGTGAGAGTTCGTAGCTGATCAAAAGAATCGATCCGGCTGGTTAACTGTTGATACGTGCGCATCGCGTCTCGGCAGGAGTTTCTCGTACGTGTGTCGTCTCGTCAGAACTTCATCGTCGGTGTCGTCGGAAAGTACTCGGCGGCAGGGGCTATGCTAACAATTGGTATCAAAGCCTCGTGGAATATCTCCTAGTAACGGGAGGTCATGGTGAAGGAGGTGGGCGAGTATTCTGGTGCGGCTACGGGTGCGCCGGTGTCGATCACGATATCCGCGGTACAGCGCGACAACTACACGGCCGGGCGGTCCAGATGGAGTGGGCGTTAGAAGGCGCCCGGACTGGGAGGTTGTCGATCCAGCGGCGAGTTCAAGAAGGGCGTTGAAGTACCACCTAGACCGACTAGCACTCACGGCCATCCGCTCGGTGGTGCCAACGGATCCGATACAACACGGTCTCAAGAAATCTGCAAAGGAGGTGTGGATACGCCAAGACGCTAAATATTGGGCACGAGCGTCTGAGGCGACCTGCAAACCTTGCGTAAGAAGTACGAGAATGGAGATGGGAGAAGATGAGACGCTAGACGCTTTTGCTTCAAGGGTCGCTACACCGGGTCAATGGGATTCGGACTTGGCGAGAAGCTGGATGAGATCTCTATTGTGAGGCGTTTCTCCGCGTGGCGCGCCGCGTTATTCACCCGTTGTCTCGGCAATCGAGCAATGCGTTGATCTCAAGACTCTCACGATGGATGATCTAGTTGACGGTTCAAGGCGCTTACAATGGATGAAGATCACCTATGGCGACGCGAAAGTGGATGAGCATCTCATGCTTATGGCTCGAGCGTTGTTCGCCAAGGAGAAGAAGGGCGATAAAGCATCCGGCAGCAGGAGTGATAGAGAAGATTCTCGCCCAGCGAAAAAGCATATCGCAGGGGAGGACGAGGACGAGGCTCCGCCGCGGAGGAAGTTTGACATCAAGAAAGTAAGATGTCATAAGTGCGGCGAGCTCGGTCACTTCAAGAAGGATTGCAAGAAATCGTCGAAGGAGAGGGCTCTCATCGCCCAGGAAGGAGATGATGATGGACCGATGATGCTGATGCTCAAAATCGGTGAAGGATGAGGAGGATCCTCCATCACCGGTGCGGAGATTGTGGCGCAAGTGGATCACGATCTACCGTGTGTGGATCACGAGCAACGGAGTGTCCGGTTTCTACGTGAAGCCACGTTTGAGGCGAGTGAAGCCAGAATCGATCATGGCGGTCTATGCGTTGAAATTTCGCGCAACTCCGTGCGGCAATAAGTTCTTCATGCTTGGTGGATGATCATAGTAAATACATGTGGATTGTGTTGAGAAGTAAGTATCAAGCACAACAAGCATTCGAGAAGATCAAGGAAGCCGGAGAGTTTAAGGTGGAGGCGAAGATAAGAGCTCTACGCATTGATCAGGAAGGCGAGCTGCATCAAACCGTGTTGACCATGGCACGGAGGATGATGAAGAGTAAAGGTTTGCCAGAAAATTCGGGGTGAGGCGGTCAATACTTTGTGTATTTGCTGAACATGGAACCAACGAGAGTGGAGTTGGTATGACTTATGAAGCATGGTATGGACGGAAGCCCTCGGTTGATCATCTTCGTACTTTTGGATGTGTGGCGCATAAGGTGAATCGAGTACTACAATGATCATGACAGGCTATGAAGGCTCGAAGGATACCGTTTGTGCAACCCCTATACCAATAAGGTGGTTTTCAGACTGACGTAGTCTTTGAGGAAGAGAAATCATGGAATTGGGGCTCCAAGGAACGGAATATTCATCTTTTCACATCACGTGGGATCTTGAGTATGAAGAAAATATGGATCAACCAAGCTTATCTTTGTCGCCAAATTCGGACCCGGAAAGAGATTGAAGGCCTAGGGGTGCTCGGCGTGGACACCAGGCCGAAGCACTAGGGATACTCGAGAAGGAAAAGTGTCCGAGAAAAGGCTAGTCCGTGGTCAAAAAACAGAGCTAGAAGTTGTTATGTTTAGCTCATCATCCGCTAATACAGGAGGTGATGATCCACGTGAAGAGCTTGGGGCAAAGGAGTGTCCAAGTGCAAAGGCCATGTGATGTGGTGGTGAGTCAAGAAATTGGCTCGGAAGTAGGCATGCAGGATCTGTTGCATGTAGAGTCGTTGACTCAGGAGCTCTACGTGGAGGCACACAAGGTTCCAGAAGAAACAAGCGCGTTGTCGGACGCAGAAGAGTATGTCGCAGCCTCCGATTGCCGGAGATGAGGCGACTACGACCGATGCAAGCACGCATGCGAGACGTGCTGGACTACTATCCGAAGAAAGAATTTTGGACGGTAAATTATCTGGTGAAGATAGAAACGAAAATCAATGTTTGTTCATCAAGGAACGGTGAAGACTGAAGGCACGATCATGGGCGACATCGACAAAGAGGACGCGGAAAAGAAGGGCGACGAGGAGGGTCGACGTGAAGCTATGGAGAAGCCGACAAAAGCAATGTCGGTGACATGGGTGCCAAGGAAAGGGACGACAAAAGCAATGCCGAGGAAAACGTCGGCGAGGAGAAACCGACGCACTTGGGACTCAGGTGGATATTGAAGGGCATGTCGTGCTTAGGGGGTGATTGTTAGAAGTAAGTACTCCTACGCCGACGGCACCGACTGCGATATCTGAGTAGTATCACATATGCTTCGACTAGTTGTTATGACCGGCACAGTCTATCGCCGCAGAGGCCCACCGGCCGGCCTAGTTAGGGCTTAGCCCAATTATCCTATTTCTATTATAAATAAGAGTTGTAATTGGATTTTCGAATGAAGCAATAAACAACTGTTGTTGCCGACTCCCCAAGGAGTCGGTCTTGCAACCTCAGCCGCCTCCTTCTTCCCTCGACGGCCAGACGCCGGGCGTCCTCGCCTCCACACCCGCATAGCTCCCTGTCCCCTATAATCTACGCCTAGACCGGGTAGACAAGCTTTCTACCAATTTGGTATCGATTGTCCTCGTTGATCATGTCATCTTCTCCACCACCACCACCTCCTCACCGCCCAAACCGCCCACCTCCTTGCCGCCTTGTCGCAGCCGCCGCCTCCACGGAATCGCGGCGCCCATGGTAGCGCCGCCGACGCCGCCTCCTCTCCCAGCAGGGAGGTCTCGACGGCCTCCGCGATCTCACCATCCAGCCGGGCATCCGCCTCTTCCTGCAAGGGACGCAGGACTGCCGGGCCGCCTCGACCACCCCACCCTACCCTCCACATCGGTGGCAGCCTTCCCAAGCGTACCGCCCGACCACAACCGGCCATACCCACGACGCGTGGCAGCCGGCCCCAGCCCTCCCTCAAGGCCTCCCCATCCGAAAGCCGCGTTCCGCCATCGCCCTCGCCGCTTCCTGCTTGGGTGACGGCGACCGAGCCTCCTCCGAGCTACACACGCCCGCCGGGGCCCTCCCCAACCGTCTTTACGACCGCGGGGACCCCTCCGATGCCCTCCTTTCCGGCGCCGGCCTACTTCCGCGGCGCGGAGACCCACGCCGGTCACGCGGATCACCAAGGCCAGGGCGCCGCCGCACCGCCTCCCCCGCGCTACGCCAAGATCGAGTTCGCCACGTACGACGGCGTGGACGACCCGCTAAACTGGCTCAACCAGTGCGAGCAATTCTTCCGCTGGCGCAGACACTGCCGGATCATACCTGGCTCGCCTCGTATCACCTCCGTGGCGCCGCCTAGACGTGGTACTACTCGCTCGAGCAGGACGAGGGCGGCATGCCCCCATGGGACCATTTCCGCGACCTCTGCCTCCTCCGTTTCGGCCCCTCCATTCGCGGCAGCCGCCTGGCGGAGCTGGGGCGCTTGCCTTTCACCAACACGGTGCAGGACTTCGCCGACCGCTTCTAGGCCCTCGCGTGCCACGCTCCCGGGGTGACGGGACAACAGCGCGCTGAGCTCTTCGTCGGCGGCCTCCCCGACTACATCCGCGTGGACGTGGAGCTCCAGGCACCGCAGGACCTTCAGACGGCGATGCACTTGGCGCTTACGGCGCGCCCAGCGGTGCAACCGGCGCTTCGGCCGGGCGACGCCACTCGTCTGGCCCTACGCTGACGCGCCGCCACCCGCCCGCACCGACCGACCAGCGAGCCCGCCCGCTACCCGACGTTCCGCCGTCTCACACCGCCGAACAGCTCGAACGCTTGCAGGCCTTTGCTTCAACTGCGACGAGCCGTACGCACCCGGTCACGTGTGCCCGCGCCTCTTCTACCTGGAGACGGTCGACACGGACGACGGGAACGGGCCACCCGAGGCGGCCGACGCGTTGGCCACGAGGCCGATCGAGCGGCTCCCGGCCGCCACGGCGTTAAATCGTCTCTCACGCGCTGGCGGCATCCGCCCGCGGCGTCTGATGCTTCTACCGGTCACTATTCATGGCGAGACCCTGGTGGCGTTGCTGGACACGGGCTCTACTCATAACTTCATGCCCGCCGCTACCATGCGCCGCCTCGCCCTTCAGCCCACCGGGGGGGATCACCTCCGCGTGACCGTGGCCAACGGTGACCGCCTTCAGTGCCACGGACTGGTCCAGCACGTGCCCCTCACCATCGGCGAGCACTTCTCCATCACGTCGCGGTATCGACTTGGGCTGTTTCGACTTCATCCTGGCGTCGATTTTCTCGGGCCTTCGGTCCCATCCTTTGGGACTTGACGCCACAGCGATGGCGTTACGGCGCCGGTCGCCGCATCCGTTGGGAGGCGTCGGAGCCGCTCCGCCCCGACTACGGCTCGTCTCCGGGAGGGCGGCGAGCACCCTGGCGACCCATCTCTGCGGCGGCATGGCGACATCTTGAGGAGCCGCATGGGTTACCGCCCCGGGAATGTGACCACCGTATCCACCTCCTGCCGCACGGCCCGGTGGCGATGCGACCCTACCGCTACCCGGCTGCGAAGGACGAGTTGGGCGTCGGTGTGCGCTCATGCTGGCCGGCATCATCCGGATCTCCGTCGCCGTTCTCGGCACCGGTCTGCTTGTCCGCAAGTCGGATGGCGTGGCGCTTGCATTGACTACCGCCCTCAGCGCCGTGACACTCAGGATAAGTTCCGATTCCGGTGGTCGACGAGCTATTCGATGAGCTCCACGGGCTCGGTTCTTCACCAAGCTTCGATCTTGGTCGGGCTATCACCGGTGCATGCACCGGAGGACATTGCCAAGGCGGCATTCCGGACGCATCATGGCCACTTTGAGTTCGTGGTGATGCCCTTCGCCTCACGCCTGGCGGCGACCTTCGGGCCACGATGAGCAGCGTCCTCCGCCCGTGCACGCCCGGTTCGTCTTTGGTGTTTTTGATGATATATTGATCTCTGACGCGTCGTGGCGGAACACCTCCAGCATATCGCCATCGTCTTCAACGAGCTTCGAGCGCATCACCTTCACCTCAAGCGCTCGAAGTGCTCGTTCGCGACGACTTCGGTGGCCTACCTCGGCCACGTCATCACCGCTGACGGGGTCGCGATGGATGCGGACAAGGTGGCGTCCGTGGCTGCCTGGCCGACGCCGCGCGCCCTCCGCGGGTTCCTGGGCCTCGCCGGCTACTACAGGAAGTTCATCCGGGACTTCGGCCTCATCGTCTCGCCCCTCACGCGCCTGCTGCGGCGCGATGCCTTCACAGGGCAGCGAGGCTACCATGGCGTTCGAGGCTCGAAGGGGCCCTCACGACGGGCCCGTACTCGAATGCGGACTTGACCGGCCATTCGTCGTCGGCCGCGACGCGTCGGAGCGGGGTTCGGTCTTGTTCTCCACGAGCGGCGGCCTCTCGCCTACTTCAGCCAGTCGTTCGCTGCCACCTCAAGCTCGCGCGTCTGGCGAGCTCATTGGCCTCGTGCGGGCCGTGCGCCATTGGCGACCCTACTTATGGGGCGTTCTTTCCGGTGCGCACCACTACAACCTCAAGTTTCTCTGGATCAGCGGTATCGGCGGTGCCGCAGCACCGATGGATCGCAAGCTCTTGACCCGACTTCACGGTGGAGTACCGCCGGGGCGCCTCAACACCGCGGCCGACGCCTGTCTCGCCCGTGACGCCGAGCCCGATGGCGAGGTCGCCTCGGAGGGCGATTGCATTCGTTGGGGCCCTCCGCCCTTTCGACCTCATCCGTCGAGCTACGCAGCGGCGCGGATGCCCAGCTCCTGCGGCAGCAACTTGACGCGGGTGAGCTGGACGAGCCATGGCGCCTCGCCGACGGACTGCTTCTCCATGGGCGTCGGGTGTTCGTGCCCGACCATGACGACCTACGCCACCAGGTGTTGTCGATGGCTCACTCGGCGGGTCATGAGGGTGTCCAAAAGACCCTTCACCGCCTCCGCGCTGACTTCTACCTCCCTGGAGATCGTGCCATGGTCGAGTTGGTGCGCTCGTGTGCGATGTCGGTCAACAAGACGGAGACGCTGCGTCCAGCCGGCATGTTGCAGCCGCTCGAGGTGCCCGCGCAGGTCTGGGCCGACATCTCCATGGACTTCATCGAGGGCCTCCCTAAAGTGGGGGGCAAGTCCGTCATTCTCACGGTGGTCGACCGCTTCTCCAAATACGCCCACTTCATCGCGCTCGGCCATCCCTACACGGCCGCGTCGGTGGCCCGCGTTCTTCGATGGCATCGTCCGTCTCCACGGGTTCCCTTCGTCGATCGTATGTGATCGGGACCCGGTATTCACGGGGCATGTCTGGCGGGATCTCTTCCGCATGGCGGGGGTAAAACTCCGTTTCAGCACGGCGTTCCACCCTCAGACGGACGGCCAGTCCGAGGTGGTTAACAAGGTCATTGCGATGTATTTGCGCTGTGTTACAGGTGATCGACCCCGTGCTTGGGTGGATTGGCTTGCGTGGGCGGAGTACTGCTACAACACCTCCTACCACTCCGCCCTGCGCGCTACGCCATTCGAGGTGGTCTATGGTCGGCCACCCCCGCCGATCCTACCGGTGGACGCGACCCGCACGCAGACGGAGGTTGCGGCAACTCCTCCGTCACCGAGATGAGATGCTTGCGATGCGGCGGCGCCTTATCCAGCCCACAGGTCGCCAAGCACTACTATGACGGCCACCATCGCGAGGTGGAGTGCGGTGGCGGCGGGTGTGGTTGCGCCTCTGCACCGCTCACCGATCCACAGATCCGCGGGCGGCGCAAGCTCGGCCCTCGATGCGGGCCCTTCATCATCCGCGTATTGGGACCACTGGCCTATCGTCTTGAGCCTGCCGGGCGCGTATTCACGACGTCTTCCATGTGGGGCTGCTCAAGCCCTACCGTGCGCGCCACCAGCGGTCACGCCACCGCTACCACCGACGGTGAGGGCCACTTTGCTCCCAGCCCGGCCAAGGTGCTTGGCGAATGCGCCGTGATGTTTGGTATTTGTTGGTGCGGTGGGAGGCCTTTCAGAGGAGGCCACTTGGGAACCACGCGCGATTTCCAGCTGCATTATTCAGACTACCAGCTCGAGGCGAGCTGTTTGCAGCGAGGAGATGTTATGACCGGCCTGGTCTATCGCGCGAGAGCCCACCGGCCAGGCCTAGTTAGGGGCTTAGCCCAATTATCCTATTTCTATTATAAATAAGAGTTGTAATTGGATTTTCAGAATGAAGCAATAAACAATCTGTTGTTGCCGACTCCCCAAGGAGTCGGTCTTGCAACCCAGCCGCCGCCTCCTTCTTCCCTCGCGACGGCGCCCGCACGCCGGCGTCCTCGCCTCCACACCCGCATAGCTCCCTCCTGTCCCCATAATCTACGCCCTAGACCGGGTAGACAAGCTGTTTCTACCACTAGTACACCTAGTGTGCCGTTCGGGTGAAAGATGCATGCATGTATCCGTGTAGTACTAGACTTAGTTACCGATTAGGATTGGCTTAGGTAGCTAGCTGCACTATATATACATGTATACCCTAGCTATGTAACCAGACACTGTGTGGGAAATCAATACAAGGAAGAACACGAGCGACAAGCCCGTGTGGCAATCAATTGGTTTTCACGTACCGTGAGTTGTGAGAGTTCGTCTAGCTGATCAAAAGAATCGATCCGGCTGGTTAACTGTTGATACGTGCGCATCGCGTCTCGGCAGGAGTTTCTCGTACGTGTGTCGTCTCGTCAGAACTTCATCGTCGGTGTCGTCGGAAAGTACTCGGCGGCAGGGGCTGTGCTAACACACTCTCCCCCCTCGCGCGCAGCCAAGCTCTCTCCGTTGAGCGCCGCGAGGTAGGAGCGCGGGGTCCCCTCCACCTATCCACGCTGGGGGGGGAGCCCGATGCTCGTCGGGAGAGGGAGAGAGGCGCCAGGGCAGGGGAGGAGCGAGCCGCCGGGTGGCGTGGCGGCGAGGATGGGCGCCGGGCGGAGTGGCCGCCGGCGGGGGGCTGGGGGTAGGGGGCTCTCATCGCTCTCCAAAGTCAAGCCTTTCGTGGCTGTCCGGCTTCTGTCTTTTTCCGTGGTTTACTCTCGTTCAAACCAAACTGGGACAAAGGAATATACACATACTTGCAGAAGTGTGCATTCATGTTACATATATAAATCCTTGTCTGCTATATCTTCTGTTCTGAACCTGACGAACAAGAATTTTGTCAAACATAATGGTCAGATATAAACCTGACCCTATTCTGATTTCTGAATAATTTAGCAAATATGAGATATCCATTTGCAGACAACAGAGTCAAGTTATGCATTTTCTTGCCGAACCGAGCATATTGTGTGCAACAATGTCAGGTTATGTTCAAGTTCAGAGCTCCAAGCAAGTGGCACCGACTAATGTTCTTTCGAAAAAATCGCTATGCACCTTGACAATTGTAAATTCATCTGTGAACACAACTAAAATGTAGCCCCACGCATCAAAGGTTTCACAAATTTGGCATTGCACCTGTACACCAAATTATAATATATTTCTTTCAACCTCCAACTTAGTTAAGTCTCAGTTTGTGGCAAAACAAGGCAAATATTTGCTACTCAGTTTTCTCAAATCTCAAGCAGCTGCAGCTGCGTCCCTTTCCTATGTGTATTCACATGTAGTCCATCTGTTTGGACATATAAGATGTTTTAGATTTGTGAAGTAATTGTATCTAGACACATTTTAGTATGTAGATTCATTTAAACCTATACCCTAAAAGATGTCTAGATACATTAGTTAAACTAACCTAAAACATCTTATATCTCCAAACGGAGGGAGTATATGAAAAAACACCTGATAATGTGCATCACAAAACAAGTTCACAATCTTTTCGTGACATTTAATTAGAGTAGGCTTATAAGCCTGGTGATAACCCAGCCAGATGAGGGCACTCTCGGCAGGTGTATTTACAACCGTTGGATCTTGGATGAGAGCCATCTGGACCATTGATTAGGGCTGGTAAAGATGGGCTTTGTTTACCACGTGCATAGCCTTTCATCACAAACAATTGGGCCCTACCCACGACCCTGGCCCGCGAGTCGCGACGCCTCTTCGGTGTACTTTCTGACTCCATGTACACCTGTCACTTTTCCATGTCTAATCCCACTCCATGTAGCCTAATGATCGTGCTAAATCATTATTATGAACTTCTATACAATGATAACTAGAGTAACTTCTACTGAGTTATTGAGATCCATACATTCAATCAACGGTTCAACACTGAATCATCCGTATATACCACTACACCTCTTCATCTTTTAATATGAATAAACTTATGTGCATGTGCTAATGTGTGCATAAATTTGCCCATGTTGCTTCGTTAGCAGGGTACAGATAGGCCCTAGGCCAATTGGGCATTTAGATTTGTTTCGTGAACTAAAAAAGTCTATAGATGAGATTTTTTTTCCATAAATTGAGAAGTCCATAGCTGAGTTTAATTTGTAAACCGAAACTTTTCTTTTTAAGCAGGGAACTGAAGTTATCATCTTCCGATAATCAGATACCTGAGGCTATAACCGAAAGGTATCAAGTATGTGTATGTGTATGTGCACAAGTCATAAGTGGTGTGTGTGTGTTTAGCTCTTCTGTTAACATTGTCTGTAGCTCCCAAAGACGTTCATATGAATCAATTACAATTTTCTCTTGCGGGTGATGTTCCTACGTACATTGAAAAGGTATCAATTACAATTTTTCTTCTTTCGCGCACCGATTATTATTTACCGGTAAGACATTTGAAACTAGCCATTGTTAATGCTAAAAAATAAAACTATATCCATGACACTGAGCTGATGTATAGCTGTACTTTGTTCCTTTCTCGATAATGGACGTGATCAATATGTACTCCGGTTCTCTTTTGATAGTTTACTTATTTTGAAGATGGATTCCTGCTCCTAGAGGTTAATAGAATGCTACAAGATGGTGGGACTTTGCTTGGGCATTGCTTTTTATAAGATTGGGGAAGAAATGGGAGCCTGACTTCATTAGTTTGGATCAATATTATGAGACCAATTTATTATCCATGTATGAAGGTCTAAATTTATTTCTCTGTAGCAACGCATGGGCAATTTTCTTATTATACTACAGCTTACATCTGGTGACAGACCTGCGTGTTAAGCAACGGCTCAGCTGCATTTAACAGTAAAGTAAAATCCTTTGAACCGGACTATGGTTCGCTCCACCGGTCCAACACGTGAAGTCGGCAACCAAAATCTAGCCTGCACCAAACTCTCACCGTCCTTCTCTCTCTCAGAAAAACTCTCATGCGAGAGAGGTTTTCTCGCCGCCACAGCTCTGACAACAGCCTTCCGCTCCTCCCTCCACTCCACCTCCTTCCCCACTGCCATTCCTCACCGGATCTGGGTGCCAACCCGGGCTTCCTTGCCTACCACCGCCCGCAGTTCTCCGGTGCGCCGTCCCGGCCATCCCGAGCACCCATTTCTGGGCGAGGGTTTCGATTGATCGGTGGTTGTGGCTTACTTGCTTCTGGCGGCATATGGTATTTTGTTTCCGCTAGAGGGTGCCCTTCTGTAGTTTGGCGAAGGGTTTGGTCATGATCGTTGGCGGGATTTTACAATTTGCGGGCTGCAGATGTGCAGATGGTATGTTATGCTACATTTATCCTTTTAATGCTATTCTTTTAGTTCTTTTATAAACTGGTGTATGGTTGATGTATTCTTTCTTCTTAGTTTCCTGTTGATGTGTTGGGTTTGATGGGGGTGTGCTCCGCGCGGTCATCGACGGGCATTGGGTTCCATGGACTAAGGTCATAGGTGTGTATTTGACGTTGCTCTTCGCTGGAATTGCTATTTATAATCCTTGAAATTACATTCCTACAAGAAATAGATAGAGAGCTCGGTGATGGGTTCATCTAGGAGAAATAGTCAGTAAAATCATCTCGAGTTCAATATAGTACAGTAGTAGATGACACAACACTAGAAGATGGAGGCTACATGGCACAATCAAGATTCAGAGTGATCCAGGCCAGTGACGCTCATTAAAATACTGAAAAGTATTGCCTGGAGCATTGATTCCATGGGAGCCACTCTTGCATGACCTGGAAAAAAGCCTGTGTGAAGTTGATGCATCAGGAACCAAATTGCGGACTGCAGTTTTAGGTATGTTTTTCCTTACACAAATACCTTGGAGTTCGAGGCATTATTTTCCTTTTTGAATACGAGGACTCCATCTTTCCTATGCTGGAAGTGATTGAGACATACTCATTAATCCCAATTGTTCTGTAGTGTGACACAATTTTTTGCATTTGGCAGATTATTGTTTTCATCTGTCTATTGATCTATAGGTGGCCTGTTAAAAACTGTCATGATGCCATGGGAAAATTTACTTATTTGATCTTGAGTTCAGTCTATTTTATCTATCGAGTAGTTGTGGTCCAAAATTTTGTTTCTGTATTATTCCAGAGACGATTACCTAGAGATGCATTGGTGATGCCTTATGTTCAAGTTTTTGTCCCACTCAGTGGCTGGCCCACAAGGAAATCTGCTTTTGGTGCTATATAATTTGCTTTTATTACTAATAATCATGTAAGATATATGGCCTACTTTTTCTATTGGAGTAAGTTGATTTATTTCGGAGTGTGTGTCTCGGTGGTTTCGACTGACCTGTCCGTACCTTACATTTTAGATCGAAATGTCTTTTTCGGTTTTGTAAATTTTCTTCACCTTAACTTAGCTTTTTCTACTAGCATATTATCACTTATCATCCATACCAAATGGATGCCTTGCATAAGTAGTATATTTTGCTATCTAAGATGCCATAATAAAAATGTAGGCATGTTTCTTCATTGTTCCGTGTTTATATTAGGTTGTCCTATATATTGTATCGCAACCTTGCCACTAATTTTTTATCTGGTAAAAAAACTATTAGTTGTGGGTATTCTGTAGTTGATTGAGTGAGGCTAAGTTTGTATCTTTATTTTTATGGCATGTGGACACTTATTTGGCCAGGCCTTCAAGCTAGGTATGCCTTTAGCACGCGGTTGATCACAGAGAGGTGTATAAGCTGTGTTATCAACAAATACCAGTTGATCTGTTACAGGTTTTGTCCCTGCTTATCTTTTCTCTGTTGCAAGAGCAGAAATCAGGTGACGAAGGTCAAAGCGAGGTAAAGAAGTCAGTCCTTTGGTATATTTATTTTTCTTCATTACCTTTTAGAACATATGTATATGGGGTTATGAAAATTGGATATGACAATTTTGAGCCAGCTCTGCATATGCATCATGATAATAATTTATCAAGCTTCTATATGCACATACATCATTGCATTGATATTCAATAAATGTTTCGGCCGCCTTTTCCTGCAAACATAACAGTGATCGATCTGCCTCCCACTTGCGTTGTTGAAATTGAAATTATATGTTATTTTATCTCTTAGTAATTGGCATATGCTAGCCAGGATAGTTAATTTGTGAAAATTTTGTTGGTAGATTTGTATCTATTCCCTATCATGCTAACATACGAATCCATTTACTTATGGTGCTAATGGTCATCAGTCCAATGATGCAGATGTTGCAAAACATGGTTGTTCTTTAAAGCCTATTTGTGACTTGTGAGGACAATGGAAGTTCTTGAAGTGACAGGAAGGAATGCAAAGCCATAATAATGCTCATTACACAACAAAGAGATGCAAGGGTTGCTAATATCGTGGGACAAATTTATATGGAATCCGTGGACTAAAGTTTGTCTTTGGTCACCTTCAAATTGCAGGTTGTCGTCTCCGGGCTACTCTGTGACATGGTGTGATATAAGTGAAATATATTTGTTTATGCACTTTTTCCAACCGATATTCACTTTTCATCATATGCATCCCGCCGATATTTATTTTACTACGGAATTTCATAGCAAATTGCTCTTATATTGTCATGAAAATGATGTCAGCATTAAGCAGTTGTGAATGTGGTTATTCTTTCATGTCCTTGGTATCACTTATAAAAAAAGGTAGGAGGTGTGAAATAATGAATAGCACAGATGTAATTCTTTTAAGATTTGTAAATTAAATACTAATGAGAGAGGTGGTGCAAATCCCGTGTCTCATTTTTTTTAGTTTCGAATAGTCTGACTTAGATATGTCTGCCGCTCCTCGCCAAACTTCAGATCAGTGATGTGCACGTTCTATTTAATTTGCTTAGACACTCATTAAAGGAATAAATAAATAAACGTCGCGTGCAAGCCAACCACACCTACCACACAATGCCAAGCGCGCTTATTCATCTAGTATGTACTGTATTAGTGGTGGAGCTGCAGTTCGTATATCTCAGTTTGAAGCAAGATGAGCGGTGTGGTGAACAAGTCGTCGCCGGTCATGGTCCGCCCATCGGAGGAACACATGCTGGTAGCCGCCACCGTCCAGCTCTCGTCTCTGGACCAGGGCGTTCCTCCTTGCGCGATCTCATCGCTCCTCATGTTCGACCAACCCATTGACAAGCCCATCGAGACCATCAAGCAGGCGCTGTCGCAAGCGCTCGTCCATTACCGTCCTGTGTCCGGCCGCCTCGCCGGTGACCGGATCGCGTGCACCAGCGACGAGTGGGGCGTGCCGTTCGTAGGGGCGTCCGCCTCCTGCGCCCTGGATGAGGTCACCGTGGCGCTGCTCCCGGACCTCGCCGTTGCCTACGCCGGATCGCTCTGCGGCGACCACGAGCCGCTGCTGCAGATGCAGGTCACGGAGTTCTCCTGCGGCGGCTTCGTCGTCGCGGTCACGTGGAACCATATCCTGGCTGACGGCGCCGGGATGGGGCAGTTCCTGCAGGCCGTGGGCGAGCTCGCCCGCGGGTTGCCGCGCCCGTCGGTCGTCCCGGTCAGGTCGGCTACCGCTCTCGGGGCCCGGGGTCTACCCCCGTCGAGGGTGGGCGCCGAAAGCTCCGCGATGGGCTTCCGACCCAGCAAGGGCGAGGGCGCCTTCCTCGACATCACTGTCCCATGGAGCCTCATCGGCCGCGTGAGAGCCCAGTGTGGCAGCTGCACGGTGTTCGAAGCCGTCGCGGCTGTGCTGTGGCGGTGCCGGACCCGTGCAGCCATCCCAGACACGGCGGAGCAGGACCAGCTGGCGCCGCTGGTCTTCGCGTGCAACGTGCGCAAGCTCTTTGGTCTCGGAGCCGACGACGGCTACTACGGCAACTGCTTCGTCCTGCAGTGGGTACCGGCGACGCGCGCACAGGTGGCCGACGGTGACATCAGGGACGTAGTGACGCTCATCAGGAGGGCCAAGGAGAAGATACCGGAGCTGCTGGAGGGCGGGGCGGCGGAGCGGGAGCGGGAGCAGACCCCCCTGTACAACATCCTGGGGGTGTCCAGCTGGCGGGGCGTCGGGCTGGACGAGGCGGACTTCGGCGGCGGAAGGCCGGCGCGGGTGATGTGGCACGAGGAGCTGATGGTGGTGCCCGCCTGCGCTGTGTTACCGCCGCCGTGCAAGGGGAAGGATGAGGACGACGGGGTGAATGTCGCGTCGCTTTGCGTCAAGCCGGAGCACGCTGACGCATTCCGCGCCGAGCTGGCAGCGATGTGAGGAATTCCGCCGCTGTGTGTCCGCCGTACGTGCAAGGCGAAGCTAGGATTCCTGCTAGCTTCCGTTAACAATTTAGATCATGTCTCCCTCTGGAGAGCCAAAGCGAAGGCAGGCAGATGTACACCTTGATTCAGGTCAGGCCTACACAACTCGCGCCGCGCGGCTACTACGATTTCCCAACCGCAAAAAAAAAAAAAAGCGCTATTGTATTTTGCTTTTTTTTTTCTTCTTAAATACCAGATCTATTTCTTTCTCCAAGCCTGGAAGGCTTCGTTCAGCGTGAACAATTCTGGCCGGAATAAAATGCTGATTTTACTTTGCTTCCGTCGTTTTTTAATTCCTTCCCCGTGTGGCTTCTTATTACGATTATCTTAGCCATCTGAAACAAATGGTGGATAAGAAAATGCTGAATGGGTCGATAGACGTTGCTGACATAGTTTAAAAAACTGGACCGGCAATCGAATCGGTGAGCTCTTCGGTTTGCTGGTTCAAACCGGTTCGGTGCCGATTTATTAAAGAAAATAATATAAATGAGAAAGTACTAATATGTTAGAAAATAAAGATATATTTAGAGTATACATGAACTACTTTGATACAAACATTGGTCGACCGGTTGGCTAGCCCATTAAAGTATTGGTTAGCGCGAGTTGGGAGGTCTTGGATCGCAGCGTCATATTTTCTTTCGTGGACGGTTATTTACTTGTCGGACCGTCGACTGGTTTTCTATTAAACCACTGGTTCAACCGCTTTTTGTCTGGTTTTTCCTGGTTCGTTAGCTGGACGGTCTGGTGCGCTTAAAAAGCCAATGAGGCCTCTGGTTCCGGTTTTTTCGGTTTAACCAGTGAATCGATCCGGTTTTTAAACTATGGTTGCGGAACAAGATAACTAAGAACTACAGGTTATGTTGCCCACCAATGTCTTCTTCCTTGCACACCACTAAGTCGAGAAAAGAAAATCACCGACCCCCGTTGTCACCGCCGGTGAGAACCCACGTCACTAACCCTAACTCATGTAGACGGCGAGCAATCAACCATCCCAACCCTAGGAATTCTTCCTCGCCCCCCACGGGCAACATCGCAACCAGGTTTTGGCCCCGTCGTCCCTGGCGTTGGCGAGGTTTTGGTCAACTGACATCCCTCTAAACTCCTCCCCCTTCCTTGCACGACATGCACCCCTAAATGTAAGTCTGGTTGCGGCAGCACCCGACCGCCAACCTCAGATTTCTTTCTCGCCACCATCGACGACGAGGCGGACAAGCGAGGTCCCATCCGACCATTCATTTAAAGTCCCTGACCCCGCACCCTAAATCTGACGTGGGCAATTAGCGTCGTGTTAGGCGGGTGCTCCTATACACCGACTTGGTCAGTGTATAGCACCGGCCGCACACCCAAGTTGCTATTGGGCCTCGCCCATATAATGATGTTTGGCTTTCTGTCTAGTTTTTTCAGCCCGCTTTCTTGTCTCCCGTTGGTTTGTTGGTTTCTATCAGTTTTCAGTTTTTGACTAATCTCCGATTATTTTCAAAAAATGAATGGTTCTAAAATTTTATAAACTTCAATATTTTAAATTTAAACAATTTTTAAGATCTAATTTTTTTTTCAAATTTTGAACATTTTTCGGATTTGAACCTTTTCAAATTTTAAAATTTTTAAAATCTGTAGTTTTTTTATATTTGAACATTTTTTCGAAAACGAAAAGAAAAGTAAATAAAATAAAAAAGGAACAAAAAATGAATGAGAAAACATAAGAAAAAACACCAGACACTTAAATAGGCCTGGCTCATATCTCCGCGCTGGGAGTGCGGTGCTGGGTAACTTGTGACCTGGTCGGCATATTGGTTTCTCTGCGTTAGGATAGCCGCGGTAGAGTGCAGATCCCAACAAATTCCATGTAACCATGAATAAGAGGGCAAGCCACACACCCACTCGCCACGTTCAGCGGTCTGTTGGGCCACGACCCATTGGAAGTTTCTTTTATTCGTTTTTCTTTACTGCTACTTTTTTCTAATTTTTTTGGAAAGTACTGTTCTAGTATTATTTAAATTTTAAATAGATTTAAAATCTAAATATTATTTGATTTTATCTGTTTGAAATCTGAAAACTTTTTTGAAAATGAAAATCCAAAATCTGAACAATTTTTATTTCAACATTTCAAAACTTGAACATTTTTTTAATTTTTAAAATGTATAGATGTGAATAAGTTTGAAAATCTGGACATTTTAATTTGAACATTTTAAATTTGAACGATTTTAAAATTTAAAGGTTTTGAAATCTATAAATGTGAATATGTTTCAAAATCAAAAAATAAAATTCAAAACTACGAAAATGTTGTAAAGAAACCAAAAAAGAAGTATGAAAAGAAAAAGAAAAAGAAGAAAAAGAAAAAGAAGAAGAAGAAGAAAAAGAAAAACCAAATCATAGAAAACACAAAATGGCTCATACATGACAGAAAGTATGTGACTGGCGCTTAGTCGGCAATTCGGTGTATAGGGTTTGCAATGAGCAGCACATAGGTATTCTCTGCGATCATAGCCTGAAATCTGTATACGATTTGCAATGAACAAGCCTCGCTACTGAAGGAGAGACACCTGTCCCTCCTTTTTTAACCAAGGTTGCTTCTGGTCCTAGGGTTTATTCCTCCCCCTCCTGGTGGCGGAGGTAGTTGAGCTCACCTCTGGTTTGCAGTGTCTGGGGCTTGAAGGCGCTTCGACAAGTCCTATGAAGGGGAGATGGGAGATCGTGGCAGGGGAAACCATGGGAGAGGTAGAGGGAGAGGAAAGGAACAAGAGGGTTGGTCTCAGCAGGGAGGGAAACAGCAGTGTATCAGCAAAACCCTTTTGAGATGGGACAGTTCAATCCTCAGTTCTACCCCAACCAGCCTCCTTATGGTTTCATCCCAGGTATGTAGCCACCATGGGGTTTCAACAATCCCTTCCCTGCTTTCCCTAATCATCAGTATGCCTTCAAATCAGTGGGTTGCTCCACAGCAACAGCAAGCTCCCCAGGGCCCTGAAATGAATGAGAAAAATAAAGTTCAACAGAAGGCTAAGAAGAAACAAGGGCCTACTCAGAAAGATACTGCTGCTCCTATGATCACTAACAATCAGTGGAACTATGTGGATGCAATCTGCATGTGTTGTGGTGAACCAGGTCACCTGTAGAGTAACTGTGAGAAAACTCCCCTTTGTTGCATCTACAAAAGCTCTTCACATGCTGTTGAGAAGTGTCCTGTGAGGAACACTACTAGAGAAAAGGCTATAGGAGACATGCTTATGCGAGGCACATTTAGACCATACGCGCCTCCTATAAAATAGGCGAGGCACACTCCTTATCCATGCGCCTCTAGTATAAAAATAGGCGAGGCGCATATGATAAGAATGCGCCTCCTATAATCCATGTACGGACAAAATCTAGCAGCCCCATATTATGCGAGGCGCATTCCAGTCATATGCGCCTCCTATATATTAGATAGGCGAGGCGCATATGGGCAGAATGCGCCTCGCATAATCTGTGTGGGCCCGCATGTTGGTAGGTGCACGAATATGCGAGGCGCATATGGTTATATGCGCCTCCTATATTTGATAATATGCAGGCATATGGTCATATGTGCCTCAAGTAACTCTCGGGCCGGGTGGGTAGGTGGCCGCATAGGCGAGGCGCATATTGCTATATGCGCCTCCTATAGTTTGAATTATAGGAGGCACATATTGTGCAATATGCGTCTCCTATAACCTGGCACCACTTTTTTCCAGATTTTTGCACATGGAGCCAACTACCACCCCACTCACTTGTCTCACTTCTTCCTCCTCCACCAAGACAAATCTGGTCGCCCCCCTCCTCCTCCCCACCTCATTTCCCCCATTGATTCACCATAGAAGCTTGCTCAACATCCATTGGTTGACACCCATATGTAAGTGAAGTCTCTTGCTCCTCTAGATCTACAACATGTCCATTTACTTCTCCTCCGGCTCTCTTGCGCAAGTCGTCGTTGGAGGAAGCGTGAAGGCGTTGCTTGCATGTATGCGCGTTGTCGGAGACACCGACTATATATATGATTGTGTTGTGGTGCTACTTTTTGTGCAGGGATTTCATTTGAGATGCCAATGTTTCGCCGGAATGTCGATTTATTTCTTTTCCGGCGAATTTACCTTCATGGATGTCCTCTTTTAGGGAGGCCATGCCAAATTTTCCGGCGATCCACGTCCATATATGCTCTAATTATTCTCTTGCTCTTTGTACCGCCATGGTCCGACCAGCGATCAACAAAGCCCGCGTGGATAGGTGGATGACATGCGCGAGGGCCGACATGGAACGCGCAAACAAGACAGAGATAATATGTCCATGTCGGGACTGCAAGCTGATCTATCTGATAAGGCACGATTACGGAATGCTGGAGTCGCACCTGCTTCGACGTAGTTTCATGGATGGCTACACTCGGTGGATACGTGATGACGAAGATGATGATCAGGATGTCAATAATGGTGAAGATCAAGATGCCAGTAACGATCACGAAGATCAAGACGCCAGTCACGATCACGAAGATCAGGGTGGCACTGGGCATGGACACGAAGATGATCAAGGTGGCGTCGGGCATGGACATGAAGATGATCAAGGTGGCGCCGGGCATGAACACGAAGATCAAGGTGTCGACCATGATTCAAGCTGGCTGCGAGACCCTCATGTCCAAGATCTGCTTCTCAAGGAGACGAGTAACACCAGAGCCACCACTAGAGAGAAAGCTAAGCTGGAGAAAATGGAGAAAGATGCGGTCACTCCATTGTTTGACGGATGCAACGACGGGGATACCCATCTAAATGTAACGCTCAGGGCTCTGGAGATGAAGGCGAAACACAAAATGACCGACGAATGCTTCGACGACAACATTGGATTCTGGCATATCGATATGCGCCTCGCATATGTGAAGTATAGGAGGCGCATATCATATAAAAAATAGGCGAGGCTCAAAGCTAGAGGCGCATATGATATGCGCCTCGCATAAGCTTTTAGGTGCGCCTCGCCTAAGGTTTTCTCTAGTAGTGGAAAAGGCCTCACCAGATGGCTAGATATGTTGGTAGTGGAGCTCCTGGTCTGGGTTTATACTACATTGAGGTGCCTGAGGTGGTTATGCATCCTATTGCATCCACAAAAAATTGTGGGATTGTCTTAATTGAGGAAGGTGTCGGGGGGTTGACCTCGGGTAGGTCAAAGACGGGGAAAGACAGAGGTACAAATCCCCGTCTGGTTTCCGAGTTACGATCTAGGTTGGCCGAATCATGAATGAGTGGCGGAAATGAAGGCAAGAAGCCCGATATGTATATTAAGGCGTAACCCGACCGAGTTCTTGCGGTCGGCCGAGTTAGCCCGAATAATCTCGATGCGGTGAAGGACAAGCCGAGCTCACGAGGTAAGGTAACGAATGATACGAAGCTTGCGGGAGAAGGAGAAACCCAAGGTCAAACTCTAGGCTGAGGCTAGAAGGAATCTGGCGAGCCAAGCACAAGAGACAAAGATGCGAGCGTCGGAGGGCGAAGGAGGTCACGGAGGTGACAGTCCCGAAGCTTAGAGGAGGTCCTCTAGAGCCTTGCCGTTATTAGAAGGCGGCAGGGAAAGGAGGCATGAACTACTATCTTGGGACAAGCATATTCCTCGAATATGCTTGCCCGTCGACCTAAAGGCACCCAAGGTTCTCCTTTATAAGGGAGGCTTGGACCACGAGGAGGATCGACTCATTGAGGTACCGTTAGGCTAGTGAGATTCATCTTTTCTCCCTGTACACAGCTCGAGGAGCACTTGTAGCCCGTGAGAAGAGAAATAAAGATCTTTGCCCTGACCTCTTGAGTGTAGAACCAATTGCATCTTCCCTTCCCAGATCCCACTAGCATCCATTGGCCCCATACTTTAGCCTACCCATGGCATCTGCCGTGCCACCACCACGACAGTTGGCGCCCACCGTGGGGCAGCGGTGCTGCTATTTGAGTTATGATCCGACGGAAACTTCATCAACAGGCGGCGTTGTTTCGCTTGTCCAAAGATTTGGTCTCTGCGACTATGTCGCGACAATGCAGAAGCTTGGGAAAACTCCCAGCGCAATGGTGTCTTCATCGGCTGGCGAGCGAGCACAAGGTCTACGTCGGTGTCGACATCACCGCATTTATCCCCACCAAGTTGTTGTTGCGGAGCCACCTCTTAACGCAGCAAAGCCCGTCCATCAAAGTACATCCTGCGAGGCGTCGAGGTGATGGTTGCTGCGGGCAATGGAGCAAAAGTAGCGGTCAGCGGAGAACCCGCCGGTACAAAGCGCACCAAGCGCACCGCCACAACCCATCGAGGTAACCCCGCAGTGACCAACCCGACCGAGCTACATGAAACCACCCCAAAGGCACCAAGAGTGAGAGGGCCACCTCTGGAAAGGCCAGAGAACATTCTTCAGGCGACCATAGGAAACTTGACTACACCTGTAGCGCCGATACTTGATCCGGCAAATGCTCAGCGAGTTAGAAGAAACCGGGCAAAGGTCTTGGTAGAGGCCAAAAAGTATCGGCCTTAAGGAGTCCTTGAACAGGACCCTGAGAGAATATGCCAAAGCTAATAATCTTGATATCGCACCCGAGCGGGTGGACGAATTAAGATTAAGAGGGAAGAACCTCATGGATGACATTAACAAAGAGCATGAAGCTCACAGAGCAGAATCAGGTGATTTAGGTTTGCCGAGTGCATTACCGGCGAAGAACACGAGGCGGCAAATGCCGCAGCATTGGAATTAGAGGTTGTGGGGAAGCCCGAGAAACAACAAGAAAGAGTGAATGAGCTGGTGCGCGCGACCAGCAAAATGAAATACCGAGAACAAACCGGCAAGGCGGGGCCTCGCGGATGGTTCATTCGGCAGGGGCAGCGCCTGCCTTATCCGCCGCAGCAGCATCTTCACCCGGAAACAACGCACGAAGGGACAAAGCAGTAACCTCAGGGAAGAGGAACAAGCAAATTGTTCCGTATGATCCGGCAATGGCTGGAAAGGCAAATGATGTAGGGTTCGCAGCATAGAAAACAAAAATTTTCCTACGATGTGAACTATATACCAAGATCTATTTATACTAGATACAAACAACGGGCGGATGTATATCCGTAGAGAACATACCCTTGAAGACCGACAAAGTTTAACGAGTCCAAACTCGTGGTTGATGTAGACGATCTCTTGCCGATCTCAAGATCGAGAGGAAGTCCTAGCGCCGCAAATCAGCGCATCCGTGCACACGTTCGAGGCACCGAGAAACCTCCGCCTCCTCGCTCCAGTGATGCAGCAGAAGCACAACTCTTTCTTGCCGAATAGCCACCGGGAACATGTATCTCGCTAGTCCGAGACCATGGGGAATAAATTATAGAGGGGGAGAGAGATCCTTCACGAGGAGGTGTGAGTGAGAAGTGAGAGGAGGGCTCCTTTTATAGGAGGAGGGGGAACCCCAAGGGGGTGGCGGCATGGGTCTGCCTTGCCCTCCCTCTTCATGTGGGTGGACACTCCACTCACAAAACTCCTCCAAATTCCTCCACTCAAAATCCCACTCAAAGATCCCATTAAATTTCCACCAAATTTAATGCAAACTCTCATTAAATAAAACTCTTTTATTTTATTCAGAATTTTGTCAATTACTTTAATGACAAACATTCACAAATAACCCCTTGCTAGAATTCTATTTCACATGCATAACCACTTTATGCAATTTAACCCGAAAACTTTTTTTGGTATCTAGTGAAATAAATTCCTGTGCTTGTTTATTCTTTTCGGCATGAAACATTTGCTCCAATTGGATGTCGGTGTCTCTTAAGTGTGTCACCCTACGGTTCGTGAATAATGCGGACATGATCGAGACCCTCTCGGATCAATAATCGAAGCGGATCGGAGACCCATCACGACTCCCACACATTCAACGATGACTTTCTTGTGATCGTCGGAACCTTTTACGCTAGTATCTTAATCCCTTTGTCTCGCGATATATTACATGTCCGAGATTCGATCATCGGTATCTCCATACCTAGTTTGATCTCGATTCGACATGCACTCTTTTCTCGTTCCGTGATATAACATTCTAGTGATCAAATCACTTGCTTGCAAGCTAATCAATGTGATATCACCGAGAGGGCCCGAGTATATCTATCCGTCATCGGGATGAACAAATTCCACTCTTGATCCATGAGCCTCAACATAACACTTTATTAGTTACGAACCCATCTTTATAATCACCACATTACGGTGTGACGTTTGATGTTATCAAGAAACTCTTAGGTGTTAGTGATTGACATGATCTCATGGTCTAAGGATTAGGATCACTGTAAGTTGTTATAGCAATATAAACTCAATGACTTTGATCGTAATGCTATACTTGGATGAATGTTCATCACATCATTACACTAATGTTGTGATCCGTTATTAACAACATCCAATGTCCATGATCGAAACCTTGATCATCTTGTTAATCAACGAGCTAGTTTATGAGAGAGGCTTAACTAGGAACTTTACATTTGTTTATTAAACACACATGTATTAACGTTTCCGTATTAATACAATTATAGCATGCAAAATAAACATCTATCATATACTTGGAATACACATAATAAACACTTTATTATTGCCTCTCGGGCATATTCCTTGATCTCCCACTTGCACTAGAGACAATAATCTAGTTACATAGTGATATATCTAACACCCATTGAGTTACGGTGTTGATCATGTTTTGCTCTAGGGAGAGTTTTAGTCAACGGATCTGCTACATTGAGATCCGTATGTACTTCTAAATCTTTATATCTCCATCCTTGACATGCTCGCGGATGGAGTGAAACCGGCTTAATATGCTTGGAATGCTTGTGAGACCTTGGCTCTTTGGCATTGGCAATGGCACCATTGTTGTCACAATAGATCACCATTGGGTCCAGCGTTTGCCACAACTCCTAGTTCGGATATGAACTCCTTCATCCAAAGCGCTTCTGAGCCGCTTAAGCGGCAACATATTCGGCCTCCGTTGTTGATCCCGCTACCACAGGTTGTTTGGAGCTCCTCCAACTAAGCTCGCCATTCATGAGAAATACGTATCCGGATTGAGACTTAGAGTCATCCGGATCGGTGTCAACTAAGCGTCGACATAACACTTAGCGACGAGCTCTTCTTCACCTCCGTATACAAAACATATCCTTAGTTCTTCTTAAGTACTTAAGGATATTCTTGACCGCTATCCAATGTTCGAACACGGATCCGATTGGTACCTACTAGTCAAACTAATAGCGTGTGCCACATCCAGGTCGTGTACATAGCATGGCGTACATTATAGAGCCTATGGTGAAGCATAGGGACTTTGTCCATTATCTCTCTTTCTTCCTGAAGCCGGACTTTGAGTCTTACTCAATGTCTTGCCTTGCAACATAGGTAAGAACCCTTCTTACTTCGTCCATTTTAAACTTCTTTAAAATCTTATCAAGGTATGTACTGCGATAGCCCTATTAGGCGCCTAGATCTATCTCTATAGATCTTTATGCCTAATATGTATGACGCTTCACCTAGGTCCTTCATTGAAAATTTCTTTGTTTAGATAACTTTTAACACTGTTTAAAAGTTCTATATCATTCGATCAATAATATGTCATCCACATATAATATCGAAATGCCACATTGCTCCCACTCACTTTCTTGTAAATACAAGCTTCTCCATAAGTTTGGACAAATCCAAACTCTTTGATCACCTCATCAAAGCGGAGATTCCAACTTCGTGATGCTTGCTTCAATCCATAGATGGATCGTGAAGCTTGCACACCTTGTTAGCATTCTTAGGATCGACAAAACCCTTTGGTTGTATCATATACAACTCTTCTTCAATATTACCATTGAGAAGCGGTTTGACATCCATCGCCATATTTCATAATCGAAATATGCAATTGCTAACATAATCCTAAGCGACTTTAGCATCGCTACGGAGAGAAAGTCTCATCGTAGTCAACTCCTTGAATTTGTCGAAACCCCTTTGCGACAAGTCGAGCTTTATAGATGGTCACATTACCATCGACATCGTTTTCCTTTTGAAAATCCATTTGTTCTCCACGGCCTTTCGGTCGTGAGGTAATTCCACCAAGTTCCAAACTTGATTTTCATACATGGATTCCATCTCGGATTTCATGGCTTCTAACCATTTGTTGGAATCCGGGCTCATCATCGCTTCTTCATACGTCCAGGGTCATTATTTTCATCAACCATGAAATTTATGACAGGATTTCCGTCACTCGGGCTGCCGCAGCGTCTGTTGACTGCGAGGTTGATGTACTCTCTTTCGGAGTTTCATGATCATTATCATTAGTTCCCTCTTCAACGGTGGAGCCAACTCGGAACAACTTCCGGTATGCGCTACTCGCCATACTTTGAAGAGAAGGTTCCACAACCTCTTGAGTTCTACCTTCCGAGCTACTCACACCTTTTCGAGAAACTCTTTCTCTAGAAAGGATCCATTCTTAACAACAAAAACCTTGCCCTCGGATCGTGATAGAAGGAATACCCAATAGTTTCTTTAGGGTATCCTATGAAGACGCATTTTTCCGCTTTGGGTTCGAGTTTATCCGGTTGAAGTTTCTTCACATAAACATCGCAACCCCAAACTTTAAGAAATAATGACTTAGGTTTGTTTCCAAACCACAATTCATCGGTGTCTTTTCAACGGATTTAGATGGTGCCGATTTAAAGTGAATGCAGCGTTTCTAGTGCATAACCCCAAAAGACAACGGCAAGTCCGTCGAGACATCATAGATCGAACCATATCTAATAAAGCACGATTGACGTTCGACACACCATTTATTTTGTGGTGTTCCGGCGGTGTGAGTTGTGAAACAATTCCACACTCTTTCATGTGAGTGCTAAACTCGTAACTTAGATACTCACCTCCACGGTCGGATCAAGAAATTTGATCTTTCTATTACGATGATTTTCCACTTCATTACGAAATTCCTTGAACTTTTCAAAGGTTTCGGACTTGTGTTTCATCAAGTAGATATATCCATATCTACTCAAATCATCCGTAAGTAACAAAATAACGATATCCACCTCACGCCGACACACTCATTGGACCACATACATCGAATGTATGATTTCCAATAAATCTGCCCGTTCCATTGAACCGAAAGCGGCGTTCTAGTCATCTTGCCCATAAGGCATGGCTCACATGTATCAAATGATTCATAATCAAGTGTTTCCAAAAGTCCATCCGAATGGAGTTTCTTCATGCGTTTAATGCCAATATGACCTGAGCGGCGATTACCACATATGCGGATATATCATCATTAAGTTTAATCCTTTTAGCATCAACATTATGAATATGTGTAACATTATCATCGAGATCCAACAAATAAACCATTCATCATTGGTGCATGACCATAAAAGATTTCATTCATATAAATGGAACAACCATTGTTCTCAGATTTGAATGAATAACCACTTTGCATCAAACATGATCCAGATACAATGTTCATGCTCGGTCGGGCACGGATAACATTATTTAAGTTTATGACTAATCCCGAGTAAGTGGAGGTAGCGTTCCCGGCGATCACATCAACGTTTGATCCATTGCCGACACGCATCTTGACCTCACCCTTGCTAGCGGTCGCTTTATTCCAGACCCACGATTGAGTTACAAATATTAGCAACCGGTATCAAATACCCGGTGATCTGCGAGCACTAGTCAAGTACACATCAATAACATGTATATCATATATACCTTTGTTTGCCTTGCCGGCCTTCTTATGCGCGGATACTTGGGGCGATTCGCTTCCATTGGCGATCCTTACAATAGTAGCACTTTCGGTATCGGACTTAGGTCCAACTCGGGGTTTCTTTTCAGCAACAGGCTTGCCGCCTTACTTCCTTCCGTTTTCCTTCTTGTCTTTCTTGAAACCAGTGTTCCTATTGATCATCAACACTTGATGTTCCTTTTGATCTCCACTTACGGTTTTAAGCATTGATGAAGCTCGGAGACTTCTTCATGCCTTGCATATTATAGTTCATCACGAAGCTCTTATAGCTAGGTGGCGAGACTGAGAACACGATGGATGCCTAAGTCAATGGGAATCGTTATTCCCAAGGACACAAGCTTATCGGTAACCGACATCTTGAGTACATGCTCACTAACGATGTGCTCTTCCATCATGCAGCTAAAGAACTTTTACGAGCATTGTAGCTCTCACAGTGACATGTGTGTCGAAAATCATTTTCAACTCACCCATTGTATCAAATGCATTGCCGTTTTGAAGCTTTGAAGTTCGCTCTAGCCCATACAATATGCCGCAATGAACTAAGTTGTGGTCCTCCGTGAGTCGATAGACATTCTTCTCCTCGTCGGGGGCATCATCAAAAGGTGGGGGCCTAACGCTTCTAGCACATATTGCTTTTGTGCGTGAGAGAGGAGAATCCTCAAATTCATGGCCCATTCGGTAAAGTTGCTACCGTTCGTTGCTAGTTTCTCTTTCTCCATGAACGCATTGAAATTAAAAGCGGTGGTGCCATCTACAGTAATTTGTAAAGTTTAGACTAAGTGTATGATAGATTGAGTTCAACCAATCTATATTACGAATGAACTCCCACTCAAAAGCGACATCCCTCGTGTCCTTTTGGTGATTACATGAACCAAATCCACTACACCAAGTCCGATCATCACGTGAGTCGGTATAGCTTCAAAGCGAGCATCAAATGGGCATCATATCAACTATATGACTCATGCTTAACCTTTCGATTGTGTTCCGAGGCCATGTGCGTACATGCTAGGCTCGTCAAGTTAGAACCTTAGTATTTGCGTGTAATCGCTTTTACACCAGTATGGTCGTGGATCCAAGAACACCCGATCATCACGTGATGTCTTGGGCGGCGAAAACATAATCGGTGCATACTAAAGGAAGAACACATTATTATCTTGATATTTAAATGAGGGATCATCTTATTATGCTTAACAAAGCGCTAAACAAGCAATATAAGATGCAACCAAAACATCATATGTTTATTAGTGAAATTATATGGTTCCCGCAGATGATCTCTATCATGTGCATCGTGGTATGATCACTATCATACCTATATGTGTAAATCCAAGGTCTATGGATATTACATGCTATGTGTGTTGTAAGAGTATCATCTCATACTTCTACTTACAACACTACCATATCATAACACTAGCCCAACAACAATCTAAACTAGACGCCTCTAATTTATCCATTGCAAGTTTTACGTGGCTTAGGGCTTTCGAGATAGAACCGTTCTTACCTACGAACATGAACCTAACGAGGATAATCAAATTGTTGACAACTCGCTTGCAAAATAGATATTGACTATAGTAGGAGGCAGGACACCGCTAGCCACTTATGCAAACTAGTTGCATGTCAAGCGTGGAACAGGTCTCATGTGCGAGGACATGTAAAGTTTGTCCGGGCCGCTTCATCCCACTATGCCACCAATATCCAAAATCACAAGAAAGGAGCAACAACATGATCATCGTCGCCCACATACTCATATGTGTACTACCGTGTAAAGTATCTACGCATAGATCCGCTCGATACCTTTGTAGGGTTCGACATAGAAAACAAAAATTTTCCTACGATGTGAACTATATACCAAGATCTATTTATACTAGATACAAACAACGGGCGGATGTATATCCGTAGAGAACATACCCTTGAAGACCGACAAAGTTTAACGAGTCCAAACTCGTGGTTGATGTAGACGATCTCTTGCTGATCTCAAGATCGAGAGGAAGTCCTAGCGCATAAATCAGCCAGCATCCGTGCTCGCACACACGTTCGAGGCGAGCAACCTCCGCCTCCTCGCTCCAGCGATGCAGCGGAAGCACAACTCTTTCTTGCCGAATAGCCACGGGAACATGTATCTCGCTAGTCCGAGACCATGGGGATAAATTCTAGAGGGGAGATATCCTTCACGAGGAGGTGTGAGTGAGAAGTGAGAGGAGGGCTCCTTTTATAGGAGGAGGGGGAACCCCAAGGGGTGGCCGCGCATGGGGGCTGCCCTTGCCCTCCCCTCTTCATGGGTGGACACTCCACTCACAAAACTCCTCCAAATTCCTCCACTCAAAATCCCACTCAAAGATCCCATTAAATTTCCACCAAATTTAATGCAAACTCTCATTAAATAAAACTCTTTATTTTATTCAGAATTTTGTCAATTACTTTAATGAAAAACATTCACAAATAACCCCTTGCTAGAATTCTATTTCACATGCATAACCACTTTATGCAATTTCACAAAACCTGTTTCGGTATCTAGTGAAATAAATTCGCGCTTGTTTATTCTTTTCGGCATGAAACATTTGCTCCAATTGGATGTCGGTGTCTCTTAAGTGTGTCACCCGGTTCGTGAATAATGCGGACATGATCGAGACCCTCTCGATCAATAATCGAAGCGGATCGGAGACCCATACCGACTCCCACACATTCAACGATGACTTTCTTGTGATCGTCGGAACCTTTACGCTAGTATCTTAATCCCTTTGTCTCATGATATATTACATGTCCGAGATTCGATCATCGGTATCTCCATACCTAGTTTGATCTCGCATCGACATGCACTCTTTTCGCTCGTGATATAACATTCTAGTGATCAAATCACTTGCTTGCAAGCTAATCAATGTGATATCACCGAGAGGGCCCAGTATATCTATCCGTCATCGGGATGAACAAATTCCACTCTTGATCCATGAGCCTCAACATAACACTTTATTAGTTCGAACCCATCTTTATAATCACCGTTACGGTGTGACGTTTGATGTTATCAAGAAACTCTTAGGTGTTAGTGATTGACATGATCTCATGGTCTAAGGATTAGGATCACTTCGTAAGTTGTTATAGCAATATAAACTCAATGACTTTGATCGTAATGCTATACTTCGGATGAATGTTCATCACATCATTACACTAATGTTGTGATCCCGTTATTAACAACATCCAATGTCCATGATCAGGAAACCTTGATCATCTTGTTAATCAACGAGCTAGTTTATGAGAGAGGCTTAACTAGGAACTTTCTGTTTGTTTATTAAACACACATGTATTAACGTTTCCGTATTAATACAATTATAGCATGCAAAATAAACATCTATCATATACTTGGAATACACATAATAAACACTTTATTATTGCCTCTCAGGGCATATTCCGTTCAAATGAGAACAGAGGCAATGCAAGCCGAGGTAACAGTGGGGAGAGAAACCACGGCCTTGTGGAAAAATACGGCGGAGGCCGAGGCAATGGAGATCTCGGCAGAAGAGATCCCGCGAGAGGTAATCATGAAAACGAGACCCCTGCCGAAGTAAGGAGCTAGGGAGCCACCGCTCAACCCACAGCCAAGGCATGAGCCTCGGCAGGAAAGAGAAGCGAGACCAGCTCGCCATAATCAAGTGAATGAGAGGTACAACGATGGTTATTCCGAGGTGGAATATGCGATCCATGGTGGAAATAACCACTATGGGATGCGGATGAATGCATGTAGATTTGCCATCGAATGATGCGAGAGTAAAGCTGGACAGGCTATACCGGTCAGAGTTGTTGGAAGAACAAGGTCCACCAGGACCGACTTGTTTTGGACCATGGATCATGGGCGAACCACCCGTGCCAAACTTTCAGCTAGCGAGAGGCACAAAAACGTACAATGGGAGTACCAAGCCACAAGGCGGTTGATTGACTATGCCACTGCTGTGAAGATAGCGGTGGGAACTTAAGATGGGCGGCGATATGTCCATAAATGTTGGAAGGACCGCTAGGGTATGGTGAATAATCTACCAGAAAAGAGTATCAACTGTTGGTTAGATTTTGAAGAAATGTTCGTCAGCAACTTTACCAGCACATACAAGAGGCCAAACAGGCCGCAACAGTTAGCCATGTGCAAGCAGAGGCCAAATGAGACAGATAGAGAGTTCTTAACTCGATGGTGCAACTTGAGAAACTCATGTGAAGGGGTAATAGAATCACAAGCAATAGCTTGGTTCGCGCAAGGCTACCGTTATGCCAGCGTGTTGTGGCAACACCTGCAAAGGGATATGCCGACCACACTGGCAGAAACTATCAGAATAGCAGACTCCTATGCATTAGGCGATCCAACGCAGCCGGAGTTAATGTCGGCAGATCATCGCGAGCAACAGGACCATTATGCAATAGAATTGGCCGGGTCATCCAGGCGCGATTTCAGAGGAAGAAGAAGATAGGAGAGGCCGGATTATAGATATAATTCGGCCCAAGTGGCAACGGTAGCACAAGATCAGCCGAGTCATGGAGCAACTCAACGGCAGAAGAATGGACCTCAGCAGTGGACACCAAAGAATGAAGGAAAAAGGCAGTGGACAACAGAGCAAAAGAAGCAAAGCGGGGAGAGGCGAAATACGTTCAATCCATGTTAGATCACCGTGCAAATTTCACACATCAAACCCATCCGATCGCCAATCATACGACCCGCCAATGTGCATGGATGAAAAATGCAATGGGAACCCCAGGAGTTCAGCGCCCATCAAGTACATCAGCGGCATCAACCGCATTAATCGGAGCAAATACACAATCGATGCTACGCCTCCTCCCCGAGGTATGATAACTCGGATCGGAGGGATGCAGACATCAAGTAATGAACCAGTCGATGGAAGGACGAATCCGCAAAATCTTTGGACGTAATGATTATAGAGAACATCACGGACTTATTGCGTGTTCACAACGGAACAAAGAAGACAATGATGTGCGCACGACATATGGAAGTAAATGCGGTTATGCGGTAGTACCAAGATATGTGCCATGGTACGATCAGAGGTGACTGGAGCATAAAGGACCACCGAGAATAATGCCGAGTCCAGGATCATATGCACTCGTGTTGGATCCGACATTCGTTGGACCAAGCATCAATGTGAAATTTTCAAAAGTACTCATTGACAATGGGCAGATCAACATCATGTACAAAGATACCATGCATAAACTCGAATATCGCAGAACATCTGCAATCCACGAGAACCACTTTCCATGGGATAGTGCCGGGCTTTCATGCGAGCCCATCGGTAAAGTCCGAGTGGACGTATTATTCGGTAAGAGATAATCGCAGAGTAAACTTTAGAATTTGAAGTGGTGGATCTGGAAAGTTATTATCATGCTCTACTCGGACGGCCCGCACTGGCCAAATTCATGAGCAGCTGTCATATAAGTTATTTGAAGATGAAGTTACCCGGACCACAAGGGGTGATAACAGTTGTAGGAGATTATAAGAAGTCAATGGAGTGTGCTTCAGCCGGGTCAAATTTGGTCGAGTCATTGGTTATAGCAAGAGAAAAAAGAAGGATTCAAGAAGTAGCCCGGTCGACACTGTTGAACATGCGTACCGCCAACCCACATGGCAGTTTCTCTTTTCAGCCGACTAAAGAGACGAAGAAATTTCAGATTGATGAGCAGTTCCCAGAGTGTACTGTTACTATTGGTGCAGGCCTGGATGCTAAATAGGAAAGCGAGCTCACAAACTTCCTCCATGAGAATCGGGACATATTTGCATGGTCAACTCAAGATCTACAAGGTGTTCCGAGGGATTTGGCTGAGCACTCTTTGAACGTAAGGCCAGGAGCAAGGCCGGTGAAGCAACCTCTCCGCCGCTTCGCCGAAGACAGGAGAAAAGTAATAGGAGATGAAATAGCTTGGCTCCTCGCAGCCGGGTTCATCATGGAGGTGCTATACCCGGATTGGTTATCGAATCCGGTGCTAGTATAAAAGAAGAAAGATGATCCCAATGTAGCCATTGTATGAAGAATGTGTATCGATTACACCAACCTGAACAAGGCGTGTCCAAAAGATCCGTTTCCATTGCCTAGAATATACCAAGTCATTGACTCGACCGCTGGTTGTGAGCTATTATCGTTTGTAGACGCGTATTCTGGTTTCCACCAGATACCGTTAAATCCGGCCGATCAAATAAAGACTGCATTTATTACCCTGTATGGGGCTTATTGTTATCGCACAATGCCATTTGGCCTGCGAAATGCAGGAGCGACATATCAGAGATGCATGCAAAAATGCCTGCATGATCAAATAGGAAAAAATGTACAAGTATATGTAGATGACGTGGTCATCTAAACTAAGGAAAGCAAAACATTACTAGAAGATATACGGCAGACTTTTGCGAACCTGAGAAGGTTCCGAATGAAGCTTAATCCAGAGAAGTGCACATTTGGCATGCCAGCAGGAAAATTACTCGGTTTCCTTGTGTCTAGCCGAGGTATCGAGGCTAATCCAACAAAGATAAAAGCAGTAGAAAGAATGGAATTGCCTAAATGTGCGAACGATGTACAAAAATCACGGAACATGCGGCCTCGCTTAGTCGATTTGTATGTCGGCTAAGAGAGAAGGCACAGCTCTATCGGTGATGAAAAATCGATAAATTCATTTGGACTCCACAAGGACCTCGCATTTTGTGAGTTGAAAAAGATGTTGGTTACGGCACCCATTTTGGCTTCTCCATTATCAAAAGAGCCTATGTTACTCTATGTAGAGGCTACCAATGAGTAGTGAAAATCTGTAGAATGAGTGGAGCGACTTGAAGATGGTAAGTCGATTCAGAGGCCGGTGTATTATCTAAGTGAGGTGTTATCCACTTCAAAGCAGAATTACCCGCATTATCAGAAGATGGCTTATGGAGTATATATGTCGGCAAAAAAGCTTAAACATTACTTTGAAGAGCATCCCATCAAAGTAATCTGTGAAGCACCCATAGCCGACATATTGAGCAACAAATACGCAAGTGGCCGAATAGCAAAATGGGCGATCGAGCTATCACCATACGCTCCACAATTTGATAGAAGAGATGCAATCAAATCTCAGGCTGTCGCCGATTTTTTCGTGGACTGGGCCGAGGTGCAGTATGAGCCACCATTGCCAGATACAAATTACTGGACTATGCATTTCGATGGTTCCAAACTAAGGAATGGTTTGGGAGCGGGAATAGTGTTAACTTCACCTAAAAAAGACCAATTGAAATATGTATTACAAATACATTTTGCTGCGTCCAACAATGTAGCCGAATATGAAGCGCTAGTCCATGGATTGAAAGTAGCAAAAGAAATTGGCATACGCCGAATCTTATGCTATGGTGACTCGGATCTAGTAGCGGCAAGTATCAGGGCAATTGGGACGCATTAGATGCTAATATGGCTTTATACAGATTTCATGTGCAAAAAATCAGTGGATACTTTGAAGGATGTGAATTTCACCACATACCTCGGCAGAAAATGATGCCATGACACATTGTCAAAATTAGGATCAACCCGGCAATCAATTCCTCCAGGGATTTCCCTGGAGCACCTCAGGAAACCATCAATAATCCCATCACCAGAATCCGAATCTATCTTTATCCCAGCAAATTCTGCAGAAGATCACACGCCAATGGAGGTAGATCCACAGTATAACTCGGAACCCCCCAAGAGGAGGACAGCCGAGGTAAGCGCAATCATAGTAAAAGCCGAAATATATATGTCGGCAGAGAACATGGAGATAGACAGTGAGATCACATCAGAAAAAGTAACACCGTTATGGGCGCAACCCATATTTTCTTACCTAAAAGACGCGATGTTGCCGAGTAATGAGGTATTAGCTAGACAAACCGTAAGGAGAGCAAAAGCTTATACAATCATAAACAATGAGCTGTATAAAAGGAGCGTCACAAACGTGTTGCAGAAGTGTGCAAGTTCGGCAGAAGGTCAGGAGATCCTTCTAGACATACATCAAGGAGAATGTGGGCACCATGCCTCATCTCGTGCCTTAGTAGCCAAGGCATTCAGGCATGGATTTTATTGGCCGACGACATTGAAAGAAGCAAAAGAATTAGTTAAGAAATGGAACGGATGTCAGAGATACGCAACCAAAATACACATGCCATCGGCCGAGTTAAAAACAATACTCATCACTTGGCCATTTTCTGTATGGGGTTTAGATATGGTGGGACCATTCAAGCCGGCACGAGGAGGAATGACCCACATATTGGTTATGGTGGACAAGTTCACAAAATGGATTGAGGTGAAACCAATAAAAAGTGCGATGGGTCCACGGTGAAATTTCTCAAGGATATTATATTAAGATATGGGTATCCACGATATTATTACAGATAATGGCACAAACTTTGCGTAGGAGCTACTGATTTTGCCGAGAGAAGCACATAAGACTAGATATTGCCTCTGTGGCTCACCCAGCATCCAATGGGCAAGTGGAAAGGTCTAATGGACTGGTGTTAGCAGGAATAAAACCAAGACTCGTCGAACCATTGCAAAGGTCGGCAGGATGTTGGATTGAGGAACTCCTGCACTGTGGAGCCTCGGGACTACTCCAAATAGATCAACAGGTTATACACCATTCTTCTTGGTTTACGGGCAAAGGCCGTACTTCCGACATAATATATGACTCGCCAAGAGTTACTCAAGATACAACCTCGGAGATAAACGAGATAGCTCGGCAAGATGTCAGACCTGCTAGAAGAAGCCGAGAGTTGACATTGTCACGATCGCTATTTATCGCAGAACTGCGACGATATCACACAGAAGAAGGTGAATCCAAGAGTATTCAAAGAGGGAGACTTAGTCCTCCGACTGGTACAACGTACGGCCGGCATGCACAAGTTGTCACCTCCATGGGAGGGACCATTCATTGTGAGCAAAGCGTTGCACAACGACGCCTATTATCTAGTCGACGTTCAGTCTCCCGGAAAGAACAGGGCGGATAAAGCCGGCAAAGAAACGAAGCGTCCATGGAATGTAGCTTTACTTCGACCATTTTACTCATAACAATTGTATCTCAAGGTCACGATCCAATGATGTATTTGAACCTCGGCGCCCAGAGCAGTGACTCGGGGACTGCCATATGTTATCTCAATTTGATGTCATTTGAACCTCGGCACCTAGAGCAGTAACTCGGGGACTGCCATATGTTATATCTATTTCGTGTTATGTATTTGAACCTCGGCACCCAGAGCAGTGACTCGGGGACTGCCATATGTTATATCTATCTCGTGTTATCTATTTGAACCTCGGCGCCCAGAGCGGTGACTCGGGGACTGCCATATGTTATATCTATCTCGTGTTATGTATTTGAACCTCGGCGCCAGGCGGTGACTCGGGACCGCCATATGTTATATCAATTTCATGTTATGTATTTGAACCTCGGCGCCTGCAGTGATGACTGGGACTGCCATATGCTATATCAATTTCATATTAAATATTTAAACCTCGGCATCCAAAGCCGACTGGGATCGCCATATGCTGCCTCGATCTTCTGAGCGCTTGCGTTAGTCTTGTACTACTTGAAATTTGATTTACATATCGAGGTTTCGTACAATAAACAATAATTCAGCGATTGCCATATATTGTCACAACGAAGTAGTCAATCCTGTTCGTAACATATCAATATTATATGATATTCAGAGCTCACTTTGGATAAACCATAAAAATAAAGGCAAAGGTAAATCCTAAAAGATCGGAAATAGAGGGCCAACAAAGTAAGAATTCGGACACCCACTTAACCAAATGGTAACAACTACAAGCGTATATGTCACAGCAGTAGACACAAAGAAAGAAGTTTGAATCATACAGAGTGGACAAATGCTTCGCTACATCATACGCCTTGACATGCCGAGGATCGAAATAACTTAGGCGTTGTTCGTTGGGGAGGCTGACTTGGTCGGGGCACTCCGGCGTAGGAAGAACTTCGGTGAGGTTGCCTCGCCCTCCAGCGGACCAGTGCAACTTCGGAAGCCCGAGGTTGCTCAGAGCATCGGTCAAGCGGTAGAATGCCCGGTACCTTTGGAGGAGGACCGCATCGCCGTTGCTGTCCGAGCTTGAACTGGAGCTGTCATATGCGGTCGAGTCATCCTTACCTTCCCCTTGCTCAGCCGAATTATTATCCGAGGCATCCTCAACTACAACCTCCTCATCCGGGTCTGGAAGAAAACTCGGCCCTTCATTCCAAGTGTGCACGTCGGCATACTCGACGAGTTGGAAGGCGCGAGCCAAAGAGCAACAAAAGTGGGATCCTCAACCCGCCGGAACGGTCATAAGTTTCTCGATGTCAAGAGATGTCTTCATACCATGACATGATAACATGAAGGGCCATATCGGCACCAAAGACGCCCAGATTCTCCAAAGACTTAATTGCCTCTCGGATGCCATTAGTCTTTTCACCGTAATTTGACCTCGTTGATATCGGAGTCCCAAGTATTCGCCAAAGTACATGGTAAGCTCGGATAGCGGCTTGCACCACGTCCCCCATAATCTTCATCGGACCAATCGCGCACCAACGGCAAACAAGTAATCCTCCATTGAATACTCGAATCGACGAATAGATCACCTCGGCGCACGCGAGCTGCAAGAACAGCTTTAGAGCTCACAGGCTTGGCTTCGGGAAAATGATCTGCGCAAAGCATGAACGTGTTAGGTGGCAGCGGGAACAAAAAATAAAAATATAATTCGGCCATGCTAAGTAGCTTACGATGAATGTAACTCATCATTATCTGAAGGTCTTTGGCCCAATCGACCTTGCTCTTCTCAAAACGAGCAATTTCCTCGCTCAACCCCTGGGTTTTCAGTTCGGCAGCCTCGAGGAGTTCTTTGTTCTTCTGCAGCTCCAAAGTCAGCCAATTCTTCTCCTCGGAAAATTCTTGGTCGACTTTTTCTAGTTCGGATTTCTGAGAGAGCTTAAGGATATCCAATTCGGCTCGCAGGCAAGCTATTTCATCATCTTTTTCTTGTAATTTCACCAAATGAATAGCGTTTTGCTCTAAAAAATGCAGCATCACGTCAGGCATGGGCGTACAATCTTGGTGCGACGCTGCAAAGGTTTGCAACTCAGCTTTACCAGAGCCAAACGCGATAAGGAAGCTTAGCACACATGTTAAAAGAGAAAAGATGTAAGATAAAAGGAAAACTAACCTTCAAAGCTCTTGACCTTCTTCTCAAGGCGAATATTGAGGTTATTAATGTTACCTGTTCACCAAGAAAGTAAGCCGGCATCTCGCGGACAAATAAATAAGAACGTTGAAAGTAACGAAGAGGAACCATCGACGTACCAGCCTTCTTTATCACCGGAAGGATTTTCTCATACTTTTCTTCCGACTACGGTGCGAAAAAAGCAACCTCGAATTCGATCCTCCGATCATGTGCAACCTGAGCAATGGGGAAAAACGGTAAATGGATATTCAAAGCTTAATCAGATCCGAGTCAAGCAGGACTTAACTCAGATCTAGGTGGCTGGATATTCAAAGCTAAATCAGATCCGAGTCAAGCAGGACTTAACTCAGATCTAGGTGGCTGGATATTCAAAGCTAAGTTAAATCCGAGTCAAGCAGGACTTAACTCAGATCTAGGTGGCTGGATATTCAAAGCTGAATCAGATCCGAGTCAAGCAGGACTTAACTCAGATCTAGGTGGCTGGATATTCAAAGCTCGATCCGAGTCAAGCGTAACTTAACTCGGATCTAGGTGGCTGGATATTCAAAGCTAAATCAGATCCAAATCGCGAGAACTTAATTCGGATCTAGGTGGCTGGATATTCAAAGCTAATCAGATCCGAGTCAAGCGGACTTAACTCGATCTAGGTGGTTGGATATTCAAAGTCGAATCGATCCGAGTCAAGCGTGACTTAACTCATCTAGGTGGTCGGATATTCAAAGCTGAATCAGATCCGAGTCAAGCAGGACTTAACTCAGATCTAGGTGGCTGGATATTCAAAGCTAAATCAGATCCGAGTCAAGCAGGACTTAACTCAGATCTAGGTGGCTGGATATTCAAAGCTAAATCAGATCCGAATCAAGCAGAACTTAATTCGGATCTAGGTGGCTGGATATTCAAAGCTAAAGCACATCCGAATCAAGCAGAACTTAATTTGGATCTAGGTGGCTGGATATTCAAAGGTAAAGCACATCCGAGTCAAGCAAAACTTAACTCGGATCTAGATGGCCGGATTCCCGAACCCTAGAAATAAAATTAAGTCAAAGATCATTAAACTTCCAAGTATATAACAAGTTATTTCCTTGCAAGTTTCGGGGACTAGAGCATATAGTAACATCTGAGGACTAATTTAAAACTCAGAGAAACAGTAATTACCTCATTCATCTTGTTAGTATCAACGATGAACTTGGCAAAGATGGTCAAAACGTCACCGATGTCTGGAAGTCGAAAGGGCTGGTTGATAGGATTACCCTCAAACTGATCAGCGGCGTTCCAATTATTGGCATACTCCACCAGCGCACCGAGGTTGTTCCCACTGGCTGTCCGAGTTAAGACCTTACCCCGGAAAGGCTGTTCGACCACGGCGGCCGCAGGGCTCTTATGAAGAGCAAGCTGGGTGCCAGCGGCCGAGGCAACAGGGGCTTTAGTAGGCGCAGCTCCCTTACGCAGTACGTCGGCAATACTCGGCTGAGAAGAGCCGACAAGACCTTTCTGAGAAGAGGAAGTCTTGGCGGCAACAACTTTTCTCGCCTTAGAGGAGGCATCAGCAGTAAGTGACACCTCGGAAGTGGGGACGGCGTCTTTAGGAGCGGCAGGGGTTATGGTCGCAGAAGGCGCCGAGATAACGACCTTTTCGGCCGAGGCTGGAATGGCTGTAGAAACTGCCGGGGTAGATAGAGGCTCAGTAGCAGCGCTGGGACCCATAGAAGGGGAGGCGGGTTCGACAAAAACCTCGGAGGGCCGATTCGAATCCATGTCAATAGAAGGGGTCTCAGGCACATCACGACGAAGAGGCGACGTATTCGGAGCGGGAGGAGAAGCAGAACGAGTAGGACTAGGAATCCTGGTATCATCAACGGGCGGAGGAGACGGCTGCCGAATCGGGCGGCTAGTCATGCTAGGACCGCCGGGTTTAACAGAAAGCGGAGCACTGCAAAAATAAGAAAGAAAAATCATCAGTATGAAAAACAGAAAGAGATAAACAAGGAATATAAGCAAAAGGAACTTACCCGGCAACCCCAGGCATAGTCTTGCGCCTGGGAGGGTTCGGAGCGGATTTCTTCATTCGTTTCTTGGGAACCGCTTCCGAGGCACTAGCAGGAGCCCCGCGTTTCCCCAAGGTAACAGGGGGTCGAGAAGCAATAGGCTCGGTGTCGTGAACCTGACCGACCGGATTAGCTGGGAAAGTAGAAGCCGGAAATGCATAAGAAATAGGCATGCGGCAACTACCTCAAGAATTTGGACCTCGTACGAATCACCTTCCTCCTCGTGCGCCGAAGTCTTGCCACGAGCTCGAGCCGGGGCAGGATCCGACTTAGGGACGAACTCCTCGGAGTCCGGCTCACCAGTATCCGGGGTGCTCCGGTCCGCGGGCCACGGGAGCAGCAGAACTTCGGCGTCCTCATTTTTCTGCTCTGCGAACCTCTGCAAGACGAGGAAAAAGAGAGTTAGATGAACCCGTTACGAAAACAATGGAATAGCAGAGCGTTATTGATTAAGCTCACCTCGGGAGGCGGATGATCGCGGGTGAACGGCTTCAATCCCCAAGCCCAATCCTCAGGCATCTCTGTCTTAAAGATAGCTCGGACGCGCTTATAGATAAGGTAGTTGTCCAGCTCCACGGTCGAGACTCGATTAGGGTCAAGGGGACCACTCATGTAGCACAGCTTGTGAGTCCGCTTCTGGAATGGGCAGATCCGGCTACTAATGAAAGTAGCCATCAGGTCTTCACCGCATAACCCGGCGCGGATCAATTCTTTAAGCCGAATCTCAAAAGCCTCGGCCAAGGCATGAGTTTTCCTCGGATTGTAGAGGCAGTTCACTTTAGAAGGCGGACCAATTGAGAATGTAGGGAGTCGAATCTTGTCCTCTGTTCCTCTGTTCTTAACATAAAAGAACGATTTGTGCCACTTCTTGCACGACTCTAACCCGGTGACACGAGGAAATACGGACTTCCTCCGAGGTGTAATAGACGCTGCCCCACATTGGGTAAGCGACTTCTCGGAAGGGTGCAGAGATTTGTCAGGGACTACGTTGGAGCGAATCTGTAAGAACTTCGACCAGACGTGCACTGACGGCCACAGGCCGAAGTATCCTTCCGATGCGGAGATGAAAGCAGAAAGAGAAGCGATGGCGTTCTAGAAGATGATGCGTCAAGGTCAAGTCGAGAATTCTCAGCGAAATCGCTAAGAGGGAGACCGAAGCCACTGAAGTGCGACATAAAAATCACGTACTCGCCTCCTAACATCCGGAGAGGACTCGCCGTAAGCGGCAAGAGACCTCGGCGGAATTCTGAGTTCGGATAAGCCACTCTATCTCACGGGCGTAACAGAAGAGCCACGAGCCTCGCCGGGCCCGAGCCAGCGTCGTCATCCTCTACCGGCGCCGCTAAACGAACTAGACATGAGGCCGGAAAGATCGCCGAAGAAAAGCGGCGGAGGGGAGTTTAGAGCTGCAGGGCCCCGTCGGGACTTTGCACGAGAACAATGGCAAAAAACCAGAGGAACCGCCGCACGGGCACGAAATCGAAACAGAGGAGTCTAAGGAAAAATCCAGGCAATACGACCGGAGAGGACTCACCGGTGACGGAGCCAAAGCCGCAGAGCGCAGGCGAGGCAGGCGGAACGGCGCGGTGGAGTCCTCGCCGACGGTAGCTCCGGTGAGCGCGCGGTGGCGGAACATCGAGAGGACGCGCAAGCAGAAGGAAGGAGGAGGATGGAGACGAGCGAGAAGGGGAAAAGTAAATTCCCAAACGCCGTCCCCTCTTTATAATCGAGCCACGAACAAGGTAGTGGGATCGTGGGTGTAGCGGTTGACCGTGTAGATCGTGGGTGCGGTTAACGCGACGACGATAAGTGGAGCCACACCGCCACACAGAAGGAAGAACGTACGATCCCCTGTGGAACGACACGCGAGGCGCCGCAGCATACAAGTACAAAGTTAATCAGAGCCATCTTTGTAGAGGGACAAAAAAACTAGAAGAACGATGATGGGGGTGACACGTAGGACAAGGTGTACGAGAGAAGGAACGAGGATACCTCGGACGAGGAAGAGATAACTCGGAAACAAAACTGAAGAATATAATGAAGCTGATACGACCCGGCCAAAGCTATCGACAGGGCCACACCAGCTTCGGGGACTAATGTCGGGGGGTTGACCTCGGGTAGGTCAAAGACGGGGAAAGACAGAGGTACAAATCCCCGTCTGGTTTCCGAGTTACGATCTAGGTTGGCCGAATCATGAATGAGTCGACCGAAGTACGAAGGCAAGAAGCCCGTATATGTATATTAAGGCGTAACCCGGCCGAGTTACTGCGAGGGTCGGCCGAGTTATCCCGAATAATCTCGATGCAGGTGAAGGACAAGCCGAGATACGCGAGGTAAGGTAAGGCCAAATGATACGAAGCTTGCAGGAGAAGGAGAAACCCAAGGTCAAACTCTAGCTGCAGGCTAGAAGGAATCTGAGCGGAGCCAAGCACAAGAGACAAAGATGCAGAGCGTCAGAGGGGCAGAAGGAGGTCACGGAGGTGACAGTCCTGAAGCCCGAGGCACGCGGGAGGGGTCCTCTGGAGCCTTGCCGTTATTAGAAGGGCGACAGGGAAAGGAGGCCGCCGAACTACTATCTTGGGACAAGCATATTCCTCGAATATGCTTGCCCCGTCAGCCCTAAAGGCACCCAAGGTTCTCCTTTATAAGGGGAGGCTTGGACCCTGAGGAGGGGATCGACTCATTGAGGTACCGTTAGGCTAGTGAGATTCATCTTTTCTCCCTGTACACAGCTCGAGGAGCACTTGTAGCCCGTGAGAAGAGAAATAAAGATCTTTGCCCTAACCTCTTGAGTGTAGAACCAATTGCATCTTCCCTCCCCAGATCCCACTAGCATCCATTGGCCCCATACTTTAGCCTACCCATGGCATCTGCCGTGCCACCACCACGACAGAAGGTTCTCTGTCTACTACTGAACTGGCTCAGGAGTTCTCCAAGATCAACAAGACAAATTGGCCATGGAAAATTAGAGAATTAGGGCTTGAAAACACCTTTCTGGTTAAGTTCCCTCCACACATTGGAGTGGAACAGGTCATTGGTTATCCCAAGTTTGGTGTGTCAAAGCCAGGAGTTTGGGTCAAAGTTGAGGCTTGGAATGATGATCCAGAGCCATTTGACTCATTGAAGAAAGTTTGGGTGATTATCACTGGCCTACAAACTAAGTGGTGTGAATGGAGTACTTTAGACCAAGTTGTCTCCACATGTGGCATTCTTGAGGATGTAGGTTGGCAGAGCATCTTCAGAAATAATGCTAAGGATGTCAGGGTTTTGGTTAAGTGCAAAGATCCTACCAAACTTCCTGTTGGCAGACTCTTCAATTTCCATGATCACTTGTTCCACCTGGGTTTCACTCTGGATACTACTATTCCTGCTGTGGAGTGTGATGATGTGCAATCTAATGAGGATCAGAATGATCAGAGTAAAAATAATGCTGATGATTCCACTGGTTAGGGAGATGGGATGAACCATGAGGGTAGTTTAGGAAGTGGTCTGTCCTCTCAACAAGCTAGCTCTGGTAACCTGTCTAGGAATGGTGGTCAAGGTGCTAGTAGAGTTAGGATGGCAGTTAATTCTGATCTGAGTGTTAATGTTGTGTTTCAATTGATGGTTCAAAAAGGTGTAGTTGACTCTGAAGGGAACTATATCTGGGACAAGTCTCTTGTAGCAGCTAGTGTTGACGCTGAGGTGCAGCAGTTCTGGATGCAGGGACAACATGAGGAGGTGAGCTTTGCTCAGAAACTTGATTTAGCAGCCAAGAAAGAAGATGATGATGGTTTGAAGCTGCCTGATGATATTATGCCAAGCTTTAAAGATCTGGGCGTGAGAGAGAGAGAGAGAAGACTCCAACTTGGAGACAAAAGCTATCAAGAGACAGAAACAGTGGGCTCCTGTTTATCCCACTAGACAGAGCACAAGAGTGGATAGGTCTAAAAACATACTTGCCAGAGCTGTTGATTTGAAGAAGAAAAACAATTTAGAGGTCCCCAAAAATCTGAAAGGTATAATGAGTTCTAATCCCTTTACTGTTCTTTCTCCTGTAGAATTAGAAGTTTTGTCTGATAAGATAGGAATTATAGTTAGTGATAGTGTTACTGATGATGTAGATGTTAATCTTAGTTTGACTGCTACCTCATCTGGTCCAAGGAACTTAGACGAGGAAGCATAAGGGTGGATTGAAGTCTTACATAAATCTCAAGGCAAGACCCCTAGGAAAAACTCCTTATGATTAGTGTGTTCTGGAATAGTAGGAGTTTAAATGCTCCTCGTAGATAGAAATACATAGAGGATAGAAGGGAATATGCCCGAGAGGCAATAATAAAGTGGTTATTATCGTATTCCTTATTGATGATAAATGTTTATTTTGCATGCTATAATTGTATTAATACGGAAACATTAATACATGTGTGTTTAATAAACAAAAGGAAGTTCCTAGTTAAGCCTCTCTTATAAACTAGCTCGTTGATTAACAAGATGATCAAAGTTTCCTGATCATGGACATTGGATGTTGTTAATAACGAGGTCACAACATTAGTGTAATGATGTGATGAACATTCATCCAAAGTATAGCATTACGATCAAAGTCATTGAGTTTATATTGCTATAACAACTTACGAAGTGATCCTAATCCTTAGACCATGAGATCATGTCAATCACTAACACCGGAAGAGTTTCTCGATGACATCAAACGTCACACCGTAACTGGGTGATTATAAAGATGGCTTCAGAACTACTAAAGTGTTATGTTGAGACCCATGGATCGAGTGGAATTTGTTCATCCCGATGATGGATAGATATGCTCGGGCCCTCTCGGTGATATCACATTGATTAGCTTGCAAGCAAGTGATTTGATCACTAGAATGTTATATCACGGGAGCGAGAAAAGAGTGCATGTCGATACAGATCAAAATAGGTATGGAGATACCGATGATCGAATCTCGGACATGTAATATATCGTGAAACAAAGGGATTAAGATACTAGCGTAAAAGGTTCATACGAACACAGAAGTCATCGTTGAATGTGTGGGAGTCAGTATGGAACCTCCAGGTCCCGCTACTGATTATTGATCGGAGAAGGGTCTCGATCATGTCCGCATTATTCACTAACTGTAGGGTGACACACCTAAGGGATACCGACACCATTCGGAGCAAATGATATGTCAGGAAAAGAAAAGGAAAGCGCAGGAATTTATTTCACTAGACACCGGAACTATTTCGGTTGAAATTGCTGAAACTGGTTCTGCATGTGAAATGGAATACTAACAAGGGGTTTTATGTGAATGTTTGTTAATTAAAGTAATTAACAAAATTCTGAATAAATAAATAAAAGATTTTTATTTAAAAGAGAGCTTGTATTAAATTTGGTGGAAATTTAATGCATGTGAGAGGATTTTTGAGTGGAGGCTCTATTATGGGAGTGAAGGCTTTTCATTTTGAGTGGGAGCTCCACCCACATGAATGTGGGAGAGGTGGGGGCAGACCCCATGGCTGGGTGCCATGCCCCTTGGGTGCCCCCTCTCCCCTATAAAAGGCCCCCCTCTCATCCTCTCAAAGCACACCTCCTCGCGAAGGATCTCTCTCCCCCCTTTAGAATTTCCCCATGGTTTCGGATCAGCGAGATACATGTTCCCGGTGGCTTTTTCTGGAAGGATTCGTTGCTTCCGCTGCTTCGCTGGAGCGAGGGCGCGGAGGTTGTCGGGGTACCCGTACATGTGTGCTTGAGGTGCTGGACTTGATCGTGCTGGACCGGCTGGACCAGATGGACTTCATCACGATCTTGAGATCGGCAAGCGTTCGTCTACATCATCCACGAGTACAACCTCGTTAACGCTATTCGGTCTCCGAGGGTATGTATTCTATGGATGTATATCCACCCGTTGCTTGTATCTAGTAGATAGATCTTGGTACTTAGATGTTCCCATCGTAGGAAATTTTTTGTTTTCTATGCTGCGAACCCTACAGTGGTATCGAGTCGGATCTATGCGTAGATGCTTTGCACAGGTAGTACACATATGAGTATGTGGGCGATGATGATCATTTTATTGCTTCTTAGTTGTACTTTGGATATTGGTGGCATAGTGGGATGAAGCGGCCCGGACAAACTTTACATGTCCTCACATGAGACTGTTCCACGCTTGACATGCAACTAGTTTTGCATAAGTGGCTAGCGGGTGTCTCTCTCCTACTATAGTCAATATCTAATTTGCAACAAGTTGTCAACAATTTGGTTATCCTCGTTGTGGTTCATGTTCGAGGTAAACGGTTCTATCTTCGAAAGCCCTAAGCCACGTAAAACTTGCAATGGATAAATTAGAGGCGTCTAGTTTAGATTGTTGCTGGGCTAGTGTTATGATATGGTGATATTGTAAGTAGAAGTATGAGATGATACTCTTACAACACACATAGCGTGTAGGTTCCATAGACCTTGGCCTTACACATAAAGGTATTATAGAGATCATACCACGGTGCACATGATGGAGATCATATGCGGGAACCATATCATTTCACTTATTAACATGTGATGTTTGATTGCATCTTATATTGCTTGTTTGGCGTATTATTAGCATAATAATATGATCCCTCATTTAGATATCAAGATAAAAATGTGTTCTTCCTTAAGTATGCACCGACAATGTTTCGTCGCTTCAAGGAATCACGTAATGATCGGGTGTACTTGAATCCACGAGCATATTTCGGGTGTAAGACAGTTACACACGCGAATACTAAGGTTCTTACTTGGTGAGCCTAGCATGTACAGACATGGCCTCGGAACACGGACCGAAAGGTTAAGCATGAGTCATATGTTTTGATATGATGACCATATGGATGCTCGCCTTTGAAGCTACGCCGACTCACGTGATGATCGGACTTGGTGTAGTGGATTTGGTTAATGTTATCACCAAAAAGGCACGAGGGATGTCGTTTTTGAGTGGGAGTTCATTTCTAATTTGGATTAGTAGAACTCAATTTATCATAATTTAAATCAAAGTGAATTTGCATAATTTGTTGTAGTCATTGGCATTCATTCACCACCTTATGCATAGTTGTAATTGAGATAATAGAACTATAGAATTCTGGATATATACTTTACGAACTGGTATCGTATTGTGTTGAGTGTCAATCTAAAGTTTAAAGTCCTATTGCAAACTTTCAGCAAAATTCTATTTACTCCGTGAAATTTAATAATTGGTATTAAATCGAGAGTAACAATTCCAGTGTTAGTATCTTAAGTATCATGTTTGCCTCTATGATTCTTGATTATTTTAATATCAAGTTTATCTAGGAGCTGAAAGAATTGTTTCAGAAACCATCATGTGTGACAGATATAACGATATATAAAACAATGTTTTGGTTGCAATATGATAGAGTATAATATATGTTCTCATATTGGATGAGAATTTACAAAGGTTGGAGATGCTAGACATCCTAATCATCCAAAAGGGTTTTGGAAAGTAATGTTATACTCACGATTCACCTTTATAAGCTACAGTAGCTTGATCATGAAAGTCGTCATGATAAGGATGAATAGAATATGTATGTAAAGTGTTTACTATACTAAAAGATTACTAAAGAATGGATTTTGAAAGAACGCTGATCATTTGATGATGGTGATCTACTTCAAAGTGCAAGTCCAAAGGTATTATTATTTGAATATGCACGCTTTGGACTATGTGTCATGTATATGGCGCCACTTTTGATGTTGATAGATTCTTTTAAAAAGTAAAAGGAAATGCTGAAAGAGAATCTATAAAATATATTTGGCAGAAAAGAAAAGATTGGAAATATCCAATTTAGGTATATATATGATATACATGTTATGGTTGTATTCTTTGCTTGTTAAACAATGTGGTTCTTGGGTATTGGATACCGAATTGGTTGGTATGAAATTTCATACGAGCAGCGCAATTCATGAACCACAATGACCTAAGTAACTAGCAAGAGAATATGTGATGATGTTCATCGAAAACAAACAAACCGTTGTTTGTATTTCTCGTTGACATCAAAGCTTGACTTCAAGATTTGTTTTAATAATTATTATTTGAATCAGGTATTATGAGAACAAAGGTTGTTCAAATAATTACCGTATTCCATATAAGATGGATGATTTACAAATCTAGTTGAATAAATCACATCCATAAATCCTAATGCTAAAATGTCGCAAGACAAATGATTGGAAGATCACTTACGAATTAACATCGCCGTTTAAATTATATTGGAAAGAAAACATGAAGAAACTCCATTTTCATGGATTTTTGGAGTCTTTGATTTTATCAAGTAACGCTTGTGAGACTTTCCTCGGGATAATTAAAACTTCGTTCGAAGGCCAAAGAAGAACGAACGACTAAATTATTGGAATATATACATATCGATGTATGTAGTCCATTAAGTATAGTCGTAAGCGATGGATTTCAACTGCATATGCTTTCTCCAGAAATTTGAGTGAATGTTCACTTAATGAGAAAGAAGTATGAAATATTTGAAAATGTTCAAAGAATTTCAAGATGAAGTGAAAATCATTGTGACAAGAAAATAAATGGTTTATGATTTTATCGTAAGGGATTTATTTGAGTTACAAGTGTAACAAGAAAAATAAATGAATTATGATTTATCATAATGGGATTTATTTGAGTTGCAAGTTTAGCAAAACACCTAGATTTACATTTTCTCAAACACCATAGGAGTATGGAGTGTTTGAGATTTGTAATGAATCCTTGTTTGACATGGTTGGATCAAAGATGTTATTTATAAAACTGCCATTATGTTTTAAAAAGATTAAAGCTTTAGAGACTACCGCTTTTACACTGAAAAGAGCTCCATCTTGATCCGTTGAAATGACACCATATGAGTTATGGTTTGGGGTAAAACCCAAGTTGTCGTTTCTTAAATTTTGGTATGCTAAACATAAGTAAGATGTTTACAATCGAAGTCGGATAAGCATGTCTTTGTAGGTTATTTCGAATAACAATTGGGTATTCCTCCATAACACCAAGGACAAAATGGTTTGTCGCTTGAAATGTGAAGTTTCTTGAAAAAGGAATTTTTCGCAAAAGTTAAGTGGGAGGACAATAAAACTTTGATAAGGTTAACGAACCTTAGCTAAATGTGATGAGTTGCACAGCGCCAGAAATCGTTCCGGAGGCTGCCATAATGATCATAGCTTATGTGCCTCAAAGATTGCGGTCACGGAGGTCTAAAGTTCCTATTGAACCAAGAAGGTCGGATAAACAATCAAATGATTGATATTTGAGAGTAAATCATTATTGTTTGACAATGATGAACCGACTACATGCAAAGAAGCGATGATGGGCCCTAACTCCGTCAAATGGCTTGAAGGCATAAAATTCGTGATAGTTCCATACACGAGAAATCAAGTTTTAAACTTGGAAGACCCTCCGGAAAGGTGTAAAAACCTATCAGTCATATTTGGATCTATGACAGACATGGATGTTTCACATCTATGAAATATTCGACATGTCGTAAAGTATTTTATGACAATGTTCAAGGAGTTGACTATCACAATATTTGATCTTTCATAGCGATATTTAGTATGGACGAATTAAAGTAGCAACCACTACATATAATTTGGTATATGGTAGATGAATAAACAAAACAAAGTTCTTCTAATAGAATGGTTACCTAGGACGTGAACATGACACGGTCCAAAGGGTTTTGTTAAATTCAAAGGATGCTAAAAGGGCATGCAAACTTCAATGGTTGAAGTAAGCATCGCGGAGTTGGAATCTTCACCGTGATGAAAAGGAGTTTTCATCAGGAGACGATGAAGATGCTTGCATTTGCAAGAAATTAAGTTAAGTGAGACACATTTCTAATACATTATGTGGATGACATCTTGTTGATTAGAAATGATGTATCTTTTATTAACAAAGGTTAAGAATTTCATTTCAATGAAAAACTTAGGCAAAACCCGAATATTTAGCATGAATGTCTATAGTGGATAGACTATGACGCTAATATGGTTGTGCCAAATGTACATATATGAGATATTGAAGGAGTTCAATATAGAAACAACAAGAAACGGTTCTTGTCGCATGGAAAGGAATTGAATCAAGATTCAAGTGTATCGACACTTGATAAGTGAAACAAGATTCAAGTGCTTTGACACTTGATGAGTGAAATCACGAGAATGTTTTGATCAATCATACCATGATATGTACACATCCAGATATGTCCTATGCTCTAAGTGTTATGAGCAAATACCAGAATGAATCATAAAATGATCATTGGACGATAGTAAGGATATTCTTATGATATTTTGGAAGAATTAAGAATATATTTGTGTAGAAGTGACAAACAATTACAAATAGTTCATTGTAAAGCGTTACATTGATACTAGTTTTGTCACAAGTTACAAATTAAGTTTATCTCAATTTCAACTATGGGTGGCACAATGAAATGGAAAGAAAGTTTCCATTATGGATTTGGAAGAGTTCCAAAGTTAAGACATTGTGACGAATACTACAACAAAAGGCTAAGTATATGACTGCTATAGTAGCAGCAAAGGAGGGAATTTGTGTCAAGTAGTTTGTTATAAAACTAAGGTGTGGTTCGCAACGGGCTAACACTAAAGATATATTGTATGACAATAGTATCTACATGATTTAACCCCAAGGAACTAAAGGTCTCACCAAAAGACCAAATTTATACAATGCCATCTCATTGGAGAATGAGTGATGCGTGAAGACGCAGAGACATGCAAATACACACAGACCTGAAAGCGTCAGATCCGTAGATTATGTTAACCACTTGCAGTTGCGTATATGGAACACCAGAAAGCCATAGGTGTTCAAATACGCAAAATTTTCAAACTAGATTATTGTCTCTAGTGCAAGTGGGAGACTGAAGGGAATATGCCCGAGAGACAATAATAAAGTGGTTATTATCGTATTCTTTATTTATGATAAATGTTTATTTTTCATGCTATAATTGTATTAATACGGAAAAATTAATACATGTGTGTTTAATAAACAAAAGGAAGTTCCTAGTTAAGCCTCTCTTATAAACTAGCTTGTTGATTAACAAGATGATCAAAGTTTCCTGATCATGGACATTGGATGTTGTTAATAACGAGGTCACAACATTAGTGTAATGATGTGATGAACATTCATCCAAAGTATAGCATTACGATCAAAGTCATTGAGTTTATATTGATATAACAACTTACGAAGTGATCCTAATCCTTAGACCATGAGATCATGCATGTCAATCACTAACACTGGAAGAGTTTCTCGATGACATCAAACGTCACACCGTAACTGGGTGATTATAAAGATGGATTCAGAACTACTAAAGTGTTATGTTGAGACCAATGGATCGAGAGTGGAATTTTTTCATCCCGATGACGGATAGATCACTCTTGGTGATATCACATTGATTAGCTTGCAAGCAAGTGATTTGATCACTAGAATGTTATATCACGGGAACGAGAAAAGAGTGCATGTCGGTAAAGAGATCAAACTAGGTATGGAGATACCAATTATCGAATCTCGGACATGTAATATATCGTGAAACAAAGGGATTAATATACTAGCGTAAAAGGTTCACACGATCATAGAAGTCATCGTTGAATGTGTGGGAGTCAATATGGATCTCCAGGTCCCGCTAGTGATTATTGATCGGAGAAGGGTCTTGATCATGTCCGCATTATTCGTGAACCGTAGGGTGACACACTTAAGGGATACCGACACCATTCGGAGCAAATGATATGTCAGGAAAAGAAAAGGAAAGCGCAGGAATTTATTTCACTAGACACCGGAACTGTTTCGGTTGAAATTGCTGAAACTGGTTCTGCATGTGAAATGGAATACTAGTAAGGGGTTTTATGTAAATGTTTGTTAATTAAAGTAATTAACAAAATTCTAAATAAATAAATAAAAGATTTTTATTTAAATGAGAGCTTGCATTAAATTTGGTGGAAATTTAATGCATGTGAGTGGATTTTTGAGTGGAGGCTCTTTTATGGGAGTGGAGGCTTTTCATTTTGAGTGGGAGCTCCACCCACATGAATGTGGGAGGTGGGGCAGCCCCATGGCTGGGCGCCATGCCCTTGGGTGCCCCTCTCCCCTATAAAGGCCCCTCTCATCCTCTCAAAGCACACCTCCTCAAGGATCTCTCCCCTTTAGAATTTCCCCATGGTCTTGGATCAGCGAGATACATGTTCGGTGGCTTTTTGGAAGGATTTGTTGCTTCGCTGCTTCCACGGAGCAAGGCGTGGAGGTTGTCGGGTACCCGCACGTGTGCGATCACGGATGCACCAACGCTTTGAGGTCTTTGGAATTGATCGTCGGACCGTTTGGACCAGATGGACTTCATCACGATGTTGAGATCGGCAAGCGTTCGTCTACATCATCCATGAGTACAACCTCATTAACGCTATTCGGTCTTCGAGGGTATGTATTCTATGGATGTATATCCACCCGTTGCATGTATCTAGTAGATAGATCTTGGTACTTAGATGTTCCCCGTAGGAAATTTTTTGTTTTCTATGCTGCAAACCCTACAAGGATAACTTCATTCCTTGAAGAGTAGATTATATTGTCTTTCAAGAAACAAAAAGAGATAGTTTTAGTCATTCTTTCTTAAAGAATTTACTAGGAAATAGAAATTTTGCTTGGAATTTCTTGCCTTCTACTGGCACTGCTGGTGGTATACTTGTTGGTGTTAATTTAGACCTTTTTATATAGTTACTTGGGATATTAAATCCTTTTCAATTAGTGTAGTGGTTAAGAATAAAAATACTGAGTTTGTCTGTAGGATTACTACTATCTATGGTTCTGATTATGAGGAAGGAAAGCAAGCTTTTATCTTTCAGTTACATGAGTTATTCATTAATTGGCTTGGTCCTGCTATGATTGGTGGGGATTTTAATTTGATTAGGTCTCCTGAGGACAAAAATAATAGTTATATAGACTTTAAGTGGGTAGATAAGTTTAATGCTTGGGTGGAGCTTTGAGCTCTCATGGAAATTGGGTTATCTGGTAGAGCTTACACATGGGGTAATAATCAAGTAGATCCTACTATGTATAAATTAGATAGGATTTTTTGTTCTACTGGTTTTGATATGCAATTCCCTCTGGCTAGTGCTCGAGCTCTCCCTGGATTGGGAAATGATCATACTCCAATCATTTGGGATTATGGTGAGCATTGTATTCCAAAACCCTCCAGATTTAGGTTTGAAAAATGGTGGTTAGCTAGATCTGATTTTAAAAATATTGTTAGTAAGGCCAGGTCTCTGAGGATTAATAGTGCTAATACTCTGGATGTTTGGCAAGGTAAAGTTAGATATTTTAGGAAATTAGCTAAAGGTTGGAGTATTAATATTGAGGCTGCTATTAGGAAAAATAAGAAAGATCTTATGGAGGAATATGACTCTTTAGATATTAAAGCTGAGACTCAATTGCTCTCTGATGAAGATAGAGAGATATAGTAGTTTGGATCTTTAAAGAGCTCCAAACTTACTAGGTTATGGAAGAAACCAAGGCCAGGCAGAGGTCTAGGGATAGGAACATCTTAGAAGGTGATAGAAACACTGCATATTTTCATGCAGTATCTAATCAGAGAAGGAGGAAAAAGTTAATTTCTATCCTGGAAGGGCCAGATGGGCCGGTTACAGAGGTTAGTGGTATGATTAGAATTGCTATGGATTATTATAAGAAGTTGTTTGCCTAGGAACCTAGGCCTGATTTAAGGCTTAAACATGACTTTTTCTCTGAGGAAGAGAAAATTAGTGATGAGGAAAATTTAGTCTTGGGTGCCCCTTTTACTGAGGAAGAGGTTAGGTTAGCAGTTTTTGGCTCTTATGCTGAAGGTGCTCCTGGGCCTGATGGTATTTTTTTCTGTTTTACAAATTCTTTTGGGATATTATCAAGTTTGATCTGCTATCCATGTTCAATGCATGGCATGCTGATCATCTTGATATTTTTAGATTGAATTTTGCCATGATTACTTTAATTCCCAAAGAGAATGATGCTAAAACCATGAACAAATTTAGGCCTATTAGTCTGTTAAATTGTTCCTTTAAAATCTTTACTAAGGTTTTGACAAATAGATTAGCCAAAGTGATAGGCAGGATCATTACTCTTAATCAATCTACTTTTATTAGAGGTAGATTTATTCTAGAAAGTGTGGTGACTGCTCATGAGATCATACATGAGGTGCATAGGAATAAAAGTGAAGGGCTCGTCCTTAAGATAGATTATGAGAAAGCTTATGATAGAGTTAACCTTGACTTTTTGTTTGAAATTTTAGAACTTAGAGGATTTTGTCTGATTTTCATTAGATTCATTAGACAAATCTCTCTGGGAGGGTCCATAGGGGTCAAAGTAAATGATTTTGAGAGTGATTTTTTTGACTGGGAAAGGTCTTAGACAAGGTGACCCCATCGCCCCCTTGTTGTTTAACATCATGATTGATGTTTTTTCTAGAATGTTATCTAAAGGCTCTGTCTGTGGAGCTATAGTTGGTATATGTCCTAATTTTTTTCCTGGTGGTGTTAGTTGCCTGCAGTATGCAGATGACACTTTGCTTTTCCTAAAACCTGATAGAGTTGGTGCCATTAATCTCAAGTGGATCCTCACTTGTTTTGAGCAAATTTCTGGGATGAGGATAAACTACCACAAAAGTGAACTCATTCCTATCAACTTAGATGATGATAAGGTTAAACCTTACCTAGACATTTTTGAGTGTGTGAATGGTAGTTTTCCTGTTAAATATTTAGGAATCCCTCTGCATTTTGATAAGTTGAGGAGAGAGGATCTTCAGCCTCTAATAGAGAACCTTCTTAAAAGGATTACTGACTGGAGGGGTAAACTCCTATCTTATGCTGCCAAAAAAGTCTTGATTCAGGCTTGCTTATCAAGCATCCCTATTTACTTGTTATCCTTTTTTAAATTTCCCAAGTGGGCTATAAAACTTTTAGATTCTCATATGGCTAACTTTTCTGGTATGATGAAGAGGATAGACATAAAATTCATCTTGCTAATTGGCCTTCAGTCTGTATGAAAAAAGAGTTTGGAGGTTTGGGGATCCCAAAATTACAAAATCTTAATTTGTGTTTACTAGGTTCTTGGGTTAAAAGGTACATCCAGGGTGAAGGGACACTCTGGAGAAAGGTCATAAATGCTAAATATAGAACTAAAAACCCTAATATCCTGTGTTGCCATGATGTTCATCCTTCCACTTTTTGGAAAGGGGTCATGTGAGCTTCTAGAGCTGTAGAAGTAGGTTACAAGTGGCAAGTAGGTAATGGTAAATCTGTCAAATTTTGGGAGGATGTCTGGTTTGGTAATTCTACTCTGGCCACCCAGTATTGGGAGGTTTACCTAGTTTCCAACCAGCAAACCAAAACTATATCTGACCTTTGGGATGGTAGTCATCTTAGATGTGATTTTAGAAGAACTTTCACTGACCAGATGATGATCTAGTGGTAGGAAATTTTAGGCATTGCCCAATCTGTCTCCTTGACAGATGAAGATGATCAACTAATCTGGCAGTATGAGTCTAAATGGATTTACTCTTCAAGCTCTATGTATACTTTGCTAAATTTTAGAGGGTTAACCCCAGTTTATTTGCCTGCTGTTTGGAAGCTTAAGGTCCCACCAAGAATTCAGATTTTTCTCTGACTTTTCTCTCAGAATAAAATTCTCACCAGAGACAATCTTAGAGCTAGGGGTATCCCAAAACCTTTAGAGTGTACTCTTTGTAAATAAATAGAATCTGTTAAGCATTTGTTTTTTGAATGTGTAGTTTCCAGGATGATCTGGGCTGATGTTCAGGACATCTTTGGAATTCTAGTTGATAATTTTGAATCAATTGCTTTGAGATGGCTTTCTAGTAAGAAACATTTACATTTTAATGTGCTTTCTGCTGCAGTTCTTTGGAGCATCTGGAATAATAGGAATAATCTAGTCTTTAACCATACCCCTTGGATTAACTTGAAACTGGTGTGGCGTTTGGTTCTGTCTTATCTAAGGAATTGGAAGATCCCATTCAAAGAGCTAGAGGGGGGATGATCACTCTGTTCATGGAAAGGGTGACAAACAGGCTGAAGAACCCATTGGAGCTCATGGCAACATGATTTGCAATGAGTTTGAGTGGATCTCTACTTGGAAAACCACTGCATCGTCGAGCTACGGGGGGCGTGCTACTCTGGCGTTCCTGGAGGCACACCCTGAGTCTGCTGATGAGATTCACGTGGTGATCTGAGTCAGAGAAAAGTTTATGTTGCGTTTAGCCTATTTTCCCTACCTTTTCAGCTTGGGTGTAATAGTTTTTGCTATATAAACTGGTCCTAGTTTCTCCCTTTTGAGTAACCTGGTTCCCCTTCTGGGTTGCCGGAGGTAGCTTTTGTTAGCTGTAGATTGAAGTGTTAGTTTCCCCTATGTGGATTTTTTGCTCCCTAGTTTTTCTGTATTCTGAACCTGAAACGTGGGCGGTGGTTTCATTTCTTGGAATGGAACCGGGGTGAATCTCTGTTGATCTAAAAAAAGTGAAAGGCACGTGCTTGTTGCGCTGGAGATTAATGCAGGCAAAAGGTTTCGCTGGTGTGGCTCACGATAGTGAGTCAAAAAAAAAAGTTTTGTACGAGTGACCTTCTAATTCTCAAATCTCCCATGATGCGATGCGACGACTACAAGAAATCCATGAGACACAGAGGCGAAGCTCGAACTATTCCCGGTTACGCAATGAGTACCTAAATTTTTTCCAAAATGTTTCAGCATATAAGCTTCCCTATATGATATGAATCTATAAACCTATTGGAGTTCTTTTGGACTTATCAAACTCTTCAAAATTGAAAAACAAAACGAGTTGTCTAGAGCCCTCGTGACTTCGGCCATCCCAACCTGCATGAAAAACCTTAATTGGGCTTTAGTTGGGCTCTTACCAGCCACCATAGCTCCTAGCCTCTTCCCAGCAATTGAATGGAGCACCAACGACATTAACAACTTCGAGTCATAAGGAAACTTTCCCCCTTTCCCCTCTACCTCTCTTCTACAGTAACTGAAAGCACCTCCCTCTGTACCTGACCGAGCCGAGGCCCTCTCCGGCGGCTTCGCCGCCAGGGAGCGGCAGAGGCGTGGTCCCCCATGTAGCATAGGTAGTCTAGGGTCATGGCTCCTCGCCGTAGGTGTCATAGGTTTAGGTTTCTTAGTGTCTGCCTCCATGGCTTTTGGCGAGATGCCATTCAGCTTGTCCCCTCCGGTGTTCCAGCATGACGCCGACAGGCCGTCTTTGCAATTGTCCGACGAGCTCCTGTGGGTGGAAAGCGCCGCTGTCGCTGCTGTGCACAGAGGCTCTCGAAATAAGTGCTTCCGCCTTTGGATCTGGCTGCTACACGACTCACTTCTCCCCCTGGCCGGCCTTGTTGGCGAGGGGTAGGAGGAGGATGAGGCGGTGGTAGCTAGGTTCGGGAGGCGGTGCGGGATCGTTCTGACCCGATTTGGAGTCAGCCGGGGAAGAGGTATCCTGCTGCGGTGCTCTGTTGGTTAGAGGCGGATTCAGCGGTCTTCCTCGGCTCCGGCAGCTCCCTAGATAAGGTCGGTTGGTTTGGTTCTTGATGGGCTTCTGCGTGCTCTCGCCGCTCTTCTCTGGCCGGTCGTGGCGGCGAGGGGAGTAGGGTTGGTGTGACCGTGCGGCGGGCGGCGGCCTGTTGCTGCACCAAGCTCGCGACATAATCGAGCTCATCACGCGGCGGCTACGTTTGGCCCCGCGATCTGTGGCCGAAGGGAAGGCATGCTCGGACGTCAGAGATGCGTCCTTTCAACCTCCAGGATGGAGGCCTCTGCTCGAGCTCTGCACCGACGTTCTGCGCTCCTTTGTCACCAAGTGGTTTGTCCCCAGCGGCGGAAGGGTGGCCGAAGCTGGAGTCTCGTCGTTGGTGGTGGAGGACAAGGACCTGACTGCTTTTTCTCAGTTTCTTCTAGGGTCCTTGTTATAATTTTGCAGGACTTTATTTTACTTACTGTTTTGTACAGGGTCCTGCGTGTAATTATGTACCCACCGCTTGGATATCAATGAATCTGCCTCGGGGTCTTTGAGACCCCTCTATTGTTCAAAAAAAGACATCAACAGCTTCGAGGACGTTTGTATTCCCCGCAATTTGACAATTGAATAAAGAAGCATGCTGATTTAAAAAAAGAAAAATCAACCGCTGGGTCCTGGCGGCTGACGCCTCGTATCGATGCGGCCACCCGCTCGCTCGCCGGTGCTCTACCATAGTCGCAGCCATCCGTTCCCTGCTCTCGATGTCCGGCTGGCCGGTCGGCATCCGTTCACCCTTCCAAAAGACAGTCAGCAGACGCTGCATCAGTTCATCTTCATCACCACAATAGGAACTACTACTTGAATTCAGATAAGAATTGATCCCTCTTTTACCTTGAAATTCAGAAATAGAATCCAAGTGATCAGCTGGTGCTAATTCTACATTGAATTCAGAATCGAAGTGATCATTTCACTCACAGTAAGAAGTACTCCATCCGTCCAGAAATAACTGACTTGAGTTTGTCTAGATTAAAATATATCTATACACTAAAATATGTCTAAATACATCGAATCTGGATGAATCCAAGTCAATTATTTCTGGACGAAAGGAATAGTTCACTTGTAATTTTTTTTCTGGTTCTTGTCCAATTGAGATTTTCCTAAATTAGTTTTAGAAAATCATTGTAGCTTCGAAAAATGAAGAACAAGCACAAGTAGGAGAATTTTAATGTTCTAAAAGGTATGTGGAAGAGAGCTGTAAAGAAACCGAAGGTAACTTCGATGTCAACGCCAACGGTGATATCCATTGAAGATGAAAGCCAAAATCAAGATAAAAATATGAGCAATCCTCCTTCCAATTTGTAGTTCGGTTCTCGTTGTTATGAACCTACATATATTATATAATATTATATTATATTGGTGTGCTCGAATTGTTTCTAACTCCGAATACCCAATACTCTAGATAAAAAATGTGAGCAATACGTCGACGGTGCTGGGAGATCATCGAAGCGGAGTTCCTCGGTGGGCCACCGTGGTGGTGGATACACATATTAATAACATTGAGACTAAACGTTTGAAATCGAGCAATAACTCGACCTATATGTGGCACTGTCGTCTTGGTCATATTGGAGTGAAGCGTATGAACAAACTCCATTCCAATGGACTTTTTGAATCACTTGATTTCGAATCACTTGATAGATGCGAAGCATGTCTGATGGGTAAAATGACTAAGACTCCATTTTCTGGTATGATGGAGCGAGCTACGGACTTATTGGAAATCATACATACCGATGTGTGTGGTCCAATGAGTGTAGCATCGCGCGGTGGTTATCGTTATGTTCTTACCTTCACGGATGACTTGAGTAGATATGGGTATATCTATTTCATGAAACATAAGTCCGAAACTTTCGAAAAGTTTAAGGAATTTCAAAGTGAGGTAGAGAATCAACGTAACAAGAAGATTAAATTTCTACGTTCTGATCGTGGAGGTGAATATCTAAGTTACGAGTTTGGCGAGCATTTGAAGAAATGCGGAATACTTTCGCAGTTGACACCGCCGGGAACACCACAGCGTAATGGTGTGTCCAAACGTCGTAATCGAACTCTCTTAGATATGGTTCGTTCTATGATGTTACTTACAGATTTACCGCTATCATTTTGGGGTTATGCATTAGAAACAGCCGCATTCACTTTAAATAGGGCACCGTCTAAATCCGTTGAAACGACACCGTATGAATTATGGTTTGGGAAGAAACCTATATTGTCGTTCCTTAAAGTTTGGGGTTGTGAAGCCTATGTAAAGAAGTTACAGCCGGACAAGGTTGAACCCAAAGCGGAAAAATGCGTCTTCATAGGATACCCGAAGGAAACTATTGGGTATACCTTCTAGCATAGATCGGAAGGCAAAATCTTCGTTGCCAAGAATGGATCCTTTCTAGAGAAGGAATTTCTCTCGAAAGAAGTGACTGGAAGGAAAGTAGAACTCGACGAGGTTGTCGAACCTTCTCTCGAATTGCGTAGCAGCACCCGGAAGAAGTTCTGTGGTGCCTGCACCAGTTAGAGAGGAAGCTAATGATGATGATCATGAAACTTGGTTGAAGTTGCTACTGAGCCTCGCAGTCAACGAGAACTCACTACCTGCATTGGTATGATCCCGTTATGAGTGTCATGTTGGTGGACAACACCGATGACCCTGAGACATATGAGGAAGCGATGATGAGCCCAGATTCCAATAAATGGCAAGAAGCCATGAAATCCGAGATTGGATCCATGTACGAAAACCAAGTATGGACTTTGGTGGATTTACCGGATGGCCGGAAGGCTGTCGAGAACAAATGGATTTTCAAGAAGAAAACAAATGCTGATGGTAATGTTACTGTCTATAAAGCTCGACTTGTCGCAAAAGGGTTTCGACAAATTCAAGGAGTTGACTATGATGAGACTTTCTCACCAGTAGCGAAGCTAAAGTCTGTGAGGATTATGTTAGCAATCGCTGCATATTATGATTATGAGATATGGCAGATGGATGTCAAAACAGCATTCCTCAATGGAGACATTGATGAAGAGTTGTATATGATGCAACCCAAAGGTTTTGTCGATCCTAAAGATGCTAACAAGGTATGCAAACTTCAATGGTCCATCTATGAATTGAAGCAAGCATCCCGAAGTTGGAATCAATGTTTTGATAAGGTGATCAAAAGTTTTGGTTTTATACAAACTTATGGAGAAGCTTGTATTTACAACAAAGTGAGTGGGAGCTCTCACTACTAGGAAAACAGCTATAGGTAATCAGCACATCCGTGGATCACATGGTTGAAGTGCCCCACGGCTAAAATAGGCGTGGCTCACCTGTGGGCAGTGCCCTACTAGTAACTAGAACAACCGTGGCGCACATGACTATAGTGCGCCACAGATGTGTGTGGTCCAGGCCCTGGACGCCGCCAAACATCTCATGGCGCACTATAGTCATGTGTGCCACGGTTGTTAGTGTCATCTGTGGGACATGGCGAGGTGCGCCACGCCTAAGCGCACGCCTCTGCTGTGAACGGCCACAACATCTGGCGCCCATGGCATAGTGCGCCAAAGATGTATAAACTTGGCGGTAGGGCACCCTGCCCTAGTGCCCTACGCCAAAGTGGCATGCACCAACTCCCCCCCCCCCCCCCCCGTGGATCGCCTTTTTAGGGTTTGCAAAAAATAAACGAAAATGATAAACACTTCAAAAAATTAAATCCTTTCATATTTAGGTAGGTAATGTGGTATAGCTTCTAGTAAAATTAACAAAAATGAGTTTCGACTTTATTTGCAAAAAAAAGTCATGCCACGGTAAAAAGGCCGTAACTTTTGCATACGATGTCGAAAAAAAACGTATTATATACCAAAATGACCATAACGAGATTCCAGATCCGCTTGAAAAAAACGTATAATATACGAGGTCGTTTAGCAATTTTTTAGAATCTCAAAATTCGAAAAGAGTAAAAAGTTATGGCAAAAACAAGATTCTTTGCTGCAGAAAAAAAAATTGAGGCAACTTACCCAGAAGCACCACCACCTAGTGCGCCACGGATAATCTGGGCGGATTCAAATTTGAATCACCACCCGCCCACCTACCCCTATTCCCTCCTCTTTTTCATTCTCCTCCTCCTTTTCCTTCTCTCTTCTCCTCCTCCTTTCCTCCTCTCTCCTCCTGCTCCTCCTCCTCCTCCTCCTCCTTTACTTCTCCTCCTTCCCTTGTCGTGGCAGTGACGATGGCGATGGCGGCGGCGACCTTCTCCTCCTCCTTGCATGACGGCGACGACCTCCTTCCTTGCGGCCTCCTCCGCCTCCTCCTTCCTTGCGCCTCCTCCTCGCCTCCTCCTCCTTGTCACACGAAGAGCGACGACGAGCTCACGATCACCGAAGACCTCCTTCTCCTTGCGGCAACCTCCTCCCTTCTCCAGCCTCTCTTCCTCGATGCCGGCAAGGAGTAGCAAGTCCACGCCTCCGCACCTCCCTGCGGTAGGTCGTGGTACGCCACCTCCTGCCGGCGAGGCGACACGACGGCGCGATGCGGACCCGATTGCTTTTGCAATTCAAAACGAGGGTGTTTTTGCATTTTTTGATTTTTGAAAAAACATCCGTGGCACATGTACCCTACCCGTGGCGCACTTGGTAGCGCCGCCTATCTCGATATACCGTGGCGCACCATGCAAGGCGCCATGGCTCTGAGATAGTCAGAAGCGAGGCCCGTGGCGCATCGCGCCATGTAAGGCCTTTTCATGTGCGCCACGAATAGGAGTTTTTCTAGTAGTGTCTGTAGCATTCTTAATACTATATGTAGATGACATATTGTTGATTGGGAATGATGTAGACCTTCTTAATAGTGTCAAGGAATATTTGAATAATAGTTTTTCAATGAAGGATCTTGGCGAAGCAGCTTACATATTAGGCATAAAGATTTATAGAGATAGATCGAAACGCCAAATATCATTGTCACAAAGTACATATTTGGACAAGGTTCTAAAGAGGTTTGGAATGGAAGATAGCAAGAAAGGGTTCTTGCCCATGTTGCCCAATACGACCTTGAGTAAAACTCAGAGTCCGACATCGGCAGAAGATAGAGAAAGGATGAGTAAGACTCCCTATGCCTCAGCCATAGGATCTCTAATGTATGCCATGCTATGTACTAGACCCGACATTGCATATACTGCTAGTTTAACTAGCAGATATCAAAGTGATCCAGGAGTGGATCTTTGGACAATGGTCAAAAACATCCTTAATTACTTGAGAAGAACTAAGGATATGGTTCTTTCTTATGGAGGTGATGAACGGCTCGTTGTTAATGGTTACACCGATGCTAGTTGGAACACCAATCTGGATGATTCTAAATCACAATCTGGATACGTATTTATTTTGAATGGTGCAACAGTTAGCTGGAGGAGTGCAAAGCAAAGCGTTGTGGCGAGATCTTCAACTGAATCGGAATACATGGCTGCTTCGGAGGCTTCACAAGAAGCGATATGGATGAAAGAGTTCATTACAGAGCTGGGTGTGGTTCCTAGTGCGCTTGACCCAATGTCTATCTACTGTGATAACATGGGCGTCATAGCCAATGCGCAAGAACCAAGGTCACACAAGAAGCTGAAGCACATCAAGCTACGTTTTCACGCTATTCGATAACATATCCAAGATGGGGATATAAATATTTGCAAAGTACACACAGATCTGAATGTGGCGGATCCGTTGACTAAACCTCTCCCGAGGGCAAAACATGACCAGCACCAAACTGCCATGGGTGTTCGGTATATTACCATGTAATCTAGATTAGATGACTCTAGTGCAAGTGGGAGACTGTTGGAGATATGCCCTAGAGGCAATAATAAATGTAGTTATTATTATATCTTTGTGTTTATGATAAATGTTTACATTCATGCTATAATAGTATTAACAAGGAAACTTTAATACTTGTGTGATTTGTAAACTTAAATTGAAGTCCCTAGTATAAGCCTCTATACATCACTAGCTTGTTGGTTGATAAATGATTGTGGTTTCCCTATCATGAACATTGAGATGTTATCAACAACAAGATCATATCGTTAGGAGAATGATATGGTGGACATACTCCTATAGATAAGCATAGCATAAAGATCAAGTCATTTTAATAGTTCAATTGCTATATGCTTTCTGATACATAGTAATCTAATTCCTTCGACCATGAGATCATGCATATCACCTTTACCGGATGGATGCTTTGATGACATCAAACACCACACCGTAACTGGGTGGCTATAAAGGTGGCATTGAGTGTTCGGAAAGTATTGGTTGAAACACATGGATCAAGAGTGGGATTTGTCCATCCATATGACGGATAGATATACTCTGGGCCCTCTCAGTGAAATGTCATCCAATTAGCTTGCAAGCATGTGACTGGCTCACAAGGGATCACATATCACGGGAACGAGAAAAGAGTACTTATCGGTAACGAGTTTGAACTAGGTATGCAGATATACCGACGATCATAACCTTGGATAAGTAAACTATCATGAGAGAAAGGGAAATTGATATCGTATGTAAGTGGTTCATTCGATCTCAAAGTAATCGTAGAAATATGTGGGAGCCATATGAATTTCTAGATTCCTCTATTGGTTATTGTTCGGAGAAGTGTCTCGATCATGTCCGCATAATTCACGAACCGTAGGGAGACACACTTAAGGATTCGACGTTGTTTGAGTAGTTATGGAATGATGATAGAGAGACCGAATGTTGTTCGGAGTCTCGAATAGGATTCAAGATATCACGAGGAGATCCGGAATGGTCCGGAGAATAAGATTCATATAAGGAAAGTCCCATTTCGGAGTTGGGGAATGGTTCCGGTGTTTTCATCGGGAATGTTCTAGAAGGTTCCGGAATGTCCGGCACTCCGGGGGGGAAGGGTACATGAATGTGTTATATCAAGTTGGTATGATTGCATCATGTACTCGGTTTCATCGCTGATCAAAATAGAGGGTTTATTCAAATCCTAGTTTGAAAAGTCAAACGGCTAGTTTGAAAGTCAAACGGCAGTTTTTGGAAAGAGGAGGAGTGGGAAACCGAGTTGGGGAGGAGTTCCCTCCTCCAATCGGCGGCGCCCACCCAAGACGAGTTGGGGAGGGACTCCCCTCCCTCCCCTTGGCCGGCCGGCCCCTCCACCTTTATAAGGAGGGGCAGGGCTCCCTCCTAGAGACACACAAGATCCTCTCCTCCAAACCCTAGCCCCAAGCCGCCGCCGCCGCCATAGCCGCCGCCGGCCCTAGGGCACTCGCCGCCGCCGCCTAGGTGAAACCCTATCCGCTGGCCTAGCCCACTCCTCGGCGTGTCTAAACCCTAGATCGTCGAGGGACTCTCTCATACTCCACCATACTCGCTCGCCAAAGCGAAGCTCGAGATCTCCTCTACTCGGTACCACGTCGTTGCCTGGGAATCGCGAGGAGAGTGATACAACATCCGCCGCTTTGGAACAAGGGAGAGGAAGGTATTCTTCAGTAACGTGTGACCGATCATGGAGCGCCGAACGCAACACTTGGGAAGGATCGCTCACGCGATCTTGAGATCGGGAAGAGTACGACTACATCACCCATGAGAATCCGCTCTCGTTAAACACTTTGGAATCTTCGAGGGTGAGTTATTCCATCGACTCGTTGCTACAATCTAGTAGATAGATCTTGGCTTGTTTGTTTGTATGCGATATAAATTTTTTGTTTTCCATGCTACGAAACCCTACAGAGGAACTATCCTGTTTGATTTGAAGGATGGAGGTCACAAGGTACTCACTGACGTGTACTATATTCCCAAGCTTAATACCAACATTATCAGTCTTGGTCAGCTCGCGGAGCGTGGATGCAAGATCGTGTTGGAGGACGAGTTCCTGTGGGGATATGACCACCAAAGGCAGCTCATCATGAAGGTGGAGAGGTCGAAGAATAGACTCTACATCCTTAATATCAATCGGGCGGATCCATTATGTTTGATGACAAGCATGGAAGACTCTGCGTGGAAGTGGCATGCACGCTACGGACATCTAAATTTCCAAGCTCTACGACAACTTGGACAGAAGGAGATGGTACGTGGCTTACCATGTGTTGATCATGTTGAGCAGGTGTGCGACGGTTGTCTCATTGGGAAGCAAAGGCGAGCCCCGTTTCCAAGGGAGGGACAATATCCAGCAAGTAAGGTTCTTGAGTTGGTGCATGGAGACTTATGCGGACCAATCACGCCGCGACTTCGCCGAACAAGTACTTTTGCTCATCGTCGACTTCAGTAGATACATGTGGGTTGTGTCAAGAGTAAGGATCAAGCTTTGCAAGCGTTCAGGATTGTGAAGATGGCAGCCGAGGTGGAGTCCGAGGCAAAGTTGAAGGCCCTCCGTACCGATCGGGGTGGGGAGTTCAAATCCAATGAATTCAAGGAGTTTTGCGAAGCTCATCGGATCCGGCGCTATCTCACCGCACCATATTCACCGCAGCAAAACGGTGTTGTGGAAAGAAGGAACCAGACCGTGGTGGCCATGGCACGCAGCATGATGAAGAGCAAAGGCATGCCAGGCAGGTTCTGGGGTAAGGCAGTTAGTACAGCTGTCTATTTGCTGAACAGGGCGCCAACTAAGAGTGTAGTTAGTATGACGCCGTACGAAGCATGGTACGGGCACAAGCCCTCGGTTGATCATCTTCGCACTTTCGGGTGCGTGGCGCATGTGAAGACGGTGACCGGGCATACTAGCAAGTTGGCGGATCGAAGTACTCCAATGGTCATGATCGGCTATGAATACGGTTCGAAGGCGTATCGCGCGTACAATCCAGTGAAAAAACAGGTGGTGGTGACACGCGACGTCGTCTTTGAGGAGGAGAAATCATGGAATTGGGGCTCCGTGGAACCGGTACAATCAATTTCTGATGAAATATTTACTGTAGTCTACAGTGATTCGCATGCAGATGATCAAGAAACGGCGTCCCGTGGCGTTACGGATTTAGGCGCTGGTTCAGAAGATGGAAGTCCAGAAGTGAGCAACAGCAGCGCCACGCTCGGAGAGGTATCTCCGCTGGGAGTCCCAAGACGAGCAGACTCACGCGCACTGGAGGCTCGACGTCCCCATCCAGTCCACGTGCGGACGAGAGCCCTGGCGCAAGTGGCCCATCAGCTGCATACTCCCGTCCAGGAGGGACTAGCGGCAGTCCAGAAGTGGACGCGGGCGACGATGTCACGTCGCCAACATGCGATACAAGCGTAAACTGCAGGAAATTCAGTAGACGCTGAAACAAGTACTACGTCAGCTCCCACGTCTCCTCCAAGTGCACGGGAAGAAAGGAGACGGCCACCTACTCCAGAAAAATTCCGAAGTGTACTGGAGTTGTATTCGCCGGAGACCCTTCGTACAGTGCGTGCACGAGAGAGAGGACAAGGTCAGTGTTTACTCACCAAGGAGCCGACAAAATTCGACGATGCTAATACGGAGGAGTGTTGGCGTCGGGCTATGGATGAGGAGTTGGGATCGATCAAAGACAATGATACATGGGAGCTTGTCGATCTACCCAACAATCACAAGGCCATAGGGCTCAAGTGGGTGTACAAGATCAAGAAGGATGCCGAAGGGAAGTTGGTGAAACACAAAGCTCGTCTAGTTGCCAAGGGGTATGTGCAAGAGCAAGGTGTGGATTTCGAAGAAGTGTTCGCTCCCGTTGCAAGGATGGAATCGGTGAGATTACTTATCGCTCTCGCAGCTCAAGAATCTTGGAAATTGCATCACATGGATGTGAAATCCGCGTTTTTGAATGGGGAGTTAGAAGAGGAAGTTTATGTGAAGCAACCACCGGGATACATAAAAGAGGGAGAAGAACACAAGGTTTTGAAGCTACACAAGGCGTTGTATGGGCTACGGCAAGCCCCTCGGGCCTGGAACATCAAGCTTTATCGTACATTGATCTCTCTCGGATTCGAGAAGAGCCCACTATAGCATGCGATGTATAAGCGAGGTAAAGTAAGGGACCATCTACTAGTTGGCATCTATGTTGATGATCTATTGATAACAGGAGCGGATGAGAAGGAGATTGCAAAGTTCAAGCTACAGATGAAGGAGTTATTCAAGATGAGTGATCTTGGCTTGTTGAGCTACTACCTTGGGATCGAGGTACATCAAAAGCTGGGTGAGATCACGCTATGCCAAGAGGCATATGCAAAGAAGATACTCGAAAAGTGTGGCATGGAAGAATGCAATCCAACTCATGTTCCGATGGAACCTCGTCTTAAACTGAGCAAAAGGAGTGAAGCACCTGCGGCTGATGCAACGGAGTATAGGAGCGTTGTCGGAAGTTTGAGGTATCTCATTAACACAAGACCCGACTTGGCCTATTCCGTTGGCTATGTGAGTCGCTTCATGGAAGCACCCACAATGGATCATTGGACAGCCGTGAAACATATACTCAGGTATATCAAAGGTACTACGAACTTTGGTATTGTCTACTCGAAAGAGAAGGAGGAGGTGAAGCTACTTGGCTACAGTGATAGCGACATGGCAGGATATATTGACGACCGTAAGAGTACCTTGGGCGTGGCATATTTCTTGGGAAGAAGCATAGTAAGTTGGCTATCACAAAAGCAAAAAGTGGTGGCACAGTCATCCTGTGAAGCTGAGTATATTGCTGCAATCGCGCGTGTCAAGGTGTGTGGCTAAGGAGTCTACTTGGTGATCTCACCAATCGGAAGGCGGAACGAGTGGTGCTCAATATTGACAACAAGTCTGCAATTTCATTGTGCAAGAATCCGGTGCATCATGACAGGAGTAAGCACATTGATACGAAGTATCACTACATACGGCAGTGTGTAGAGGAGAGCAAGATTGAAGTCAACTATGTTTGCACCAAAGATCAGCTTGCGGATATTCTAACTAAATCTTTGGGACGAGTGAAGTTTGGGGAGATGCGAGGAAGGATCGGCGTCCAAGCTGTGAAGATGGGCACATCGTGCTTAGGGGGGTGATTGTTAGGAATAATAATCCCGATAGGACACAGAACGGTGTCATGTGCATGCGTGTGTTCCGAGTAGGACTAGTAGTCCAACACCTATTCGTATTGACGTTGCATCGTCTTGCCGGGTATATATACACCCATGTAGTAGCCTTGTAAGACAACCGTGAGATTCAATACAAACAACAGGACCGAGAGGGCCTTATAGCCATCAACATTGTTTTTCCCGTACGTACTCGTGTGAGTTGAGAGAGCTAGTTCTTTTGATCAGGCTAGATAGCTAGCTTGCTGATCGTTGTTAGCGGGTTATTATACGTGCGCGCAACTCGCCGGAATACTTCGTTGTCGTTACGCCGGACTGCACTCGGCATTTGGGGCTGGGCCAACAACCTTCCATGCCCCAAGTGGTGTATCCCCGGTAGCATGGCAGGTATCCATCCCCCTAGGTCTTAAATCCGCAGTGGCGTACAAGGACTTGATCGTATTTTCATTCTCTTTGTAAGGTCCTGTAATCTTTTATTACTTTAGGGTCCTCTTTCCATTTGTATGCCAACTATAGTTTCTATGTCCTTTGGGACCCTTCCCTGTTTAAAAAAAATGCAATCTTTCACTTTCAATGATGCTTAGTTGTTTATATGACAGGTTTGGTTATTACGAGACGATGCTTAAAACCCCCTTGGAGCCAGCCTCGCTAGGAACGTTGGTTTCTCTCGGGACAAACCATCACACGACATGAAGAAGCGAATCTCCGATCATTTTTTGTGGGCTACGTTGCATGATTGGATCCCTCTCTTGCGGCTCATTCAAGTCGCCACAACCAAACACCAATCCAAAAAAATCCTCACTAGACACAAGCAATGGAACACGTATGTGAACTGTTGAAGTATTAGGAAATTTCCACGTTAGATTAATTATCGAAAATAACATCATGTAAGCACTAGCAGATCTATACATATGCAGCCAAACAAGCACATCTAGTAGATCTATTAATCTAGCAAGAACTACTGCAAACAGAGAGAGGAATAACATGTACAAGTTGACCGGGAAAGGCAGCACTGCAGCAACAACCTGGTCTTTGTCGATGTCTCCCATGGCAATGATGAGGTCGACGGTTGCCAAATACGTAGAGGAAGAAGAACAAGAACGGACGCGAGTATTCATGCCGAAACACTCCCTAAAAACCTTATCGTCCGTCTCCTGGTGCAGGACCTCAACGGACAAGGTTTCGGAGGCCTGCTGTAGAGATCCCAACCTTCAATAAGGTAGAGATCCCTGTGTTTACAATGCTAGTCCCTGGATCAATAGCTAGCATCCACAGTTCAGATGTAATATCAAGAAACAAAGGACATAATACAACTTTATAACCAGGAACAAAATAATTCATTACATTTTACATAGCTCATTTGGCTATCTCATTACAATGCAGCAGAAATAACTATATAGCATGGAGTCCTTCATCTTCAAAGTGCCACAGGCAATCATGTTGGTTGTAGACTTGTAATCCTAATCAACACACTTCACTAACATCAAACAAACCTGCAACAAGCCACAAGGGTCAATACATTTGAATTGTATTGGCAAGTGATACTATGGTAGTATAGCGGTAACTATCATCTATATGCATTTGGCCTAGTGGAGCTTTGGCTTGCTTTGCTCAAAATAGTTTTTTCTTATCATTTGAAAACACTAATTTTTTGTTTGTCAAAATCACCCAAGGCATCAACCAATAGACATTGGTGATCCTTTAACCCTTGTTTAACCACAAGTTTTAACTTAGAAGTTGGGATGAGGAGATTCTTGATAGCTTCCATGTCTTGATGCTTAAATTGTCCAATGTCGGGGACACGGCTAAGTACTTAGATTTTACTCTCTCGAGAGGTGGTGCACTTTTCCCACAAGACTCGACATGCATCGAGACAAGATCTTTCAGAAGCCTTCCCTTAGACCAAAATGGACGCGTTCCCAAACCTATCATCCCCTACCACCAACTGTCCATTTGGCTAAGTTATTGTAACCTATATGATCCAGGCAGAGTCCATAATGCCAAGTGGCTGCACTTGAAGCTTCTCAACATTTGACTTCTCAAATCTCTTTGTTCCTGGGGCATTCCACAAGTGTGATATACAAGGTTCACCAGTCCCCTGGCCTTGTGTAACCACTCAACATAAATCCATTCCCACCATTCCACCCAGGTGATTCATTCATATACTTGTTTTATTAAACAAAACACAAGTCATGGACTTAGAAATATTCCATACCATGAATATAATCCACCCTTGTTTTCTACTATCTAGGATAAGCATGATGGTAGTAGGAATCTTAACTTCGGAAATTCTACTAAGGCATCATCTACTAGGATCTCCCATGGCATAGCATACTTAGTAGAAATTCAATGCAAGTCTTACTTAGAAATATCACTAATGCATAGTGAAAATAATGGGAAAAAAGTATGAAGCACCACTTGCCTTTTTGGTAGAGAATATAAGTTCACTCCTTGATCTTGAAATAGTCACACTCTTCAAATTTCACTACAATTCAATCAAGGCACAAATTCAATCTAGCATTCAAGCAATCCATCACATAGAATAATAAAAACAAAGCAATGCATACAATCATGTCAAGGATTGTTTTATTTGAAAAAGTGATTTCTAATAGGTTATAAACATTTTAACACACCTATTTGTCATTTATCAAAGTGGCAAAACCATTTGATAACAAGTTAGTGAAATGGCCACTTTAAATCCTTTTTGTTTTGCTAGAATTGATTTTATTCAAAGAATAATTTCGAGTGTTAGCTAAAATGGTTTTAAACACCAAAATTAATGTTTAGGTTCATAATGTTTTAGAACAATTCCATTTGTAAAGGGTTTCATCCAAAATCCATTTAAATCAAAGCAACCTTTTATTTTGTTAGAAATGCCTTTAAACAAAGTAATATTTTTTCTAGGGTTCACCAAATATATTTTTAAATCCAAAAACTTGGTGTTTAGGGTCATAGAGTTTAATTCAAACCATTTCCAAAAGGTTTTACTCAATAAGAATTTTAGAGCTTATTTAACATTTTTATTTAGCTAGAAATGATTTAATTCAAAGATTTATTCCTAAGTGTCACAAAATATATTTTTAAATCTAAAAGTTGGTTTCTATGGTCAGTAGGTTCAAAACAATCCATTTACAAATGATTTTACCCTAAAATCATTTCTAGAATAATTTTTATATTCAAAATATGTCTAAACAAGTGCAAAAATATCCAATTTTACAGAAGCAATTCATTAAACAAATGGCATGGTTGGAAATTACTCTTTTTGCTGATTCTATTGATATAAAATTTGCAAAATTTGAACGTATAGATTTAAAGTTATGAATTTTTTAAATCTAACCATCTAATAGAAATGTTCCTGTTTTTAAATCCAAACACGTGCCACGCGTCTGTTTCCTATTCGTCGGTACCAGTTCGTGTGGATCAACTAACGTGGAGCGCTAGATCTAAAGTTGATGGTGCGACATAGATCAGCGCATACCCCTTCGGGTTAAGGTTCTATCGCGTGCATAGGATCTAGATCTAAAGGCCTGAGACGATTCGACCATAAGCTGGCGGCGCTCGATGATGGCTGGCGGTGGCGGCACTCAGGCGATGGCGTAACGGAGAAACAAAGAAGCGCGGGAGAGAGAGGAGTGGCTCACCGAGTTTGTCGCAGCTTGCTGATGCTCAACGTATCTTTGGTTGGCGAAGGGGCGCACTGGTTCTACAGGTATTGCTCGCCGGAGTTCTCGTCTGCTTCGGGCTTGTCTGTTCATCGTCGGAGGCGAGGGTACGGGTCATGCTAAGGCATGAAAAAGGGTTTGTTATCTACGCACAGAAGAGGCGAGTACAGGTGCATCCAGGAGAGGGGGAGGCGCGGTCGAATTTTACATGCGGACGTCGTCGGAGCGGATGCAGACGATGGCGTCGCTCTGTCGTCGAGGTTGCCGACGTTACAGGGCACGCGCGGCCAAGCGAGCGGCACTGGGAGATGCGCAAGAGGCAGGGGAGTAGGCTCGTGGAGTCTAGGGGCAGCGGTGAGGTCTGGCGTCGCCGGAATTTGTCGTTGAGCTTGTTGGAGACAGAAGGTTTGGAGCGAGAAATTCGAGCAACCCTGTGGCCGAGAGGAAGGTCTGAGCGAGGGGAAAGAGAGAGGAGAGGCAGGCGAGTTAACGGGCGTGATCACTGGGCGGGGTTACTGAGCCATCAACGCGAATTAAACTCGCGACTCAAAGACAGAAACGGGAGAGAGAGAGGGAGGAGGACTGGTCGTGGGGGTGAGAACGATGAATGACAGGTAGGGCCTGGGCGACAACGAGTGAGAGGGAGTTTAGGTGGGGTCCAATCGTCAGTAAGGGCGCGGGTGAGTAGTTTGGTGCAAATCGTTTTCTGCGGGGAGAAGAAATGGGCTAATTGGGCCGGACTGGGCTGGGCTGGTTCTTTCTCTATTTTTTTTATTCCTGAAACCTTTTTTCTTTTTCTGTTTTCTTTTTCTGTTTTCAAATTCAACCTTCATTTGAATTCAGATTTACTTTTCAAACCTTTTTCAAATAATCAATACGTTTCTATACTATTTTAAATAGGTATTTAAAGTCCATTTTAGAATAATTCTTTTATTCTTTTATGGTTTATATTTTATTTAAAATGGGCACTTGTCTTTCATTCAAATAAGATTTTATTTATATTTTCAATTACTTTTTTGAATCTTAATTGTTACCTAACCACTTTCATTAAGTTTTATTTATTTGTTAGTGCAAATAATTCACTTTTAATTATTTAAAGTATTTCAATATGATTTATTAATCATTTAAATTGGGTAGATTGTCTTTATTCAAATAAAATCAAATATGGTTTTAATTCCATTTAAATTTTATTCAAATAATTCTTTGATTCCATTTAAGTTAATTAAATAACTTTTATTCAACTTGGGAAATTCCAATTATTATTTCCCCCTTATTTAATTAATCATCTACTTTAGGGATTTTATCTTTATTAAAATATAATTAGAATAGGGTTTAATTCCACATACTTTTATTTTGAATATTCTTTATCCCTTTATTTTATTTGGGTTTGGATTATATTTATTACATTTGCTTATCGATTTAATTCAAGGTTTAAATTATCTTCCAAATTATTTTCTTGGGATTTATTATTTCGGAAAATTGTCTTTATTTAAATAAAATTGGATATTGTCCATTCCTTATGATTTTATTTAAATAATCCTTTATTCCTTTTATTATTCCATAATCGTTCATTTCATTTGTTTGGCCAAGATTTAATTTGGCTTTTAAATATTCCTTATTTATTTATTCCTTTCTTTGCCTTATAAAATCCATATCTTTTTATTTAAGATCCAAACTTGGTGATTCCAATTTGTAAAATCTTATTTAATATTTGTTTATCTTTTTAAACCTCTTTAGGATTATTTTGCTCACCATTTGGTATGGATTTTAGATAGGGGCTTTATTAGCTTTGGGAATTATTTCCTTTTATCTTAATAAATTCATAAGTTTTTATCTATGGCTTCAAATTAAGTGAAACCAATTTCTATGACTTTATAATATTCTTATTTATCATTCTTGATCATTTATAAATATTTTTTGACAAATTTTTATATGGATCAAATCCTTAGTCTTAGATAGATCTTGGAATGATTTATTCCATTTGGGTTTAGGGTTTTGGTTTAGCTTTTCCAAGTGTTTAAATTTCAAGACACATTATTGATGAATGCATTTCACTTGATTGAAATTTTTTGGATTCCATTTTATTCAAAGTTTGTTCAATATGGGTTTCGATGTTTCCATTTGGAATTAAAAAGTTTCTTTCCACCCTAAATTTCAACAATTATTTATTTTGTTTATTTATTTTTCACATTTCAAAATTTGGAAAATTTTGGGATGTGACAGGCTACCACCCTTAAAATAAATCTCGTCCCGAGATTTGGGAAGGCTAGAGGTTAAAAGTTGGCTTCAAAACAACTAGGGTACTACCATCCTTAAAAATTTCCAACTAGATTACAACTTGGCTTACTTGGGATCTTGCTGAAACTTTTCTAGACAATTGCTTGCATAATGTCCTTTGTCACCACACTTGTAACATGTGACAAGGTTGAGTTCTTCACGTATCTTCTCTGGGCAAATTGATACATAATGGCCTAGCTCTTTGCAGTTGTTGCACCACACTTGGATAATTCCCTTATTTTTCTTCTTCTTGGGTTTCTCCAAAGCTAGGAGTTCCTCTAGTTCATGCTCTTCATATCTCACCTCAAAGGTGGGAAAGCTTCCTCGGTTCCTTGAACGATTTCTTGGATAATACCTATGTTTCCTCTTTTGTCCATCAAGGTGATTCCTAATGTATGGAGGTGCAATCTGAGGTTTGCCTTTGTCTTCGTCCTTCTTGATAGAAGTTGTTTCCTCATGGGGGTTTCCATACTTTTGATGCATTCCACCTTGTTTCATTTGTTGAACTATAGGATAGATGGGGCATTGGATAGGGACATGATCATTTCCTTCACATAGGAAACAAGTCACTTCATGTGTGGGGCATTGTTTAGTTGGATGTTTCTCTTCAAAATTAGGGCATTGATCTTCATGCTCTTTGGAAGTGTGATCCATGTCTCCACAAATATTGCAAGATTGAGTTCCTTCTAAATATCATCCTTGACATCATTGTTGTCACAAACTCCTTGGGAAAAAAGTTGTCTTTCATGTTGATCATTTGAGTGGTCATCCCTTGCAACAATGGGGATTGGGTTTCCAAAAATATTGCATGTTTGGGTCTAACTCATTGTTGTTGGATAAAAACTGAGTTGTCACTTGGTTCAACTGGGCTTGAGTTGCTAAAAGAATCTCTTGGTTGTTGTTGTCACCATTCTTGGAGTTTCTTGGATAAGTCATCTGTTTGGGTTGGATTGGGATTAGAATAGGCAAAATATTTCTATAGAAGAAGTCTAATCACACACATCACAATTCACACAAGCAATGTGCAAGCAATCACAAACAAACAGTCCACTCAAACAACAAGTTCAAACACATTTTTAGGCAACAAAATATTTTTGCTAGACCACATAAGTTGGTGGGTTTAACTAATCACTAGTATGGGGATTTTCTTCAGATCATTCTCTTCTTGGTTGTTTCTTCATGAATGAGATCATTGCATCCTTGGAAAAATTCTTGTGTCTTGGTCACAAAACTTCAAAGGTGATGATGGTTCCTTCTAAGTTGTGTTTCCTTAGTCTTCAAATATTGAGTAATATTTCTTGTCTCACTTGTAGTCCTTAGTGATGTCCAAGTTGAAGTCCTTAATGAAATTAAAGTTGAAGTCATTTGAGTTGGTGAAGTCCTTTGCTCATGGTGAAGTCTTTGTCTATCAAGTTTGAAAAGGGAGAGATGTAGAATCAAAACAAAAAGGTTGAGAAAAGAGTTTACAAGATTGTTTGTAAATAAGTTTTGGAACAAATACAACTCCTTTTTTTCTAAGGGGTTTTGTCCAATCCTAGGGTTACAATCCTACAGGAAACACAGTGCTCTGATACCATCTATAGAGATCCCAACCTTTAATAAGGTACAGATCCCTGTGTTTACAATGCTAGTCCTTGGATCAATAGCTAGCATCCATAGTTAAGATATATTGTCAAGAAACAAAGGTCATAATACAAATTCATAACCAGGAACAAAATAATTCATTACATCTTACATAGCTCATTTGGCTATCTCATTACAATGCAGCAGAAATAACTATATAGCATGGAGTCCTTCATCTTCAAAGTGCCACGGGCAATCATGTTGGTTGTAGACTTGTAATCCTAATCAACACACTTCACTAACATCAAACAAACCTACAACATAATAAGTTACATCCACAAGGGTCAATATATTTGAATTGTATTGGCAAGTGATACTATGGTAGTATAGTGGTAACTATCATCTATATGCATTTGGCCAAGTGGAGCTTAGGCTTGCTTTGCTCAAAATAGATTTTTCTTATCATTTGAAAACACTAAGTTTTTGTTTGTCAAAATCACCCAAGGAATCAACCAATAGACATTGCTGATCCTTTAACCCTTGTTCAACCACAAGTTTTTAACTTAGAATTTGGGATGAGGAGATTCTTGATAGCTTCCATGTCTTGATGCTCAAATTGCCCATTGCCGAGGACACGGCTAAGTACTTATATTTTACTCTCGAGAGAGGTGGTGCACTTTCCCCACAAAACTCGACATGCATCGAGACAAGATCTTTTAGAAGCCTTCCCTTAGACCAAAATGGACGTGTTCCCAAACCTATCATCCCCTACCACCAACTGTCCATTTGACTAAGTTATTGCAACCTATATGATCTAGGCAGAGTCCATAATTCCAAGTGGCTATAGTTGAAGCCTCTCAACATTTGACATCTCAAATCTCTTTGTTCCTGGGTGGCATTCCACAAGTGTGATACACAAGGTTCACCAATCCCCTGGCCTTGTGTAACCACTCAACATAAATCCATTCCCACCATTCCACCCAGGTGATTCATTCACATAGTTGTTTTATTAAACAAAACGCAAGTCATGGACTTAGAAATATTCCATAGCATGAATATAATCCACCCTTGTTTTCTACTAGCTAGGCTAAGCAAGATGGTAGTAGGAATCTTAACTTAGGAAATTCTACTAAGGCATCATCTACTAGGATTTCCCATGGCATAGCATACTTAGTATAAATTCCATGCAAGTCTTACTTAGAAATATCACTAATGCATAGTGAAAATAATGGGACAAAAGTATGAAGCACCACTTGCATTTTTGGTAGAGAATATAAGTTCACTCATTGATCTTGCAATAGTCACACTCTTCAAATTTCACTACAATTCAATCAAGGCACAAATTCAATCTAGCATTCAAGCAATCCATCACAGAGAATAATAAAAACGAAGCAATGCATGTAAGCATGCCCAGGATTGTTTTATTTGAAAAAGTGGTTTATAATAGGTTATAAACATTTTAACACACCTGTTGGTCATTTATCAAAGTGGCAAAACCATTTGATAACAAGTTAGTGAAATGGCCACTTTAAATCCTTTTTGTTTTGCTAGAATTGATTTTATTCAAAGAATAATTTATAGTGTTAGCCAAAATGTTTTTAAACACCAAAATTAATTTTTAGGGTCATAATGTTTTAGAACAATTCCATTTGTAAAGGGTTTCATCCAAAATCCATTTAAATCAAAGCAACATTTTATTTTGTTGGAAATGCCTTTAAACAAAGTAATAATTTTTCTAGGGTTCACCAAATATATTTTTAAATCCAAAAACTTGATGTTTAGGGTCAGAGAGTTTAATTCAAACCATTTCCAAAAGGTTTTACTCAAAAAGAATTTTAGAGCTTATTTAACATTTTTATTTAGCTAGAAATGCTTTAATTCAAAGATTTATTCCTAAGTGTCACAAAATATATTTTTAAATCCAAAATTTGGTTTCTATGGTCAGTAGGTTCAAAACAATCCATTTACAAAAGATTTTACCCTAAAATCATTTCTAGAATAATTTTTATATTCAAAATATGCCTAAACAAGTTTCTGCAAAAATATCCAATTTTACAGAAGCAATTCATTAAACAAATGGCATGGTTGGAAATTACTCTTTTTGCTGATTATATTGATATAAAATTTGCAAAATTTGAACGTGTAGATTTAAAGTTATGAATTTTTCAAATCTAACCATCTACTAGAAATGTTCCTGTTTTTAAATCCAAACACGTGCAACGCGTCTGTTTCCTATTCGTCGATACCGGTTCGCGTGGATCAGCTAACGTGGAGCTTTAGATCTAAAGTTGATCATGCGGCACAGATAAGCGCATACCCCTTTGGGTTAAGGTTCTATCGCGTGCATAGGATCTAGATCTAACGGCCTGAGACGATTCGACCATAAGCTGGCGGCGCTCGACGGTGGCTGGCGGTGGCGGCGCTCAGGCGATGGCGTAACGGTGAAACAAGGAAGCGCGGGAGAGAGAGGAGTGGCTCACCGAGTTCGCCGCAGCTTGATGATGCTCAACGTATCTTTGGTTGGCGAAGGGGCGCATAGGTTCTGCGGGTATTGATCGCCGGAGTTCACGTCTGCATTGGGCTTGTCTGTTCGTTGTCGGAGGCGAGGGTACGGGTAACGCTAAGGCATGAAAAAGGGTTCGTTAGCTGCGCACAGAAGAGGCGAGTACAGGTGCATCCAGCAGAGGGGGAGGCGCGGTCGAATATTACCTGGGGACGTCGCCGGAGCGGATGCAGACGACGACATCGCTCAGTCGTCGAGGTTGCCGGTGTTACAGGGCACGCGCGGACAAGCGGGCGGCACTGGGAGATGCGCAAGAGGCAGGGGAGTAGGCTCGTGGAGTCTAGGGGCAGCGGTGAGGTCCGGCGTCGCCGGAATTTGCCGTTGAGCTCGTCGGAGACAGAAGGTTTGGAGCGAGAAATTTGAGCAGCCCTGTGGCCGAGAGGGAGGAGTGAGCAAGGGGAAAGAGAGAGGAGAGGCAGGCGAGTTAATGGGCGTGATCACTGGGCGGGGTTACTGCGCCATCAACGTGAATTAAACTCGTGAATCAAAGACAGAAACGGGAGAGAGAGGGAGGAGGAACTGGTCTTGGGGTTGACAACGATGACTGGCAGGTAGGGCCTGGGCGACAGCGAGTGAGAGGGAGTTTAGGTGGGGTCCAATCGTCAGTGAGGGCGCGGGTGAGTAGTTTGGTGCGAATCGTTTTCTGTGGGGAGAAGAAATGGGCTGTTGGGCTAGACTGGGCTGGTTAGGCTGGGCTGGTTCTTTCTCTATTTTTTATTCCTGAAACCTTTTTCTTTTTCTGTTTTTTTTTCTGTTTTCAAATTCAACCTTCATTTGAATTCAGATTTACTATTCAAACCTTTTTCAAATAATCAATACGTTTCTATACTATTTTAAATAGGTATTTAAAGTCCATTTTAGAATAATTCTTTTATTCTTTTATGGTTTATATTTTATTTAAAATGGGCACTTGTCTTTTATTCAAATAAGATTTTATTTATATTTTCAATCACTTTTTTGAATCTTAATTGTTACCAAACCATTTTCATTAAGTTTTATTTATTCATTAGTGCAAATAATTCACTTTGAATTATTTAAAGTATTTCAATATGATTTATTAATCATTTAAATTGGGTAGATTGTCTTTATTCAAATAAAATCAAATATTGTTTTAATTCCATTTAAATTTTATTCAAATAATTCTTTGATTCCATTTAAGTTAATTAAATAACTTTTATTCTACTTGGGAAAATTCCAGTTATTATTTTCCCATAATTTAATTAATCATTTACTTTAGGGATTTTGTCTTTAGTAAAATATAATTAGAATAGGGTTTAATTCCATATACTTTTATTTTAAATATTCTTTATCCCTTTATTTTATTTGGGTTTGGATTATATTTAGAGTGTGGATTTTCTGCCACGGGGATAGTTGTCCCCCTTGTATCTGCCGTCCATATCACTATAGAGATCCGTGCAAATATATAGATTTAGGTTTATATCGGACAAATAATGAATAGTGATTGCTTAACTATCAGAGCATATGTCAGGCTACAGCTTGCAATGCATGCATGTCATGTCAAGCCGAGGAAGCGAATAGTGCTGAGGGCTTTAACAGCGGATGCATGACCAATCAAAAGCTGTCGGTGAAAATTACTCAGGTCTCTAGCACAACGTTGTGTGTATGATTGAACAAAACGATTGGCTATATGAGATTACTTTATGTCAAAAAACGCTTCCAAGTATTAGAAACAAGTAGGTACCACAACGTAGCCAGGGTGTGTCCATGTGCACCAAATCTTCACTCGAAAGTTGTGTTTTGGGACTACAAGCAAGATATCCCTGGGATCACGTTATAGAAACAAACGACATACATATTGTTCATTATGCCCTTGCATTGCCATCTACATGCATGGCCTGAAGTAACACATGGTCGTCTAATGGGGAGTAGCCCGGAGATATGTGTTGAGTGTGTAACCTTGTAGACGTCTACTGGCATGGCTTTTAATAACTTGTTAAAACTCTGTCTAGGTATGTGAACAATAGGTCGTCTGTCAAATCAATGTGTGTTTGTACATTGACTACTGTAATTTGGCAGAAACTGCACGTTAATGTGTGTTTGTAGATGACTACTATAGTTTGGCAGAAAATGAACGTTAATGCCGCATATTGGTTCGAGAATATGGTGGTAATTTGGTAATGGCGCATCTCACAAAATGAACTATTGTATGTTCTCCGTCTAGATGGTCTCGCAAAAGATAAACTGTCATGTCTCTAGTACATCAATGTTTATCCAGTTGTAGACACATATACCTACTGCATTAGGAACGTCATACTACATCAGGTGTCATGCATGTTTGGAACACAAAACGAGCCAATGCAGGGTTGAGTTTCCAAGTCACACATGCAAAGGGATGCATGTCCAGACACGAATGTAGGACCGAATGGTACTTGTTTTCCGTGTCTCGTGTCAATGACATGGGCTGACTACATGCAGCTTTGTTACAGAAAAGTTCACCAAGCATCACAATGATGTCTCCCTGATCCAGTTTGGCACAAATCTCGATAATGTCGATCATATGGTTCGCTGATGGGGGCAGCTATCCCGTGGGCAGGAGACTATTATCCTTATATTTATTCCATTTGCTTATCGATTTAATTCAAGGTTTAAATTATCTTCGAAATTATTTTCTTGGGATTTATTATTTAGGCAAAAAAAATTATTTAAATAAAATTGGATATTCCTTATGATTTTATTTAAATAATCCTTTATTCCTTTTATTATTCCATAATCTTTCATTTCATTTGTTTTGCCAAGATTTAATTTGGATTTTAAATATTCCTTATTTATTTATTCCTTTCTTTGCCTTATAAAATTCATATCTTTTTATTTAAGATCCAAACTTGGTGATTCCAATTTGTAAAATCTTATTTAATATTTGTTTATCTTTTTAAATCTCTTTAGGATTATTTTCTCACCATTTGGTATGGATTTTAGATAGGAGCTTTATTAGCTTTGGGAATTATTTCCTTTTATCTTAATAAATTCATAAGTTTTTATCTATGGCTTCAAATTAAGTGAAACCAATTTCTATGACTTTATAATATTCTTATTTATCATTCTTGATCATTTATAAATATTTGTTGACAAATTTTTATATGGATCAAATCCTTAGTCTTAGAGAGATCTTGGAATGATTTATTCCATTTGGGTTTAGGGTTTTGGTTTAGCTTTTCCAAGTGTTTAAATTTCAAGACACATTATTGATGAATGCATTTCACTTGATTAAAATTTTTTGGATTCCATTTTATTCAAAGTTTGTTCAAGATGGGTTTTGATGTTTCCATTTGGAATCAAAAAGTTTCTTTTCACCCTAAATTTCAACAATTATTTATTTTGTTTATTTATTTTTCACATTTCAAAATTTGGAAAATTTTGGGATGTGACACCTGCTTTCCCGGACGACCATGCATGCAGTCGCCGGGATGGGAAGCCTAGAGAGCTGCGCAACAAGAAGAACAAGGCGAGGGAGACAAAGAAAGAATAGGTTACTTCTAGATTTGTCTGTATCTCTCTCTATAGCCTAGGAGGTGAGCCGACCAAGTCGCCATGCAGTGGAAGACTAGGACATGCGTTAAACATGCACACGAATGTTGACAAGTACCCAACAGCTGGTGCACCGTGCAAAAATTTAGTCTTTCGAAAAAAGAGTTTCTAACTCGATTCACGAAACACGACACGACGCGACGCGCAAGCGAGGCGAGGCGGGCGGCGGAGGAGGTGTGCGCGTGGACTCCATCTATTCTCACTCACTTAGTGGGAGTGAAACATCTCACCTTTTAAGCTTGTCCAACTCTCTCTCAACTAGCAATATGACTAAACTTTGTCTCCTACGCAGCTCCAAAGCTGCCATAGTAGATGTGCCTTGAGATTTCAGAATTTATTAGATTACATGGGCAATAGCCCATATAAATCTAACAATCCCCCACCATATCTTAGAGGCACATCATATGGCTCATTAGTTCCAATCACTATTTAATATATTTGTAGTTTAGTGGAGACTGTTAAGTTGAACTTTCACCCTACAACTGAACAATGGACTAGGCCTTGAATTGTTAGTCTTGTGCAACAAGTTTCACTTAATGTCATTATCGGTACTTAGCTGCCATAGGCTACCCCTTGGGTGGAGCTTATAAGTCGTACTCCTCGACCTTTCATGAGCTTCCTAGAGATTCACCCAAGTCTCATACACTATGACCAATAGTGTAGCTCATATAGGTGAGTTCTTTCTAGATAGCCCTATAGGACAGTTGTCTTTGCTCCCAAGGAGACAGACGGAACACATTAAGATGGAATCAACCTTCCTAACAGTATGTTATGAGAGAATTGCATCTGCAACGAAGTGGGAGTATTGAAAGTTTCTCTCAACTCAGTTGTTTTGGTTTGTTTTCCCAGGTCCTAATTCACGGGATCTCCGATCACATAGGTTGGGTTACCCCCTTGACAACTCACATGGGTCTCAAAACCATCTCCCTCGATGCATTTTCTATCAAATTTCTTGATAGTCCTTTAGTAAAAGGATCCACCAGATTCTTAGCCATTTGGACATAATCCAATGCTATAACTCCAGAGTTTCTCAGTTTTTTGACAGACTTTAGTCTTCTCTTGACATGTCCTGAACTCTTCATATTATCCTTATAACTGTTCACTTTAACAATCACAGTTTGGTTGTCATAGTTCATAAGGATTGCCGGTATTGGTTTTTCAACCATAGGAAAATCTGTTAAGAGTTCACGAAGCCATTCTGCTTCCATAGTTGACCTCGTTAAGATGGTCTGCTTGCAAGACTTCCATGAAACAGCACCACCACCAAGAGTAAATATATATCCACTTATGGCCTTTATCTCATCAGCATCTGATATCAAATTTGAATCACTATACCCTTCAAGTACTCTTGGATACTCGGTATAATGAATTCCATAGCTCATTGTTCCTTTTAGATAGCGCATTACTCTTGCCTTTCTTCTATGGGCCAATGACCATGTTGAAAGATTTAGAACTATGTCCGGCTTGACCCTTCTTGCCTTTCTTCTATGGGCAGTGATGAGCCCAATGGCCAATCTTGCCGCACACCCAGCAAGGTTTTTTCTTTTCCTTGTTCCGCCCTTTCTTCTTCTTGAAGTTTGTAGTCTGGGAGACTTTTTTATTTCCCTTGGACTTATGGGCATTTTTCTGCACCATGTTGGCTGCAGAATGTCCCTCGGTTACACTAGTGTGTTTGTCTTTTTCGCCCGCCTATTCTTCAACATTCAGAGAGACAATGAGGTACTCAACAGAGATCTCATGCCTCTGATGTTTCAGAAGTGTCAAAGTTCCTCCATGAAGGGGGAAGCTTAGCGACAATGCATCCCGCGATAAACTTGTTCGGGTGCACAAACTTGAGGAGTTCGAGTTCCTTTGCCATGATCTATAGCTCATGTAAGACAAAGAGTTTTGGGGGAACTGGCTCAAACCTCTATGGGTGGCCTATCTCATATATATATATATATATATATATATAATGGTGTACAATACAGCTATACACAGTTGCACTACAATACAAAGTCTAACACCCTCCCTCAATCTCAACTCACTCCTAAAACATCTAGAAGGTTGAGATTGCGCCTACAGACCTCAAACATCGGTGAAGGTAGAGGCTTGGTGAATATGTCTGCAAGTTGATATTGTGAAGAGATAAACCTGATTTGTAGTAGCTTCTGTGCAACACGTTCCCTCACAAAATGATACTCAATCTCAATGTGTTTGGTCCGTGCATGGAACACCGGATTAGACGATAGAAACGTAGCTCCAATGTTGTCGCACCAAAGGACCGGAGGATGTGGATGAGGTAATCCTAGCTCTCGAAGTAGGGACTCAATCAACATGAGCTCAGCCGTCACGTTGGCAACTGCCTTGTACTCGGCTTCTGTGCTGCTGCGGGAAACAGTGGCTTGCTTGCGTGCACTCCAAGTGATCAAGTTAGGACCCGAGAACACTGCATATCCCCCCGTGGATCGCATGTCGTCTGTACACCCAGCCCAATCAGCATCTAAAAATGCAGAGAGGACTCCGGAGGGACTGGGGCGCAGGTGGAGACCGTGGGAGACAGTGAGACGCACATAACACAGGATGTGTTTCACAGCAAACCAGTGTGCATCAGTAGGTGCATGAAGATACTGGCACACCCTGTTAACCGCAAACGAGAGACCCGATCATGTGATAGTCAAATACTGCAGACCACCAACAATACTTTGATACTCAGTCCCATCCTCAGGAGACAGAAGAGCACCATCGGTAGCTGAAAGTTTGTAGGTGGAGGACATGGGCGTAGGAGACGTCTTGCACTTGAGCATACCAGCATGGCGCAAGAGATCAAGAGAATATTTCTTCTGAGTGACAGCGAGGCTGCCACAGGCTTGATGAGCGACCTCAATCGTTTACTACAAAGTCTCTACCAGGCGCAGTCACAAGAGCATTAGTAGTAGTAGGTGAAGAGCTGATCAGGATAATGTTGTCCACATACACGAGCAGATACATAGTCACACTTGGTCTCTGAAACAAGAACATCGAAGTGTCAGCCGTTGACGGAACGAAGCCATGAGCACGAAGAGCTGAAGCCAAACGAGCATGCCAGGCACGAGGCGCCTGCTTCAGTACATATAGAGCCTTCATCAGACGACAGAGATGATGATGCTGAGTGTGGTCCACAAATCCAGGTGGTTGCCGCATGTAAACCTCTTCTTGAAGCAACCCATGAAGAAAATCATTCTGCACATCAAGCTGGCAGAGAGACCATCCACGAGAAACTGCGAGAGGAAGGAGAAGACGAATATTGGTAGGCTTGACAACCGGGCTGAACGTATCCTCATAATCCAGTCCATGGCGTTGTTTAAAACCTTTAGCCACAAGACGTGCTTTATAGCGCTCAATATAACCATCAGCATGTTTCTTCACCTTGAAGACCCACTTCGAATCAATTATTTTGATGTGAGGCGGAGGGGGAACAAGTGTTCAGGTCTCATTCTGCATAAGAGCATGATACTATTGTTCCATAGAAGTCCTCCAGTGTGGGATACTCATAGAGACTTGATAACTACGGGGTTCGGCGGTTGGATCTTCAACAGCATGAGCCAGACAAGCAGCCAAGTATGCAACTGTGCTATCAGTGCGCTTCTTGGGACAAGCAATGCCGCACTGTGAGTGTTCGGACATCGTGGAGCGGCAATCACAGGGGCCAGCGACACATCAGGAGCAGGCGAGGCCTGCCCAGAGGACTGATGACCCACAAGTATAGGGGATCACAACAGTCTTCGCGGGTAGTATTACCCAATTTATTGATTCAACAAAAGGGGAGCCAAAGATACTTGCAAGCCTTAACAACTGAGTTGTCAATTCAGCTGCACCTGGAAATAGTTCTCACTCATAGAAGTTTATCAGTAGTAGTAGTTTGTAATAGCAGTAGCAAAGCAACAGCAACAGTGAAACAAGAGCAATAGTAACAGTAACGGTAAACAGTGGGATTCGAGTGTGGTAGGCATAGGGATTAATGGATGGGCATTGCATGGACGAGTCTAAACATGTAACTACAATATCTAGGGCATTTCAGATAAATAATAACAAGCATCCAAGTACTAAACAATCCTAGGCATGTGCTCCAAATATAGTCATACGTGCTCGCAATGAGAACTTGCACAACATCTTCTGTCCAGCCAGCCCATGGCAGCGGGGCCTCTAGGGAACTACTGGCAATTAAGGTGCTCCTTTTAATAGAGCACCGGAGCAAAGCATTAACTGTCAACACCCGGATTTTTCAATCCTAGATGCCTGTTATGCCATACATCGCAATCCCAGGATTACCATTTTTGCGAGACATAACAGAATTGGATACCATAGTACTTCATCCATTACAACGATACATAAGTTCTTACACGAATAGGGATCTCATGATCCAGTTCTTAATACAACATCAAGCGTGAATACGTAATAATAACGGTAGCGGTGAAGCTCCATCTTCGGGTCACATGCAATGTCGACGATGGGAGATGATCCTAGTTGTCGTAACCTTCACGGGTCCATCCTCCGGTACTCCTCTTCATAGTCCGCCATGGGAATAGCAGGACAAAGCCATGAGTACTCTTTAAGTACTCGCAAACTAATACTAACAAGTAAAGGGGGTTTTTGGATAATGGGACACTAGGCTCTAGGGTTGTTTTGCAAAAAGCCAGGTTTATCTCTACTAAGCTCCAAAAACTAGTTATAGTTTTATAACTCCTAAGTGGGATCTTGTAATTCAGGTCACAACTCCGTTGTGGTCAAGTCAAAGTCTCAACTCATTTCACAAGTCATTTTTTTAAAAGGGCCTGACGGGGAACAAGATGGCCATCTAATCGCCCATAATCATGACGCCGCTATTCAATAGTTTAACACTCTGCAGAGATTGTACACTTTCACCACAACATTCGATACATCCGTCAGAACAAATCCTGAATTCACCATACTCAAGATCACGGATAATCAATCCTAACCTTTCAATTACACTCCCTAGTATAAGCACTTCTCTGTGAGTTTGGCCTCCCAACCATGACCACTATCATCTTGGGTACTGCATGTGGACAATCTTCACAAGGTAGCCTCATTTCAGACCTTGGCCGTGAGGGAACTAATACTAAGGTATATAAGTTTCCAGTCAAGCCCTACCCAATATTCGGGTATTGTGGTTGTACG